>CM062818.1:1722760527-1723400527 GCA_031772625.1 Pinus tabuliformis | reverse complement strand
TAGGTAGGGGGGGTCGGTAGAGCGAAAGTAGAGGTTAGAACTAGAGCAGTGCTTGGTGAAGTTTCATCAGTAGCCTCGACCTATCACTTTTTCTAGTTTCACAATACATTCAAACCTGTCAACAAGCCCAGTAAAGATGGCACAAAACCCGCTAATATGGGACAGATGGAAATGCTATCAGGCCGAGGATGGATATTCATACATAGGTATCCAATAATTAATAATGAAGAAGGATATCGATGTGGAGAAATTACTTGAATGGTGAAAAGTAATCAGAATTTAACTAAAATTTAATTTAGTATTAGTGTTTTAATTATATTTTTGATAGTGGAAATAGATTTATAAGTATAAAAAAAAATTCATGCATTTAAAATCTTAAAAATTGACCATAATAATTTAAACTTACAAAAATCCTTAACTGATTTTATCAAAATCTAATCAGAATTTCCATAATTTGCTACTATGTTAAAAATTGACCATGATAATTTAAACTTACAAAAATCCCTAACAGATTTTATCAAAATCTAACCAGAATTTCCATAATCTGCTACACAAATCCCTAACAGATTTTATCGAAATCTAACCAGAATTTCCATAATTTGCTACACAAAAAAACAATATGCTTAGACTTTGGCATTATCCATTAATAATGGATAATTACACATGGGTACGTACTTATAGGCATATTATACTCACAGGATGGAAATTCATAGTTTATTATGATATGAAACTCGTATATGCTTATCTTCAGGGATGGGAATGTTACGCAGATCGAGCTGGAAATTTACAGTTGGGTATAATATGGTACAAAGTGCGGATATTTATAGATGGGTATAGTGACAGAAACCTGATAAATATGTTTCACAGATTGATTAATATTAAGCTATGATTAAGACATCGATTAGACTGTGTCAGGGATTAATTTAGAAAGATGGGCATGCAATTAGGTTAACTGGGGATAAATATCCTGAGATGGGTATGGCATTAGGTTGAAAATAAGATTCACTGAAGTAAATTTTGCATAAAAAAATATCTAGGATTTCCTGAAGCAAATTTTGCGCAGATTGATTTGTAATTTTATACATTTACTTTATAAAATCCATTCGAGAGACCAGCACCTGCATCAGCTATAGCGAATTGGATAGACAAGAAATGTAGAGAAGATGAAACGTAGAAAGCCCATTTCCATTGTTCAAGCACTATGTATAAATGTTTTTTGAGCACTGAATAGTAAAAATGACTTTTGAATCGAATGACCAGGTGTTACTGCAGTTGATATGGGCCTCTGAAAGAACTTTGAAAGGAGATTGAAAATCACATGAGTGGTGTGTTTATGAGCACTTTTCTCCAGAAAAGGTGGTAGGTTTTTTTTTTTTGACTTCCGAAACTCTTTTTCCCACCCGAATGAATCAAACTCCCATCAGGACAGTGTTGGATCACTATGATTCACACAGAGTCCTATCCATTGATGGCCAGCTCACTTCCTGAGCTAGGCTACAAATTCACTCGGAAAAGAGTCGAAATTTCAATATGTTTTTTTGCTTAAATCTCGTAGAATATTTTTGGGAAATTTAGGTTAACACCGTCCAATTTAAAGATTTGGGTGTCCATGAATTTTTTTGAAGTGTTGAATCTATTTCTACTATTAAAACTCATTCAAATACTCCTATATTAGTTTCTTTGGAAAAAGTAAATCCCCATACTCTGAAACTTTCTAAGCAAATTTATAGCCCCAGTGTAAATTTATTGTTGATGCATATAATAGTTTTCCTTGTGAAATCTAATTTGCGATGTTAAGAAGGTTGATAAAAAAAAAAATTAAAAGTATATACACTTCTATGTAAAGTGTTAAAAAGAATGGAAATCATAGATATTGTGTTCCTCTGATTTTGAACCTCTTACGATAAAACACATATTCTTAACCATTAAACCTACTCAAAGTGTAGTATCAATATTATTCCAGTCTGGACTGTTTATGGTAAAGGACGAGGGAGCGGAGTCAAGGGCTAGGGTTTGATGCAGGGTTTGCCCCTGGCAGGCCTGCAACAGTGACAGAGGGCAGGGGAGACCACAACATATCAGGACAATAGCATTGTCACGGGTCGTAGAGCAAGACCGGCTAGGGCAGGTGCGGATTGACGGAAGAATGATGAGCCTGGCAGGGGGGAGCAATCCCCTCCTACAAGAATGTGACGGCAGGAGAAGCAAGCCGAAATGGGACTACGGGAAGTCAGGGAAAAAGGGGCAAGGACGCACCGGTCATGGGAGCGTGCTGGCAAGCTGGTATAGGAGGAAAATGCCTGCTCAGAGTAGCAAAAAAACTAAGGTTTGTCATCCCCAACAACAAACTGGAGGAATATAGAGGGTTTATGAAAGATCATGCGCTGATCTGCAAATTCATAGGGGCCTAGCCTACAGAGAAGGAATTGGTTAAATAGATACAACAACGCTGGCAACCGAAAGGCCACATAAACTTGAAACTAGGAGCGAAAGTTTTCTTTTCAATCGTATTCTCTAACCTAGAAGACAAAGAGAAGGTATTTGAAGATGGTCCTTATTTCTTCAATAATGCTGGTTTATTTATGCGCCACTGGGAAGAATGTTATAACTTGGATCAGGGAAAAATGTTGGCCGCGCCAATCTGGGTTCACCTATTTGGCCTCCCAATGGATTTTTGGGACCCGGAAACCCTGGAAGGAACAAGTAACTCGATTGGGACCTTAATCAAGGTGGCTGACACAACAAGAAAAGGAAGGTACACTTATTATGCCCGGATTTGTGTTTATATGAACATTACAGAACCTCTCCCTGATTGCATATAAGTAGAATATCATGATGAAATCTGGCAACAACCTCTGGATTATGAGCACATATCCTTCAGGTGTAGGAAATGCCATGAATATGGGAATCTATTCAGATTTTTCCCTTAGAACTTCTCAGAGCCCACTCAAGGAAGCAAGAAGGAAGAAGGATCTGGTAAGGAAGCGGAAGGGGGATTTCAGGAGGTCCACAGGAGGAAAAGGACCCAAAACCCGATGCGTAACCACAAGAACCCACAGAAAGAGAAGGAACAAGAAAATCAAAACAAATTTGTTGTGCTACAGGAAGAGGAAATGGAAGAGATCAATGAGGAAAGCAGTGACGAACCAATAGAGCCAATACAGAAAGATAAAGGGAAAAAGCAAGAACATATCAAAACAGTGGAAGAAAACGAAGGGGAAGTAAATAAAATGTAGATGGAGCAAAGCTAGATGGATATAGAACCATAGAAATAAAATTTTAGCGAAGAGGAACAACTGATGAAGAGATTACTACAGGAATGGAGACATCTAGATGAAAGGTTCATCCTAGAAGACCAAAAGTAGCTATACAAAGAAATGTTTCAACAATATAAAATGAAACTAGAAACGATTATGATAAGTCAACCTGAGCATCTAGGATCACAGGGGGGACAGGGTCAGGAATCAGGAGTACCAGGCGAAGGAGGGAAAAAAGGGGAAGAAGACCCATGAGTGAATCCATCCAAATGGTGGGAGAAAGGCTTGTAAACTCAGGAAGGGTGGTGCCATTATCAGAGGTATTCCACCAACCAACCAAATTGTTGAAATGATAATTACGACCTAGAACATAAGAGTCTGAACAGTAAAGGGAAACAGAGATATCTCAAAGAAAGACTGAGGCAAGATAAACCTAGTGTGATGTTAATTCAAGAAACCAAGATTAGTGAACTAAAATTGAAGGAGATCATGGGAAACTTCAAGCCCAGGTATGAGATAATAGGACAAGATGCTATAGGAAGTGCAGGCGGTCTAGCCATACTTTGGAACCCTGAAGAAGTTAGATTCGAAGAATGGGCAAGCATGCCAAGAATCCTCTCTGGAAAATTTAGAAACATTGGATCCAAAGAACGGGTTCTCCTCTCAAGGGTCTACGGTCCTTATATCCCAGTAGAAAGAAGGACTTTCATTTGAAACTTAGTAAATGTGCGAGGTCTGTACCAAGATACACCATGGATTATAGGAGGGGATTTCAACATGATCACATCCTTGAAGGAAAAAAGAGGAGGCATGAGAAGAATAGATGGAGACATGGATTTGTTTGCGGATACCATAAATGACCAGAGGCTAGTGGATATCTTAACTAATAATGGGATACACACCTGGAATAACAGAAGAGGAGGGAAGCATCAAATTGCCTCAAGGTTAGACAGGTTCCTAATATCTGAGTAGATTATGAGTAGAGACATTTTTGTGGAAGCAATGATATTACCTGGGATGGGGTCAGACCACTGACCGGTTAGATTAGAGATTGATCTCAAAGCCAGTCCAAAAAATTGTCCATTCCGATTTGAGGCTTTTTGGCTCAGATACCCTAATTTTATAAACAAAGTAGAGGATTGGTGGAAGCAAAGTGAACAAAGGGGAAGAAATAGAATGGAAACGTTCCAGCTTAAGTTGAAGGAAATGAAGCAAAAGATCAAGAAATGGAACCAAGAGGAATTTGGAAACATAATACAGGACCAATAGTAGTTAAGTCAAAGGATGATGGCAATACAACAAGAAATTATAAGGGAAGGGCGAAGTGAAGAATTAGCAGTGGAAGAAGGCTGATTGGTTAGACAAATCGAGGAAAGAAGGAAACGAGAAGAAATCTTATGGCGGCAAAAGTCATGAGCGAATTGGTTAAGGGAGGGAGAAAGGAACACCAAATTTTTCCACAAGGCGATGGTACAATACAGATAGAAAAACAGAATCTTTTCCCTGAAAAATGAAGGAGGAGTCCGACAAACTCAGCATGAGGATATGGAGGAAACCCTGGTTAGACATTTCAAAGATCTTCTAACGGAACCACAGGAAGAAATGAAAGAAGCAGTTAGCAAAATATGCAATCAGATCCCCAATATGATCACCAGAGACAAAAACCTTGCTTTAATGACAGCAGCTACGATAGAGGAGGTCAAGGAAGTGGTGAAAAGACTGAAGAAAAATAAGGCCTTAAGATCGGATGGATTTACGGTGGAATTCTATCAAGCTGCATGGAAGTTCATAGGCACTGACATCCTGGAGGTGGTGGAAGAATCCATAAGAAATCAAAAGGTATGTCCAGGTTTAAACGCCACCCTCCTCTCTCTCATCCCTAAAACCTCCATGTCAGATGACCCTAGGGCTTTAGACCTATTGCCCTTTGCAATGTTATTTATAAAATTATTTCCACTCTGATAGTTAAAAGATTGAAACCGATTTTGCCTAGTATTATATCCCCAGAACAAACAGGGTTTGTGGAGGGTAGACAGATCTTAGATGGACTGATAGCATCCCAAGAAGTGGTGCACTCGCTAAGATCAAAAAATATGGCTGGAATGATGATTAAATTGGATCTATCCAAAGCCTATGATAGATTAAATTGGGAGTACCTAAGGAAAGTTTTGGAGGCCTTTGGTTTCTGTAACAGATGGATAGAATGGATCTCGGTGATGATATCCACCCCGGTCTTCTCAATCCTCTTAAATGGAACCCCGTCATCCACCTTCAATGCCACTAGAGGTCTTAGGCAAGGGGATCCCCTATCCCCCTTCCTCTTCATTATTGTTGCAGATGGGCTAGGAAGGTATATCAAAAAGGAAGCGCAGGAGGACAGAATCAAAGGGATAAGGGTTTGGGGGAATGATCTCCCGATAACCCACCAGCAGTTCGTGGATGATATCATGCTATTCTGTGTTGTATCTCTCAGGGAAGTCAAAAGCATGAAATGCATCCTCGATCTCTTCATGGGAGACTCGGGCACTCAAATTAACAAGGAGAAATCATGTGCTTACTTCTTCAACACAACTGGTAATGTAAAAACTTACCTTGCAAGAATTTTGGGATTCAGGGTAGGAGAGTTACCCACCAAGTATCTAGGAATACCCTTGGCAATCAATTCTCTCAAGATGGAAAATTGGCAGCAAACTATCCAGAAGATACTAGGAAGGCTAGCCAACTGGTCTTTCAGATCTTTAAACCTTGCAGGAAGAGTAGTCCTGGTAAAAGCAGTCCTGCAATCAATTCCAATATACCAACTATCTAGGATGGCAGCCCCGAAAGGGGCATGTTCCAAAATGGTGGAAATATTTAAGAAATTCCTATGGGGAGGGCCTCAACAGCAGAAAAAATGGGCTTTGATATCCTAGCAAGGATTGACTAGGAAAAATGAGGAAGGGGGCCTAGGGCTGAGGGATCCATACCTTATCAACCAATTTATGGGAGCCAAGCTGTGGTGGAGATGGATGGCAGGAGGAGGAGACCTCTGGAAATGAATATGGATGAGGAAGTATAACATGCCAGGGAGAGCAGAGGATATATTACGGTATGTAGACCCACCAAGAGGATCTACCATTTGGAACCTGGCAAGCCAGAACAGGGACATAATCACAAACCATGCTTTCTGGGAAATACGAAATAGCAAAACAACAAAGTTCTGGGATGAGGCTTGGCAACAATGAGAAAAATTAAATGGAAAGCAAGAACTCAAAAATCTTCTACAGTTCTCAAAAGATGTAGGCCTAAATCGAGTAGATGAGTTCTAGAAAGAAGACCACAATGAGGAGAATTGGAGAGTTTGGAAAAACCCAGAAGAATGGGGTCAAAATATAGAAGAAGAACAGAGAGAGCTCTATGTAAAAGAAATGGGAACAAGAAAGATATCTATCAGAATAGGACCTGATATCTTGAGATGGGGACACTCTATGAAAGGGACTTTCACGGTCAAAGAAGCATATGATTTAAAAACTGAGCAGGAACAAGGACTCCAACATTTATGGAAACAAATTTGGCATAGAAAATGGTGGCCGAAAGTCACTCACTTCCTCTAGTTAACATGCAAAGGCTGAATTTTGACATGGGTCCAACTTCAGAAAAGAGGGATGCAAGGACCATCCCTATGTGGTCTATGTAAGCAGGAAAATGAAAATATAGAACACTTAATGAATTCATGTCAGTTCGCTCAAAAACAGTGGGAAGCTATCTATGGGGTCTTCGGAAGGATGGATAGGAATCAACAGAGCATAAGAGAGACAATCCAACATTGGGGACGAAGCCACTTTACTAGCCCGGTTTTAAATAGAGCTTGGGGGTTAATAGTAGGATTTAATCTTTGGATGATATGGAAGGAACAGAACCGGCGGATTTTCAAAAACAAGGAATCCACTCCATAGCAGGTATGGAGAGGAATAATAGAACATATAAAGGAAACCATCCTAACAGAAGAATGGTGCTAAGAGGACTGGGAGACCTCGCCACAGGAAGCAAGAATTCTAAAAAAGCTAAACCTAGCCAAAGAAATGGTGGGAGCGCATACATGGAAAGAAACAAGGAAGAACAGGAAATTACCCTAGAATTTCACCAGACCAGCAGAAGGATTCATTAAATTGAACTTCGATGGAGCCTCCAAAGGGAACTCGGGTATTGTAGGGATAGGTGGCATCTTTAGAGATTGCCAAGACAGGGTTAGATTGTTGTATTCAGCACATTGCGGTATGATGAGTAACAATGAAGCAGAACTCATGGCAGTACGACAAGGTATGAGAATAGTTGTCAAGCTCGGGTATAAACAACGGGAAGTTGAAGGGGATTCATTACTAGTAATCGACATGATGAGGAAACTTTACAACAGAAAGGCATGGTACAAGCTGAGCCAAAGCTGGAGAACAAGAAGCCTCATCCAAGAGATGAGAGAAATAATGAAACAATTTGATTATATGATAATCAAGCACGTAAAAAGAGAAGGGAATAAAGTTGCCAATTTCCTGGCCAACTGGGGGTGTAATCAACAAGGAGGACACATGGAAAGAACATGGCCTATACAACCAAGGGATACAAGAATGGACCTGCTAAGAGAAATATTAGCCCAAGATGACTATCATGACCAGACGTAATGAGAATGATCATAACAAACCCTCGATCGGGGTTATGGAGTGGGTAATCAACATAATGATAGATGTCAGAGGCCAGGGGGCAAAAGGACTGCCTACCACTGCCCACACGATTATACCGCAGGGTGTGGTGGAGTACCGCATGTCTGCAATGACGTCAGAAGGGAAAAGTGGCATTTGGTACGTAGGTAAGAGGAGAGGTGGTGAGGATAGTGGCGCAAGGTGGATGGGACGGCAGGTAGGTAAGGCAGAGTATGAGAGGAAGAGTAGAGAAGGGAGGATAGCTAGATTGAAGGGCAGCTGAAGAACGAGAGTGGAGGACTAGCCATACTTGCATTCAACAAGCAGGCATAGAAACCATGGGTACATTTACTGTTTTCTTTATGTAGTTCTTTAAGGTAAGTCTAGTATGTCAGGTGGGGGAAGAAATTTGTGCCAGGTGGGGAAGGAAATACCACAGGGAGAGGTTATGCTGCGCAGAAAGAGCGAAAGTAGTGAGGAAGAGTGGCCCTATAGCTTTGCGTTGATGTTGGCCAGGCTTGAGGGCATCGAAGCTAATAGGGAGTGGCGCATTTTGCTTAGGGCTAAGGCTAGCGAGGTGAGAGAGGATTTTAGCCGGGTGGAATGGAGGACTGAGGGTCCGGAGAAGTTCCTCAGGCCAAATTTCTGGGTAGATAGGGGGAGTTATGACAGTAGAGAAGAGCAAGCCTGGGAAGGGAAGCTAGGCAGGAAGCTAAGCAAGGAATGGGTGACATGCAGAGGAGGTAGCGCTGCGAGGGGAGGGAGAGGCAATGGCAAGCAAGGCAGGGGGAGGGAGGAGAGTCTTAGTGCGAAGCTCCCTTCATTCGCTCTACCGAGGTCGCATAGACAATGGGTTAGCCTGAGGGACCTCAACGTTTGAGAAAGGGAAAGTAGAGGAGAGACAGAGACTATGGCTCTGACCGAGAGTCAGGTTGGGGTGAGTAGGGAAAAGGTGAAACCCACCCCTGGTTCACTTGAATGCTTGGGAGCAACGTAGTGCGGGCAGAGGGGAGGCAGTGATGAAGAACAATAATCCCACGGGGCAATTGGCATTTGGATTGGTAATGGTTGTTTTATCCTGACATTTAATTGTGATCACTGTGAACAGGTAGTAGACAATAGTGACATGACGCATCTAGCTAGAGGAAGAGGTTGCAGAGGACGAGGAAAATTTGGTCCTCATTCAAAGGACCTGGGAACCTTGGAACAAAGGCAAGGAAGAAGACCCATGGACGAGACTGTCAGGGCGGAAACAAAAGCATACAAGGAAGGGATGGATGCAGGGATCCAAAACATTATAGAAGAAATGGAGGAACAAATTATGGAAGAGGACTCTGAGGACGAAATGGAGGAATGGAAAGACCACATTCCAGATCCTGGGAACACCAAAGGGAGACTATCCCAATTCAAACAGACCTTGCATCTGTACTAGCTCATTAAAAGACTGGTAGGAAAAGAAATGGAACAAGTGTCCATGGGGATGTCTTTGATCATCAGAGACATGCCAGACTATAAAAATAACTTGCAAACTATCCAGTTCCATCTCTATAATCAGGACATAAGACTGGACCGTATACAGTGACACATTCCATGTATTATTGAAATGACACCAGCACCTGGAGATTCAGCTGAAGATCCAGTGACAGTTGAGTCAAAACCAAAAGACCTCAAAGAATAGTTGAGCACAATAATAGCTCAAGTTTTTGTTTTTTAGTGGCTAGCTTTCTTTTACATGCATGCTTATGGGATCTAATACTATAGACTGGTTTTTAAATAGTTATGTATCTATCACTTGGGTAGAAAGATTGATAACTTATCGTTTTTGGATGGCTTACAATATGCATAGGTGGCCAACAGACTTGGTTTCCCAATGGGCAAGTTGAGGCCACCTATGTAATTTCAACTTGCTTTCATATAAATAGAAAAAAAAGCTCTACCTAAACTTACAAAAAAGAAATATTATTCCAATATTAAAAAAATTAAAAATTTCATGTCAATAATATCTATCAATAAAAATTCCTTTTGAATAATATCCCACTTCAAAAAAAATTATTAATCTACTTAAAAGATATTAAAAAACATTGTGATTTTAGTTACGATATCCATTTTAAAGAAAATGTGGAGTGTTCAAAGATTCAAGAGTCCCATCAATGATATTTATATTAAAAGGATGTGTAACATTTGAAATACTTAACTCTTAATTATGTACTTTATATGGTTGAAAATTTCCGTAGACTTTGTTTAAATAGAAGGCTTAGTGCTAGAAAAGCTTATTTTGGAGTGGTTTTATTTGTATGTAGTTCAAAAAATTGATGGGTATTAAAGATGGTATTAAAGTGTTGGAAAGGTTCATGGATATTAACGATGGTAATTATTTTAAGAGAATTAAAATTATTAAACATTTCAAAAAGTTTATGGGGTTTGTTAATGATATTTATTTTCAAAAGGATATTAAATGCTAGAAAAAGGTTCATAGTATCTATTATTAGACTACATTTCATGAATTAGAAATCTACTTTATGGTATTAATAAGGACCATAAACTTCTATTTTAAGGTGTCTAAAAGTTCCATAAGCCTTTTTAAAGGAGATTCATTTAAAGAGAACATGGAATGTCAAAAAGTCTATTTCCAAGTTGAGTTATTTCAAGGTATTAAAAAAGTTAAGAGGCTTATTGGTTTGGTTAATGATATCTACTTATCAGACCAGGCAGTGACTCTTCAAAAAACAATTTATTGATATTCATTTAGGTTGGTATTTATTATATACAATAGGGAGAATTGTTCATTTCATCTCCCTGTGACTATTCATATTCTCTATTATTTATTTATATCAATTTCAGTTATTCACCCAATCTTGATGATTAGGTGTCAACATTCCCCCCCCCTTAATCTGAAGGGATGTTGTGAGTCCAAGCATCGTTCTGATTCTTTCAAGTTTTTCTCTTCCAAGCCCTTTGGTGAAGATGTCTGCAGTTTGCTCATTAGTGGAACAATGGCGGAGATGGATTGTTTTGGCTCAACATGATGTCGAATCAAATGATATTTAGTATTGATGTGCTTCGTTCGATCATGGAACTTTGGGTTCTTGGTCAACTTTATTGCTGAGGTATTATCAATCATGAGTGGAGTCGATTGTACTTGTTCTACCCCCAAATATTCAAGAATTTTCCTCAGCCACCCAATTTCTTTTGTTGCCTTAGCTGTTGCCACATACTCTGCTTCTGTTGTGGAATCTGGTGGAACTGATTGTTTGCGTGATCTCCAGGAGACAACTCCTGATCCAAGACTCATAGCATAACCTGAAGTAGATACCCCAATTTCTTTGTCTCCATCGAAGTCTAAATCAGAGTATCCAATCAATCTGAAGTCATCCACCTGTGTGTACTTGATTCCAAAGTCTTGAGTTCCCTTTAAGTACCTTAGAAATCTTTTTGCAGTAGACCAATGTCCCTCACAAGGCTTTTGCATAGACACGGAGAGGATTCCAACAGCAAATGAAATGTTTGGTCTGGTAGTAGTTAGGTAGTTGAGACTTCCTACAAGCTATCTATACTTTGTTGCATCCTCAAATTCTTTTCCTTCATGGATGTGAGCTTTAAGTTTTGTTCCATTGGAGTAGTAATAGGATTGCATTCCCTCATGCCAAACCTGTTTAACAGATCTCTAATGTACTTCTTTTGAGAAAGAAATATGGACTTCGGATGTTTAGTTACTTCAATACCAAGATAGTAATGAACATAGCCTAAATCAGTCATTTCAAAACCTTTCCCCAATTCCTTCTTTATGGATGCAATGTAACTTTCATTGTTCCCTGTCATCAAAAGATCATCTACATATACCACAAGATATACAATTGTTTTTCCAACTTTCTTGACAAATAAAGTTGCATCATCAAGATCATAATGTTTGAAATTGAGTTTCAAAAGATGGTCAGTTAGTTTTTCATACTAGACTCTCGGTGCTTGTTTGAGGCCATACAAGAATTTCAAAAGTTTGCATACTTTATGTTCATGTCCTTTCACAGCAAATGCTTCAGTTTGGGACCTAAAAACATTCTCTTTTAAATCTCCATTCAAGAAAGCAGTTTTTACATCCATTTGATGGACTTTCCAACCATTCTGAGCTGCTAGGGCAAAGAGTGTCCGGATGGTAGCCCATTTTTCTATGGGGGCAAAAGTCTCCTCATAATTGACCCCTTCCTTCTGTGCAAAACCTTTTGCCACAAGCCTGGCTTTGTGCTTGTCAAGTGAGCCATCTGCTTTATACTTGTTCTTGCAGACCCACTTGCAGCCAATTGGTTTGGTTCATAATGGAGGATCAACCAGCTTCCAAGTGCCATTCTTTATCAAGGAATCATACTCCTTTTGCATCGCTTCTTTCCATTCATCATGAGAAGCAGCTTATTTGAAGGAAGTTGGCTCGAAATCCGTAAACAAATTCAATTCACAATCATAAGAAACATCCATATCAACAAGTGAATTAAAGTCATCTACATCACCTCTATTTTGCTGGTTTGAATTTCTAGTTCTTTTCTTTCCAACCTCATCAGGATGAACACTTTCAAGTGTCTTTGTCAGCCACTTTGGGGGACCTTTATCATATGGTCCAAGTTGCTCCATTGATTGAGTTGGGACTGAATCAAGATTGAGTCTCCCAATTCTATCAATCACATCACTTAAAGCATTATCCATTGTTGGAGTTTCATGCGAGGGAGGGAGAGAGTTCTTCAGAAGAAGATTCCACATGTTGATCTAGTATAGGAATCCCCCCTTCAAGATATGCAATCTGATTATCAAATTCTTGAAATGATTTTGCATTTGTGAATCTATCCAAGCAATCAAGTTGCTGCTGAACAACATTGTCAATTTTGGATGATTCAAGAAAGATTACATCTCTAGATACAAAAAACTTTTTATTGACTTCATCATAGAGACGGTATGCTTTGGAGGTGTTTGAATACCCCAGGAAGATACACTTACGACTTCTTGCACCAAGTTTATTTCTATGTACCTTTGGTATCAAGGCATAACAGGTGGAACCAAAGACCCTGAGATGCTTTACCGAAGGAATGTGCCCATACCACATTTCATAGGGAGTCTTGTTTATGATAGCATTAGATGGACATCTATTCTTTATATATGCAACACATAGAACAACATCAGCCCAAAACATTATTTTTACATTTTTGAAGAAGAGCATGGAGCGTACCATATTTAAGATTGTCCTATTCATTCTTTCAGCTACACCATTCTGTTGGGGATTATAAGGCACAGTTGTTTGATGTTTGATCCCATGTTGGTGAAGATAGTTTTCAAATTCATTTGATGTGTATTCTTTTCCATTATCAGTGCGAATAGACCCAATATGAGATTGTGCATCATTTTCAATCCATTTATGAAAGTTCTTGAATGTTTGAAAAGCATCAGATTTGTTCTTCAATAAATAAACCCAACACATTCTGGTGTAGTCATCAATAAATGTCATCATATATTTATTTCCATTTGCAGAAGGAACAGGCATTGGACCACATAAATCTGAATGAATGAGTTCAAGCTTTCTATGTGCTCTTGAATGTGAATCATGAAAAGGCTGTTTGCTATGCTTTCCTAGAATGCAAGCATCACATTGCTTAAATTTCCTAGGAATTGTAGGCAAACCAACAACACCATTTTTCTTCAACAAGCGAAGGCTATCATAGTTCAAATGTCCAAATCTAGCATGCCATAATAAACTTGATGGAAGTGTACCTTCTTCATAATGAGAACTGTATGAGAAACTTTGTGCACGAGTAGAGGTACCTTGCAACTTGAGAAGCCTTTCTTCTTCTATTCCCCTCATGAAAAGTGAGTGGTCAGATGCTTTTCTCACCTCAAGCTTGCCATCAAACATATGAATGGAGTGACCTTACTGGCAGATATTGACCAAGGACAACAAATTTCTCTTCAGTTGTGGGAGATATAGAACATGATGCAGAAGAAAGTCTGGAAGACAAGGAAATTTAAGCCTGATTATGCTAAGCCTTGATGGCTTGATTTTTGATTGGTCTACAAAGTATACTGCTCCATCAACATTGTCAGTAAATTCTTCAAAAAAATATTTTCTATGAGTCATGTGGCAAGTTGCTCCTGAATCAAGCAACCAATCATTTTTCTAGGAAGCAAGTGAAGCATTAAATAAATCTTCATTTACTCCGATATTACATTGTGCCACAACATAATTAGAGGATTCAAGTGCTTTACCTTTGTCTGTATCATTAGTTTTACCTTTGGGTTGATTTCTTTGCTGCTCAATTTTGTCCCAAGGTAACTTGCATGTAGAGGCATCATGTGATCCATTTCTTTTGCAGCATATGTAGTGCAAATCTGACTTTTCTCCTTGAGAGTGTCTGCCCCCCCGCCTCTGAAATATCTTCCTCTTCCTCTTTAACCACCTCTTCCTCTGGAAGAATCTTGAGCAGGATTATTTTCTTTATGAGCAAGGCACACAGCCTCTTCAGAAGATTCAGGGGCTGTCTTCTTTCCAAAAGCTTTCTCTCTTTCAGCAAATTTTTTCACAAGAGAGTCAAAGGTAATATCTTTGAGATTTCCATTTGCTTGCAATGACTCAAGATAATTGGAGTAAGTAGGATAAAGTGCCTTGAGAAAAGTGATAAGAGGAATATTCAATTCAACCTTAGTGGCTTTGATATCATGCATTATAGATTTTACTTCGGATGCAAGAGCAAGAGGATCATTATTTTGTAATTCAAGAGTGAAGAGTTTAATCATGAGTTGAACAACTTCAAGTGCAGATTGTGAATCATAGAGTTCTTTCAACTTTTTTAAGGCTTCGAAAGCAGTTGAAAATGGCGAAATATGGCGACTCACCTCTTCAATTACAGATGCTGCAATTAATGCATAGGCTTTGTTGTTCTTATTTTCTAAAATGGAGAGCTCTTTGTCTGAGGTAGGCTATTCTGGCTCTTTGTCTCCGTCTCCAATACACACTCCTTTCCACAAATCATTGAAAATGAGGGTGTGTTTTATCATCCGGGACCACTCAAGATAGTTCTCCTTACCAGTGAGAATTATTCCCGCAATAGATATGCTTGAATGCATACTGTAAAATAACTTCTGTTGCTAAAAAAAATGATTCTAATAGAGGTATTAGAGCGGATATCAAAGTGCATTTGAATACCCACTACATTTCATTATAATACTCTATTTCAATATAGTACTGTCATACCATGTCATAAAAACCATGTGAGAGAACTGGTGGTATGTGTAATATTACACCACAGATATATTAAAAATCATTCATAGCATGGTAATATTCTGGACCAATCATTAAAAAAATTCAATGTATTTGAGTTTACCAAATGAATCGCTTCAAAAAAATTTCGCTACTTCACATGAGTGCACAGAGTTCAGAGTGGTGCACCATTTCAACATTGTAGGCCATATGAGTTCATCTCCACAGTTGTCACCATTAAGAGACCAACAGCGATATACTATCCTCTGTCCACATATGTTTTTTAATACATCGATGTATTTTGGGAATGAGACAACGTAGTAGTATTGGAGCAGAGAATAATGGAACGCATATATATATACCAGAACAAAAAGCAGTTTCTACATATATATACTAGAACAGAAAGTAGTATTTTGGGACAGCAGGTGTGATGTCGTTGGAGGATGGCAATATATTGGTGAGCATAGTTAGCAAAACTACGTGCCCAAAGCAGAATATCAATAGACCATGTATACAATGGAACGCATATACCATATCAATGGAACGCATATACTGTATATTAATGGAGCAGAACTAATGGAGTAGAACTGTATATCAATGGAATGCGTGTATCAATGGAATGTTGGTCATCAACGTTTGCATGGAGACTGAGACAGTGAGACAGCGTTGTATGGTGTATTCAACAACGTAAGAAACCTAGAACCTGGAGAACTAAGGTTTCAGTGTTTGGTAAGCTTTCACCCAAAGTGACTATTCGAGGGGACAAAGAATGAATATGGTTACCCAAGCCTAACCATCTTTTGGTGAGCATTATGTAAAAACAAACCCATCGAAGAAGAGAATAATACCATGTCAAAGAATAACAGTAAATCTTAGACTAAGCAGCCTGGCAATGGAGCGCTATTATACCAGTGTGGAGAGAGCAGCAAAATCTCAAGCGTTATTGAGATTATCAGGTAGAGGGCAGACCCTGATTACGAAGCAGAAGGGATTTACAATGGCAGTTAGAGGCTAAAAATGGCGTTGGCTCTGATACCATGTCAGACCAAGCAGTAACTCCTCAAAAAACAATTCGTTGATATTCATTTAGGTTGGCCTTTAGTATATACAATAGGGAGGACTGTTCATTTCATCTCCCATTGACTATTCATATTCTCTATTATTTATTTATATCAATTTCAGTTATTCACCCAATCCTGATGATTAGGTGTCAACACTACCTTATAGAAAACATGAAGTGTCAAAATGGTGGAACTCTTAACCAATTTACATATAGGTGCTGGAAAGGTTAGTGGGAGTAATAAGCACTTTTGGTTATTATAAAATAATACACAAGTCTATTGTAATTATTCTTAATAGTAACAATGAAGTCTATTGTAATTATTCTTAATAGTAACAATTAATGGATGATGATCTTAGTCTCTTTTAGGGAGTTTACTTTTTACTTGGCGAGCTCATGAAAATGTAAAGAAGATATGAGTACAATATTTTATATTCAAATAGATGATGATCTTAATCTCTCTTCAGGGAATTCACTTTTCACTTGGTGATCTCATGAAAATGTAAAGTAGATATGAGTACAAGATCTTATATTCAAATCTTGGTTTGTCACAGAAAGTGGTGTATTGAAGAGTGACGCGATTCACATAGAGATTATAAGTATAATAATCATAATCAACTACATATCATGCAAATACAAAACTAGTCCAATTATTGATTCCTCTAAACATTAAAAAATAAATAAACAATAATTTTAACCCTCATTCATGACATTATATTTATGCACTCTAAAACAATCATAATAACTAACCATCATGTCTTTAATTTTTATTCTTCTTTGTCGTCATCATTAATTCTATATATATAATTTTAATTATGATGAACCTTATGCATATTGGAAACATTTTAAATGTTAAAAAACCTCACCTTTCAACTGTTATAGCTCATTTTATATTGGAAAAGTTTATAGGCCGAGTCATTAGTGACTACTTTAAAGAGAGTAGAGAAGTGTCATTTACAATTCACTTTGGTTTAGAATATATATGCGTAATCTTAAAAGCTATTTCTTTCTTTTTTTATATAATTAAGAGATGAACCTTTTATTAATCAAAGTAAATTACATAATATACAGAGTACCCCAGACAGTAGGGGCGGCAAGGAAGCTTACAGGATCGAAACAACCCGGCCAAAGAAACCCCAGAATGACTCAAAAACAACAAAAAGGAGAGTCCATCAAGAAAACGGGTATGAGACCCATGTGCAACAAACTGACAACCTGAACCAACGGTCAGCAAGCAACTAGCTCGATCAATCCCCGCCATTGAAGACAAGGTTCCAATCCAACGGCAAGCGCGGATATCGCATGGCCAAGATGCTTGGAGATTCGTTGCGCGATGAGAGCGGTTTCCTCTCTACCCTTATTGCCACACATCAACCCTTGACTGGAATCGCTTGCATTAACCAAAAAACCAGAAACTAACATAATGTCGCGCGAAAACTAATCCAGGAAGTGGGATCTGGTTTTGCAGAGCGCCGGGCCCACAGAGGGTCCCACCGTGGACCATCGAGTCCATAACCTTGAGAAACCCGCATGACTAATCCCAACCGTAGAAAGAATTGCTTGATCCAATGCCCCACGGAGGTATCATGCCTTCGCGATGCGCGGAGGTTAACCGCGCAATGAGAGCGGTTTCCTCTCTCATCCCAACGCCACGTGTAACCCCCTGACTATAATCACGTGCTTCTTCCTCAAAACCAAATACCATTCGGAGCCCGCGCAATCTACCACTTGTGGTTTTTCGTTCGTGGTATCGCCAAATGAAGACTATCCGTCCGATCCCACCAGCCTTTCTGAGCCCAACCTGTCTTGTTAGAAAATTATATATTATAGAGCAATGGAACACATAAAATATTGCAGACATAAACACAGAAAACGCATAAAACAAGAGAGACACAGATATACGCGGTTCACCCAGTTCGGGTTACGTCCACGGAGAAACAACCAGTCCTTTTATTATATTATCCAACAAACTGAAGAGATACAACCTATAGAAGATCTGTTGTAACTCCCTCTTCGCTCTCAATCTCCTCTCTTTTCCTCACTTAGAATATAGATATCCATACACGCAATAAAATTCCCTCATATATAGCGAGGGGTTGCCTTCTAGAGCAAAAAACCCTAAACTAAACATAACTTCTATCATCAGATCATCTGCCTAATGAACAGCCAGATTGACTAGAAATTACTATACTTTTACAAGGAAATTTTACATCTATTTTTAGCTTCGGGGGCGTTGCCCCCGATCCCTCACTGGGGGACTGCTGGCCCCCGTACCCCCTAGCCAGGGGGGGATCGTCCCCCACGAACCCCCAAGGGGGGGACAAGTCCCCCCGCGTAGAGGGGTGTATAATCTTCCTAGGGTATACATCCAGCTGAAACCTTTGAATACATAATATAATCAGGCTCCACACCCAACAATCTCCCACTTGGAGACTGATTATAGAAACTCCACCAATGCTTCATTTTCTAGACAATGACTCCTCTTTGGACCTGGTTGTTTCTCATCTTCTTCATCATACTTGAAGACTAATTGAAACTAAGCAGATTCTCAGTTTCTCCCTGGTTACAACTTTGGTTAACATATCTGCAAGATTCTAGCTAGTGTGTATCTTTTCTAGCTTCAACTGTCCATCTTCCAACGCTGACCGTATGAAATGGTACTTGACCTGTATATGCTTAGTCTTGGAATGAAATGCAGAGTTCTTTGCAAGATGTATGGCATTCTGGCTGTCACTGTATAACCTGACCAACTCCTGCTTCTTACCCAATTCATCCGGAAACCTTTGTAACCAAATCATTTCTTTACTAGCCTCTGTAGCAGCAACATACTCAACTTCTGTTGTTGAAAGTGCAACAACACTTTGGATTTTTGAAACCCAACTGACAGTTGTTCCACCTATATTAAATACATATCCCGTAGTGCTCCTCCTGTTATCTCTGTCACCTGCCATATCTACATCAACATATCCCTGTAGAGCAATGTTTGAACCACCAAAGCATAATGCTTGATTTGTGGTACCTCTCAAATACCTGAGAATCCAATTCACCGCCATCCAATGTTCTTTTCCTAGATTGTTCATGTACCTGCTTACAACTCCCACTGCATGTGCAATATCAGGCCTTGTGCAGACCATTGCATACATTAAGCTTCCAACTACTGATGCATATGGAACTTTAGACATATGATCCATTTCTTCCCGAGTCTTGGAACACGCCTCCTTACTTAATTTGAAATGGTTAGCCAAAGGTATACTAACTGGTTTTGCATTTTGCATATTAAACCTTTTCAACGCCTTTTCTATGTACTCACTTTGAGATAATTTTAATTTGTGATTCTTCCTGTCTCTAGTTATTCTCATACCAAGGATTTGTTTTGCAACACCCAAATCCTTCATTGCAAATGAGTTTGCCAATTTTCTTTTGAGCACATTTGTCTCCTGCATGTTAGAACCTGCAACAAGCATATCATCTACATACAATAACAATATAATATAGCTGCCATCGTTTTTCCTTTTGAGATAAACACAATGATCAGAGTGACATCTAGTATAACCTTGTTCGAACATAAACCTGTCAAATTTTAGATACCACTGCCTTGGAGCCTGTTTTAAGCCATACAAGCTCTTCTTCAACCTGCACACTAGTTTCTTCTTCCCTTTTACCTCATATCCTTGTGGCTACTGCATATATATCTCTTCCTCCAAATCCCCATGGAGAAAGGTTGTCTTTACATCTAACTGCTCAAGATGCAAATTTTCAGCTGCTACTAGACTTAGAATAGTTCTGATTGAAGTCATTTTCACAATAGGGGGAAATATCTCATCAAAGTCTATACCCTTTTTCTATGCAAACCCTTTCACCACAAGTCTAGCTTTATACCTTTTTCTACCTCCATCTTCTTCCTTAAACTTGTAAACTCATTTATTCTGCAATGTTGTTTTACCTGCAGGCAACCTGACTAAGTCCCAAGTCTGGTTATGTGCTAAGGAGTCCATCTCTTCTTTCATGGCTTGCTCCCACTTCTTCCTAGTTTCTACCTGCACTGCTTCATCATAGAATTCTGGTTCACCAGAATTAGTAAAAAATACATAATATAATGAAGGAGAGTATCATTCAGGGGGTCTACTTATCCTGGTAGATCTTCTAACACAACTTTCAGGTGTTTGAGGTGCTTGTTGTTGTTGTAGTTGTTGTTCTAGCTATTGATCATTATGATTTTCAGGCACCATTACTTTTCTTGTGATATCGTCAAGCACTATGTATTCTCTATTTTCTTTTTCCTATTTCTTTTCCTGCATCTGATCCTTATACAAAACCTTTTCATTGAATATTACATCTCTGCTCCTAATGATTTTATGTTTTTCATAATCATAAAAGCGATAACCAAAATCATTAACACCATATCCAATAAAGGTACATTTCTTTGATTTTGCCTCAAGCTTTGTTCTATTTTCTTTATTAATGTGGACAAAGGCTTCATAACCAAAAGTCTTTAAAAAAGAGTAGTTTAACTTTTTACCTGTCCATGCCTCCTCTAGAATACCACCATCCAAGGAACTTGAAGGCCCTCTATTTATTAGATAAACAGTAGTATCTACAACATCTACCCAAAATTGTAAAGGCAATCTTGCATGCAATCTCATGCACCTTGCACACTCCATGATTGTCTTGTTCATCCTTTCTGACACACCATTTTCTTGTGGTGTTCCTGGAACTGTCTTCTCTTTGCAAATTCCATTCTCATAACAGTACCTATCAAACTCTTTGTTGCAATATTCACCTCCATTGTCTGATCTGAGACACTTCAACCTTTTTCCTGTCTCATTTTAAACCAAAGCTTTCCATTTCTTGAAAGTATTAAATACATCAGATTTATTTCGAATACAATAAATCCAAGTTTTTCTGGTTGCATCATCAATAAAAGTAACATAATAACGAGAGCCACCATGAGATGATACTTGAGCAGGTACCCATACATCTGTATGCACAAGCTCTAATTTTTCGCTCTTCTTTTCTTTCCCAACTGTAAGGAATCTGACTCTCTTCTGTTTTCCATAAACACAATTCTCACAGAATTTTAAATCAATATGCTTCAAACCTGGCAACAAATTTCTTGAGTGAAGAATCTGCATCCCCTTCTCACTCATGTACCTGAGCCTATGATGCCACAACGCCGTATCTTCTCCTATAGAGGTTAAAGAATTAACAGAACTAGAAATACCATTGCATAAATACAATGTACCAACCTTTCATCCTTTCGCTATTACCAAGGATCCTTTAGTGACCTTCCAGGTTTTATCTATGAAAGTAGTTACGAAACCTTCACCTCCCAACTGCCCTGTTGAAATCAAATTTTTCTTCAGATCTGGAACATGCCTTACCTCCTTAAATAGCCATTGATTTCCATTTTGCTGTTTTATGAAAACTGTACCCATTCCAACGATTTTACAGGGTTTATCATCACCCAATCGAACCTGTCCAAAATCTCCTTGAACATAATCATGAAAATGTTTCTTATCAGGTGTGTCATGGAATGAGGCCCCTAAATCTACCACCCAGGCATCAATAATATTTTATAAAGAAAGAATCAAAGCATCTTGCAACACATCACCCGTTACATTCGCTTCATGATTAGTTTCTTGCTGCGTGTCTCCTTCTTTTCCCTTCTAAGACTTGCAGTCTTTCTTCAGGTGTCCTTTCTTCCCACATTTCCAGCACACTATCCCCGATCTGGACTTGGATCTGCCTTTTCTTGACTTACTGCAATATCCAGGGCTCTTTCCTCTTTCCATTTTTCTTCCCCTAGTCTCTGTAGTCAAAGCATTACCTGATGTCTCACCGGAGCTTTTCTGTCACATTTCCTCGCTAAGGATTGCACCAAAAACATCATCGAACTTTAAAGTACTAGATCTAGAGACAGAGTTACTAATGGCCATAACTAAACCATTCCAACTTTCTGGAAATGAGCATAGAAATAACAGAGCCCTAACTTCATCATCAAAAGTTACCCCTACAGAACTTAACTAACTTGTAACTGTATTAAAATCATTTAAATGATCGGCAACAGATCCACCTTCTGACATCTTCATATTAAATAAATGCTTCATAAGAAATACCTTTTTTGAGGCCGAGGGCTTTTCATATAGTCTGGCCAATGCCAACATTAAATCCTATGTTGTCGTTTCCTTTGAAATATTAAATGCTACTGATGCCGCTAGGCACAACCATATTGTTCCAAGTGCCTTTCTGTCGAGAATATCCCATTATTTGTTTGTCATACTCGTCGGCTTCTTTGTCTTTCCACTGAATGGTAGGTACAGATCTCTCTGATACAGATAATCTTCCATCTGCATCTTCCACAGCTGGTAGTTTTGGACGTTGAATTTTTCAACCCTAAACCTACCATCTTCCGCCATTGCTTCCTGTGATTTTATCAGCCAAATAGACCTTCAGCTCTGATACCAGTTGTTAGAAAATTATATATTACAAAGCAATGGAACACATAAAATATTGCAGAAATATAAACACAGAAAACACATAAAACAAGAGAGACATAGATATACATGGTTCACCCAGTTTGGGCTACGTCCACAGAGAAACATTCAGTCCTTCTTTTATTATATTATCCAGCAAACTAAAGAGATGCAACCTACAACAGATCCACTGTAACTACCTCTTCGCTCTCAATCTCATCTATTTTCCTCACTCAGAATATAGATATCCATAGACGCAATAAAATTCCCTCATATATAGTGAGGGGTTGCCTTCTAGGGAAAAAAACCCTAAACTAAACATAACTTCTACTGTCAAATCATCTGCCTAATGAACAACCCAGATTGACTAGAAATTACTATACTTTTACAAGGCAATTTTACATCTGTTTTTAGCTTCAGGGGCGCTGCCCCTGATCCCCCGCCAACGGACCGCTGGCCCTTGGACCCCCCAGCCGGGGGGGGATCGGCAGCCTCGAACCCCCGCGGGGGGAACAAGTCCCCCCTGCACCCCCCTGTGTGGAGGGATGTATAATCTTCCTGGGGTATACATCCAGCTGAAACCTTTGAATATAGAAGATAATCAGGCTCCACACCCAACATTTCCAAGCCATCCTCCTGGATTTGCCAACAGAAACTTGTTGAGCCCATTGTAAACCGGTAGTCCAATTTGTGTTATTTCCCGACTCAAAACCTTCATCCATCATCCGAAAGCCATGCAAGTTATGAAGAGTAACCATGATCAGAAAACAAAGACAAATTAGGCGATGTCATCCTCGCCCCTGTCCTCTGGATCAGCACTGTCCATCCATGAATCCCAATCTGCATTTGCCAGTGTGAAACAATCCTCCCGCAGCTTTTCGGTAGGAAGCAACTCCCATGGATGCCGAGAATCCCTTTCCTTATTGGCCACTCCTTCGTTGGCCAACCTATTTGCAAGCGTATTTGCTTTCCTTCTAACGTGAACAAATATTATTGTTTTAAGGATTTGTAAGTGTGAGTGGATACGGTGAAAAACCTGCAGCAGCTTCCAGTGCTTTGATACTTTATCTGGTGAGGTTCCATTTTGAATCTTCTTGGTTGCTTTGATGACCAATTCTGGATCTGCTTCAATGATAACATTCTATAAATTTTCTTCCACCAGGATCTCCAAACATTGATCTAAAGCCAAAAGTTCAGCCATGTTATTGGTACCCTTTTCCAGGTGGCCATGGAAAATGTATTTTTTGTGCCCCTCAGGATCCCTGATGGCACCCCCAAAGCTAGCTTCCTCGGGATTGCCCTTAGAGGCTCCATCAATATTTACTTTGAAGAAGCCCTGTGGAGGGGGCTACCAACCCCTATCCCCAGAGTTTATTGCTCTCACTTCCTTCTTTATTCCTTGAGGGTTGATGAATTGAAGACCCAAATTAATAATAATGTGTTCCTCATGAGGCAGAGGAGGATTCGAGGGATTTTTTCTCAGAATGCTCCTAATTGTTTCCTTGAGCTGTTTTAAAATCTGATTGATTATAAGCACGGGCTCTCTGACTTTATTTTTTAAGATCCACATATTGCATTCTTTCCAAATATTCTAGATGACAAATCCTGGTACAAGCATCCAAGCTTTGTTGATGATCTCATTCTCTGAGAAGTTCTTCCTCCATTTTGTTAAAGTGTTGGATATGCTAAGCCTGTCCCTGTCGGTCTGCCTGAAGCTTGAGGCCACCCAATCCCAAATTTTCACAGAAAAGGAGCAAAGATTTAGAAGGTGTTCAATCGTTTCCTCATGAGAGCCACAAAGGTGACATCTAGAGGGGCCAATGAAATCTTTCTTAAGAAGGTTTTCCCAAGTTAGGATTTTCCTTCAATGATCTAGCCAAATAAATAATTTTATTTTCATCCAATGAGGAGTTTGCCACAACTCCTGCCAGACTTTCTCAACATTTACAAAGTTAAATCCTGTGATTACCTGTTTTGCCTCTTTGAGGTTATAGTTGCCTTCATTATTCTTTCCCCATCTTAATTGGTCAGGTGAGGAGGAAACCAAAATCCTTCTTTGCTCTAAGTCCATGGCAAGAACTTCTGCCATGGCCTTTAGAGGGCTCTCTTCATTGTAACTTAGGTCCTTCCATTTCCTCCATTTTTCCTTATCCATCCCCAGATCCCAGAAATCTTTATCTATTAAAATACCTTTGTTGTCTGTGTCTCTCTTGAGGGCTGCCAGTTCATTACCATTTAGGATGGATTCCTATTACCAGTTGTCATCCCCGAAACGAGCCCGGTCCCCTACTCGAATTTCCCAAAGACAGTGTTGTTGAACAATACCTTTGTTCTCCCACGCAAGGTTCCATATGCGTGAGCCCCTGATTTGTTCTGTCATTCTAATGTGATCCTATTCCTGTTAGTGCTTGGTGTACTTTTTTGTCCAAAGTTTGGCCCAGGGGGCTCTCGGCTCCTTGATCCATTGCCACCAGAGCTTTGCCCTTGAAGCTTGACTTAGCGTTTCCGGATCATGCAGCCCCAAACCACCATGGCTTTTGGGCTTGTAGAGCTTGTCCCAAGCAACTAGAGCCCACTTATTTTTCTCTTCCCCTCTGCCCCACAGAAAGTTTCTTTGAATGCTTCTTATTTGCTGCTTAATCCCTTGAGGAGCAGGGATAGCTGCAAACATGAAAATGGGAATGGCCTGCAATACCGCTTGAGTGAGCACAAGTCGCCCTGCAAAGTTTAAAGCTCTGCAAGTCCAATTGCTAATTTTGTCCTAAAGTTTGTTTAAAATAGGTTCCCATATTTGCTTACACAGAGGTTTGTCTGTAAGAGGAATACCAAGATATTTGGAAGGCAACTGGTCCCTTTGAAACCCAAGAATCCTAATGAAATTCCTCTGTATAGCAATATTAGTGTTAAAGAAGAAAACTTTAGACTTGTTTTGGCTTACCTTTGTGCCTGCTGCCATAGTGAAATCATTTAAGATGTCTTTGATTGCCTTTGTTTCCCTAACTGTGGGTATACCCTGCATAGTATCATCCACAAATTGTTGATGAGTGTTAGCCTCTCCATCCGGGATGAGCTTGATCCCCTGAATTCTACCTTCAACATTTGCCAATTTGATTGCCCTACCAAGCCCTTCCATCATGAGGATAAAGAGGAAGGGGGAGAGTGGATCACCTTGTCTGTGCCCTCTTGAAGGAGTAAAAGTATTAGAGGGAGCTCCATTAAGTAGAATGGAGAAACTAGTTGAGGTGACTAGTGCCATAACCCATCTTATCCAGTTTTGTTCAAAGCCATAGGCTTTTAGAATGGCTCTAGTGTAAGACCCGTTGAGTTTGTCATAGGCTTTCTCAAGGTCCAATTGAATTATCATACCTGCTTGCTTGTTTCTTTTGAGAGAGTGTACCGCCTCATGTACTTGGATGATGTTGTTCAGAATCTGTCTTCCTTCCACATAGCCTGTTTGCTCTTCTGAGATGAGAGAAGGTAGCAGTGGCTTGAGTTTGTTGGCTATCACTTTGGAGATGATTTTATACACCACATTACATAAGGCGATGGACATAAACCCATTTGGGGTCATAGCATTTTCGTTTTTTGGGATTAAAGCTATAAAGGTCGCATTTAGTGCTTTCAAAATATTTTTGTGTTGTCTTGAGTCTTCCACAACCTAGAGGATGTCCTGTTTGACTGTATCCCAGCAGGCTTTGAATAAATCAACATTGAAACCATTTGGGCCTAGTGCTTTTCCACTTTGCATTTCCTTGATCACCTCACTGACCTCTTCTTCCGAGACTGGCCTATTTAGATTGTGGTTGTCCTCGCTGGTGACTAACTTGGGAATGTTCTAGGTGAACTTATCAATGAACCTAGATCTGTCTTCCAATGGCTCCTTTGCAATGTTAGAGAAGTGTTGTACTAGGATTGATTCCATGTCCTTGTGAGAGACAAGCTCAATACCTTGAGAATCCTTTAGCTTTGTGATTCTATTATGTGCCCTGTGGGCCATAGTGGATTTGTGGAAGAACTTGGTGTTCCTTTCTCCCTCTTTTATCCATTGAATTCTGGATTTCTGTCTCCAAAATGTTTCCTCTTGTAAGCAACGCTCCTCCCATTCTTCCTACAAAGAGTCAGTTAGTTTTTTCCTTTCCTCATTGAAGCCCTCTGTGATGTTGATCTGATTGATTTCCTGGAGTTTCTGCTCAGTACTCATTCTAGCCTTGATGATATCACCAAATTCCTTTTTGTTCCAATCCTTAAGTTTGGATTTAATGTGTTTCAGTCTCTGCTGGAGCATGTACATCTTAGTACCCTGAATATTCAAATCCTCCTTCCACCATTTGGAAATGTTACTGGTGAATTTGGGGTGAGAGAGCCAGGCATTTTCGAATCTGAAAGGCCTATTTCTCGGAGTGCCCATAAAGGAAGCTTCTAGCTGAACTGGCCAATGATCCGAGCCACCAAAGGGCAGAATGGACACTGTGATGGCTGATCCTGTAAGGAGGAGATCCTATAAACCTATCCAGTTTTGACACCACTTGGGAAACTCCTCCTCTTTTGTTGTTCCAAGTGAAGGTTCCATTTATAGTCTCGGTGTCCACTAGTCCCATGTTCAAGAGGAAATCTTGGAAGGCTTTAGAGTCTCTGCCAAGCTATCTAGTGCCTCCTTTTTTTTTCCAAGAGAGATCTTATCATATTGAAATCACCTGCAAGTATCCAAGGTATATTGGGATAACGTGCTCTGAGACCTTCCAAGGAGGTAAGAAGCTTGAGTTTATCTGCTTGTTGTTGAGGGCCATATACATTAGTTATCATGTAAGTCTCCTGGTCACCTACGGGACTACAAACCACAGAAAGATAGTTCCTAGACGCTTCAGCATCCAGGATTCCCAGATTCTGAGGATTCTGCAACATGAGAATCCCACCCGTAGAGTTATTAGCTTTAACTTCTAAATAATCATACTTGATTAACCATTTGTTATGAATTTCTCTTATTTTTTCCATTGAACATTTTGTCTCCTAAATAAAGACCATGTCTAGTTTTTCTTCTTTTATTCTATTACTGAGATTTCTCTGTTTCCTTCTACTGCCTAAACCTCTAATATTCTAGGTTGTAAGCTTCATTAAGAAAGGTTGGTAAAAGAATAGTTGGTAAGATCTTTCATCTTACCTGAGTTAATAAGTAGTTTCCCACATTCATTTAGCAGCTCATTATGTCTTTTCCTCCCTGGGTTTTTTGGAGATAGTGTTTGTGGATTCTCCATCACTTTTACTCCACTCTGCTCTTGGCTTTCATGGTTTGTTTTGACACCAATTCCCTTCGATTGTGCCCTCCATAGATAGATTTGTTGGACTCTATCATAATTTTCTTTTGGCAATGACTCCACTCCTTTGTTCTTTCTTTGTTCCAGAAATTGCTCGAGATCTAGATTTTCCCTATCTAGAATCTCCTACAATTCGTGGTCCTCTGTACCTGCCTCACTTGGAGTCATCTGATGATCCTTTCTGATCTCCATGCAGCTTTATAGCTCCTCTGTCTGTTGGTTGTTCGCTTGGATATCCTCCATTTCAGCTTCCATATCCTGCTCCTTAAGGACATTCTCCTTGACCTGGACTGTCTCCACGCTCTCCTCCACTTCCTCTAGGATCTTGAAACTATTGTGTCTTCTTGTTTGTCTTTGCTTGTTTTCTCGTGAGATTGTTTACCCCCTTTCCATTTGCCCCCAACCTTGGTAAAACCCTCATGATAGTTGTCAACAAAGGTTTTCCCCTTGCTTTCCAAGTTGTTTGTAGGGCAGTCTCTGAATATATGGCCATGTTCATGACATTTGCAGCATCTGAATGGTATGTGCTCATAGTCCACCGTTTGCACCCATTCTTCATCATATACCTCTAAGATTATGGCTTCCGGAAGGGCTCCATATAGATCCATTTCCACGCATATTCAGGCAAAGGAAGTATATTGACCTTTGAGAGTTGCCTCTAAAATTTTCAGAAAATGCCCCAGCTTGTTGCCTATGGTTTTCAAGGACTCTGGTTGCTAATAGTCCAAAGGTAATGAGTATAGTCTAATCCAAATCGGTACGGATGTGAATGTTTCACGTTCCGGAACAAAATTCATCATCCATGGCCGCATGTAGAGTCCTGCCGCAGCGTAAAAGTAAGGTCCCCCTTCAAACACTCGATCTTTGTCCTCTAGGCTCGTAATCACCACCATGAAGAAGCCCTTAGAACCCAGATGTAAATGTATTTCTCCCTTTGGCTTCCAATGGATCCTAATCCAGATGTATAAATCCCTCTCCGTTGGCCATAACCCCAAGAACTTGCAGATGATCGCATGTTCTTTCATATGGTCCCTGTGTGCTTGAATCACAGGATCACTCAATACAACCTACGGAATGATGCTCGATTTGGGTTTGCAAACTCCCGTAGTTCTTTTGGAAGTTGTTTTTCTGCTGTCGCCTCCCTTCTCCTTTTCTTTACTTGTTTCTTGTTGATTCCCTTCCCGATCCTGGGATTCGTTTCTTCTAACTGTCTCCTTGCCTCTTGCTTCTAAAATCTTTCCCGACGGTTTTTTGAAATGCTTCCCTCTTGCTTCCTTGCCTCCTTTTGTGACTACCTGACTATAGGAGGGAGCGGCGCTCCCCCCTGTGTGTCCCCTCATGGAACCCTAATGCAAAACCCTAGTGTCAACTTCGATCTGCGTTCAAGTTGCAGACCTCTCCCTCAAAACCGTCCTCCGATCATATTAACCAGGAGCCACTACGATTTCACTTATCGTAACTCGATCAAGCTTAAAATCTATTCAAATTATCCTTATCAATACTTTAAATCAGTACTAACTTAAATTTACAAAATTGATATCTTATTTTGAAGTGTAAAATTCCTCTCTCCATGCAATAAACCTAAAATCACTAAATTAATAATTTTTTAAACATCAAATTTTAATTTACTTATCAGGTTGTACCATTTATGTAAGCTTGCCTATAATGATTTTAATTTTATACTTACATGTTAATTTTTTTTTTTTAAAATAAGATTCATATAAGATCTGAGATCTTGTTAGCATAGAAATAATGTATATCCATTTTAAATTATGGGAAATTTGATGTCTAAAATGACATTCTAAGGAAAACTATAAAATAATAGTTCAAAAACAAAATAGGAAAATAAATTGTTATTATTATTATTATTATTATGGTATCTAGAGATATCGGCTAGTGGGTTGTTATCTTATTCCCGTGACATGGGGTCGATTCCAATTACTACCACTATAACATCTAGAGGCCTATGTATTGTTGGAAATAATGAGAGGGGATGAATCAATATTTCACTTCAATTAGTTAATTTTTAAAATTCAGAGCATTGGCAATAATTAAACATAAATCATCAACACATCACAAAAGCTATACACAAGATATTTTTAGGCAAAAATCATTTTGGGATAAAAACCACCAAACGTTTTTCTAATATGATTTATGAGTACAAATTTTCTCATCTCCAACTTCCTAGTACTTTAGAAAAACATTCGATTTATTAGGAAGCTCCAGCTCTTGAAAGGATGATACTACATCCTATTTTTACCAGCTCCAATTGGAAAGACACTCCAACGCCCTGGTTTTATCAGCTCCAAATCAAAGGATGCTTCAACACCTTACAAGCTCCAACTTTCGTTAGCACCACCCTACCACCTTGAAGTATTTTCAGGCTCCAACATGAAGGATACTTCACTCTCTTACCTTATTAATTTAACAACTCAGTGACAAATTCCATCCATGGGACAAGATTCCTCTTTTAGAGAGGACCAATTTTGACTATTGAAGCACTCAATTTGGACAACAGAAAGTGTATTTTTGAATTATATGCCCGCATGTGCATATATGATCAGGTCAGCCCTAAAGCAAATTGGACACCCATGGAAGGCTATAAATACAAGTGACCTCCACCTCATTTGGACAATATCTTGGATTATTCTTCTATTTTTCTTTCTTGTTTTTGGCTCGCACAGGCTTGAGGTAGGTCTGTGGAGGAATGGGTTTGCATGAAGGTGAAATTGCAGGATCTGCAACTCACATCTCTATTTTTAGGGTTTTGGGTCTCAACTGCAGGCATGTCATGGATATTTTTTTACAAAATCCTTTCATCCACGTGCATGACACATCTTCCTTGTGACTGGAACCTAAAGGTTGAATTTTCAGTTGATGAATTTTTCATTCAATGACGTAGAGTTTGCTAGCTGACCACATGTTAGGATATTCCGACACATAGGAAATAATTAAGTTCAACTTGGTCTAGTATAGAGTTAGGTATAGAGTTAGGTAAAGTGTGTTTCTTTACCGCTATACATTTTGTAACTTACAATCCGACGGTCACGATATGTAGTGATCTGACGGTTCATTCTCTCCTCAGTATTACCGACACTTGATCTGTGGCTTGACACTCGATTGGTCCATGAGTTCTATTTAAAGCGCATGGAGGGTCATTGTTCGGGTAATCCGTGCATGAGAGAAGCTTATGTAAATTTTTATTCCTTGATTAATAAATTGCCTGTAGTACCCACGTTGGGACAGGCCGTGGACTATTTCCCTCTTTGAAGGTTTTAACCACGTCAAAAATACTGGTGTATTGATCTGTGATCTGGTTGTGAGCGGTGTCCTTTTGGTATTCTTTCTGAGGAACTTACCCTGTAAATTCCTACATGGTATCAGAGCTATTTGAGGGCCGCGTCCGTTGGTGATCCAAATCTGAAGCCGGTAGAACTGCATGCGGCTGTCGTTTCCTAGATCTGTTGTTTCTGACTGCTTTCAGGCCGATAGGACTGCTCTGTTACGTTCGGAGCATCTGTTCCAGTGAGGAACCCCTTTCGTTTCACGCGAAAAGGTTTCCGGTAGCCCTAGCTGCGTCATTTTTCAGATCGGGAGGTATACAGTGTTTTTTGCAGTTTACTGTTATTTTCTCTCTGCTTATTTCGGTTTCGGTTTATTTAGCCCTTTTTTTAACCGGATCTATACCTTTCATTTCTATGTATGCTCTTTGCCCTACGACTCTATGCGATCTGGGCAAATCAGAAACAGAAAGGAAGGATTTTTCTCATGCGTATGCTCTTTTCCCTGCACCTTAGTGTGATCTCGGAAAATCAGAAACATTGAGAAAAATATTTAGTTTTTCAGCTAAAGCTAACTTTGAGATTTTTTTTTTTAAAAATTTCTAGTTTTTTTGCTAAAGCTAACTTCGAACCGCAAGGTTCGTTTTTCTTTGCATATTCGTGTTGGGTTTTGTGTTTTGTGTTTTGTAGGGAAAAAGAGCTTTCTCAAGGCAAGCACACAAACCAAGGCCCCCCCCCCTCTCTCTCTCTCTCTCTCTCAAATTTTTTGTATAGATCAATTGGTTCAAAGCTATTTTAAGAGAGTAGAGGTCTTGGGTTCAAGTCTCCATTTTGTGGGGGCGGATTTTTTCATTCCCGCACATTCGCGCACTTTGCCGGCAACGTCAACAATTTTTTTTCAAAAAGCCATAACTTCTTCATCCGAAAGCCTTTTTCAGAGCCGTTTTTTTTAAAACCGCCTATTTTTTCGAGATCTATCCATTGGAACACTTACTTTCAGCATCTTCAGCTTTAGTTTTTTAAAAAAATGGAAAGTCCATGCCAAGTCATTCTTGACAACACTAACTACTTCCAATGGGTAGCCTACATGGAAGATTTACTTAGAAGTAAAGGTCTCTTCAGAATAGCCACAGACCAAGAGAAGAAACCAAAAGATGAAGACAAGGCTGCAAAATGGGAAAATAGACAAGATCAAGCACATGGTTTGATAGGGATGTCTATTTCTCCTGATCTTAGATTCCACATTGCAGAACTTGAGACTCCTCATGAAGCATTAGAAAAACTCGCTAAAGTTTTTGAGATTAAAAATGAAATTAGAGCCCATCAACTTGAAAATGAGTTGCTTACTTTGGATCCTAATAATTTTTCTTGCATTGAAGATTTCTTGTCCAAATTCAAGACCCTTAGATATCTCTTGGAAGGTGTTAAAGTTAAGAAAGAAGATGGTAACCTTATTTATTCCATCCTTACTAAGTTGGGACCAGCCTACTCTGTATTTGTTTCCACTTTCCATTCTACAAGTGAAGCTTTCATTTGTCAAGGAAAAGACTACAAGGCCCCTTCCTTTGACTCCTTTTGTGATTCCTTAATAAGAGAACAAGAAAAACTCTTACACCTTGGTCTTCTTAATCTTGGAAACTCTTCCACGAAAGCATTAGCCGCCCAGCAGCAACCAAATTCAAAGAATCCTAAGAAGTCATATCCTCAAAAGAATGGTCTTAACCCAACTCAGCCTCAAAATGAAAGATCATTTCAGCAAAATGATAAGACCAATAAAAACAAATGGAAGAAGACTGATAGACATTGTAACTTTTGTAATCGAGATGGCCACTTAGAATCTAAATGCTTTAAGAAGATGGAAGCCTTGGAAGCCGCAATGAAGAAACATAACATCCATGTGGAGCCTACTTCAACTTCAACTTCCGGAATGGCACTTTCTGCATGTCGTTGTCAATCATCTCAGTCTGGTTATGCATTAAATGTATCTTCTTCTTCTTCTCATTCTCATGAGTGGCTCATTGATTCTGGAGCCTCTTATCACATGGCCAAAAACCAAGCCATGTTTTCTTCTTTAAATGATTGTAACACCAAAAATATATATGTTGGTGATGATAGATCTCTTAATGTTGTAGGGACTGGAACTGTTCATCTAGACAATGGTCAGTTTAATGATGTATTATGTGTTCCAACCTTATCCTGCAACCTTCTATCTGTCTATCAGATAACTCATTCAGGTGAAGGTAAAATTGTTGAATTTTCACCTCATGATGTTGTAATCAAGGATCTAAAAGATCCTAAACAGATTCTAGCTACTGGTCTTGCTGATGATTCCACAAGGTTGTATAAGTTTCACAACTTTGGGTCATCAAATCTTCCCTCAGTATTTGTTGCTCATAATGATGAAGTGAGCAAACTTTGGCATGAGCGATTTGGTCACTTAAACTATCGCTCCCTTCAGCATCTATGTAAAGAAAATATGGTGACAGGTCTTCCTATGGTATCTTGCAGAGATGGTGTTTGTTCCGGATGTGTACTCGGAAAACATCATCGGGACAGTTTTGACAAACGTGCCTCTTGGCACGCCTCAGCCCCTTTACAGCTTGTGCACAGTGATTTATGTGGTCCTCTTCCTGTTGCTTCATTCTCTGGCTGCAAGTACTTCTTAACTTTCATTGATGATTTCTCCAGACGCACTTGGGTATACTTCTTAAAACTCAAGAGCGAAGTATTTAACACATTTTTGGCCTTCAAAGCCTTTGTTGAAAAACAATCTGGACATCAAATTCTTAAGCTAAGAACTGATAATGGTGGAGAATATGTTAAAAACACATTCATCAACTTTTGCACCGAAAATGGAATTCAAATGCAACATACTGTTCCATACACTCCACAACAAAATGGTGTAGCTGAAAGGAAAAATCGCACCTTAAAGGAAATGGCTAATTGTATGCTGCAATCTAAAGGACTCAGTCTTAGTTTTTGGGCCGAAGCAATTAATTGTGCAAATTATATAATCAATCGCACTCCTACTAAGGTTCTAGAGAATATCACTCCAGAAGAAGCTTGGAGTTCCATTAAACCAGATGTAAGTCACTTTCGTGTGTTTGGAAGTGAAGCATGGGCCCATATTCCAGATGAAAAGCATAAAGCTTTAGAACCTAAGAGTGAGAAATGTACTTTTGTTGGATATTCTGAAGATGTAAAAGGTTATAGACTTATTCCATTTAAGTCCAAAAATGTTATCATTAGAAGAGATGTAAAATTTGATGAAAATAAATCGGCCTGCGAGCCTAGTCCGGCGGATGTGCCACCTCTTCCTATCTCTTCTACTTTTGAAAACATTTCTTCTTCAGATGATGAAAGCGAGGATGATAATCCTCCCCCACCTTCTCAGGATCCTCAACTTCCAAGATGGGTCCGTGCTACTCGGGATGCAGCAGGTGATCTTGCCGGTGATCCTACAGATTAGCGACGTACACGTTCTCAGTTTGAAAGAGCCTCTTCTTTACTGGCTCAAGCTCCAGTAAATCATGATCCTGACACTTTTGCAGACAGGCCATCCACATTGGGAAGCAGCTATGAATGAAGAATATCATTCATTGATGACAAATGATACATGGGATCTTGTTCCTCTACCAAAGGGACGCAAACTTGTTAGATGTAAATGGGTTTACAGAACCAAGTATGGACCAGATGGGAAAGTTGATAAACATAAAGCTCGTCTCGTTGCTAAGGGTTTTTCACAGGTTGAAGGCATTGACTACACTGAAACCTTCTCCCCTGTTGCCAAAATGAACTCTATCCGCCTTGTTCTTTCCCTTGCTGCCTCTTTAAAATGGGAAGTCCATCAGATGGATGTTAAATCTGCCTTCTTGCATGGGGACTTGCAGGAAGAAATCTATATGGAACAACCCATTGGCTTCATACAAACAGACTCCAGCCTTGTTTGTCGACTTAAGAAATCCCTTTATGGCCTCAAGCAAGCTCCTCGGGCTTGGTATGCCAAAATGGATAGCTTTCTTTTAGAATCTGGCTTTTCTAGGTGTCATTCTGACAATACTGTCTACACCAAGAAAGTGGGCAACTCTCTTATCATCCTTGTTCTTTATGTTGATGATCTTATTCTTACTGGTAGTGATCCCAACCTTATAAACCATGTGAAGTCCAGCCTTAAAAAGAAATTTGAAATGACAGACTTAGGACACTTACACTATTTTCTCGGTCTTCAAGTCTTGCAATCCAAGGAGGGTATTTTCCTTTCCCAGTCCAAGTATGCTTGTGATATTCTTCGTCATTTTCACATGGAAGACTGTAAGCCAGCCCCTTCTCCCTTTCAGTCTGGAGTCAAACTTTCAGTCTCTTGTACTTCTCCTGAAGTTGATGCTACCTTATACCGTCAACTTGTAGGAAAACTCTTGTATTTAACCCATACTCGTCCTGATCTTTCCTTTGTTGTTGGCCTTGTTGCTCGTTTTATGCAAAACCCCCGTGAAAGTCATTGGAAAGCAGCTAAAAGAATACTTCGTTATGTTCGAGGTACAGCACAGTTTGGGATTCATTACAGTGCCAAAGCAGCTCCTCTGTTAGTTGGTTTCACTGATTCTGATTGGGCTGGTGACCCTGATGATCGGAAGTCTACTGCCGGTTATGTCTTCACTCTTGGTTCAGGACCTATTACATGGGCTTGTAAGAAACAGGCTGCCATTTCTCTTTCGTCAGCAGAAGCAGAGTATCGTGGTGCCGTGGAAGCTAGTAAGAAAACCTTGTGGCTTCGTCAGATCCTATCAAAGTTTGGCTTTGAGCAGCAGTATCCAACCACACTTTGGTGTGATAATCAAAGTGCCATTCAACTATGCAAAGATCCAGTCCAGCATCAGCGCAGCAAACACTTTGAACTACACATACACTTCATCAGAAAGCTCATTCATGACCATGTTCTTGAAGTGCAATATTGTTCAACAGATGATCAGGTTGCAGACATCTTCACAAAGGCTCTCACAGAGGCGAAGTTCACTAAACTTCGATATATGCTTGGAGTTCAGGAAGTTGTCACTAAGGGGGGATAGGCTCTAGTGCCTCCTTCCTTCTCCTATTGTGTCATATTTGTAAATCCTTCAATCCTATCCCAAGTTGTTCTTAAGGGGGGATGTTAGGATATTCCGACACATAGGAAATAGTTAAGTTCAACTTGGTCTAGTATAGAGTTAGGTATAGAGTTAGGTAAAGTGTGTTTCTTTATCGTTGTACATTTTGTAACTTACAATCCGACGGTCACGATATGTAGTGATCTGACGGTTCATTCTCTCCTCGGTATTACCGACACTTGATCCGTGGCTTGACACCCGATTGGTCCATGAGTTCTATTTAAAGCACATGGAGGGTCATTGTTTGGGTAATCCGTGCATGAGAGAAGCTTATGTAAATTTTCATTCTTTGATTAATAAATTGCCTGTAGTACCCACGTTGGGACAGGCCGTGGACTGTTTCCCTCTTTGAGGGTTTTAACCACGTCAAAAATACTGGTGTATTGATCTGTGATCTGGTTGTGAGCGGTGTCCTTTTGGTATTCTTTCTGAGGAACTTACCCTGTAAATTCCTACACCACAGACATTGACAGTTGATTACAGGATCCTTAATCAGGGCTTTTTATTGTTGCCATTGTTGGGTTCATCTCATGAATGTTGTTTAGTTATTTTTTCTTGATAGTTTTATGGATGAAGATGTGGATCATTGTACTATCTTTGTTGAATCATTCAATGAAAATCCAATAAGAAGAAGAATTTGAATGTGTTTCCCCACATTGGGGTTTTCCCTGGTCTCTGACCAATCCTAGTCTCTATGTGAAAATGATTACTTCCTCTTTCAACACTCCATTCAAGAATGTTCATTTTATGTCCATTTGATACACTTTCCATCTATGTTGCATTGCAATCGACACAAGTGTACGCATTGTCTCCATCCTCGTGACTGGTGCAAATGTCTCCGCATAATCTCTTCCATGTTGTTGCTTGTATCCTTTGAAAACTAGCCTCGTTGTATGCCTTTCAAGCTTCCCCTCAATTGTTGGGTTGTGCTATATTCTTTCCACGTAGTTAATAGGGGGTTTGAAGGGCACCCGTAACCCCACTTTATGGGGTTCGGGGCAGCGCCCCGGAAAATTTTGGTTTTGGACCCTATGTTAGGTTGGGTGAACCAACCTATGGTTTTATGCATGATTTTCGCACATGTTTTTTGGACGTGATGGTTTTTGGTCCATGGTATTGGATGCTTCAGCATGTATAAATATGTATTATAATATTGAAAAGAACATAATGAAAAATCAAGCTGGTAGTCCTGGTTTTGGGATCCAGAGGGAAAATCTCTGTGTATATGTGTTTTATGTGTTTTGCTCTCGCATTGTTTATTTTTTTTGTGTTTTAGAATTCGTATGCAAGTAATTTCTGTAAGGGGTTAAAATCTACATTTGGTATCAGAGTTGTTTTTGGCTTCAAGGGGACGCCTTTGTTGTTGAGGTGTTTTTCTTGGGCCTGTGGTAGATCTTGTTCAGTGGGAGATCTGCGAGATCGATTCTGGTGGTGAAAGAAGATGGAAAGTGGTGGAAAGATAGAGATCGAAAAATTTAATGGTCTGAGTTTTGAGTTGTGGAAACTCAAGATGGAGGATTTGCTGGTGGATAAAGATCAGTGGATTGCGGTAGATCCAGGTACTAAACCAACGGGAGTGACCGATGAAGAATGGAAGAAGTTAGATCAGAAGGCAAAGAGCACAATATGATTGTGTGTCTCAGATTCGGTATTGCTGAATGTATTACGGGAAGCTATGGCAAAGGCTTTGTGGGACAAGTTAGGGACTTTGTACCAATCTAAGTCTCTGGTGAATAAATTATTCCTGCGGAAAAAGCTGTATAACCTAAGGATGAAAGATGGAGACTCAGTGACAGAGAATCTAAATGCATTTAATACTATGGTAAGTTAGTTAGCATCTGTTGATATGAAAATTTCAGATGAAGATAAGTGCATCAGTTTTTTGTGTTCCCTACCAGATTCGTGGGATAGTCTGGTTATTGCAATAGGTAGCAATGCAACTGCCTTGCATTTTAATGAAATAGTCTCATCCTTGCTGACGGAGGAGATGAGACGAAAAAATATGGAGAGCCAGAATGGTGATGCCTTGTTTGTACGATGACGGTCCCAGAACAGAAACAAAAATAAGTCATCGAGTGGGAGATCTAAATCTAGAGGGAGATCTAAATCTCCAGGAAAACCTGTAAAGGTGGTGTGCTGGAAATGTGGAAAGAAAGAGCACTTCAAAAGGGACTGCAAATCTAAAACTCTTGATAAAGGAAAGGGATCTAATGATGCTCCTTCTACAGAGGCGAAAACCACCTCAGATGAAGGTGGGTATGTGTATTTGGTTTCTTCAAGTACACATGTAGATCATGAGGCGTGGTTGATTAACTCAGGTGCATCCTTTCACTTCACTCCCCATAGAGAGTGGTTCTACGAGTATGAGAAATATGATGGTGGTGATGTCTTCTTGGGGGATGACAAGGAGGCTAGAATCATTGGTTGCAGAAAAGTAAAGTTGAAGTTGCAAGGTGGAAGAGTTAGAACACTTCTAGGTGTTCTACATATTCCTGCATTAGCCAGAAATCTGATTTCTGTTAGCAAGCTGGATGATGCAGGTGTAAAAATAATGTTCGAAAAGGATACTTGCAAGATGGTTCGGGGAGCACTGGTATTGATGCAGGGAGTTCGGATTGGAACTCTGTACAAGCTGCAAGGTAGCACTGTTATTAATGGGTGCAATAGTTCTATGGTTCCTGAAAGTGGAGCAGAAAATCTAGTGGTCTCTGGAGAGAATAACACGCTGTGGCATCAAAGGCTTGGACATATTGGAGAAAAGGGCCTTTGAATACTTCATGGTAAAGGTATGGTAGAAGGTATGAGTAATAGCTCTTTGGATTTTGATTTCTGTGAAAATTGTGTATATGGAAAGGAGAATCGGGTGAGTTTCCCCTCTGGTAATAAGAGGGTGAAACAAATATTAGAACTTGTGCACAGTGATGTGTTTGGACCTATGAAGGTTCCATCACTGGGTAATTCTATGTACTATGTATCATTTATATATAACTTCTCAAGGAATGCATGGATATATTTCCTTAAGAAGAAATCTGAAGTATCTGACAAGTTTAAAGAATTTAAGGCTCTGGTGGAAAACCAGACAGAGAAGAAGATAAAGGTGTTGAGGACAGATAACGATGTAGAGTTTTGTAGTAAGGAATTTGAATAATTCTGTAAGAAGTGTGGTATAGCACGGCAGAAGACTACTCCATATACACCTCAGCAAAATGGAGTTGCAGAAAGAATGAATAAGATGTTGATGGAAAGGGCAAGAAGCATGCTTAGTGGTGCCGGGTTAGGAAAGGAATTTTGGGCAGAGGAGGTGGACACTGCATGTTACCTGGTCAACAGGTCACCTTCATCAGCATTGGAGGATAAGACTCCACAGGAGGTATGGACTAGTAAGAAACCCTCTCTTTCACATCTGAGGGTATTTGGATGTGATGCATATGTACATGTTCCAAAAGAGAAACGACCCAAGTTGGATAGTAAATCTGAAAAGTGCATCTTTATTGGGTATAACGATGGTTTAAAGGGTTATAAGCTTTGGAATCTAGTCACATGGAAGGTCGTGTACAGCCAAGGTGTGGTGTTCAGAGAGGTGAAAGATGTTATTAAACATGAAGTCCAACGAAAGGAACCTGAGAAGATAGAGTTTGAGCTAAAGGAGGAAGAATCAGACTCTATAGCAGAGGAGGAATCAGAATATGAAGAGCCACAAACTCCGGCTGTGAGAAGATCAGTTTGAGAAAGAAGGTAGCCTGAAAGGTATAGACCATCTGTTTTCTGCTCAAATTTTTCTTTATCTATTACTGACGATGATCCCAAAACTGTGAAGGAAGCAGTAGATTCAGAGGATGGAAAACTCTGGAAAGAGGCCATGGTTGATGAAATGGCATCTTTGCACAAAAATGAGGCTTGGGATCTGGTGGAGTTGCCGGATGGAAGGAAACCCATTGGTAGCAAATGGGTGTTAAAAAAAAAGACAAATGCAGAAGTAAAAGTGGAGAAATACAAAGCTCGGTTGGTAGCAAAAGGTTATTCCCAGGTGCTGGGAATTGATTTTGGTGATATTTTTTCCCCTGTTGCCAAGGTAACTTCTATTAGATTACTTTTATCTGTTGCTGCTGCTTTTGATTTTGAGGTAGAACAGATGGATGTGAAGACATAATTTCTTCACGGGGATCTGGAAGAGGAGATCTACATGAAACAACCTGAAGACTTTTCGGTGAAGGGTAAGAAAGAACTGGTATGCAAGTTAAAGAAGTCTCTGTATGGGTTAAAACAGTCACCAAGGATGTGATATCAGAAATTTGATACATTTATATGGGGACTTGGCTTCACCAGAAGCAAAGCAGATCATTGTGTGTATTTTAAATTAGTTGGTGATCGCGTTATTTATCTGGTCTTGTATGTGGATGATATGTTGTTGGTTGGAAATGACAAAGAAATTATCTAAGATTTGAAGACCCAATTGTCCTCCAAATTCGACATGAAAGATCTTGGTGCTGCAAACTATATTTTGGGCATGGAAATTAAAAGAGATCGAGCAAAGAGGAAGCTATGGTTAAACCAAAGGAAGTGTGTCGAGACAATACTGCATAGGTTTAATATGCAAGATAGTAAACCGGTGAAGGTTCCTATTCCTGTAGGTGTGAGGTTATCTGTTGAACAATGTCCCAAGACACAAGAAGAGGAAGAGGAAATGTCTCGTGTTCCATATGCAAGTGCAGTCGATAGCTTGATGTATGCAATGGTCTATACTAGACCAGACATTGCACATGCAGTGGGAATATTGAGCAGGTTTATGTCAAAACCAGGAAAGGAGCATGGATAGCAGTGAAGCGGGTTTTCAGGTATTTGCATGGCACTAGTGATTATGGTTTGTGCTACCAAGGAAGACCAGGATTGGACAGAGTGTTGGATATTCGTGGCTTTGTTGATGCAGACTAGGCTGGAGATATGGATCAGAGAAGATCTACAAGTGGGTATGTGTTTAACCTATTTGGAAGTGCAGTCAGTTGGATGAGTAAGAAACAATCTGTAGTGGCACTATCAATTACAGAGGCAGAATACATGGCAGCCACTCATGCAAGCAAGGAAGCAGTTTGGTTGTAGAGATTGTGTTCAAGTATGGGGTTAGTACAGGAAGCTATAAGGATAGACTGTGATAGCCAAAGGGCAATTTTCTTGGCAAAGAAGCATGCATATCATTCAAAGACAAAGCACAAGGTGGACACTTTGAAGAATACTGCAAATGCATTGACAAAATCTGTGAGCTCTGATAAGTTCTCTTTGTATAGAAAGACAATGGGCATTGCAGGGCTGGGAAAATGATTAAGCTCTCTTGTGGCCCCCTGTGGAAAGAAAACAACAAGTGGAAGAATGTTGGGTTGTGTTGTATTCTTTCCACGTAGTTAACAGGGGGTTTAAAGGGCACCCGTAACCCCACTTTATGGGGTCCGGGGCAGCGCCCCAAAAAATTTTGGTTTTGGACCCTATGTTAGGTTGGGCGGACCCACCTATGGTTTTGTGCATGATTTTCGCACATGTTTTTTGGGCACAATGGTTTTTGGTCCATAGTATTGGACGCGATGGTTTTCGGTCCATGGTATTGAATGCTTCGGCATGTATAAATATGTATTATAACATTGAAAGGAACATAATGAAAAATCAAGCTGGTAGTCCCAGTTTTGGGATCCAATGGGAAAATCTATGTGTATATGTGTTTTATGTGTTATGCTCTCGCATTGTTTATTTTTCTGTGTTTTAGAATTCGTATGCAGGTAATTTCTGTATGGGGTTAAAACATACATCAACATTGTTCTTGGTCTTATAGACCCACTTCACTCCAATGACTTATTTTCCTTGTGGAAGGTTCACTAACTCCCATGTGTCATTCTTTTCTATTGCTTCTATCTCTTCCTCCATTGCTGCAACCCATTTTTCTTCTTTGACCACATCTTCAAAATGGATTGGGTCATTTACATGACAAAATAATGCAAATAAGGAATTCAAACCAACGCTACTATCAACTTCATCTTGCTAATAAATTTCACTTAAATTTCTGAATTTTGGTCTTCTTATGCTTGCGGAAGATTGGCCTGACATATCACTTGGTGTTTTGCTTGAAGTAGATGACATTGTGGGTCTTTGCAGCGTGCTTAGAGAAGCACTTGCTTGACTGTGTGACGTTGTCTTATTATTCGTTGATGGTGTTACTTGTTTCTTGCTTTGTTGCGCTTCAATAGGAGTAGAGGGAGTCATGGTTGAGGAATTACTTGTTATTGTCAATTCCTCTTTGTCCTCGTGGTATACATGTTTTCACATTGTCTGTCTTCTCTAAAATTCCATCTCATGCTTCCTCTTCTATGAACCACACATCTCTGTTGATTATGACCTTCTTGGTTGATGGATTGTAGAGATTATATACCTTTGATTCATCACTATATCCAACAAATATGCATTTCTCCCCTTGTTGTCCAACTTCTTCCTCAATTCATCTGGGACATGTGCATATGCCACACATCCAAACACTCTCATATGAGTGACACCATGCTTTCTTTCATTCCATGTCTCTTTAGGAACTACATTCCTAACACTTTTGGTTGGACACCTATTCATGATATATGTTGCACAAGTGACAACTTCAGCCCAATAATCATTTAGAAAATGTTTTTCCTTCAACATACTCCTTTCCATTTCCATAATGGTCATATTCTTCCGTTCCGCAACATCATTTTTCTTAGGTGTATACATTGTTGTAAATTGCTTGTGAATTTTGTGCTCCTTGCAAAATTGAAGGAAGTAATTTGAGATGTATTCGCCACCTCTATCAATCCTCATGACTTTGATGTAGTATCCACTTTGCTTCTCAACAAGAGCTTTGCATTCGAGAAAGGGTTCAAACACTTCACTTTTCTATTTTAGGAAGTAGACCTATGTATTCCTTATGTAGTCATCTATGAAGGTCAAAAAATAGTAGTTGCCACTAATTGATGGTGTTTGCATTAGTCCACACAAATCCGAATGGACGGTCTCCAAAGATGTCTTTGCTCTTATTGACTTTCTTGCTGGAAATGTCTCCCTATGTTGTTTTCTGAATATGCATCCTTCACATAGGATGTCTGGTTTTTCTATGAGTGGAAATCCCCTCACCATGCCTTTCCTATGTAGAAAATTCAAATCTCCAAAGTTGAGATGACAAAATCTCAAATTCCATAACCAATTTTCATCTTTGACCTATGCTTGAAAGTTTACTTGTGTGACAGTTGAAACTTTTCTTTCATCCTCTTGTGATTTCATTGACAATTGTGATTGTGCACATTCTTCCTTCAAATCTGATTTTATCTTTAGGGGAAACATTCTATTGCTTGTCATCTGAACTTTTGCAATCAATTGTCTACTTGGAGGCTTATTCAAAACTGTGCACTCATCATTTTTGAAAAAGACATTGTAGCCCTTTTGCATGAGTTGTCCAATGCTTATGAGGTTATGCTTCAAACCAAGAACAAAGTAAGCATCTGAGATGTATTTCTTGTCCCCCTTCTTTGTTAGGATATTGACTCTTAATTTTTTGAAAATGCAACAAGATGATGGAGCTTAGTGAAAAGAAGTCGCCTTCACTAAGTGGGCCCGCAGGCTATTTTTGGTGCAAAGTCTATTTTTAGACATATGGATCATGGTCTATGAGTTGCAGGATGCTATTTGTGGATGATTGGTCATGTTGGTAAAAATAGATGGACTTCTATTTTTAGACATATGGGCGGAGTCTATTTTAGACAGCTAGTCTAAATATAGAACAGTCGAATATTATTATCTCTTAATAATATTTGGACTATAAACATTATCTTATTCTCTTGGAGCACTTCAGTTCGAGCCACGGATGTGGCACATGCAACTGCCAAAAGGAAATACGCTTTTCCTATGGGTTAGTTGAGCTATTGCATCATTAGAACTCAAGTGATTGAGTTTGGTGGAGTTGATTGAGGAGCTGATGGAGTTGTGTTCAGTTTGACTTAATTGAACTAGTTGTATTTAGTCTAACTGCCAAATACACTAGTGATGAGTTGTGTGAATTAATTATTAATTAATTCACTAATTATTAACTCATAAATCAACTAAAGAATACATCAGTTAACTCAGTGCATGGACAGTTCAGTGGAGACAGGTGTTAGAGGTGAGTGAAAGGGCAAGACAGCTGTCAGTTGTGACTATAGTTGTGCATGAGATTTACACATGCATGGATTGAGATTGCCAATGAGGATTGCGTAGTAAAACACAAGGGAAATACGAGTTTGGTTATTCCATTCATCATTATTCTCATCATAAAAAATTTTAGGGGCGAATGCTCGCCCTTTGGCGAAATTAAGGGGTTTTAAACTTTTAGTGGGCGAATATTTTGTATCATAGTACATTTTTACAAATCACCTCAAATAGCTCACCTTATTTTAAGGGAGAGGGTAAAAAAGGTAAATTTAGCCCTTGAAATTAGGAGTTACAACCTTCCATTCGCCCATTTTCAAGAATAGGTTTTATTTAAGTGAATCCATTCGCCCATTGTCAAGAATAGATTCTATTTAAGTGAATCTTATGGGCTAAATACCATATTTATAAAAGAGGTATGATAAATTATTAAAAATATAAATAAATGAGAAGTATGGTAAATAAATAAATAAAAATTATATTTACTCCATAAGTCACCTTATATACATGCAAGTGTGTAAACAAATAAAAATATAAGTAAAGTGGAAGTATGGTAAATAAATATAAATATAAATAAACTAGACGTATGTAAATAAATAAAACCTCTTTTTATATTTAGTCCATAACCCTTGTTCTACTTATGAAGGCTCAAGAAAGAGGTTTTATTTAAGTGAATCCGATAGGCCACATACCATATTTGTAAAAGAGGTATGGTAAATTAATAAAAATATAAATAAATGAGAGGTATGGTAAACAAATAAAACATTTTTTTATATTTACTCCATAAGTCACCTTATATTTACAAACACTCAAAAAATGTGTTATATTTAGGTGAAACCTATGGGCAAAATACTATGGGACAAATACCATGGACTAGATTGTTATTAATACCATGCAAAAAAACATTATTAACCATAATATTAGTATTAATAAAAATAAAAATGGCACATGGTATTGACCCATGGTATTCACCAAAATGGCACATGGTATTGACCCGTGGTATTCAGCTGGAATGTAGCCTATTTAAATGGGGGAATTAAACTAGCATAGATCCATATTTACTTTGGATCTACTAACCCGCGAGAGGTATCAAATATCGTGATATGCAAACTAGCATAGAGTGAAAAAATATTTGATCCCTCTCAGGGCTTGGTGGATATTAATTTTTATAAATTACTAATAGTAATTTTTAAGCTCCAGGTTTATGATAACCCATGGTAATACCAAGATCTTACAAGATTTTATAATTAAGTAAAATATTCGCCATGCCTGGTGAGAGATTCGCCAAAAAATTATATATACATATTATATTATTGATAAAATTGCCTTCCATTTTTCCTATATACCATGGAGATTCGCCCATTTATTATACTTATAAATTTAGGGGGGGTTCTTAAAATTTTCCCTGATTCTCATGCAGGATTGCGCAGTGGAGGCAAGCAAGCAGCAGAGGAGATTTGAACCTGTGATTGATTCATATCGGAGCTAGTTTGTGTGTAACAGGTGAAGATAGTACTGAGTACTTGTGAGGAGTATTGTACTAGGTATTGTTACATGTTCTCAATCAATATAATATACAGATAGTTGGGGGTTTTCAGCTGTATGCTTTCCCCGTGATAAACTGTGTTGATATGTGTGATTGATGTTTCAATGTGCGCATGCGATTGTTTCTTGATTCCGCAAATTGATTGATCAATGTACAGGAGGTTATGTATTATGCATGCATTCCGCAAATAGTGTATAATCACGATAATCTCTGTGAATAAGTGTTATATTATTCAAAATTTCTACATCATTTTCCCATGACAAAGAATTTGCTATCAGTCCCTAATGTCACTTCAGATTTCACACTTTCATATGGATTGGAAAACATTTCTATGTTCCTTGTTATGTGGTTGCTACACTCAGAATCTAGAAACCATACACCACTTTGTTTTTCTTGTGCTACATTACTAGATAAAAACAAGATATCATGGTTATGATTTTCCTTTGTGAAATTTACACTTGGTTTGTTACTTATTTCATATTGCTTCTTTCTACATTCATTTGCATAATGACCATACTTGTTACAATAATGATATTGAACTTGAGATTTATCATACCTCTGACCTTGTGCTTGATTTTGGCTTGGGCCTTGACTTGGATTTTGATTGTTTCCTCTTCCACTTGATCTTGAAGGGTTGCCTCTTCCACCTCTGTGTGGGCTTCTTCCTCTTACTCTAGCATATGATCTTCCTCTACCTCTACCTTGACCAAACGAAACTTGTGTCTTGAAGGCATGCTCCAATGAGGAGCTTGTTCCTCTATTCAGTCTAAGTTCATGAGAAATTAGTGATGCATGAAGGTCATCCACTGAAAACTGTGAGAGATCCTTTGTCTCTTCTTTGCCACAACATTGTTATCAAACCTTGTTGGCAGACTTCTAAATTTTTTTTCAATTATTTTCATTTCCTCAAGTGTCTCACCATGAGACCTGATTTGAGTAACCAATCCAATTACATGTGTAATAAATGAGTCTACATTCTCAAAATCTTTCATACAAATTGTCTCAAAGTCTCTCCTTAGCATTTGTAGCTTTGTTGTCTTCACTTTCGACATGCCTTAGTAGGCTATCTGGAGGGTGTCCCATGCTTGCTTGGACTTTGTTGCTATTGCAATAGTTAGGAAAATACTTTCATGGACTGCTTGAAAGATTTAGAAGAGGGATTTTTCATCCTTCTTCATGTTTTCTTTCAACAAATCCCTTTCTGGTTGTGTCAAGGCATTGTATGTTGTTGCATTTGTTGGTTCTTGAAAACCATTCTCCACCAAACCCAAATCTCTTGAGAAAAAAACATAGCTTTCATTGTTATAGCCTAGTAGTCATAAAATTTGTCATTAAACTGAGGTATCTGAGGATTAGACAAGTCAAGATTGTGCTTGATGTTACCATTTCTGACTATAAACAAATTTGTCACTACTGGAAAATACGCTCCAAGAAAAATCTACCTTCAAAACAATTCTTTTACTTCTAGTAAAAACACTTGTTTTTACACTAATAAAGTTTAAGTGGCTTTGATACCATGTTAGGAATTTCACAAGGCAGAGCAGAGAAGTCTCCTTCAACAAATCAGTTTCCGAAGTCAAATATTTAGCTGCAGCAAGCAAATTGCAATGAACAAAAGCTTAAAAAAAAACACAAAAATTTACTCACTGCACAAATATTTACTCACAGAAAAACTGGGTAGAACAAAGTAAAAGCTTGGAACAACAAAATAAGACTTTAGATTATATTTCTAATGCATGAAAAGAAATTCATATGAGATTTCGATCCACAATTTTCTCCTCTCTACCTCTCAGACTTTCACCCTCGACTCTCTACCAACTTATGCAAAATGACTTTTACATTCATATTTATCAAACATACAACTTGACTCATTAATACATGAGAGAGAAAAAATTTAAGACACTTGATGGGCCATTATACAAAATGAGTGTCCATACATATTTACCAACTCTTCATTAAGTTCTTTAACTATCTAATGTGTTATGGAATGGCAAGCTTGTACTTCTGCTCAAAACTTCATATTTATCAAAACATACAACTTGACTCATTAATACATGATAGGGAACACATTTAAGACACTGGATGGGCCATTATACAAAATGAGTTCCCAGACATATTTACCAACTCTTCATTAAGTGCTTTAACTATCTGATGTGTTACGGAATGGTTCAGCTTGTATTTCTGCTCAAAACTTAAGTCCTTTGGTGTGCAAACAAAATCGCAACGTGAAGTTGAGGTGTACCACTCTAATGAATTACAGTAGTACAGATTAATATTTCCAACACAAAATCGCAACCTGCAGTTGAGGTGTACCACAATTAATTGTGATAGTTGAGATTAATATTTCCAACACATAGAGTACCATAATTATGTTGCAAGTAAGCTCATCACAGAAATCACCTAGGCATATTTTTTTGAATACTCAAATTTTTAACGACAAAAAAAATATTATTTTTAATTACACTGGACCTTTCTATTTGAACAACATGTAAATTTATAGAAAACACTACTATCCTTAAAACTTTTGATTTTCCCTTAAACTGTTGGATAAATCTCTTTTGATCGTTGTATTGCATAAAGCACCCCATCATATTCGCTAAAACCCTGAATTTACTCGAGACATTACCTGATATTTGATATTTTTATTTGTCAAATCCTAAGTGTCGCCAAATTTACCAGCTAACATGTCATTCACACGCATTTTCAATAAGAAAAAGTGTCGTTTTTATGAATATTGAAATTTTAAATTTGTGGACAAGCTTTCTGTGTTTGGTGAATAATGACTTCCTTTTTTTTTTTTTTAATTATATTTATCATATTTTGAATTCTGAAAATGTGCAAATTTATGGAAAGCCTTCTTTGCAGGTGATAATTAGATCTTTTGATCATTTTCATCAACATGTTTTATCTTTAATTCTTAAATAGTTGGTAAAATCTCGATGGCATTTCGATCAACATGTTTTATCTTTAATTCTTAAATAGTCGGTAAAATCTCGAGCGTTGCTAATTTTCGGTGTGAATCGATTACCTTACAATCCCCAGATTTTGGTAGCCAAATGGCCATTATCTGTGGTAGTTTTACATACTAATCCTTCAGAAAATAATCATGTTAAATTTCAATATTTACAAACAGGACAATATTTCTTAAATTGCCTGAAAAATTTTGACTGTTTCTAGGGGTTCAATAAATTGTTTTATATTTACTAAATCTCAGAAATTGCTTCATGTTTCTTAAACTGCTAGGAAAATCTTGGTCGTTGCTCAATGTTTGATGAAGTTCCTCATATTTTCTAAATATTGCTAGACAAATGGCCCTATTGTGCTAATTTTATCGCTAAAGCATGGCAATTTGTTCATATTTAAGAAATTGCTGGGCAAATCTTGACCGGTGCTCAATGTTTGATAAAGTGCTTCACATTTGCTAAATCTAGCAAGAGGCAAATGACTTTATCCATACTCTTTTTAGTACTCAAATATTATAAAATACATTTGTTTTAATAAAATCGGATTTGAATCTTTACAAACATTATAATATTTCTTAAATTATTAGGAAATTTTTTTACATATATATACCAGTTTTACTATTAACAAATATTTTATTATGCCCATTTTTACCATCAAATGTCAAATATCACATTTACAAGTTTGACATATACATGTATTTCTTATGCCCAATGTTGTCTTCAAATAAGCTATAGTAAAAAAAAAACAACTCTATGTTGCAATTCCTTCCACCAGCAACTCATAAATTCCTCAAACTTTGGGTATTTCATATCCCCAATGTTGTCATTTTTGTGAATATGGATATTTTTAGTTTTGTGAACAACCGTTCTTAAGCTTATTTTGATAAGCATTTTTTTTTTTTTTTTTCAGAGTGAAAATCATCATATTTATATATTGAGGAAATATAAGGCATATACATATGAGCCAATATAGCAGGCGAATGCTGTCAGTCCAATAACTTTCCAGAGGAATCAACAAGCCATGAAGAGGCAGAGGAGCCGAATAAGACCAAAAAGAAGTCCACAAGACGATACAACATGCAGAAATAGTCTGAATATAAGCATAGGCCAGACAATAAATTGTTGAACCGTATGCAGAGAAAAGGGAGGGGAATCCTGAAGCCGAGTGGATAAACCCCATCTGACATTGCACATCGAGGAGGAACCCGAGATATATGCATGGCCAGGTACAAAACAGAGCCAAAAACCATCGACCAATATGGAGAGAAAACCTGTGCAAAGACATAAAAACATGAAGAGAGAAAAAGACATGTAAAGAATAGTAACATCAACATCAGTTGGATTAAGCATCGCCGATATGTAAATGAGAGAGGAGAGAATTGGTTCTTTGGAGTCCTGAAAAATGCATGCATTTCTCCACTTCCAGAGACACCAACAGGTAATGATGAATAAAGTTCGCCATTCTTGACATTGAGCTGACCACCACTTGTAACCCTCCTGCACAGAAACGAAGACCTGCAGAGCAAATCCATGAGATAATGAAAGTTCATACCAGATTTGTGCAGTTGCTGGGCACTGAAAAAACATGTGGACGTTCGTTTCCAGCGCTTGTCAACACATAACACATCTGCTTGGACCCGACCATCCCTTCCGCTGTAGAACCTCCCATGAGAGGTTTCGATCAGAAAAAAGCAGCCAGGAGAATAAAATTGCCTTGAGCGGACAGTGGGCTTTCCAAAATTTGTAGGGGAAGATTGGAGAAAGCCGCTGCTGAAGATTGGACAAGGCAGCTACATATAAATCGGTGACCCGAATGGGCTGAGTTGAATTCGGCTTAGACCATATCAATTCATCGGCATCACCTGTCTCAACAATTCCCTTGTCTGCAAAAAACTTAGTGGCCAGCTCCCAACGCTGTTGCAACGAAGGAGGAAGCCCAAGATCCTCAGCACTCTTCCAAATCGGCAAGGATGATGACCAAGACAATATCAATTTGTCCCAAGTGAATATACCCCGAGTGTGAAGAAAAGATATGATATGAGGAGATAACTTTTTTTCCAGATCATGAACAGTAGCATCTACACCAATGATTATATTGGAGCCAGAGGAAAAGCGCCATCTGAGAAAATCGAAGAAGAGTGCCTGCACCTTTTTAAAACCAAGCCAAATAGCGGATCCCCTCTTGGAACCGAGAGTCTTATTCCTGTACCAATATACCATAGGCCTGCCCCTCAAATATTTTTGATTGATTATGGCACTCCAAGTGCCGGTACCAAAAACGCCCCTGCGAAGAGAGTTGCATAAGAGTGCCCAGCCAAATGACCGCATATGAAGGATGCCCCAACCGCTTGATCGTTTAGGCCTGGAAATGTGGTCCATCTTGACCAGATGGATCTTAGACTGATGAGAGCGTCCTCCCCAAAGAAAATTTGCAGATAAGGAGACCATTTTCCTTATGATTGCAGCGGGCAGATGAAATAGGTGAGCCCAATAAACCGCCAGCTGGGAGAGAACAGATTGGACAAGAATTAATCTGCCTCCAAGGGATAAAAATGTGAACTCCCATCTAGAAATCTTCCTGAAAAAACGGTCGATTAGCCAAACCCAGTCCTGATACCGGTACGCTTTAGGTTTGAGAAAGAAGCCCAGGTATTTAAATCCATCATTGATTAATGCCAAATTGACACCAAAATTGGTAGCAATCCATTGCGCAAGCTCTAGATTTGTGCCGTTGTTATTTTGATAAGCATACACCTATATATCTTATCGTTTCCCTCTTTTTAACTGCATTTCTCATAAAGCAGGGCAAATTTTCTGATCGCTGGCAAAGCTCCAAAACACAAATGGAGCGTAAAGTATTGAATATATTCCTTTATATTCATAAATCTATCAAATTGCTTTATAAGTCTTTTTTTAAATAATTTTTTTGATAAGTCTATTTTCTTTTCGGTATTTTATTTTTATCGAATTAAAATCATGTTATATGAAATAATTTAAGGAAATTTAATAATTGAAATTTTTAAAAGGTATATTTTTATTTGTGTAGATTACATTTTTAGTATTGGATTTTTATTTTATTTTATTGGAAGAAAATAGGTTTTAATTAATTAAAAATATAAAGAAATAAATTGTCAAGATCTATAATGAAGTGTTATAATTGATATTTTATAAAAGAGTATAAGTTTATGTTAATCAAATATTTTTTTGTGTGTGTTGGATTCTTATTTTATCTAAAAAAGATGGACTCTTCATTAATTATAATTACTTATAGGTATGTGGTTTTAATTTATATAATATTAGCAAAAAAAGACAATGTATTTTGTAATTATAATTTAGGTCATTTTTAATAAAGTCAAATGTGTTTCAATAACATTTATATTAAACTATATAATGTGTTAATTACAATTTAATATTTTTGTTATGTAAAATTTAAATGGCTTAGTCTAATTGTTGAATTTATGTTTTTTTCTTTTTTGGTTAGAACTCAGCCATACAATTATTGGAAAAAACATAATTTTTTATTATCTAAATCTCATTTTTAAATGAATAGATGAATTCAACAACTTTTCTAGAATTATCTAGATTCCATAGTTTAAATATAGGATTCCATTGTTAAAATTGTTTTTCTGAATGCATAAATAGATTCAACACCTCTAAAATCTTTAGAAGCACTGAGATTATGCGGATTCTATACTTCAAATTTTGGATTCCAACAATTTCCTACCAAATTTCAAACAAAAAAATTTACAAAAAAAAACAAATTTAACATAATGCCCACTAAAACACCTAACTCAAATCCCCTCACATTGGTAATTTTGCAAATCTTGTTGTTTATCACCTACTTTCTTCACCCTCGATTACCTTATGAATTTATAATACTATATGGGGAGGAATGCATTGAATTCAAATTAATGAAATGGAAATGGTTGGTTCTAGCATGTTGAAAGTAACATATTGTCATACCAAAAATGTCAGTTATAAAAGAGAATAGAATTTGCGTAGACTCCATATGCTTAAGTAAAATATTATCACACCACTAATGTCAAATACATGATGCTTATGTAAAATATTGGCACACCACCAATGTCTACCCTAAAATAGCATAGTATTTATCTAGATACCATATTTTCCTCAAAGAACCATAGTCCCATGGATTTCAAAAGGGATTTCTAAACTTTTCTTGTAATAGAACCACAAATTCTAAGTGCAAACATAAATCTTAAATGAAGATTTTAAAAACATTATAGAGAAAAATCACAAGTCTTATTTTGTTTGCAATTGGATATATTTGACTAAATTACTCTTTATTTTGAATGATTTTAACTTACATGAAGTCTTGTATAGGAAATCAAGACTTTGCCCAAATACACTATTGTTTTGGTTTGTTTTTGTTTGAAAATGCCAATTTATAAGTAAGAAACACGTGACAAATGACCAAAGCATGTGTCACATGAAGTTGAGACATCATAAGAGAGATCACCAACTAACAATCCTAACCTTCTCTAATTTTGTGATGTGGTTGTGGTTCTTAATCTCTTCCCTAATAGTCCCACACATTTATAATGGTTTAACATAAAGTGTATACTATAACATGCATCCACATTAGCACGAATGGAAATTTATATAAATTTTCTTTTCATTTAATGTTTGTTTGATTTTCTTTACTAATTAATAGGTTAGACACTTTTACCCATGTTAGCTTAGTGGCTAAAAATAATTTGCTTAAATTCCGAAATAAAGATAAGTGAAGTTAAGCTTTAGGTTTATCATCATGGAGAAATAAATCTAAATGTTAGTAAATTAAGTGCCACACTAACGAAATTTCAATTTGATAAAATTGTAACATCAAAGGGAAAAAAGTAGGAACCATCACTAAATTTCAATGAGATGGAAATGAAATGTACCTACTACGTAATATCAAATCCATCAATTTAGTATGCGAATTGGAAGTATAATTTCCATTTAATTTCTAAATAAAAATGACATTTTCTTTTTAAGCATTAAAACATCAACTTTTGAGAAGATCGATATAATAAAATAATTTAAAAAAATGTAACGATAATGTAACATACATAACCTAAATCATCTACATTTTTTCTTACATTGGAAATAAATATGAAAAAAAAAAGGGAGGAAAGAAGAAGTAAAGTGAAGAGTTAAAAATGTTGCAGTCTCTCACCATCAATTAGTTTTTTAAATCATCTTCAGAACCACAATTTATTTATTTATTTATTTATTTTTATTTATTTTATTTTTGTTAACTATGTAATAGTGTTTTCACTTTATGTAATAGTGTTTTCTCTTTCAAGGTGGACAGTACTCCATTCTTCACCATGACAGATAACTTAAAAGATGGACAAAATTAATTTATTCTCTTCCCTTTACCTTGTGCCATGGACAACAAAGAAATACACAAAATTTCTATATAATTCTATTCTTTCTTATATTTTATTATTATTATATTTATAATCTTTAGCAATTAACATCTTGTTAACTTTACTGAGTTGTTACTTTAATATGAAAATTATGATTTATTGGTTGAAAGTTTGATAATGCATGAGTACATAGATATGTAATTCTTTTTGTTTTAAATATAGAGTTAAAACATGATCTTTAAAAATATTAATAGTGAAATATATATTTAAATGTGGATTATAGATAAAATATTTCAATATTAATTTTATATATAAGAAATTAATAGATACAATGTAGGAAAAATATTAATAACAAAAAAATATTTTGATGTGAATTAAAATAAAATATTTCAATGTATAATTCCTTTTGTATTGAAGATGAACTTGGCTATTAACCTTTAAAAAATATTAACTAAAAAAAATTAATATTAGTTAGAAATAAATTATTTCAATGTCCTCTTTAATGTTCCCTTTAAGTAAATATTTGTATATCAATTCATTGTTCTCCTTCCCACCTTGGTTCATGTGACTTGCTCAACTTACAATAAGTGTGCCTTGTAATGCCTTCAAGCCTTGTTATCTAAGCAATCCCTCTAAGAATTTACATATTCCTCATATATAATATAAATATATTTTTTTATGAGACAAATATATTTGAAGCAATGTGGCACCATCTTAATTTTAGATCTATGGTGCATAAAGAGGGATCAAATCCCTCAATGTACCAATGCCTCATATATAAAATAATAATACTTATTAGCATTAAACATAAAAAAACAACCATTCATCATCATGTGAAGGCTTAAAAGTGTTGAAGATAAAAATCACATTCTCTTAAATTGTCGAACTTATACTCACATGCTTTCTAATTTTCAATATATCTCTCATGGTACCAACCTTATCTTACTTCTTTTTGAGAATAAAAATAAAATGCTAAAGAACTTTGACTAATTTCTTATCTTTTTAAGGTCCAGTGAATCTTATAGTTTTTAATAGATCATCAATATCATTTGCTAAAATATTTTATTTATTAATTAATTAATTAATTAATTAATTAATTAATTAATTTAATAATCATTTATTTATTTATTTACTTATTTTTATTTTTTCTCTACAAAATATGTGGGTAAATCCACCCACAGGGATCACTTCCCACCACCTTATTATCCGAGCATAATCCGGAGGGCATCAAGGATAATTGACCCTGTGACCTCCCATTACCAGGTGCTTTGAGTGAGAGAAACTCGACCAAGATCAATATATCTCTCATAGAACCAACCTTCTTTTACTTCTTTTTGAGGATAGAAATAAAATGCTAAGGAATTTTGATTAATTTCTTACCTTTTTAAGATCTAGTAAACCATACCGATTTTACTAGATGTTAAACATCATGAACATCATTTGTTAAAATAGTTTATTTATAAATTAATTAATTTTACAATAATTTTATTTATTTATTTACTTATTTTCATTTTTTTTCGAGAAAATATTTGGACAAATCCAGCTGAAGAGATCACTTCCCGCCACTTTATTATCACTTCCTAACCTAGAAAGCTTCCGGGAGAATTGACCCAATGACCTCCCATTAACAAAGTATTTTTAGCTAAAAAAGCATAATCAATAAAACTAACCCAAAAAACTACTTATTATCATTTTTATAATATAATAAATGTAATATTTTTTAAAATATAAAATTGAGTAACTAATTTTGAAATTGTATATTAGTTTTATGTTTAATAAATATTAATTAGACTTAAAAATATCCAAAACTTATTATTTAGATTTTTAAAAAATCACCCTATTTTTCAATATAGTTAATTACAATCTAATTAAAATAGCATTTTATAGATAATTTAATATTTAATAAAAAAATATAATCATTAAAAGATTCAAAAAATAAACCATTAACATTGGTTTTCCTTGTCATGCCCTAACCTAACTTGAATAGATTTTACAGACTTACATCACATGCTCATTTAAAATTAAACAAAATATGTGTATATAAATTCCTAATAATAAGAATAATGAAGCAATACATGTCTAAACATGTGGATCATGTATTGGTTGAAACATTTAATGTCTCGGTCACGTGGAGGATAAAGGTCTAACCTTCATCCCTCGTGTCATTATCTCATAGCCCACTTCATTGAGGTCTCATATCGAATCTTGAAAGTCAGAAACTACCACGAAGGCTTCGACCCCGATTCAATGCAGGGCGGAGGAATAGGAAATAATGATGGGGCCAGCCCACGTGGTCCCACGCTGACTCAGATTACGTGGACTCACACTAAACCTTGCTTGATTATTAAGTGATTGTAAATGGTTTAATTTCGGTGGTTGATTGATATTTATTTCGTGTTACCTTCCCGGATCCTCCTTATGACACCTGCCCTCCTCATGATTGATGAACCCTAATCCCCTTATTGCGCTTTACCTCCGCCATTTCGCGCCTGTTCGGTCATTTTGCTCTTTGGAACTTGCTCTGTGGTTTGTTTGGTCTCGGCCCGCTTCTGATTATTCTGCCTGTGGGGAGAACCTGTTGAACTCCTGCCGGTTTCTTATGGTGGAACAATGTTTTTCGACACTGTCAATACGTTGCCGTGGGCATTGATGTATTTGCTTCAGGTTTTCTTGGTAAGCTTCGGTCCCTCTCTGTACATTCAACTGGGTTTTACGACTGTGTGAGCATTGTTTGGTTCTGTGCTTGGTTTAAGCTGTTCGTATGGTCTTTTTGTTAATCTCGTTGGTGATTGCTGGTGATGAAATGGTTATTGCTTCGCTCAGTGGTCGAATTCACAGTTCGAATGCTCCTCAGCTCGGCTTTCCTCCGGCGCTCGGCTCTGTGTGTCAGGTAAGGTCTCATTCTATGTTTTATGTCTTCATCCTCTGTTTATTCCGGAACTAACGTTCCGCAGCTCCTTCGTGCTCAGGGATAATTCTTGGTTCTGTTGGCCTGGGTCTCGGCTCACCACAGGTATGAATCCTCTGTCATTCTCATACACGGATTCATTGATTTGTTTGCAACTTCATGCCACAACTTTCTGTACAGGTTTTATAAGTGGTTTTCAAACCCTAACTCCGCCTTACTCTGTGTTGGCAGGTGTGGCCGTTCCCGTGGATGCGCAAGGGTTACAATCTTTCTTGTCCGGGTAGCTCTGTCTTTACTTTACTTCCTCACAGCGGTTCTTGGTTGAGTTTGCTTGCTTGCTGTTTGCAACTGTGTCTTTGTCGAGTCTGTATGTGTGTCGGGTTCCTCCAACCCGTGGCCGTGACTGGGGTTTTGCTGTGAGCTTTCGATAGCTCGGTTCCACGAACCCTCCGTGCACAGTTTTTATATATGTGGGTTTGCACAGGCATACAATGTAATATCTTATAGTATATGAACTTATTGTAAATGGTTTTGTTGCTTACCGGTTTCGACCGTAGTCTGTTTTCGTTCCACTGTGTTGGTTTGCGCCTTAACGTCTGGTGCTCGGTCTCGGTCTTAGCTGGCTGACAGACTCTTTAGAATTGTAAAAACTCTGTTATTTGGCTTATCTGAAATGAATTTAACACACAGTATTATGCATATACATTTGATTACAAAGGACGTAATTCATAGAGCTAAATGTTTAATTGTGCACTGTATTTGATGAAGGAAGAATAATGTCTGTATTTCTGGTATTCTCTTTTACATATGCTGCTCCTGAACTGAACCCTTCTGGGTTGTTTCGTTTGCCCTTTTGTACAATAGTTTGGGCAGTTGGTTAACTGCCTGGTAGTTATGCTCTTGCAGTTTGTACAGTTGCTCAGGCACACGTTTCCTTTACTATTTGTTTGTTTACATACTTTTGACACTATTCTATCTTTAACATTTATAACTAAAACCTATTACAATAATTAAGACAAACTAAACATAAATTAAGACAACATAGTTTGATGCTGTAATTGACCCTGAAAGAAAATTAAAAAAAAAACAATAACTCTGACAGGCTTGCTGTCCAGTTTAATGAAATATTCATCAACCCCAATCTTCTTCAGAAACTTTCTCTGTCCCTTCTCGGTCTTCGCCCTGTCGACCAGATGCTCCTGCATCAGGCTGCCGGGGTAAAAGAGAGTTCTCATGGCTCCGTTCCATGAGTTCCTCCACCGAGTAGCCCGCCTTTCGAATCTGTATCTCGTCGAGCCAGGAGCTGTCCTCCATTGGACGGTCCTTCCACTTAACGAGATAACGCAGATACTCCTTTCTGCGTGTCTTCTTGGCCACCTGTGTGCTGATGATTCCTTCTATTTCATGGGTCTTGACCGACGGTAACTGTTTCTTCCAAAGACTGTCCTCGAACTGGGTGTCCCGTTGTGGCTGTACCATTATTTCATCTTCTGCCTGGGCATGATATGGAAACAGGTCTGCCATGTTGAATATGGGTGATATACCTATATCAGGTGGCAGCTGAAGTTCATACGCATTTGCTGAGAATTTGCGTAGAATTTTGCATGGGCCGATTTTTTTGAACTTCAGTTTGTTATACGTACCCTTAGGAAACCGTTCCCGGCGCAAATGTGCAAGGACTTCGTCCCCAATCTCAAAGTTTACCTCTCGCCGCCTTGTGTCTGCATGTTGCTTATATTTCTGCGTGCTGTCCTGTAATCTTGACTTGACTTTTTCATGCAGCTCACTCATCGCTTCTGCAAAATCTTCTCCGTCTGCACTTCTCCTTTTTAGCTGTCCCAAATCTCGTAATTCATGTACTCCTCGCGGATGCATACCATACAAGATTTGAAATGGGCTAAGACCGGTGCTCCTATTAGGCGAATTGTTATAAGCGAATTCTGCCTGGGCAAGAGCTCGGTCCCACAATCGCGTTTTTTCTCCCGTCAAGCTTCGTAACAAGTTGCCCAAACTCCTGTTCACCACCTCTGTCTGTCCGTCAGTCTGCGGATGATACGCAGAGCTGAAATTTAATTGTGTGCCCAACTTTTTCCACAGGGTGCGCCAAAAATGTCCTGTAAATTTCACAACCCTGTCTGAGACGATAGTTTTTGGTAAGCCATGTAATCGAACTACTTCCGTAAAGAAAAGATGTGCCACGTTCGTGGCGTCGCTTGTCTTCCGGCAAGGAATGAAATGAGCCATCTTTGAGAACCTATCCACCACCACCATCACTAAATCATACCCTCGCTGCGTTCTAGGCAATCCTAGGACAAAATCAATGCTGACTGAATCCCACGGCCTGCTTGGAACAGGTAGGGGTGTGTACAGCCCCATGTTCTGGCTGTGTCCTTTCGCCAGTTGGCAGATTTTACACATGGTTACATACCTCTGTACGTCCCGGCTCATCCTTGGCCAGTAATAAAAATGCCCGAGCTGCTCCACTGTCTTATCGATGCCAAAATGTCCCGCTAGTCCGCCACTGTGTTTCTCTCTCACCAGATTTTCCCTCATCGAACAATCTGGAACACACAGCTGTCCTCCTCGAAACAATAATCCTTCCTGTAAATTGAAATCTAGCCATGGGCTTGTATTCCTCAATACGGGATTCTGGCATGCTTCAAAAGCTTCTTTGAAATCCGCGTCCATCTGGTATAAGTCTTTCAAATACTCAAATCCCATCACCTGTATGCCACTTTCTTGTAAGAGCAGGGCTCTTCTGCTTAAAGCGTCCGCCACTTTGTTGGCTTGCCCACTTATGTGTTTCAACACAAAAGTGAAACTTTGTAGGTACTCCACCCACTTGGCATGTTTATGGTTCAGTTTGTGCTGCTGAGTTATGTACTGCAATGCAGAATTATCAGAGAACAAAACGAACTCATTTCCCAGTAAGTAGTGCCTCCAATGTTTCAAGGCTTGAACCACTGCATAAAATTCTTTGTCATATGACGAGTATTTCTGCCGACTTTCATTTAGCTTATCACTAAAGAATTCCACTGGTCTGTCCTCTTGACTGAGTACAGCGCCAATAGCTGTCCCGCTGGCATCACATCGAACTTGAAAAGGTTTGCTGAAATCGGGCAGTCTCAAGATTGGCCTTTCTGTTATTTTATGCTTCAGGAGTTGGAAGCTGTTTTCTGCCGCCTTAGTCCAGCAAAAAGGTTGGCTGGCCTTTTTGATGGTCTCTAGCATGGGCGCGCAGATTTCACTAAAATTCCTGATGAACTTCCGATAAAAACTTGCTAAACCGTGAAAACTACGTACCTCGAATAAACTCTTAGGTGACGGCCAACTCATGATCGCTTCAATCTTCTCCGGGTCCTTCTTTAACTCATTCTCTGCCACTACAAATACCAGATAAATCAACTCCTTCTGCAAGAAAGTGCATTTTTTTAAATTTATCAGCATTTTGTTCTGCTGCAGCTTCTCGAATACCCTTCGGATATGCTGAAGGTGTTCTCTTTTCGTCCTGCTAAAAATTAAAATATCATCCAGATAGACTATCACGAACTTTCCAATAAACTCCTTTAACATCTTGTTCATTAATCTCATAAAAGTGCTTGGAGCATTACTCAATCCAAATGGCATGACCAGCCATTCGTACAGTCCTTCGTTGGTCTTGAAGGTTGTCTTCCACTCATCTCCCTCTCTAATCCTGATCTGATGGTACCCACTTTTCAGATCTATCTTTGTAAAATATGCTGCCCCACTAAGACAGTCCATCATGTCATCCATTCTAGGCAAGGGAAACCTGTATCGAATGGTGATCTTGTTTATAGCCCGCGAATATGTGCACATTCGCCATTCTCCACCTTTCTTGGGTGCAAGGACTGGGTACCGCACAGGGGCTTAAACTCTCCCTGATCAGTCCCTTATCTAACAATTCCTGCACTTGTTTGCGTACTTCCTCATTGTCCTTGGGACTCATTCTGTACGCTGCCTTGTTCGGTAAACTTGATCCTGGTATAAAGTCAATATGGTGGCTGATGCTCCTCTTGGGAGGCAACTTATCAGGTAGTTCCTCAGCCGCAATATCTTGAAATTCTTCTAACAGCTCTTGTACCTCTTTGGGCAATTCTGATTTCTCCAAGCTCAGTAATACTGGCTTCATCCTCCTCACCACTGCAAAATTAATCTCATTTTCTTCAATCTGCTTTATGTACTGTTTTCCTCCAAGTAATAGCGCCTTTGTTCCGCTTGATTCTGCTGAATCTTCCTCCTTGATGGGTACAAGTGTATGTTTGACCCCATCCTTCGTAAATTTATAACAATTTGTTTTTCCATCGTGTGTCACCTTCCTGTCATACTGCCATGGTCTTCCGAGCAGTATGTGGCACACGTCCATTGGCATAATATCGCAGACCACTGTATCGTGGTACTTGCCAATGCGGAACTCCACCTCGCATTGTTCATCAACCAACAACTGGTGGCCTTTCTGCAGCCACGACACCTTGTAAGGTGTGGGGTGCTTCAGTCGCTTCAACCCCAATTTTTCCACCATTTCGGTGGCAACCAAGTTATCCGTACTCCCGCTGTCTATTATTACCTTACAGCATTTTCCATGTGACTTACAGACTGTTCGGAACAGTGCCTTCCGCTGTGTTGTTTCAGCCACTTCCTTGGTTGGCTTTAACAATACTTTGTTCAAAATCAAAGCTTCCCCCGTCTCCGCCATGTCTTCCACCTCCCGGGGTTGTGCTTCAGCTTCTTCAGGCTGTGCCATCAGCGTTCCCCTCTGACCGGTCTGTTCAACTTCTGGACACTCAAAGGCTCTGTGCCCCCATTTGTGGCACCTGTAGCACTGGACATTAGCCCCTCTTCCGCGGCCATTCCCTCGTCCTCTTTGGTATGACCGACCTCCTCTGGTGCTATCCCCTTTTTCTGCTGTCCCTGAAGTTTTTGAACTGCTGCCTTCTTCGCTGTTCGCAGCACTCTTGCCTCTACCGTAGGATTGTCCCCGTCCTCTGCTATTTCCTCTCCCTCTTCTGTTGTTCTGTTTTCTGTTAATCTTTTCCTCAGCCTTTACAGCGCTCTGAAAGGCTTCTTCAATATTCCGGGGAGAAAGAATACTGATTTCATCTAATATCTCCATCCTCAATCCATTTACGTACCTTGCTGTCTTTTCTGGGTTATCATAAGTATAACCAGCACGTAAATTTACTCTGTAAAATTCTTCTGTGTACTCCTTAACTGTCATTCCTTTTTGCTTTAAACTCTGCACTCGCCGATATAATTCCACCTGGTAATCTTTTGGCAGAAATCTGCCTTTCAATTTCACTATCATCCTGGACCATAGTCGTATCGGCGACTTGTTCATTTTCTTTCTGTCTGCTTGGACACTGTCCCACCATAGTAGTGCGTGTCCCTTCAGCTTAGTGGCAGCGAACTTAACCCTTTTATCCTCACTGACTTCTTCATTTTCAAAATATTTGTCCAGTTCGCTTATCCAGTCCAATAGGACTTCCGCAGACAGACTGCCATCATAATTAGAGATTTTTGTTTTTGGTTTGCTGCTGGCCATTAAAACCTGTCGCAGCAACCTCAATTCTGGAGCTTCCTCATCAGACCCTTCTGCAGCAGTCATCACTTCCTCTTCACTGGTATCTCCCAGTTCTGGGTCTCTTCGTCTACCCGCTTCTACTGCTTCCAAGCGAGCTGTAAGAACTCTAATTTGTTCCCGCAATCCTTCATCTGCTCCTCTACGTGCACCTCTTCCACGTCCTCGTCTTGGCACTTGCCCTTCTGCCATCTTCCTCTAGATAAAAAAAAACTGCTCTGATACCAATTGATGGGGCCAGCCCACGTGGTCCCACGCTGTCTCAGATTACGTGGACTCACACTAAACCTTGCTTGATTATTAAGTGATTGTAAATGATTTAAATTCGGTGGTTGATTGATATTTATGTCGTGGTACCTTCCCGGATCCTCCTTATGACACCTGCCCTCCTCGTGATTGATGAACCCTAATCCCCTTATTGCGCTTTACCTCCGCCATTTCGCGCCTGTTCGGTCATTTTGCTCTTTGGAACTTGCTCTGTGGTTTGTTTGGTCTCGGCCCGCTTCTGATTATTCTGCCTGTGGGGAGAACCTGTTGAACTCCTGCTGGTTTCTTATGGTGGAACAATGTTTTTCGACACTGTCAATACGTTGCCGTGGGCATTGATGTATTTGCTTCAGGTTTTCTTGGTAAGTTTCGGTCCTTCTCTGTACATTCAACTGGGTCTTACGACTGTGTGAGCATTTTTTGGTTTTGTGCTGGTTTAAGTTGTTCGTTATGGTCTTTTTGTTAATCTCGTTGGTGAATGCTGGTGATGAAATGGTTATTGCTTCGCTCAGAGGTCGAATTCACAGTTCAAATGCTCCTCAGCTCGGCTTTCCTCCGGCGCTCGGCTTTGTGGGACAGGTATGGTCTCATTCCATGTTTTATGTCTTCATCCTCTGTTTATTCCGGAACTAACGTTCCGCAGCTCCTTCGTGTTCAGGGATAGTTCTTGGTTCTGCTGGCCTGGGTCTCGGCTCACCACAGGTATGACTCCTCTGTCATTCTCATACACGGATTCGTTGATTTGTTTGCAATTTCATGCCACAACTTTCTGTACAGGGTTTATAATTAGTTTTCAAACCCTAACTTCGCCTTACTCTGTGTTGGCAGGTGTGGCCGGTTCCCGTGGATGCGCAAGGGTTACAATCTTTCTTGTCCGGGTAGCTCTGTCTTTACTTTACTTCCTCACAGCGGTTCTTGGTTGCGTTTGCTTGCTTGCTGTTTGTAACTGTATCTTTGTCGAGTCTGTATGTGTGTCGGGTTCCTCCAACCCGTGGCCGTGACTGGAGTTTTGTTGTGAGCTCTTGATAGCTCGGTTCCACGAAGCCTCCGTGCACAGTTTTTATATATGTGGGTTTGCACAGGCATACAATGTAATATCATATAGTATATGAACTTATTGTAAATGGTTTTGTTGCTTACCGGTTTCGACCGTAGTCTGTTTTCGTTCCACTGTGTTGGTTTGCGCCTTAACGTCTGGTGCTCGGTCTCGGTCTTAGCTAGTTGACGGACTCTTTGGAATTGTAAAAACTCTGTTATTTGGCTTATCTGAAATGAATTGAACACACAGTATTATGCATATACATTTGATTACAAAGGACGTAATTCATAGAGCTAAATGTTTAATTGTGCACTGTATTTGATGAAGGAAGAATAATGTCTGTATTTCTGGTATTCTCTTTTACATATGCTGCTCCTGAACTGAACCCTTCTGGGTTGTTTTGTTTGCCCTTTTGTACAATAGTTTGGGCAGTTGGTTAACTGCCTGGTAGTTATGCTCTTGCAGTTTGTACAGTTGCTCAGGCACACGTTTCCTTTACTATTTGTTTGTTTACATACTTTTGACACTATTCTATCTTTAACACTTATAACTAAAACCTGTTACAATAATTAAGACAAACTAAACATAAATTAAGACAACATAGTTTGATGCTGTAATTGACCCTGAAAGAAAATTAAAAAAAACACAATAACTCTGACAGGCTTGCTGTCCAGTTTAATGAAATATTCATCAACCCCAATCTTCTTCAGAAACTTTCTCTGCCCCTTCTCGGTCTTCGCCCTGTCGACCAGATGCTCCTGCATCAAATAATTTCAATACGTGTCTTTCTTTCATTGGGTATGTACAGACGACGAAAGGGCGAGGGCAACCCTCCTTTTATAAGATACGTTCGGTGTAATTATAAATTTGATAAAGGGCGATTAAAATAAAAATGATCCTTAATTTATAAATATCTTTCCTAATATATTTTTTAATAATATGAATTACTCTTTATTCAACAATTAAATATTTAAAGTAAAGATATTGATAAATTATTTAAAGAGAAGATATTTAAAATAAAGATATTAATAAATTTTGTAATATTATTAAGTAAGGTAATAATGTATTTAAAAAATATTGATGTTGATATTAATTTTAAATTTATCAAAAATTAAATGATTTTATCTAATGTTTATTTTAAAAAAATTTAATTTTTTTTAATATATTTGTTTCAATTTTAATTGGTTCATCTTTTGTTTTACAATGATTACATTGTACCACAAAATCTATAATTTATTGTATCATAAATTTTTTTGTTATATCAATATAATTAATTAAAAATAAAATTACATTTGTAAAATAAAAACACTAACTTAGCAAACCATATTTCACATGGAAATTGGATGAGACATTCACTTAAGAAGGCATTAATTCACCATTGTAATGTGAGAACGTCTAGCCCTCCTTTTCATTTCATTATTGTTAAAGGCATTATATCGCTTTAGCCTATACTTCAATATCACGCACTTTACAATTTATACTTCAATGCCACGCATTATACAATTTAATGTGATTTGTAATCCTCTCCCACTCGTTAGGCCGATAGGCCTTTCTTTGAAAGGGACCTTTCGTCGTCCTTTTCCTTCTGACGCTGACATCTGGCCAACGACTAGACGCTGACACCTGGCGAACTCCGTTTTCGTTTTTACTCCGTTTTCGTTTTTACTCCGTTTTCGTTTTTGTTCAGGAAATGAATACCTAACCTCCCTCGCGAACTCCGTCCTGCATATCGGCCTCTGCAAAGAAGGGGCGGAGGTATTCATGGTTGCCGCCGCCTCACTGACTGACCCTGGGCATAGGTGGACGATGCGCCCGCGCCTGCCGGAACAGAAAACACCCGGTTCAACGACAATCCATCCATTTTTTGCTCTTCATGTCTTCTCCACGCCCTCTGCAATAATGTCTTTCTGCTTTTCCACTCACTGCTGCACTATGTCTCCAGTTTTTGCTGTCTTATCTGCTTATCTGCGTTCTGGGCTTATTGCTGGTAACTTTCTGCACATTTTTCTCACTCTACATATTCGAAAACCCTTCTGCGTTTGTTTGGTTGATATTTTGTCCGCATCTTTGTGCTCGTCCTCGACCTGAAGCCTGCCACAGCAAATACGTCTCACTGCATCGATATCCGGTATCCAAGGTATGTATTAAAACTGATATTCTTCCCACCTTGCTTTCTGACTTGCACGACAATTGTTCAAGGATACACTTCGTCTTGCTTTTACTTCTTTTCCAGGTTGGAATTCTAAGTGTCTCTGATTCTCACTGTCTAATGGATTTTTTTCCCGGTTTTAGATAGCTGGGATTGTTTAGGAAATAGGGAATTCCTCCCACTATATAATGTTTTAATTATTGGCTGTGGGAGCTGTGCATAACTGTTATGGGTTTTTTTGGAGTTTCAAGGCCCTCAACCTACTTTATTGTATGAACATGTATATTTGCCTCTCTCAAGTTCGAGCCTCTCAGCCCTGGTTTGAGTTTATAGCGTCATAATTTATGTTTGGACTTTGTTTTGATTGTTCGATTAGAGTCCAGTTCCTTGACTATATGAAATACTAGGATTAGTTATATGAGAGTGTTGTGCTATTGGATTGGTGGTTGTTGTGCTATTGGATTGGTGGATTGGTGTTGATGTCTGAGGCATTCTTATCAGTATGCATTCTACAAAATTTTGCCTGCTTACCGATCTTTCATTGTTCATCTTGTTAAATAAAGGTCTGACATTGGATGCCACCTGTTTGGCCGGAAGACCATAGAGTATTTTTCAAGCAGATTCTGCTTTCTACAGTTTCTGTCCTATTTTTTTAGAGCAGATAACATTTAAAGTTAGTAAAATATAAGCTCGGTTTTTGAAATCTAGGGATATTGCTGTTTAATTGTCTTCTATATTAAGGGATTTGAATAACTTTTGTAGTCCAGTGCCCAATTTCTGTAACGTCAGAGGGAAAATTGTGTCAGGTCTTAGCATATCTTGCATGTGATGTCATTGGTAGTTATTAGCACTTCTGCAGCTATATGCCGGAATTCACACAAATAGATTCAGTTCTGATAATCTGACTACAGAGCACTCTTGTCGGAAGATTCAATGCATTGTATGAGTGGTACTGTGCTAGCTAGCATATTGAGTTACATTCTGGAAATCATTGTGGCTTTGTTTGTTTCCCAGCCTCACAAATGAGAGTGGTGTTAGATTGAAATATTCCGGAAGGCTAGGACATCAAGTCTTGTAAACTGCATGAACAATCTGTAGGGTTCCGATACTTCTAAATAATTTATGCTGTTTGATTAACCGTATTTGCCTCATAACATGATTGTCTTAGTGGAGCTTGCCAAATGAATGAGTGTTGTGGGCAAGTATTACACCTACAGATTGTTCACGAATAAAATATGTAACTTTCTCAGTTTTCATGTCCCAGGAAATTGTTTGAGAAGTCAGAGAGAGTACACTTAGATTTAGCTTGAATTTTAGGCTGTAGGTAGTTGGTCTCCATGCCTGAAACTATTATGCTTACATAACCTTAGGCAGTGGATAATTGATCTGTATGCTTGAAATTAGTAAGCTCATCAATTTAGATTTTTCCTATTTGGTTTTATGTCAATATGCCGTTTATAGTACACATTCCTTGTCTAAGGCATGCTTTGCTTCTTTTATGCATCAATGTGAAAATGAAAGTCATGGATTTAGAAATCGTTACTTACAAAATTTATGCACATCTTGGGGAATTATACTCTCGGTGGCACTGTTCCTGACATGTGCAATGCTGGCACTCACATCCCTTTTTGGGCACCACTTATCTGTCTAAAGGAATGATCCATACCCTATTGCACTATTGCTTTACATGCAGCATTAGCATCCATACCCTAAATTGGGCACCATCTAGCTGTCCAAAGGAATGAGCCACACCCATGTTTTTAGGATTCTTCATAGTGTTCCTTATCAGATGGTTATGACTTTTGCACTAAATATATACTGTTTTTTTTTTAAATCTTTTGGAGATTAAATAAATCATTTCTTTAGGCCCCTCTTATTTTAGGCCAGTAATTTCATGCTTCAAGAGTTGCAAACTTTATTAAACTAGAAAATTAGTAACAGAGGTCTCAGGTGAAAGAGGTAGTACAAAGAAACTAATGAAATTGATATTTCAGTTTCACAGACCTTCTCCACTAAATAGACGTAGAATTCGTTTATACAAACATTAGAGCCCAGTTCCTTGACTATATGAAATACTAGGCATGAAGTGAAACATGGCCTTGGTGGAGGACTTATTTTCCAGTTGATGACTGTCGTCAAACTGGGTTGTGCAAGATTATAAATAAGACACTATATCATGTCCATTCTGACAGGCATATCAAAACATTCTTTTACCCTTCTGATTACAGCAAAGAACCTTTAGATGTGATTCTTCAAATGTTTTGGATCAAATCATGTTGCTAGAACACACTCATTGAGTTCTCTATTGTTTCTGATTTCTGCCAGAGCTTTACTGGCATATCTGACTGAAAAGTTTGAACTTTATGAAATGAGTAGTGAGTTTTATTCTGAAATGAACTATATTGTGTATTTGTTGAGTACTTGTTTTGAAGGATAAACCTGTAAAACGAGTGCTTATCTGAAAAATAGAACAGAAGATTTTGACTGCATTTGTGACATATTTGCTGGAGTTCTTTAGTGTTGTCTCATTATAATTCTTCTACCTAGAGTCGTTTATAACTTTGAAGCATTGATCATTGATGAAGCCTTAGACCTTTTGTTGCAGATTTTTTATGCTCGATATGTTGAAGAGCTTAAAATCTTTAGCCGTAGATGACTGTTATCATTATAATCTCAAGCCAAACAATTGAAACTGAGAGTTAAGCTCCACAGGCTGTTAAACCAGCAGCTGTACAGTCAGACAAATCACCAAAATCCTTCTCTGTATGGCCTGCAGCACATATGTGCTGTATGGACCTGTATGGCTGCTTTAAGGCTTGATAATATGATATATGGTTCTGCTGTATGGCCTTCTCACTGACTTCTGGTTCCTCTCCTGCTCGCTAGATCTGTTCCACTGTAAGTTACCTCTTCTATCTTGTTTTATTTATGATTTACTAAAAAACCCCTAAACTGCCAAAACCCTGATCTCATCCTGAGATGTATGACCCAGTTTAAATCTAACTCATTAATGTATTAATTACACTTCATTAGACTCCTTAGGCTATGTCAACTGTAAAACATAATATATTTCACTTTTTTTTAGTGAATTATAAAATAGAATTATTTACCCATTTTCTAAGTGGTCACTTTCGGCATGTCTCAAACCACTCACTGCACATTCACACTGAAATCTGTGCAATAAGTTCCTGTCTGAGCATGCTTCTCAACAAATCATATATGACATATTCACTTGATTGTTTTTCTTGTTTCTTCGACCGCATTTCCCCTACAAGGCATTGGATCTGATTGAACCAGTTTTATGTTGAAAGTTTATCCTAATCAATTGATAATATGCCATCTTTAGGGCATGAAATATTGTTGTTCTGTGTATACCTTGGAGATCTGAACCGAACAGCAAGGAGATTCCAGGTGCGAGGCACTTTTTCCTGATTATCTGAAGTTCAGCCTCCATAATTTTGGCGAATCTCCTCTTTGATGACAAATATCAACACGCAAGAGAGAGGAAGTGTGATTACAAGACAATGCACTCTGTTTAAGCCTTTCATTTGACCCTGTTGAAAGCAAGATCCTCAAGGGCAGTTTTCAGTGATAACATCTCCCGGTGGTACCCTAATAAATGCAGTTGCCAATTGTTCCCAAACTTGAATGAACATAAGATATGCCCTCTACATATATTTATTTTATGCTCAATTTCTTTGTTTCTGGGTAAACACAACCTTTTACATGTTGATTTACTGCGCTGCTACACAGGAGCTGTGGAAGTGTAAAAATTAAATAATACTTAAATATATGTCTAAATATTTTTTTGATTTATTTGTATGTTCTAAGAGCTTCATCGATAAGATATATTAAGAAGATTGTGATTGGGTCCATTTTTATGGAATTTGTAATAGAAGTTAACATAAATGAAGTTGATTTTATATTACTTGATTTATAAATGCTTAATTGAACAGTTATGGTAAGTTTATATTACTTGATTCATAAGTGTTTATTTTTTCCCCAAAACTTTTGTTTTATTTCAAAAAAATTCAAACCTTCATTTACGGTGACATGTTTATGTTTTATGACTCCTAACTTTCAGAGCGCTGTAAATCAGGATGTTCCGTTGTAGACTAAAACCAAAAAATGTTTATACATCTGTCTCATCTATTAGAAGTTTCAACCTTTATCTACCAAGAGATGTACATTGACATGTTGGTTTGCAGAAGGGCCATGGCCTTCTTCTCAGAATTCTGTTATTCGAGTGTTTTCTTAGTGTTCTCTTCTGTGTTTTTCACTGGCAGGGACAGAGCTGTTCCCAGGTTCAGAAATTGTTCGCCCAGGTTCTCAGTTTCTCAGAATTCTTCTGTTTACCTTGCAGGTGAGTGCTCTCGAGCGCAAATGCCGTGCCTGTGTTTCTTTCTATTCTTCCTGTCCATGGTTTTTGGACCAATTTGGTGATTACATAAGGTTTATTGTCTCGGATGCTTCTTTACCTATTCTCAAATAAACCCAGAATAAACTATATAATGTATTGATTTAATCTGATTCCTCAAAGCATCAGATGGAAAGTTCTTTTATTTTTGCAATTTGGTTATTTCTATTTTTCTCTCAACCTATGCTGTTGCTTTCATGGTTCTATTCCGAAACATTACGTAGACTTTAAAAAGGACTGTTTAATCAATAAGTGTGAATATGTTAACTGGAAAAATTATGCGGTCGTTAAAACTGTAATTCGTGGGGTGGATAAAGTGTTAAAATCTGTCAAATTCACCTAAGAGTTACCTGTGAGTGTCGGATGCTTTAATTACCATTTATATACGCCACTACTTTCACTGTGATTACGAACCCTGCCCCTACGGTTCACTTCGCACATAGAAGGTCGGACCTTCACTTCTCCCATGGTCCTTAAACTGCACATGGGCTTATCATGTGGATAACTCGCAAAGGCATCATCTGAAAATTGATTCGGGTGCTTTTTTTTATTACCTTCTTTGTTTCGCTTTCATCTGAAATCCATGTGGGCGTTCGAGAATAAGCTTCTAATTGCTTTGAAATTAATCTGGGAATTTGGGTATGGGCAGCCTTGAAATCTAGTGTTTAAGAAAACAACACTCACAGGCCTTTTGATATCTAGGTGATCGAGATTGTCACAGAGATTTTCACCACTTGTTGGGATTGGAATTGTAGTCCCACTAGAACATATGATGATGTCAAGGGAAGAGAACAAGGATGTACAGGCCCCGGACTCGTCTGCCATTGAAGCTCCATGCCCTCTTGCAGAACCAGGAGATGGTGGTGGTGATAATAATAACGATGGAGCTGTGGTTGTTTCTGCTTCTCAAGAAGAAGCCAAAATGATCAATAGTAACATCAACAAGGATGGGTGGGAAGCAGCTCGTGCATGGTTGATGACATTGCCCAGGCGGAGGAATGTCATGCACAATGAGATCGAAGATTGGCTTCATAACAACAAGCACAATCTCTCTAGAGAAATCATCACAATGCCGCGTCAACAGCTTTACCGATACGTCAACCAACACAAGCTCATTCGCAGAGCTGACCAGCCACAGTTGCCCCAACAACAGGTACTCACTTTTATCTTTTTTGTTTTTTTGATAAGTATGCTTTTTCTTAAGTCACTAGGAGATATGAACCCCACTTCATAATACAGGACAATACCCACTTTAACAAGAAGAGTGATTTGAACTTTGTACCTTTACCGACTGATCATGCAGTAATACCTTTAATCTCAATCTAATTCTGAATTTTCATTTATATGGGTGTAGTACAGTTCTGAATTTCCATTTATTTGGGTGCGGTGTAATTCTGAATTTTCATTTACTTGGCTTTCACAGGATAGATTTATGCCTTTTCTTTTCCAAAATTTCCAAATAATATCTCTGGTGAAACCCAAAAGATATTTCCCCACATCTGTGGAAGGCATCTCGTGTGCCAAATACAGAGGGGTTTGAGCTAGCTGAATTACCAGCAACTTTGGCCGCAACTGGTTGAGCTAAATGGTAGATTATGTTTTTATCAACAACCGTTTTATTATTTTTTCAAGTCTTTGTGTGGTCATGGAGGTCCTCTTTTTGGTCTTGTGCAACTTAAATCTATTTCAATTTCCAGGTTTCTATATTGGCAAGTTCCTACAGTTTTTTTAAATCTGATTTATTAATTTTTTTTTGGTCTTGTGCAACTTAAATCTATTTCAATTTCCAGGTTTCTATATTGGCAAGTTTTTGCAGTTTTTTTAAATCTGATTTATAAAAAAAAAAATTGGCAATTTTGAAATTGTGTTCTCATAATTGAGTGATTTAGTCAGATGGGTTAATTTGAGTGGTTGAGTGCTTTAAGCTTCTTAGATTAGATTCCGCATTCATGTCATATCTTCTTCGACTATAATTTTGTATTGTGGTAAAATTGATGAATTGCAGGTACTCCTATCACAGGAAAAAGAAACCTCTTGTTCTATTATGGAGACAACCTTGACACCGAATGCCATTTCTCTATTATTGAATGGTTGCATCGAGATTCAACCACTACTTCAGATAATCGATGTAGGTTCCGTTACCTCATTGAAAACAACATCCTCGCACTTCCACATTACTCTATCTGATGGAGCACATCAACATAAGACTTTGCTACCATCCGCATATGGCCCACAAGTTGTCTCTGGAGACATCCAAATTGGATCAATAATTCTGCTCAAAAAAGCAGCTTGCACGGTGCTCCAAAACTCCTCGTAAGACCCACCATTTGAAACCACCCTCTTTTACTTTACCCGCCTAGCCGTTTTTTGCAACAAAAAAAGGAAAATGCAATCTTTATTAATTCATTTCTTACTTGTTTACATAAGGTCCATCCGAATCGTCGAGCTTGAAGTTGTGAAGCGCTCAACAGTGTTGATGAAGGACACATCAACGCTGCAACATGCACAGGCGGGTTCAGCCCAATCTAGCTCTTCGTCAGCTGAAGATCCCTTGCCCTCTTTAGTTACTCCACCACCTACGGCAACAACTACAACAATTCCATTCACAGCACTCAACCCTTATCGAAAGTATTGGTCTATCCAAGGCAGAGCATCTGCAAAGACGTCATTGAAGGCATACAACAATGTGCGAGGCTCAGGAAAAGTTTTTGGATTTGACCTTATCAACCGTGATAAGGAAGACATCCACCTTTCTGCATTTGCTGAACTGGCCGAATCTCTTTACAATCTAATTTAGGTTGGGCAATTATACATTGTATCAAATGGCACAGTGAGAGAAGCAAATCCAAACTACAACCACCTCAAGAACAAATGGGAGATTTACTTATCTGCTACTTCCATTATCAATCCATGTCCTACAGATGATCCAACGTTTCCCTACCAAAGCTTTCACTTCAAGAATATTGCTGAAGTAAGAAATGCAACTCCAAATACAAATGTAGATGTCATTGGTGTTGTTACTTCCACATCACCTGCATCAACAATTCGACGAAAAGATGGAAGTGAGACATTAAGGAGAACAATCATACTAAAGGACATGTCCAGTTTTAGCATTGATGTAACATTATGGGGAGACCACTGTGACTATATCGGACAACATCTTTCTGATTTCTACTCTTTTGACAACCCACCAATTCTTGCAATCAAAGGAGGGCGCGTGTCTGAATTTAATGGCACCACAATAGGGACAATACCAACAAGCACTCTCACATTAAATCCACAGGTTCCAGAAACTCAACAACTACATGCATGGTTCCGTGAAACCGGCTATAGCTCTTCTTCTCCATCTTTGAGTAGAAACTATGGTGTTTCTTCGAAACGTGCCCTGCCATGAAAGACGCTTCATGAAATTGCTTGGATGCAGTCCTCTGATAAAGCGGTCTGGGTTTCAGTTCGAGCAACAATTACTGCTCTTCATATGGATGACTTCTACTTTCTAGCATGTCCACTAGATTTCAATGGCAAACAATGCATGAAGAAGGTTGTGGAGCATTCCAACAATCTTTGGCATTGTACAAAATGTAACGGTGACTTCCCAGAATGCGACTACCGTTACAAACTCAAAATTGAACTACATGACCACACCGGGAATCTACAGAACGTCACAGTTTTCAATGATGCAGGGAACGAGCTCATGGGCATCACGGCTAAAGACTTGTTCCTACTTTCTATCGAACCAACTGATCTACAAGAAATTTGTGGCCGCATTTCAGGGCACCGCTTCCAGCTAACACTTTCCATTAAAACAGATTACTTCAACGGTGTTCAACGCTTGCAACCAATACTGGTCAATTCAGAGGAAATTCAATATGCCTCTGCATGCAAGGAAGCGCTCACTGACATTCAAGCACTGTCCGCTTCAAAACGACCTATTGTTCGCCGCCTGTGAACTTTTTCTTAGGGCTTCATCTACCATGCCTGTCTGTACATATAGAACCATTTCCACACAACTAATTGTCTCATCTTTGTAAATTACACACCCATGTTATTATGATGAAACCTATAGTTTTCATTGCAAATACTCTCTTCCAGTCATTCCAACATATGTATGTTTGCCATTTACTTTTTACGTAATATAAATATCAACATTTGTACAAAGTCACTATGTGTCTCGTTCGTTCTCTACATGCTACACACTGATCCCTTGCTTGCTAAGCTATTCATTTTATCGCTCAAACATGTGAAACAAAAGTTTTTTTAAGTAAAGGGAACAAAATATTTTGATTCTTGTTTCTCTCCTCTCAATGATAGATACTTAAATAACATATGATTTCATAGCATTCCTAATTGCATGTTTTCCCTTCTACCTACTCTACCTATCTTCACCGATGTCGAACTAAGAAACATTTAAAACTATGTTCAAAATATAATGTTCCAAATTCACAATGGATGTGCACCCAATAAAATGAGATACCAAACATGCACTACTTGTTTACGAAAACTAACAACTATTACTTGTACTTGTTTAGATATGCCACCAAACAATCAACTTGCGGACAAAAACAAGCGGCGGCGTATTCTATATGCACAACAAAAGGATCGAATAAATGCACGACGTCGACTACTTTATGAACAGCACAAAAACCCTACTACTTCCTCTACATCCCTTCCCACCTCAACTGCTCTCCCACCTATACAAACCAACCCAGCACACATTCATCATATCGATTATAACCCTCCCCTTAACGAAGAGCATCGTCGCTTTCGAGAAAGGATTGATGGACTTTCTACCTTGCATGTTTGCACAACATGCAAGGAAGCATACCCAGGAATGAAAACAAAGCTCTTCCACAATAGACTCTCTTGTTTTCGCTGTGCATCATCTAAATCTACCAATCGTTTTTCTGAACTGAACAACATGGACCCTGGAGAACAACCCTATGTCCTTCACCAATTAACGCAAGTTGAAGAAATGCTCATTGCACGTGTCAACCCCATTCTACAAGTCACTCATTCCCGTGGTGGTCAATATAAATATAGTGGCCATACAATTAGCTTCCCTCAAGATATTACCAGTATTGCCAAATACTTACCCCGGATGCTCTCTGACTTAGACATCCTCATTGTGAAAAGGCAAAATCCATCTGAAAAGGCTTACGAATTCTACGTTTGCAAATCACGTGTCCTTGCAGCCCTTGAATACAAAATAAAATATGACCCTTACTACCATGATGTTCAATTGAATTCATCTACAATTTCTACACTTCCAGATCTCCCTACAGACATTTCTTCTCTTCTCCACAGTGTAACCACCTCCTCTTTTGAACCCCATCAAACCACTACTGATTCCACTTATAATCCTGATGATGTCATGCTACCTCCATTAGAAATCCAACCCTCTTCTTTCGTTCCAGTCCTCCCAAATTCATGTACCGAGCGTGACCACATTTCTAACTATTTGCACTCGACCCATTCAAATTCAACAAGCTCTATCGATTGGCCTCCAATATCTCCAACCGCTATAAATGAATACAACACCATCGGCCTCCTTGCCATGGCATTCCCCACACTCTTCCCTACAGGCATTGCAATGATCATGCAACCAAGACTTACAAAAGTTGAAATGCATGAATATGCTTTGCACTTGCTTCACTACCATGATAACCGCTTTGGCCAACACCCAAGATTCTGCTACTATCTTTATAACATTCTAATGCGCCACCGTAGCCAAGCAACAGCCAGTGTCTTCGTGAAGAAGTACATTGAGAACAACTTGCCAACAACGGTATCAGAACTACGCCAGTGTCTTCATGAGTCTCCGGATTCAAGATTGCCAGAGCAAATAATGAGGTTTGGGTCAGCTCTACGAGGAACACGGTCTTTCTGGAACAAACGCCGCACTGAGCTGACTGACATGATCACACAAATAGGAAGCCCAACATTCTTCTTCACTCTCAGTTCAGCTGATACTAAATGGCATGACTTGCACGCGATCATGCCCACAAGTGTTCATTCCACTCCAGTCAACCCCTTCCAATGGAAAATCCAAAACATAATTAAAAACCCACATCTAACAGCCCAATATATGCATTGCAGATTTACAATTTTCCTTGAAGAAATCCTTCAAAAAGGCCTCCATGCAACCGACTACTGGTGCAGGTATTATTTAATATCCATATCCCTCTACGTTAATTTTATACGTTGCATATACATGTATTAACTGAATGTACCCTCCATGTTATATTCAGATACGAATGGCAACATAGAGGATCCGCACACATTCATGGCTTCCTTTGGCTACAAAATGCACCAGACATGGACACACTTGATTGGGACAATGCATTGGAAGTTGCTAATGCACAGAAATATTTCGACCACTACGTAACTGCTTGGAATCCACGTCCGGCAGAACACCGAACTATTCCGCTTCACCAGTCAACAATTCATAACCCGTGTTTCCTTGACACAGCAGCAATATTCGCATCCAATCAATTTGAAGACTACACAGAGCTTGTCAACTGCGTCCAACGCCATACAAAGTGTCATGAATCTTCCTGTCTTCGTAAGAAAGACAATGTGCTTAGCTGTCGATATGGAGTACCGTGGGAATTGAAGTCCACTTCTTCACTTTTCATTGATGATAAGGGTCATAAAACCTACGTCCCTGCTCGCAATGATGAGAGATTGAATATTCACAACGCCGATCTACTCTCTATTTGGAGAGCAAATGTTGATTGCCAACCAGTCCTTTCTCGCCATGCTGTATTGAAATATATTTCAAAATATGCAACAAAAGCAGAGACACGATCTGAGAGCTACCGTCAAATGCTATCGCGACTATCACAAAGTGCCCTTCCAGAAGCACCTACTAGTGGTGTCATCCGGAAACTCCTTACAGAAACCATTGCAGATAGAGACATTGGTGCACAGGAAATATGCCATATGTTACAAAAGCTACCTCTCTCTCTTTCCAGCCGTACATTCCGTTCTTTGAATGTCAACAGGACTGTTTTCAAACGTGTTTCGCAAGATACCGAAAATCCTGGTTCGACACCAAACTTTATCGTTGCGTATATGAACAGGCCTGCCTCACTAGAAGCACTGCCCCTCCTTGAAGTTGCTTGCTCGTGGTCATATTCTTCCCAACGGAGAAGCAACCACTGGAAACACCTATTTCCCCCAATGATTGTACATGTCTTGCCCCATTACAATGTCATTCCTTCATCTACTAATCCTTCTTATGCCACCTTCTGTTGGAGTGAATTACTCTTGTATTTCCCCTTCCGAACACTCCCTCATGATATCGGTTCAACTGATGCAGAAATTATTGCACATTGGGAACAAAAAAAGAGTGCATATACACCATGGCATGTCCATCGTGAACCTGAAAACCCACAAAGCCCACCTACTGAAGATCAACCTACCCCACACACCCCCCCTGATTCCATTCAGATGGATGAATGACAAATCCTCTCTCAACTACACCCAGGTTACAATATTGCAATTGATGACCTCGACATGATTGGCTACCGCGACTTCGATGTCAACCACAATTGGTCACAAAATACTGTCCCTCCCCCATTGCAAGAAACCGCCATCAATTTCATTGAATTCAACCGCTCACCCATTCAAAACCAGCATCAATCATTTTCCAACCTTCTCCATGAGCATACATTATCCCCTACCCAAAGCATAGCTTTCACCGCTGTTTTTTCACACTTCAAAGCCCCTTCGCCAAAATCCCCACTGAAGATCATCGTACAAGGAACAGCTGGCACAGGAAAATCCCATTTGATTAAATGCCTTCACCAAGCATTTGTGGAAAACTCGCCAGCCAACAAAAACCCTTTATTGTTACTTGCACCAACCGGCGTTGCAGCTTTCAACATAAATGCCCTCACAATTCATGCTGCCCTTCATATCCCTATCCAGACAATGCATCCTCTCGAAGGCCAGCCGCTCCTACACCTGCAAGAGCAGCTCCGTCATGTAGAATACATCCTCATTGACGAAATGAGCTTCATTGGTCCAAAAATGCTTTCTCGCATTGACGATCGTCTAAGAGAGGCATTCCCTCTTCATCGGAATACACCATTTGGTAATCGCTCAATTATCCTTGTCGGAGATTTAGGCCAACTCCCACCTGTAAAAGACATTCCTTTATATGCTGGGACATCGCGTGGCACTGCACTTTGGCACAGCTTCGACATATTCATAACACTTTCAACCGTTTTCCGTCAACAAGGAGCTAGCTTGTCCCAGGTTGCTTTTCGGCAAATACTTGCAAATCTTAGGAATGGAATATCTACACTTGAAGATTGGCAACATCTAATGTCAAGAACAAGTTCCTCTCTTACACCAGAGGAGAAATGCACATTCAGCGAGTCCATGCACCTATTCGCAACAAACAACGCAGTTGTCTTGCATAATAAGAAAAAGCTCAAACAATTGAACATCCCAGTAGCACTTTGCTCTGCGGAACAACAAACATAGAAAAATCCTACTACAACAGAAGATGAGCACCTGCCTGCCAAGGTGCTCTTATGCAATGAACAAAAAGTTATGCTCACCAGCAACTTATGGGTACATGCAGGCCTTGTCAATGGCACGCTTGGGAAGGTCGTCTCAATATTTTATTCAACTGACTCAAAGCCCCCAGCATTACCATCCTTTGTGGTTGTTGACTTTCAACAATACAGAGGAACATCGTGGGACATTTCACACCCAACATATGTACCCATTCCTCCCATCACAAGGGGTGCACGCCGTCAGATACCACTTCAAATGGCATGGGCTTTAACAATACACAAGTCACAAGGAATGACATTAGACAAAGCAACAGTGGACATCGGGACCAGAGAACGCCAAGGGCTAACATTCACTGCAATTTCAAGAGTGCGGTCACTATCGGACATACACATCAATCCAGCATTCCCATTCTCCCGCATTGCACACATGCACAAGAATCCATATCTTAAGCGTAGACAGCAAGAGGAATCATTCCTTGCATCAAAATCTATGCAGGATAATACACTTTAGCCAATCATACAGCCTGCCTTCCAGATTTACCCACATGGTAAACACCAGTCACTACATACAAAAGTTTCACATAGATTCCTTGCTATCACATTTAATTTCATATGATTTTATATTCATTTGGAATCGTTTAATTTATTTCGCATTTTCAAACAAAATCGTCAAACATATTCATTGCCATTTACAGTGTTCCCTTTTCTGATGCCAACAGGTATGAATACATGCTATTTACGACAATTGTACGAGTGTTGCGAAGAAATCCAGCAACAAGAGCTTACATTACAGGATATGCAGACAAGGATCCTGCCACAACCATCAATGCCACTATACCGTTTGCGCCCAGCAATTACGCTGTTAAAGAATATAAGGAAACTACTTAAGATTACAATTCACATCCATGAAAGGGATGCACACAGGCAGATGCGACATCAACTGCAGGAACAGCTCGCACAACATGCCAGCACAATAAACACTAACTGGTGTTGCCGATGCCATGGCCCATCATGCATATATGATTAGCGTCTCATTCTCAATGACATCTCTACATAATGCTGTTATTGTACATATGCTTACAAGCCAACAAAACTTTCATTGTATATATCTTCACTTATATATGGCATGTTTAGTTATATCTTAATAGAACTCTTCTCTGTTGTATGAACAAAGAGTATTCAAGTACGTGGTCCACTGCGCTTTGTTTTGGGTTTTATGATTCAAACAACAACTTTTTGTATAAAGAAACATGTTCTGACTTTAGATAGGTCGCTTCGGTTTTATGATTCAACCAACAACTTTTTGTATAAAGAAACACGTTTCTGACTTTAGAAAGGTCGCTGTTTACATCAACCTATTAGGGAAATTTTCATTTAGCGCTGAATCTCTCAGTATCTGGATTTCAGCAGTACCTTTCTTAATTGTTAAATTTCCCAGTATCGAATACATATATGCATTTTGGTATTTTATGGCTAAACACTTGGTTTGAAACAGTCCACTCAATGAATCCTTTTAATTCCTGTTACAGGGTCCTTTTTTAATAGTTTTGCGGAATGAAATGTAATAGTAAACAAATTCATTGATAACAGTGAGAGTATTGGTTAGTCTTGAAATCGACACTTGCTTTTCTGTAAAGTTAACATGGATCACAGTAAAAGGATGTGCTGAAAAGAGTGTACTGGACACCATAGCTTGTTTAACAATTCATTGAGATATTGTTCTGCTGATGCACTGAAAAAAGTGCTGACATAATTAAACTTTAGTAAATAAACTAGCATAGATACATCAGCCTTAGTTCTTGTAAGTGTGTAAGAGTTGAAAAAATGTGGAGGTTTATGTCCTGAGATTTAATCCTTTGTGATGCTTAGTAGATCGGGGTTTCTGTTGCCTGAGACTCTTAATACTGCCCACGTACCAGTACCAGAAACTTGTGGAACTTTTGAAGCTTCTTGGAAATGTCCAAGTTTCCATGAGGGGCGTGGGACTTATAGGAAGCCTGAAAGACTTTAATCTAAGAAAAATGAGGAAAATTCAACCTTTAATTCATTTCTAAGCCTACCTACAAATTAGCTTATCATTCTCACTTGCTTGCAAGATAATGTGTTTTACACACAAACACATGCATGCCCCACACACCCATTTTGAGGGGGTTGTGTTTCCAGCCTTTCTCGTGTCTGAAACCAGCACATGTTTCATGCAACTTAGGTCTGGGGTTATGATGGATATTTCCTAGCTGCATTAACATCTTAACTAAGAATGACAAAATATAATGCATATGGATATTTCCTAGCTGTCATTAACATGTCAACCAAGAATGACAAAATATAATGCTTTTTAAAAGCACGCTGAATATATGCTTTGAAAGTCAGTATGTAGTGCTCATTGCAGGTTAGTCAGTAAATAAACTGACTTCTCCAACTCCTGTTAACTTATTGCATCATGTACATATGATGGTGGCCATATTCAAGAGCCTCAAGCTTATGTTATGGATATGGATCCACCAAATTCTTGAAAAACTGGGATCCAGAAATGGCAATTACAAAAAATTATAAGAATATTTTTATAATAAACAAAAAATAGGACTATTGCGAATAACCATAACCAAAAAAAGAGTTCTCAAGCATATTACAATTAGCCATCCATGTTCTATAACTGATAATTTGATAAGTTATAACCATCATTGATTATTGATAGTTTTGAAGACAATTTTAGCATGAGCATGTGGCAGGTCATAACAGTGTTTTTTGTGAGCCACATTCACATGTTGATATATCATCGGTGAATAAAGTATTTTTCTTTATAATGAACTATTTCTTTTATTCTGGGCTCTTCAAGGTTTGTTCAGTTGACATTCTTTATTGTAGATTACAGCTGCACTAACTCATGTGTTGTACACCTTTCTTTCACCTAAAAAGTGAGTGGATCACCAAGGTTGCATCATCCAAACGAATGCAGTATGATCAAGCCCCTACTTCAATTAGTGTTCTCAGGAGTGGTTTATTTATGTGCGTACTCAGTACTTATATTTATTATTTTTTTTTCCTACTTTTAATGTAGCTAAGTGAAATATGAAAATACAAGTGCAAGGGATGTCTTGGGTTAATGCGTGTTTTTAATACAAATCATACTGTAAATTGCTTATACCGATGGCTGAACAGATTTTAATTGAAAAGTGAGCAGCAGATTAAGTGCACATAAGGTCTATCTTACTCTGATACTGCACACAATTTTCCGCAGTTTATCAATTATCCTAATCTATAACATTTAGCAATTTGGTTCAAGATCAGATAGTTTTGCTGCGTCCACAAACTCTTTAACAAGATAATGTAATGGAACAGGATGATCTCATTATCATGCTAGAAAATTCTGCTTGAATATTCATAAATATATTTGGCTCCTCTGCAGTTTTGGTACATCTTTGATATTGCATTTTAAATTATTCATTTGTCCTGTAACATCTTTTTCCACATATGAAAACAGAGTAACATCATTTAACCAGAGCTACTATCTGTAAGAGATAGGGTGACCATCATTAAAATAGCGTCGTTGATACACTTTTTTTCACATCATTTAAAGTAGAGCTAATATTTGTAACAAATAGTAGGAGAGCAGAGTTACACTATGAGCATTTAAGCATTTATCGCCCTTCATTCACGTTTTTTCTTCACATTATGAAAGCTGAGTAACATGATTAAACCAGAGTTACTATTGGTATGGTCTCTTTAACATGATAAGGTTTTCCAGCTTATGTTTGCAGAAGTTAAAATGATGACACAAAGATTTTCAAAGTTGTTGCTGGGTGAAGACATGTCAGGTGGTGGTAAAGGAGTATGTACAGCCCTAGCAATATCTAATGCTTTTACACACCTCTCAGGTATAACATTTTTAATTCTGTTCTGGAATCACACAGGATTTTATGCAAGTCTTAAGCAAAATTTTTTACTTAATCTTAAGACATAAATTTTCACTTAATTTCAAGATACTAACTCCTAACATGCGGATCCCTTGTGGCAGCTACTGTTTTTGGAACCTCTGGTGTAGGACAAGAAATCAATGTGGCGAAGAGATGGAGTGGCTATTATCCGTTAGTGATTACATTGTTGAACTCATCCCAGCTTTCAAGAACTTTCCAGATGGTAGTAGCTTACAGGTAGGAGCTTCATAACTCTACTATTTAAATATTTTTTACTTGCACATAAATGGTGTCATGGTATTCAAACTTCAAAATTTAACCTAGGCAATTCTCTACAGAGAATGCACTTGTTTCTTACGAACAAGTAGAAATTGTTTTTGTTCTTGTTTCAGGTTATGGTAAGCAATTCTCTACAGATAATGTACTCGTTTCTTACGAACAAGTAGATATTGGTCTTGTTTCACGGTTAGTAAAGGGTTATTGCTGCATTTCTTTTCCTTTAAAGGTGGTTGTGTCCCTTAAGTCACTATACAAGGACAGTCTGATGCCCACATGTAGTTAATACAGAATGTATTTTGAAAACTACGATTTAGCTTTGTAGTGCTTGAATCATCATTTCATGTTGGTTTTCATCTTTTGTTTCTCTTCTGTGGGAAATTTTGTACAGGAGTCTCAAATTTTGTACTCAGAATTATCACAAGAAAGCCCCTGCTGGGTTTGTAAGGAAAGAGAGCTTCAACACCAGTTCTGTCTCCAACCGCCAAGATGATCAGTACACTACTAACATGTTTAGTGAAGAATTTCTGCTATTCTCTTGTAATCTATTGGCTCCCAAAGCTCCTCATAGATGAGAATATTTGCAGGATGTTCATATTGTTGTAAGTTTGTAGTAGTTGTGGAATGCCTGACTCTTGTGCTGCTTCTCATCTTCAACAAAAAGAGTTTCTGTGGTGAATAAGCAGAATCCATGTCCTGCCTTGTGAAGCAGCTCTCCACTGTGATAGCTTTTTTTGTAATTCACTCTACAAGATTAGGGGATCCACTCTACAGAGTCCATGTCATACCTTCTGAATCAGCTCTCCACTTATGTTAATTTTCTCTATAATGACCCTAATAAATCCTATATAATGAGATTTCGTTTTTTAATATGATGGGATTTCACTCTACAAGATTCGTTTCAGTTTTACATGTATTGTGGTATATCAAATTTCTCAGCTTTACTTGTAATAGCATGGGATTTCATTCTATAATATCATGGAATTTCCCCCTGCAATATTTGCTACTAAATTTTACAATTCCAAATTAATAAACCTATCCTGTCACTTAATAAGGGCAAACTAATAAGGCCTTACACAACTGTTCATTTGCACTATGATAAAAAAATTGTACTTTGTGAACATGTCAGACACAATACTCTGTGCATAACATTGGAAATATCAGGTACTGCTCTGTAGATGGGACAAAGCGACTGGTGTAACGAGTCACCCACCCGTTAAGCGTTAATTTAGCATACAATATTGATGGGTGCATGAGACCCTTTATAAGTAATATAGCCGTTTGTGAAACGGTCCAATAACTCACTAATTTTCTGCATTTGACTTTTACCAATAATTGGGAGGGTGCTAAAGCGTATGGACTATATTAATATTTGAAGTAGTGTTTGATATTTTGTTGGTAAAAGTCATTAAAATGTTAATTTTATTATAATTAGTTTAGATTTATTCTATATTAATATTTGAAGCAGTGTCTGAGATTTTATTGGTAAAAATGATTAAAATGTTAAGTTTATTATAATTACGTTAAATTTATTTTAATTTGAGATTTATTAATTTTAATTTGAGATTAATTTTAAATTTAACGTGACATTAATTTTAATTTGAGATTTATTAATTGTTGGGAGGGATCAAATTTCAGCTTAATTTTTCTTTTGAGTGTAAAATTTGAAGAAAAATTTGTATATAGAGATCTGATCCTTTTCAGTGTTTGAGAGATCCAGAATTATTAAATTCATTTTAAATTAAATATATTAATTTATATTTATCATAAATTTATTAATTTGTAATTATAAAAGTAATAAGTATTTATATGTTAAATATTGTTATAATTTTATTTAATTAATAAAAACTATAATTTTTTAAATATTATAATAAATAAATAAATTTTCATAAAACTTTAACCTATAAAACTTAAAAAGTAAAACTCTTTCAAAATTTGTTGTCATTCTAATTGTTTTCACATTTTATTAATATATGAGAGAAAACATTTAGTCGTCTACTTGGAATATTCTTATCAAATTTACGTCGTGAAAGAATGTTTGTTTGTTATAAACTTAACTTAGATCCACTAATATTTGCTATAGAGAAATTCAACAACTCTAATTTAATAATCCTATCAGCCTCTCTTTGTACCTTTTGGGACAATTGCTAGTTTATAACGTTACCTCTCGTGGTGGTTAACAATATGCTAGAGTGTCGTATCAATGTTGCCAATGTGGCATACTTTAATAGCGTAATTTAGTTAGTGGATGTTCGTGTTTTTGTTCAAAGTTGAATATAAATAAATTTATATAGATTTTCAAATTGTGGAAATTTTGATGTAATTTAAATAAAAAAATTAAGATATTAAATTTGTTTATATTTTTTAAATAATAAAAAATTACAATAATTAATTTATTAAAATATATTTATTACAAATTTACTGCCTAAAGATTTAGGAAGGTCAATGTAATAGATTGTGATCAACGTGATAGGTTATTATCAATGTGGAATATCTTTTTAAGGGAATTTTTTTCTTTAAATTATTATACACTATTTGGTAGAAGATTAAATGACATATGGAACATTACTAATAAGTGGGATAAACTTATTTATAAAACATTAAACTGAATAAAAAATTTATTTATATAAGAGAGATAAAAACAATTTATAAAATATTATATAGCTTGAAGTTTTATTAAGTTGAGAGGTTTATTCTACAATCCAATGTAATGTGGGGTGTTCGTCCTTCATCAAAGTTGAAATTTTGTTCATATTAGTCAAAATAAAAATTTTAAAGAATCCAAAAATAAAAATAAAAAAAATTAAATAACTATACAAAACATAACATTTAAATAATGTTGATGTTACATCTGTATTTAAGATGGATCTATGTTGATCTATTTTAAAGCGAAGTTTCAAAATGCGAACTGCTAATAATCTTCAAGAAAAACCATTTAGATACTTTTGGAAGTTTTGAATAAATAAAATTATTAAACGTATTTATAAAATATTAGACCTACTAAACGCTTTATTATTCCTACCACAATACGGTAATAAAGTATTCAAAAAATATTGAAGTTGACATTAATTTTAAATTTACCAAAAATTAAATGAATTTATCTAATGCTTACTTTTAAAAAAAAATTAAATATATTTATTTCAATTTTGATTGGTTCACCTCTTATTTTACAATGATTACATTGTACCACAAAATCTATAATTTATTGTACCATAAATCTTTTGTTGTACCAATATAATTAATAAAAAACAATAATTACAGTACAGCTCACAATAAAGCACTGGTGTACCACAACACGGTAATAAAGTATTCAAAAAATATTGAAGTTGACATTAATTTTAAATTTACCAAAAATTAAATGAATTTATCTAATGCTTACTTAAAAAAAAAAAATTAAATATATTTATTTCAATTTTGATTGGTTCACCTCTTATTTTACAATGATTACATTGTACCACAAAATCTATAATTTATTGTACCATAAATCTTTTGTTGTACCAATATAATTAATAAAGAACAATAATTACAGTACAGCTCACAATAAAGCACTCGTGTCACTTCATTCTATATACCAACTCTACAATTAATTTCTATGTTTGCAATTAACAATCAGAGAGAATAAAGAAGATTAATATATTAATAATTGCGTGTGATAAGAACATTATAAAATGATATTTATAGGTGCTCATTAAAGCAGAGTAACGAATGATGATATAATAAATTAAAACATGTGATAGAGAGAATATGGCATCTCATTACACTTGGTGGAATAAAGAGTAACAAAAATAGCCATAAGCATGCGCTTAAATGTCTCACAGGCTTGTTTCAATTTTTCTTAAAAAACTAAATTTGTTACGTGAACAACAAAAACATGTGGTTACAAATCTTACATGCTTATCACTTCTCTTTTTTAATGGAATTTTAATTGTAATTGATTATTTAAATAGGATGAGTAACTATTATATTAATTTTTAATAAATTTATTATTAAATAAATATATTTAAAAAATAATAATTATTATTATTATTCCATGCCATAGTAGGGTGGTAATAACGTATTCAAAAAATATTGATATTGACATTAATTCTAAATTTACCAAAAATTAAATGATCTTATTTAATGTTTACCTTTGAAAAAAAATTAATTTATTTTTATTTTTATTTTTTTAAATATATTTATTTCAATTTTGATTGGTTCACCTCTGAATGTACAATGATTACATTGTACCACAAAATTTGTAATTTGTTGTACCATAGAATCTTTTGTTATACCAATGTAATTAATAAACAATAATAATTACAGCACAGCTTACAATAAAAGTACTGGTGTCAATTCATTCTATAAACCAATTCTACAATTAATTTAATAAAAATGTCATGTCATTCTATATACCAACTAATCAACACAAACTCAAGCAATAATGAAAATTGATGAATCAACTCATACGCAGAATATCTGAAAGTGCGTGATCTATTTATTGATATTAATTGGAGCACCTACTATATATTTTGCAAAAGTAAAAAAAAAATGAATGTATATGTAAAGCAACTATTCCTCTCCATCATTTCGCATAAAGTCAAAGATGATTTTTGAGCATTGCAATTTTTTTTTCAGGCTACAAAGATATTTACAAATTTGTTTGAATGACTTGTATTGACCAATTAATAAAAAAAATTACATTTTAGAATAATATGTGCTAAAATTTAGAAGTATTTGTTAATACATTTATTTTTGTATTTATGATAAAGTATATAAATATTTATTTGAGAAATTATTTATGTAAATAAATTTATGTTACCTAACAGTTCAATATCATATGGTGTTTTTCTTAGTTTGGTATCTTGGTTTCATAAAAATAGATATTTCATATTTTTATAACATGAAATAGCTTAAATTTAAATATCACATTGCTAATTAAAATTAATATGTAAATTGAAGAGTCTTTGAATTTTTAGACAGTATAAAGATTATTAAAATAATTTATTTATGATGTTGCCTAATTTAATATATTTATTATAATTTTTAATCTAAAATAATTAAATAAATTAAATTAAAGTATTAAGTGTATTATATTTTTCAATCCACATTATTATTGTTTTTATTTTTTAAGGTGAGAGTAATTAGAAGTATTTAAATAACTCACAAAAGTTATTTTTATTTTTTCTTATGTTTTAAATTTGAATCTATTATTATTTTTTTAAGCTTTATCCACGATATTAAATTTGTGTTATCATGATTTTTTAAACAATTTAATAACAAAATTATTAATATTTTAATTATATTTATTCTTATTTAAACTAAGCAATAGTACTCACTACTAATGATACAAATTTAATATCGTATATAAAGCTTAAAAAAATAATAATAGATGGAAATTTAAAACATTAAAAAAGAAATATAATCATACAAATTTAATATCGTGGATAAAGTTTAAAAAAATAATAATAGATGAAAATTTAAAACATCAAAAAATAATTAAAAATAACTTTGGTGAATTATTTAAATAATTTTAATTACTCTTACTTTAAATTGTACTACAAAGCCAATTTTCCAAATAGTATAGATTGATGCCTTCAACTTTCTGACTCATTTATGAAAGCCTATCTAAACAATTTACAATGCACTAAGAATCCCAAAGTGAAACGATCTATGCCAATTTAAGATTTCAATGTCAAGCCTAAGAAATAGCCAATATAAATGTCTTGTAGATACAAGTTTGACAACAAATGAAACTAGCACAGGAATAGATTTTTACCTCTATCAACCAATCAATCAAGATTGCCCTCATTTTCTCATTAATTTCAGTTGCCTTGTCATATAATCTGGAGGTATGCAACTAATGGTTTGGACATATGGACATATGGTGCTACAAACTTTTACTCAAAAGAAAATAAAAAAATACCTTAACATTCCCAAAAAAACTGCAATAATTGACAACAGACACACCTCAATCTTCCTATAAAAATTGTATATATCTTCAACATATTCAACAACTTACAATTGATTTTCAGGGTCTCCATCATCCATGATAGGAAGAGCATTGTGGCAGTCGTTGCATGCATCCTGAAATTACGCTTATCAAGATTATTGAACTTTTTTTATCCTACTTACATCATAAATATACACAAAGATATTTGAAGTCTATAACACCTGCTAGTAATTTGGTGTGGACGTGGGTACTTAAAATAAGCAAGAATATCTACAAAGTAGCCCTTGTTCAAATACAATAATTAGTTCATACATTTCAAAATTCAATAATTGAACTAAGTAGCAGGGAAACGCTAGCTATGCGGCCTTGTTTTATAAATAAAAAACAATTTCATTACCTTTTTAAACCCAACATGTTTAAATTCCCTACGAAACGTTTGGGAAATTTCAATTTTGACGTTGCATAGAATAAACCCGGAAAATCAAGTTGTAAAAAAGTAAAATCACTTTAGGCTAGTGTGGAATCTTCAGTCTTCATGCACTGGTGGGCCTTGTAAGTTCCTAGGTAGAACGAGTGAGGAATATCAAGTTGTAAAAGGAAATCATGAATGCGGTTTCAGCGTTGAGTCTTCCCTCTTCACGTGTTGGTCGACCATCAAGTAAAAGAAGTGGACGATATTTGTGGACGTCATTTTGCTTGGCACGTTGGTGGCCAAGAAATTCAGAAATTGTCAAAACGCGTGGAGAAATATCTCATAAAGTGGCACAGCACGCTGGCAATATTATACTGAATCATCGAAATATTACATGAGATAAATGGCATCTCTCATCTGAGTCTTCGGCCATCAAGTAAAAGTAGTGGATGATATTTGTGGACGTCGTACCGCTTCCCGCGTTGGTTGCCAAGAAATTCAAAAATTGTCAAAACACGTGGAGAAATATCTCATAAAGTGGCACAACGCGCCACGAGTATTATACTGAATTGTCCAAGCAGAATAACAAAAGACTTAGCTGAACTCCAAGTAGAATATCTAAAGTGGGGCTAAAAAATTCATACATCTCACATTACAAAAATCTTCAACAACATCATACAACAAGGGCTCCCCACAGATTAGACAACTAGTCTAGCAATACCTCTTTTCAAGAGCAGTGACGTCAATAATACCTCCAATTATAGAAACATCATGATAAACCCTTTGTTTGCAAAGCTATTTGGAAGCATAATAGAAAACAAAATTAGCAAATGGGCAGAAGAAAGAGATAAGCGTGCTAAAGGGCAAGCATGTTTTAGACCTAAACATTCCACAGTCGATCATTGTATAACTTTAAGGCACATCATCGAAAAAATGTGGGAGAAAAAGGAAGAAGTCTTGTGTCGCTTTGTTGATTTCAGAAAAGCATTTGACTCGGTTCCTAGGGATAAGATTTGGCACAGAATGGAGGAACTTGGGATTCCTAAACATTTGAGAGCAACTGTGCATAGGCTGTATGAAGAGGTGAGAGTCAAAATTAGAACTTTAGCAGAAATTTCTGAAAGTTTTAGAAGCGATATCAGGGTCAAGAAAGGTTGCCCACTGTCTCCTACCCTTTTTGGTTTATACATCGACCAGCTAGAGGAGTGGTTAAATTCACAAGGGGGTGATGGTATCTATTTGGGCAAGTTTGTTATAAGACTTATTTTGTATGCAGATGACCTTATTCTTATTGCTAAATCAGCTCTTGGTTTGCAAGAGCGCTTACTATCCCTTGAGCATTTTTGTACAACTGTGGGGATGCAAGTTAATATCAGCAAAACAAAAGTAGTTGTCTTCTCTAAGAAAAGAAAACATAACCAGCATAAGTTTTAAATTGAAGGCAACATTCTGGAAGAATTTTCAGACTACAAATACCTCAGAATTGACTTCAACAAAAATCTAAGTTGGAATGGTTGTAGAAAGAAAAGAACTTTGGGGAGTTGGAAAGCATATTATGCTTTTCAAAATAGGTGTAGAAAGGCAGATTTATGGGACTGGAATGCCACTCAAACTCTTTTTGGGCTTCTAGTGATTCCGGTAATTCTATATGGTTGTGAACTATGGGCCAGCAGTCCATCCGACATGCAGTGGAGACAAATTGAGAAAATTCAGAAGCGTTTGATTACAAACAAATTTAAGATTAAAAGTGCAGTTCCTTACGATATCTTGCTAAGTGAAATAGGGACCACTCCTATTGAAGCAATTGCCATGGTGCGAGTCATAAGGTATTTAAAAAAAATTGAGCAAATGGAAGAGGGTAGATGGCCTAAGGTTGTCTTTAATGATTGATTGTGCAAGAGAAAAAAACTTGGATGCAAAAAAATAACAAATGGTTTTAGTAAATGGGGCATTTGCTTGAACGTGTGTCCCATAAACAACAAAGAGATAAAATGTTTTATTATGGAAAAGTTCCACAAGCATATTTGGGGCAAGGAGCTAGGAAGAAAGAAAAATTATTATATTGAAGTGTTTAATCCCACTCATAATCATTAACCAACGGCATACATAGAGGCCAATATCTCTTGGAGAGCCAAAATTCTTATTGCTCAGTTAAGGACTAATTCTCATCAACTACATTGTGAAACAGGGCGCTGGAAGAGGCCAAAGGAAATTTGGGAGGAAAGAGTATACATTTTTTTTTCTTCCGAAAAAGTGGAAATAGAAAAACATTTCATTTTAGAATGTGAGGCTTTTAAAGACAATAGGGAAAGTTATGTAGATATGCTGGCAGCTAGCTCTTGGGATAGTCTATTTAGCGAGAGGTTTGTTGAGAAGCTGGGAGAATTTATTTTGAAGCTTCACAAAAGAAGGGCCAAATACATCAAGCATATGAAGAAGCAAGCTGTCCCATAGGCTATCTTTATCCTCGTGGATATTAAAAATAATTTATTTCTTTCTTTCTTTCTAAATAGTATCTCCCATCTGCACCACACCTTTAAATACGCGTCTATGGTATCCAAAGCATCATTACTCAATGTTTCCACCACATTTTTAAATTTTGAATTCCATTGAAGCTTTGCATCCTATTATTATTATCCCGTTTGTCAGTTCTCATACATTTCCACATTTTAGTATTAATGGCAAATCTAAGTATATCCGCTCAAGGTTCTGCTGCTTCCTCTTCCATGGCCTCCTCTTCTACCTCCACTTCTTGTACTCCTTGGGATCTGTTCATTAATCATCGCGGTCCAGATGGTAAAATGGCCGCCGGATATCTATATCAACGCCTTACTTCCAATGGATTAAGGAGAGTCTTTTTTGACAAGGAAGAGATGGAGAAGGGACAAAACATTTCTCACTAGATAATAGAGGTTATTCGTGGTGCGTCTGTTCACATTGAAATATTTTCACCAAGGTATGTTGAATCTTTATGTTGCTTGGATGAACTTGTGCTGATGGTAGAGTCAGGGAAAGCCATTCTTCCAATTTTTTACAAGGTTCAACCTTTGGTGGTCCTCTATAATGTCAAAGATGGAGCGTACGCTAATGCCCTGCGAGACCTTGCAATGAGAACTACACCTAATCCTAAAACTAGTGAAGTGAAGCCACATTACAGCTTTAACAATATTCAGAAATGGAGAGGCACACTTTCTGAAGTTGCCGGTTTAAGCGGTTACGAGATTAGGTGAGTTGCATGTCCTCTTGTCCCTTAATATCTGTCTTAGTTTTCATTTGTTGGATTCCCACCATGTTGAGATTCTCTTAGTTTACATTCGTAAGCGTTTCTCACTTGCTTTGTTTACTCAATTCAAGGACGAGGACGACGAATTTGAGGAACTGGACAATGTAGAGAAAGAAGTTCTGAAAATGATTCCAAAGCCATTGGTGCATGTGGCAAAACATCCAATGTCTTTTGAGGAAGATGTGGGAGGGCAGGGAAAGTAGTGAAGGAAGTGGGGGAAATTGAGAATAGCGGAGTGGCCCCTCAAAGCGAAAGCTGCAACATCATGTGCACAAGCTGCCATTTCTGGGGAAGAATAAGAGCCCAGCCAGATCCTTGCCCGCTTTCCAGGAACCCTAATTTCGGAGACCCAGCTTCCCCAGTCACGCTTTCTTACGCCGACATATAGTGAATGCCTTGCAGCTGATCTTCTGACGCTCTTCATCTGCCACGTCTTGTTACAGCTATTGGTCTTGCTGCAATCTGCTCCGTCCGACATGGTGTCTAAATTTAACCACTGTGTCGCTCAATACAAAATTTAATGATGCAGAACGCTTTGCCTCTATGCAAACATTGAAGCAAAGATATCTGCATAGTAATAAATATGTATATTTAAATATACATTTATTGATATGCTCAGAGGTTTTCTTGTCAAATCCAGGTTGTTGGATGCTAATGTTAAATTGAACTCGAATGTTCGGAAGTAACTAATTGATTCTACTTGATAAAGCATTTTTATGAGCCTTAGGGTAATTGTTCACGTTTTGGAGTTTATATATATATATATATATATATATATTTGAATTATTTCAGGAGTCATGATTGTTTAGTTTAGTTTAAATTTGAATTTAAGATTATGAAAAATTTTGATAGAAATTTTTGAAAATCTTAATTATAAATGTCAAACTTCAGGATTTTAGGTGTTCTATGAGTTTTTGATGCCGCTAAATCCATTTCCACCCTAAAAAAAAACGATTTGACAATTTACTCACATACTCCTCTATTTCATGGTTTGGTGTTTGTTAAACCTACCCTGTGCGCAATGTGCAGAGATGGGATGGTAGGCCATAGCTCAAATATATAAACAAAAAATCAATATATGAATTTATTTCATGTTCCTTATTATGCAAACAAATACGTGTCCATTCCTTTGTTAATTGTTAAGATGAGGATCATAAAACAATGTGGCTAGGAAACACTCACATTTAAATTGTCTTCGTCACCCCCTGGACCCCCCTGGAGGCACACATTTATGGGCGACGTTGCCGCCACATTATGAACTGGGGTCCAACGCAGTGATACCTCTGAATAAAGAAGATAATCAGGCTCCATACCAACAATCTCCCACTTGGAGACTGATTATAGCAACTTCACCACTGCTTCATTTGCTAGACAATGACTTCCCTTTGGACCTGGTTGTTTCTCATCTTCATCATCATACTTGAAGACCAATTGAAACTGAGCAAAATCTCAGTTTATCTATGGTTACAACTTTTGTTAACATATCTGCAGGATTCTGGCTAGTGTGTATCTTTTCCAGCTTCAACTGTCCATCTTCCAACACTGACCATATGAAATGATACTTGAGCTGTATATGTTTAGACTTGGAATGAAATGCAGAGTTATTTGCAAGATGTATGGCACTTTGGCTATCACTGTATAACCTGCCCAACTCCTACTTCTTACCCAATTCATCCAGAAACCTTTGTAACCAAATCATTTCTTTACTAGTCTCTGTAGCAACAACATACTATGCTTTCGTCGTTGAGAGTGCAATAACACTTTGCAATTTTGAAATCCGACTGACATTTGTTCCATCCATAGTAAACACATACCATGTTGTTCTCCTCTTGTTATCTCTATCACTCGCCATATCTGCATCAACATATCCCTGTAGAGAAATGTTTGAACCACCAAAGCATAATGCTTGATTTGTGGTACCTCTTAAATACCTGAGAATCCACTTCACCGCCATCCAATCTTCTTTTCCTGGATTCTTCATGTACCTGCTTACAACTCCCACTACATGTGCAATATCAGGCCTTGTGTAGACCATTGCATACATTAAGCTTCCAATTTCTGATGCATATGGAACTTTAGACATATAAACCATTTCTTCCTGAGTCTTGGGACACACCTCCTTACTTAGTTTGAAATGGCTAGCCAAAGGTATACTAATTGGTTTTGCATTCAGCATATTAAATCTTTTCAACACCTTTTCTATGTACTCACTCTGAGACAATGTTAATTTTCAATTCTTCTTGTCTCTAGTTATTCTCATACCCAGGGTTTGTTTTGCAAACTAGCCCGTTATTTTTTATGCAACCGTTATTAGCATCAACATTTGAATGAATTGAATTTTCACTTTCATAGTTAGAATTAGGTTCAATTATGCTTTCATAAGAAGTTTTCACTATAGTTAAGTTGGAGGAATGGTATTTGAACACCTTTATGTGATGTCATGACTGAGGGTGACATGACAAGAACCTAACCTATTGTGCATATAACACTGTCACTTCTAAGTTTGTACAAACCCTAGGTTGATAATTTAAGTTGAGTAGCCCTTGGGAGTTGCAACATTGTTGGTACAATACTAGGGCTCACCACTTTTTGGCTTTGTTACCGAGGAGGTGTCTAAGTAGATGTTTTTTCTTCTTAAGCATTGTTTTCTTTTGTTATGCATCAATATTCTTTCTTTGAAAAAGTGAAAAATTCAAAAAACATTGGTCTTTCATTCCTCATAGGAGTAGGGATAACCAAGGAAAATTATTACCTAAAACCCCCACCCCCTCAAGCAGCCAACCTTCATTCTTATTCAGTGGCTGTGAACTTCCCTCTTTGACTATAGGGGAGTTATAAGATCCTCTAGGTGAGCAACCTGAAATTTTTTAGGAATCTATTGGGGAAGACGAAAAACCCACCTCACCTACCCAAACCATGGTTGAAAACAGGAACAATAATATTTTCCCCATCAGAGATTTAACTAATGGAGAGGCTAGAATGAATAATATAAGCCCTACTGCCCTTCCACATTTCCATGGCTTGACCTCTGAGGATCCTGACACCTTCATGTTTTAGTTTGTTGTTATCTGTAGGACCTATGACTATACATATGATGAGCAGAAGTTGAAGTTGTTTCCTTCTACCCTTAAAGATGTAGCCTTGGACTGGTTTATGGGTCTACCTGGGGGCAACATTGCTAACTTGGCCCAAATTTAGCAAGCCTTCAATGACAAATACCAAAACTAATGTAGGAAAAAATAAACAAAGGAGGAAATTTTTAGGACGAATCTTGGACCTGATGAGTCTCTAGAGGACTATAATGAAGAAATGTTTCAACTCAATTATATGAGGGCCAACTGTACACTTGATCCTGAGTCACTCAAGTTAGTTCTTCTCTGAGGGATCAGGGAAGATGTGATAGAAACCCTCAACATGCTATCTATAGGAGATATGTACCAAATACGTTATGATGACATCAAAACTTTATTTAAGAATCGCTCTAGGGCTGCCAGAAAAAAGGGTAGGTCTATCCAAAGCTTGGTCAATTCCTCTCCCTCCACAACATCCTTCAAGCATGAGATATGGAATATGTTGGAGGATTTCAAGAGTGAAATGTTGCATACCTTTTCCTTGCAAATGGATACTATGCAAACCAAAAGGAAACAAGAGGAAGTAGAAAGGGAACTAGTTATTTTCTACCCTAGATGTACTTAAAGGAATCCTAGGAATGAATTCTCATTGAATGTCATAGAATTTTGTTGATCCGAACTTAAATAGGAATGCAACAAAATACAGATATAACCACAAATACAGATATGCAACAAAAATAACACTTCATTTCATTAATATCAAAGAACTTAAATATGCTTACAAACATAATGGAAATAAAGTAGCTCGAGAGATGGTAGCTTATCTCTGAGAAGAGATGTGGCGGATACATGCTTCTGAACCTTTTTACAATGAGGTTAGAAGGTGTATTTATTATTGAAAAATAATGTAAAATACTAAACATCCAAAAAACTAACCTTAGGAGATGAAGCACCAAAACTATGGGCCTCGTTTGGGTAAATTGGTACATCAACTCCCCGAAGTTGCAACTTTGGCATACGATCTTCGTTTAACATGCACAATACCTCATTAGAAAGATATATATGAGGAATAAAAAGTTTGGCTACAAACATCAATTAAAGTCCCATGTTTATCTATTAAAAAAAAACATTATTTAGGGCCTCAAAATGACTCTGAAAGTTCAAGACTCAAAACACTGCCAAAAATAGTAAATTGTGCTACAATTAAGGAAACTAAAAAACTAAAAGAAATAATGGTGGGGGTACAAGTGGAATAGGTGGATGGCCACCAATATCCACCTGGATTAGTTCTCCCCCCTTAGGAAGCAATGGTCACTATTACATTGAGTGCCTCCATGAGATGGGGAAACTTTTGTTGAACTTGGTCCCTAGTGAGCCACTTGCCTTGGTGCGGGAGTTGGCCAACTTTGACAACCCGATACCATTGGATCTTCTGTTGGCAAGTATTCTTGATATGTGTGTCCATGATCTGATCAGTTGTGGTTTGTTCCATTCGGTCTGGTTTTAACCTTGTTGGTGTGAGTTGTTCTGCAATGTCAGATGTGTCAAGTAATGGTGGAAAGTAGGGCTGAGGGCGGTCCACATTGAACATTAGGTGAAGACCAAGGAAAGGTGGAATGCTAAGCTCTAAATAATTGTCCCCTATAGCCTTGGTGATAGTGTATGGACTATATCGAAGTGACTGAAGCTTACGGTGGGGCCGAGTGAGGAGCTCCTTCTACAAATGTAACCAAACTTTGCCGCCCACCTAAAACTTGTGTGGCACCCAATGCTGATCATGTCACTGCTTGTACTTAGCATTGGATTTGTCCAATATGTCCTAGAGTTGTTGGCGGATGTGATGGATGTGCTCAATGAATTTGTTAGCCCTGTCAACTTCGGACTAGACATCGGTTGAAGCTTCTTGAGTAGCTGCAAATGGTATGGCCACATCAATGGGACATACTGAATGGAATCCCAACCGCACCTGAAAGGGGTTGTGGCCTGTTGAGCTATGGAGAGCTCTGTTGTAGCTATGCTGTACATAAGGGAGTCTTTCATCCCATGTATGGGGATTCTTCGAATTGTACATGCATAAAACGTGTACGACCATCCTATTGATGACCTATGTTTTGCGATTAGTTTGGGGGTGGAAAGTCATGGACTTAGTGAGCTTGGTATCCAATATTGACTAGAGACTTGACCAAAATGTACATAGGAACCCGTTGTCCCGATCTGAGATAATGGACTGTGAGATCCCAAAGTGTAGCCATACTCGTTCAAAGAAGAGCTTAACAATGGATTTTGTTGTGATGCTCTTCTTGCAGGTCGTCGTAATGGCCATATTAGAGAATATGTCGACGACCATGAAAATGAAGTCATTACCATGCTAAGTAGAAGGGAGGTCTAAAATCGAATCCATGGAGATGGATTCCCAAGGTCGACTAGGAGTAGGAAGAGGAGTATATAGGTCTTGCTTCTTGATGTTCGGTTTGGAAATGGCACAAGAAGTGCAGGATCTGATGTACTTCCCAACATCCTATCGAAGGTTCAACCAATACAAATACTTCTGCAACACTACTGTTATTTTCTCTACTCTGAAGTGTCCAACGACCCTACTGTAGTGCACCTCCCAAATCATCTTGGCACACTCGATTGAAGTAACACAAAGGTGTCCTAACTGACATAACAGTGTATCCTGGAGGTGAAAATTTGGAACTTGATTGTCTTCAAATTCTGGATCACTCTTGTATAGATGCGACCACCCTGAAGTTTCGTGCCCACAAGAGTTGAGCACACTGGTCAACACCATTATCGGCAATCATATGAGGCAGTTTGCAAAACTATTGTTGTTTCTATTCTTGTACTTAATGTTCAAATGGAATTGTTGCAGGTATGTGGACCATTTATGATGGCGATCGTTCTACAACTTCCTTTGTGTATGTATGAACTACAGGGGTCGGTGGTATGTGTGGATGATTGTTTCCTTTTGCATAATGTAATGCTTCCATTTTCGGCAGGCGTACACCATGGAATACATCTCTTTGTAATAGGTGGGATACTTTTGGACCGTGTCTGAAATTGTCTCACTGTGTTATGCCACTGGATGCCCCTGCTGAGTAATAAATGAGCCAATAGCATAATTTGATGCATGTGTCTCAATCTCAAATGGTTGTTGTAGGTACAATAATGTGAGAACTGGTGCAGACGAGAGGCGATGCTTCAACTTTAAAATCACCTTATATTGGGAATTAGACCAAAATAATTTTGCTTTTGCTTCACCCTCAGTGACTTGACTCAAAGGCCAAGTGATATGAGAGAACCCAACACGAACCGCCAGTAGAAATTGGCAAGACTCAGAAATATGAAAATCTCTATTAGAGTGTTGGGGTTGGCCAATCCTGAATGACTTGTATGTTGGCTAGGACCACATGCACACCCCACTCATCAATGATGTACTCCATATATTGAACTTGGGTAATACCAAAAGTGCATTTCTCCAAATTGGCACACAACTTGTGTTGTCACAGAGTTTGGACCTATCAAATATGGTGGAGGTGCTCTTCCCAAATCTGGTTGAATATTAAGATGTCATCTAAATACACCAGCACGAATGAGTTGGTGAAGGGTTAGAAGATGTCGTTCATCAACCTCATGAAGGTTGTGGGGGAATTTGCCAACCTGAAAGGCACGATCGACGATTCAAAAAGGCCCTCCTTGGATTTGGAGGCAGTCTTCCACACATCGGAGCTTTCGATTAGTACTTGGTGATACTTGGACTTCAAGTCAATCTTGCTAAAATATTTGCCCCCCTTGATCTAGTCTAGAAGGTCATCAATAAATGGGATTGGATACCTATTCCGGACAATGATTTTGTTGAGTGCCTGATAGCCAATAAAGAGTCTCTAGGTCCCATCCTTCTTCTGTACCAATAAGTTCAGGCTCCCACAGGGTGATGAACTTGGCCTGATATTCCCTTTCTACAACAACTCCTGAATATGCCTCTTGATTTCATCGTTCTCTAGAACAGAGTGTCGATAGATTGGTCCATTGGGTAGCGGCGCACCTGAGGTCAGATCAATGGAGTGCTCGACCTGACAGTGTAAAGGTACACCTGTGGGTGAGGTGAAGATGTCCCTATACTACTCCATGAATTTTTCCCTCTGTTGTTGCCATGCGGAGGAGCCTTGTTTGGAGGTTGTGGCCACAATATTCTTCTTTCCCTGAGGGAGAATCATAAGGAAAATAAATTTCCCAGTTTGGGAAATGATATTACTGCATTGCTTCTCAATTATCAAAGAGATGGTGGTAGGCAACGCTACCTCTATCTTGTACAACTTATTGCCCAAAGTACTAATAATAGTGCAGGGCCTAGACTCATGCACAACATGTTACTTCCACACTTATGGTTCTCCTAATAATACATCACAAATTTCAAGAGGAGAAATATCACATAGTACCTCATTTGTGAAGGGATTGATGCTGTAGGGAAGGCGACACTGTTGGTTGAAGCGAAGATCTCGACCTTGGTGAAGCCACCCGATGGTGTATGACAGCAGGTGTGTTGTGGTTGGTAGGACCAACCGCTTCACGACCTCTATTCAAATGAGGTTCCTTTGGCTCTCATTGTCAATAATGAAATGTAGTGGAGAACCGTTCACCCACATTTTGGAGTGGAAGAGGTGCTCCTCCTCCCCTGGATCTTTAAGATTATTCCCCTGGATATTAGTTTCTTCAAGATTATTCTTCTGGATCTTAGTGGTGGCAACGGTGGCATTGGGATCTACCTCAATAATATGTTTCCCTTTGTCATTCCCCTTGTCAAGTTCTGACTTAGATTCAAAACATGCATCTAAATCAGAAGCCTTTAGCTTAGCCACCAGTGACTGCTTGGCCCAACACTTGCTTGTGTTCTCAATGGCACTCTTATGGAACTCATACCATTTCCTCATGTCCTTCTTTGTCATCATGGTGTTGTTCTTTTCTTGTGGTTTTGACAAGTTTTCCTGGGTCACCCTTGGATTTTTCCTTTGTTCTGTGGCTTGGGGGCACCTTTCCCTTTCTTTGGATTCACATGTCAAAAGTCTCACTTCTTCTATTTAAATTTATGATCGATCTTGACAGCGTATCGATAGGCAACGTCGAGTGAGGAGATGTCCAGGAATTCCATCTCGTCCCATATGAAAGTGCCAATAAAGTCAAGGACTCCCATGTACCACCCAACTATATATTGGGCTAAACCAAATCTCTCTTTCAGAGAATCACCCCCACGACATATTCGAAGCATGAATGTGGGAATACATGGAATAAACCAAGAAAAAATCAACCAACACTTCCAGAGGCCAAACCACCTCAACCCTCAACCACAATGATTCCACCTCTATGGATGGACATCACTAACACTAACCAGATCAGTCTCTACCCAAGTTGTCCAAGGCTCCAGGAACTAGTAACTCAACCCACACCCTTTTAGGGCTTACATAGTGTTTGTCCAACCTCGCTTTAGGGACTAGTAACTCAACCCACCAAGGGCTCAAGAGAATTTGTCCCAACCTAGGCTTTTGGACTAGTAACTCAACCCAAGTTGTTCTAGGGCTTCCAAATCATTTGTTCCAACCCACAACCATAAGGAACATGTGAAACAATCATAAAAAAATCAAGTGGGAAAACCCACAACGCCATGTTTATCCAGGAAATGGAAAGGCAAGGCTAAACCATTTTCAATCTAGGAAAATCTCCAAGTCAATGACATCACATAACTAGAAAGTCACATGCATATACCATGCATCCAAAAATCAACAAGGAAATCACACATGCAACCTATTAGCAACAAAGTAATCCAGTTGTAGCTGATGATCCAACTTCTCCCATGTGCTTTCCTATTTTCCTTTGCCTTCTTTCTCCAAATCCAAGTGAATACTAGAGTGTTCCAGGAATGCTCCAAGAATGCTCTAAGTGTGCAAGAGTGTGAGAGAATGAGAGAATGAAAGGAGAGCTCTAAAACTATAGTGAAAAAAGACTATGAAGTAATCCGCATAAACCTTTTTATCATTGAGGCCTCTATTTTCTTTGTTTTCCTTCATTTTCCCTCTAATTCCCTTAACATGAAAATCTGTGTCTCTTCACGTTGTTAAAAATAACAAGAAGAAATGTTTAAAATAACATCTAGAAATTCCATTTTAATTTGTCCTTGAATTAAATTGTAATTCTTTTCTCATAGCAACTTGTAATAGTTAACTAAGTTAAGTTCACTTAGTTAACTTAGGAATTGGAAGTCTCTATCGAGTCATGTAAGTGTAATTCCTAAGTTGTAAGGGTCCAAGTTGAGTTTATTGGAGTTGTAATTAGATAACTCAGTGTAACCGAGTTATAGTTAGTTAAATTAGTTCTAGCTGTTGGAGGAACTAGTAGAGATCTAACACTGATTTGGTGCACCAGTGCATCCTCAGTGCCACACCAACTAACTAAATATTCACTCAAGAATAACTCATGCATGTCAGTTCAGAGGAAGACCCAGTTGAGACTAGAGTGCAGGGACAGTGTACTATCAGTTGTATAATTTTCCAAGTTGTACAGATGGTGCATGCAATCAATTGAGGACCTAAGTTTGGATTGTGCAGTTATGGAAGAAGTATTTCCTCATTAAATAGAAGCTAATTCCTCTAGGAATTGTGCAAGGAAGTAGGGGCTTGGAGAGCAGCAAAATAGGCTAAGTGCTGGCCTCAGCTAACTTGTGAGCAGTGAGATAGATTATACTTGTGCGTGAATTGTTCTGTGTGAACAAGATTTGTATTATTTTCTTTGATCTTATAATTAATGAAATATAGATAGTCAATGTTTTGAGCAGTGGCTTTCCCTAGAAAATATTGTGTTATGTGCCATTAATATTCTTCCTCTTTCTGCTTATTGTTTTCATCGATCAGGTTTTGGATCCACTGAAGAATAGAGTATATTCTCTTCTTGTGTTTTAGGAAATTACAAGAGTTGTTGAATTTACAAGTAAAAATCTGCATGGTATCATAGCTGAAGACAATATAGAAGAGGATATTTTAAGTTTGTTGTGCCAGTGAAAATCAAATTTGCAAGTTCATACTTCAGAGTCGACAATATGGCTTTCTACGGTTTGAGACTTGAGTATGTCTTGGATGGCAACTCGAATTATATAGCCTAGAAGGACAGGATGGAGGCAGTGCTAGAAGATAATGGCCTCAAGGAATTCATAGATCATGACATTCATAAGCCTCCAACATCAGATGCTAAAAGTCTAGCCGAATAGAGCAAGTGTGTGGCAAGGGTGAGGCAGATTATCCTTGAGTGATTTCAAGATCACATTGTCTCGAGTCTCCATGGAAAGGATACTCCATACTCAATGTGGAAGGCATTGAAGGACCTATATCAGAATACTAGTGACCAAAGGAAGTTGGCAAGGAAGGACAAACTCACAAAGATAAAGATGGAGAAGGGCGACTCAATTCTGAATTACTTGACCAAGTTCACCCATTGTTAGGATGAGCTTCGAAGTGTTGGGATTACTATTTCCGAGGATGAAATGGTAAGCCTAGCTCTTCTAGGACTTCCCAAGGGTTGGCATAGTTATAAGGTTTCTTCCAATGGGAGGGAGAAGTTGCCAAGTTGGGAATGTCTGTGGTCAGATTCGGTACAAGAAGAGTTTCAACGGAACACCAGAGATGGGACCTCTTCCAAAGAAGTGGAAGAGGACTTTGCCTTAGCGAGTAAGGAAGACAAATCCAAGGGAAAGAAGTCCCAAGGAAAGGCAAGTGGCAAGAATATGGACTTGTCGAAAGTCAAGTGTTTTCACTGTCATGATCACAGGCACTATGCCTCAAATTGCCCACAAAAGAAAGAAAGCAAGAAGGAGTCTGTAGTAGTTGCAGTAGGTGAAGCTTTATCTTCACAATTCGAACTTGATTTCATGCTCATTGCATGCATGACCAGCACTGTAATGGGAGTCGTGTGGTATCTTGATAGCGTTGCCTCGTTCCATATGACAGGGAATAAAGATCTCTTTAGTGATTTTGAGGAGAAAGACCTCAAGCAGAATATAGAGTTTGGAGATGAAGGGAGGTATAACGTTATTGAGATCGATACAATTACCTTTCAGAGGGAGTCTGGCTCCCCTCTCAGAATCATAGATGTGATGTATGTTCCAGGATTAAATAAGAATCTTGTTTTCGTCAAGGTATTGGAAGACCATGGTTATGATGTGATTTTTAGTAAGGGAAATGTTTTCATTAGACACATCACAACGAGACAGGTGAAGTAGATTAGCATACGGGTTAAGAACATGTATGCTTTTGAGGTACAAGATGCATGAAAGGCCTTGAGGAGCAAGGAAAATGTTAGAGACTTGGTGGTTGAGAGGAAGAGTGAATTACCTCTCAACATGCAACCCCAGAAGCGGCCTCAGAAGTAGTCTCAAACAATTTTGAAGCATCCGCAATTGGGGAAGCAGAGAGGAGATCGAGTGGAGGCATCCACTCAAGCAAAGACCTCCAGTCAACGGAAATTTCATGCCAAGTGGGCAAAGGGATCACATACAGCCATAGCTCCAGGTGACTGGTGGGGTGATGTGAAGTGATAGTCCCAAGAGGGCAGAAATTGAGCAGGATCCATTGATAGGTTTTGTCTCATGGATCAAACCTTGCTACAAGAGCCCACAATACATAGTAGTAGGATGGATAAGTGGCAGTTGATCTAGTAAGATGAAAGAGTGATAGAGGCAGAGTCTAGCAACAGTCAAATATTGGAGAGCGTAGAGGAGAGTTGACAACAATGCAGATAGGAAGAGTTAGCAAAAACACAGATTTTTCAGTCAATAGAGGCAGAGCTAGTAGCAGTCAGAGATACAAATTCAGGTTGGTTTTTTTTTTTTTTTTTTGAGTTTCAAGAGTTGTATAAAAAACACTAGAGATAAGTGTTGCAATCAGAGCATTCCAAAGGTTCAAGGTTGGGACAGAGTTGAATTCCTTTCTCGTTGAGAGGGAGTGTTGAAAATAGTAACATGAAATGTTAAAAATAACATCTAAAAATTCCATTTTGATTTGTGCTTGAATTAAATTGTAATTCTTTACTCATAGAAACTTGTAATAGTTAACTAAGCTATGTTGACTTAGTTAACTTAGGAATTGGAAGTCTATTTGGAGTCATGTAAGTGTGATCCCTATGTTTTAGGGGTCCAAATTGAGTTTATTGGAGTTGTAATTAGATAACTAAGTCTAACAGAGTTATAGACAGTTAAACTAGTTCTAACTATTAGGGGAACTAGTAGAGGTCTAACAGTGAGTTGGTGCACCAGTACATCCTCAGTGCCACACCAGCTAACTGAAGATTCACTCAAGAATAACTCATGCATGTCAGTTCATAGGAAGACCCAGTTGAGACTAGAGTGCAGGGACAATGTACTATCAGTTGTATAATTTTCTGAGTTGTACAGATGGTGCATGCAATCAATTGAGGACATAAGTTTGGATTGCACAATTATGGGAGAAGGATTTCCTCATTAAATAGCGGCTAGTTCTTCTAGGAATTGTGCAAGGAAGTAGGGGCTTGGAGAGCAGCAGAATAGGCTAAGTGTTGGCCTGAGCTAGCTTGTGAGCAGTGAGATAGATTATACTTGTGCAGGAATTGTTCTGTGTGAACAAGCTTTGTATTATCTTCTCTGATCTTATGATGAATGCAATAGAGATAGTCGAGGTTTTGAGAAATGGTTTTCCCTAGAAAATATTGTGTTATGTGCCATTGATATTGTTCATCTTTTTGCTTATTGTTTTCATTGATCAAGTTTTGGCTTTCGTTGAAGAGTATAATAGATTATTGTCTTGTGTTTTATGAAATTACATGAGTTATTGAATCTACAAGTAAAAATCTACACACCTTCCTCTTTTCACATTTTCATTTATTTTCATAAATAAATGCCAATTATTGCCACTTTTCCTTTGCCAATGCCTTTGTCAATTTCCTTAGCCATAAATAAACCAAAAGTGACACCCACTAGGATGTTTTTCCCACCTTTCAACTTGGAATATGTGTCCCATGGCGTTGGTCTTATATTTTTTTTACATGGAAAATCAACCAGGAGTTGGTTTATGTATAATACATGTGCTTACTTAAATTTGATTTCAAAGTTATTTTCTAAATATTTACTTTTTCCCTCTAAATTTTAGAAATTCATTTACACATATTTCTCCAATAATTTAAATGGTATTTTTTCTCACCTTCTTATATTTGTAAATACTTGATTTTGATTTTAAAGTTATTTCTCTAAATATTCACAATTCCGTAGCTATATTTTACAAATTCATGTGCACATATTTCTCCAATAGTTTAAATGATATTTTTTCTCACATTCTTATATTTATAGATATATTCTTTTATCTTAAACTTTTGTTCATTCTTTTAAATAATGTTTTTCCTCATATCTTATATTCATGATTATATTTTTGTATCTTAAACATGCGTTCTTTCTTTTTATGGACATATAATTACCATCACCACAATTACATCCAAGTTTATATCATATTAATGTAAGTTAATCTTGTAATTATCTTCCATCCCTTAAACCATTTAAAATTACGATTAGTTTAAAAAGATTATTAATTCTCTAAACATTTGATTAATTTAAAATAATGCAAAACCTTAAAAAAAAATTCAATTATTTACAAACTCAAAATACTCCTAAAATTTTAGAAAAATCAACTTATTTGGTGGAAAGTATTTCACCAATCATCCAATTTGAAGGGTTATTTTTGTTTTTGAAGTGGAAGAGTATATAACTTATTTGGTGGAATCTCAAGTATTCCACCAATTATCCAACTTGAAGGGTTGTTTTTGTTTTTCAAGTGGAAGAGTATATATAGTCATTCAACCATTCCACCATGAAAAGTTGAAAAAGTAGTAGTAATTCGATTAACTAATCTTTTTTTTTCGAGGAAAAATCACAACTTTCTATTAGTAAAAACATAAAATTACATTTGTATATGCACAATTGCATTCATATATTGTCCCTAAAGACCATTATATGTGCTTGAAGCACCCATTGTAGCCATGTTATCAAAAGAAACCTTACCTAGTTAAATTGGGCTTTTCCTTTTTACCTTTTGTCTTTTGAATTTTGTGCCAAATCCTAGAATTTGGAGAGGCCATAATAATGGCTAAATATTTTCCTTCTGAAATTGATGACACTTCCTTGTCTAAGTTTGATCTCTTTGATACATGTGTCCACTTTGTTCCACCTGCTCCTTGGCTTTCTCTCTTTTCTCCATGATGATTATAAGGACTTTGGAGCATCGTTACACTGGTTTCTCCATGACGATTATCAGGAGTTTGGAGCATCTTTACATGTTCGAATGGTCCCTTCTGTGTTTGTTCTCCCTCAATGTGGGAATATTATTGATTCCATGCCCCTGACTATTGCCGACTCTCGTCCTTTTCTTCCTCTTCATCATCTGATAGAGGAAGATCTAGAAATTGCCAACCCTTTGGCTTTTGTGGTCTCTTCTTTGCCCTTTTTTCTGTTTGTGAATATGAATTTTGCAAGTGCCATTTCTGATGGCAGAACTAACACCTGAAAGCAGTGTTTTCAAAATCTAACCATCTTATCCACTTAATGTAGGTTTTAACCCCATACAGAAATTACTTGCATACGAATTCTAAAACATAGAAAATAAACAATGCAAGAGCACAACACATATACACAAAGATTTTCCCCAGGATCGCAAAACCGGGACTACCAGCTTGATTTTTCATTATTTTCCTTGTAATTTTATAATACATATTTATACATGCCGAAGCATCCAATACCATGGACTGAAAACCATTGTGTCCAATACCATGAACCAAAAACCATCGCGTCCAAAAACAATTGCGAAAATCATGCACAAAACCATAAGCGGGTCTGACCAACCTAACATAAGTTCCAAAACCAAAATTTTCTACCTGCACCACTCAAACCCCTTGTGACCCCCCCGCTACGCAATCGGCGCAACAAAGGGGGGGGGCTCCACCCCCCCTCTAACCCCCCGGTTAACTACGTGGGCTAGTCGTGGAAAGAATATAACACAGTCCAACACTTAATTTCTTGGTGAAAAGTAAAGATACCTTTGTCCATCCTTTCCCGATCCATCTTTAGAAATCTCCCCAATGTGTTTCCAATGCCTTCTAGGACTTGGTGATGCCAGAATGGGAGAGGGAGATTATCTAACCTTACCCATATCGACATCTTCGTAAATACCATTGATGCAGCATTGAACCTAGTGAACCATGGAGTGATAAAGAGACCTTCCCTCCCCCAAAACCATGGTCCTTCATTTAGGACATAATCAAGGTCTTTCCAAGTGTTAAACTGAACCACAAAAAAAACTTTTGCACACAGATAAATATCACAATTTTTAGTCCAATTGAGGTAGATCCATTGATGGAGATCCTATGGCTTAGGCCAAAAGCTATTAAAACGACATATAATAGCTTTGGCTTGTAGAACAGTGAAGAAACCACTCACAACAGGAAATTTAATTGACAAATTTAGAGCTTTCTCCATCTTCTCAACTATGTAAGGACCTGGAGTTGTTAGATATGGGAGTTTTCTATATGTTGTGGAATTATTTCCTCTCACTACATCCTTAAATGAAAATGGACCTTTAGCAGTTGATAATGATGGAAAGTTCATTCCAAGAGATCCACCGTGTAACCTCAAATTTATAATAACCGTAGAATTGTATTCGATGCCATAATCTTTTAGATTGATGGAATATTGGAGTAATTTTACCTGAAAAACTAGATTATAATTAGTAGAGTTCAGGCTTCTGTGATCCATATCAAGTTAACAAAAGATTTTTCGGCGAAGATCACATGAAACATCATTTGTCGACGCGTTTCGAACCAACCAGTGTGGTTCATCGTCAAGACAAGTTGAAGAAACAGATCCAGCTTAGCAAGTTAAATAGACAGAGCAGAACCTCCAACGGCTAAAAAGACCAACAACTACTTTGGACTAGGTACCGGGATCAAAACCCCTTTTTTAATAATTTAAGGAAAAAGTTACCCTAGGGGGACCAATCCCTTAAAATAAAAATAATATTAATAAATAATTAAAATAATAAGTAAAAAATTAATTCATGATAATAGTTAGTTAAAATAAATAATTAAAAATTATATTTAAGGGAGAAAATTACCCTAGGGGGACCAATCCCTAAAATAAAATAAATAAAAATAATTTTATGAATAAAATTATTAATAAATAATTATTAATTTAGAAAAATTATTAATAACTTAGGGACCAATCCCTAAATTAATAATTATTTATTAATAATTTTATTCATAAAATTATTTTTATTTATTTTATTTTAGGGATTGGTCCCCCTAGGGTAATTTTCTCCCTTAAATATAATTTTTAATTATTTATTTTAACTAACTATTATCATGAATTAATTGTTTACTTATTATTTTAATTATTTATTAATATTTTTTAATATTATTTTTATTTTAAGGGATTGGTCCCCCTAGGGTAACTTTTTCCTTAAATTATTAAAAAAGGGGTTTTGATCCCGGTACCTAGTCCAAAGTAGTTGTTGGTCTTTTTAGCCGTTGGAGGCTCTGCTCTGTCTATTTAACTTGCTAAGTTGGATCTGTTTCTTCAACTTGTCCTGACGATGAACCACACTGGTTGGTTCGAATCGCGTCGACAAATGATGTTTCATGTGATCTTCGCCGAAAAATCTTTTGTTAGATTATAATTATTGGCCAAGATACCCAATTTTTCATGCACCTTCTTTCTCAACTCGGATACTAGATCTACTCACCGAGCCTCTATAAGGATTGAATTTCCCATTAGATCCTTCAAAAAAATATGGTACTCCTCTTCATAGGGTTGATCTGAATCTTGGTATTTACAACTCAGATATGGAGGGGAAGTGGCCCATATCATAGATTTAGGGCAGTGTCGAAATCCTCCAACTAGATCCACATCTGCAAGAGCATAACGATGAGGATCTCGACACCACCAACTCCATGCATCTTCCTCATTCTGACCTAATCTCACCTTTGTTTCCAACAAACAGCCTAGCGAATATCCAAACTAATAAGACTTGGATTCAATCTCCATAGCTTGATAGTATCGCCCTGATGCCATATTTCCCTATCCCTTCCAGAAAATTCATTTAAAATATGGTGATTTGACATATCTGAACAAAATTTTCAAGATCTCGCATAAAACAACAAGTAGATTGAGGAATTAGAGTTTGAATATTTTATCCATCAGTTATCCACAAATAGGAACCACGACATACCCTAGCTTTTATGAGAGAGAAAACACGACGATGGGCACAAATACTTCGATCCAAATCATGAATGTTTGTTGGTATTTGAGGATAGATCTAAAGCCCTGCCACCAGTTCCGCTTCAATCCAACCACTGTAAGACGTCAAGCTTATTCGAACCTCCCCTACAATCTCGTCGTCATACTCCTAAGATCTGATCCAAAGCTCGACTGTGTAGGCAAAGGCCTGAAACATTACGCTAACCCTAGCCATCATCTCTTGCATATATCATGATTAATCGATAACTAGCGTAAATTATGTACATAGTTTAAGAAATATAATTTACGTAAAATAATTCCCTTCCAATTACTTAAAATGTAAAATTTAACAAATGTCTAGATAGATAAGTTAAAATTTCAATAGAAAACAATAATAAATATACTTTGTAATTTCAAATATAACCCTTAACTATGGGATCTATATATATATATATATATATATATATATATATATATATATATCATCATTGAGCCATGTTTTTTTTTAGAAGTTTCCAAGTTTTAAGAATGACAATATAAACTTTTGGACATAATCATAAAATCAAACATTTTTGTGAACACCAATATAAGAGAGGATGTAATCTATTTATCCATATGATGCATGGGTGCTATATTTTGTGTTCATATTTTAAGTATACATCAATACTACCTAACCATGGGAGTCATGTTTATTTTAAATCTTATCAAAAGAGATAAATTTGGAGAACTTGAGGCTTTCATTAGAGGGTGATAATACTATTAAAATATTATAAAAGTAATAGAAATACTCAAACTTGCATGGTAGACATCTAGAAACATGATGATTTAGCATGACTATATATATTGCTTATTATTTAAGTTAAGTTGTTTATAATTTGAAGCTTTCCAAAAAATTTAGATGAGAAGAAATAAAATCACTTGTTAATATCACTAAGCATATTATTTTTTATTAAATATATTAATTTTTTTTTTAAGTTGCGTAGGACCTTTATTTTCATTATCATTCAAAAAATGGGCAAGTTACATCCATAGACTATGTGGTTAGGTGGCCTCAACCTGCCCAGAGGGAAACCAGATGTGTTGGCCACCTAACAGCATGATAAACCATCCAAAAGTAAAATAGTACGATTATGTCTATCCAAGTTAGATAAGACTATATGTCCTGAAATTTTCTAGATTCTAGATAACTATACACATAAGCATATAAAATATAATATTGTTGCGTACAAAACTAAATAGTAAACATCCAACTATTCATCATCAATTGAATCCATAGGACAAAGATCCTTAGCACTGGAGACTTGAAGTTCATAGTGCGGGATACACGGGTTATGTTGTTCAATCTGGTTGAGGTGACCATTCTTCTTTTGGAGGTGAAACTGTATATGTTGTAGATCTTTGCTATAATCCGGGAGCCTTTGAGAAGACAAAGTCGAGCCAGAAGGAATATGAACCAACGATTTCACCATAAGATTCTTCATCATCTAATATAGATGGATAGTTTTCTTATAGTGAGAAGTTATTCCGCTTGAATGTCCTGGGTCTGGCACTAGAGATTGCCAATCTTCCAAATCACTATCCATAAGGCTGACTTGCTAGTTAAGCTCGACTTCCCAAGCTTCTATCAACTGACGAACCTGGGCTGAACTTCCCTCATGGTACACAGAGGCAACTTCATTGATAACGTGGGAGAATGATTTTTGGCCTCGGGGTTTACCTTCATATTCATTTGTGAGATGAGGTTCAGGCACACCTCGGGATTTCTTTCCTCGGTCGCGAGAGCCCCGAGTGGCCTTTCCTTTTCCTACAATGGCACGATCCATAATTCGAGGAGAGTGGAGATGGAAATTGACAGAAGGCGAAGACCTTGTTAGCCAACCTGAGAATGGGTTGCACTAGTCCAGAGTACTTTCCACAGTAACCAGATGAAATAAGCTCATTTGAATCAAAACCCCTTGCCTCCCTATGATGTAGGCTTCCACCTGGGAGATGAAAGACATTTGGAACCAAAACAAAAGGGTCACTTTCTGCTTGGTGGAACTGAGGCCATGAGAAAAAATCGAGCCCCTCCCATGTTGAAAACCAATAGTTGTTGAACCTATACTACCAACATTCGAAAGTGAACCACCATCACGGAAAGACACAGGCCCACTCACCAAATACCCATACGCAACAGGAAAATTCCAAAATAAAGAGACAAAGACATAAAAAAAATAGAGAAACGAATGACGAAGCTAAGCCTAGTCAGTCAAAACTAATTCTCTCAACGGTTTCCTTCATCAAAAACCCGTGGGTTATGGGCCCACATCTTGCTGAAATCCATTTATTATACAACAATAAAACTTCTCTAATGGCTCCAAGGCACTCAGGGTTTAATAAAAAAAATCTTTTTTGTCAAAACTCGAATAGGGAATTAATATCCCATTTCATTCACACTGAAACAAATCGTGATTTCACAATTCAACATGTTATGTGCTCTGTCTTCTGCATGAAGATCTTGTGCCTCTCTGCTCTTGACACGATGACATTGACAACATTCTTCTCCAAGAACATTTCCCATGACACTGAATTCAACATTTGATTTCCTTCCACGAGGCTTTAATCATCTTATTACATGACTCATAAACATTTATTCGAACCCATGCAATCAACTTCAAACATGATTTAAATTACACTAGAACTCGCAATTACAGCCTACTGTAGTAATTCAACAGTTCTTTTCACTGAAATATTAACTCTATCCAATGCTAGGATAATCTATGAAATTGACAGCATAAACAAAATGTTTGATATATTGGTACCTCTGACCCTGCTCTGACTGAAGCTATGAAACTAAGGATCCCAACACGCAATTCTGGATACCTTCCAACATTGTTCCATATTCCTTCAACATACAACTCCAATCCTCAGTTACGCATTTCACTTTGGCTCCAATTCCTCAAGCACCAGACTTCTATAATACATCTTCATGCCGGTTTATAACATTCCAACTCTGCACACGCAGATCTAACATGCGTATTCATTTATTGTATGCAGGTCTCCACTAACAACCTCCACAACCTTTCCAGTAAACTTGCCATCAAGAATTTCTTTTGAATTAGATGGAGGTAGAACATAATTAGTCCAGATCTTCAAGCGATCTTTTGAATTTTTTTGTGTGGAGCTTAGCATTCTTTAGGTGCCTTTTGGCATCCTCATGCATCATACTAGCACTCCATTCAACAAATTAAGCTAAACCATTTTCTAAAAGTTCTAATGCGATGTCCTTTGCAACATCACCATCAAGGTAATATACTGAACTGATTAAATTGCTAAATTTATCAACACCTTCTAACAAAATCTGAACACCTCTATTTAAAACCCTAATTTCAGTGAAATGTTTTGCCTCTTTCATAAATGGATCTGGCAGAACTTCAGTTGCTACAGCTGTAGATGCAACAAGTCTCTGTGTTGTCGTTAAAGATGAAGAAGATTCAACTTCCCCACTTGTTTCAACAGTTAAAATATCAAAGACTTACCTTCCCATCTATTGTTCAAGCAGATTATAACAGGATTTTGGCACAACAAACCTCCAGCAGCGATTTCCTCAGTATTGCTCAACGTAGAGCAATTCCCTCTTAACTAATTCACAATTTGATGTATTCCTATTCTCTGTCTCCTCTGCATTATCCCTAGTATATATTGATTTCTTTTTGAACCCTTTATAAGAATTTCATAATTATATACATTTACAAAATAAAAATGTTGCACATAAAATGCCAGAGTAGATGAACGAACTTCACATACCTCTATAAGAGTAATACTGGAGTCTCAATGCACCTCTAGTAGCACTGTATCAAAGATTCATTTTCATAATCAATTTGAATCATTGCCATACAAAGGAAATAAACAAAATAATGAATTCCATTAATTAATAAAATTGTACATATATCCTTAATTGAAATCTCGTTCCTCTCCTTTGGCCTGATCTTATTTTAATTCAATTGGCCTTTTTCATCTCTCTGCCTGTAGGCTACAAATGAACCCTATCTATTCTCTATTCTGAATTTTGAATCTCCTATGACTTGAGGCTTACAATTTTTATATAAAAGGTTTTGTTCAACCAATTCTGGTTCATATCCTAAATCTTTGCAACTAAACCCTAAAAATCCTCTCAACTCCATAAAATCATGAACTAATTCTTAATTTAAGATTTACAATTAATTTTCAAATCTAACAATCCTTATGAATTCTCAACTATCCTAATTCTCTCACGTTCTCTAACATTCGAGAACATTTACAATATGCCTCACAATACTTGTTTAATTAAAACTCTCACATCCAATTAATTTAATAGGTAGGAACCCAACTTCCTTAAAACCACAAGACCCCTAAGTCAACTAAAATACAATGAAATTTCTGAGCCAGATGCTCCTGCATCAGACTCCCAAGGTTGAAAACATTCTTGATCTCCAGATCACGTGTCTTCAATGTTGATGTAATTCCTCCTGGATCCCAGATTTTGTTTTGTAATTTATCTTTGCCTATTTCTTTTCCTTTCAGCTATTTTGTTGTTGCTTTGTCTTCCTCTTGCTGCTGCTTCTTTTCTTTTGTGTTGTTGTCTTCCTCTGAGACACTTTCATCGTCATCCTTCTTATCAGTTCAATCTCTTTGTCTAGTATATCTTCTGACTACTGATTGCCTTCACCTCTTGATTGCTGAACTCTTATTCTTACTGCCACCCTTTCATCCTTACCCTCTTGTTCATTGTTGTCTTGCACCTTTTCAGTTTTTGTCACATTGTCTTCCAAGACAATATTTTGCTTCTGTTCATTGCAATTGATAACTTCTTCCTGATTGTCATTCATGACAATTTCTTTGTCTTCCTTCTTCAACAATTCATCTTGAGTATATGTCCTCTACTTTTCCAACTTTGTTCTTTGAAGGTCTAACTTTCTATATAACTCAATGATTTCAATTAGAGTAGAATTTGGAAATTTTACATAATTTTCCATATCTTCACTTATTGTTCACCAATCATCAAATGGCCCTTCTCCCTCTGCTAAATCTACACACATGTCTAAATCAACATGCTTAAAAATTCCAAACTCGTTAGGCACAGTAAATACCTTCTCTTCATCATGCTTTTTAATTGCATCTTCAGTGTAGACTTCTTCTTTCCTTTGAACAATCTTCAGTAATTGTTCCTTTTCCATTGTCATCTCAATATATTCCTGTGGGTAGCTTTCACATTTATTACCTTTATGAAACATTGTTGTTCTATCTCTTTTTGCTTCAAAAATTCCACTTTGTTCTTCTTTTATGTTTTCAAAAAACATATTTTTGTCTACTCTGACAGTGTTCAGTGACTGTTTTTCCCTTCTTCTTCAATAACCTGCAAACATACAAAACTCATTAGTATTAAAACCATCAAGCTTTTCAACCTCAGTTGATATTGCAGTCATACACTCCTCATTAGAACTATCATCATAGTTCATAGATTATCTGCTATATTTTCCCTCAATTTCTTCATCACTTTCTCCAACAACTTTCTTTTGCTGTAGCTCAACTCCTTCGAGCTTCTCTGTCTTCAATTGAACATCTATAATCTGCTCAAGCTTCCTCAGCTCCTCTATTAATTTCAAATTCACCTGCTATTCTCTCTTCTCCTGTAGCTTATGCCACTGCAATTTCTTTCTCATTCTATAACCAAATCTCTAGTCTTCTTTACTTTTCACAAACATCTCCATCAACAAATTAAATTGCATTCTTATCTCAGCCTTTTCTCTGTCATATTCCTTGTCACTCATCTTCCATATGTCAACTGCTTTGACATATTTCTTCACTCTTCTTCTGCTGTGGTCTCTCTCAGAACCTCTGCTATGACTATCAGTAGTCATTTTCTCCTCCACCTCTATGCGTTCTTTACTCACTATGAGCTGTACTTAAGACTCTACAATAGCAAGTCCTCCTTGCTACCTTTACCTTACCAAGCTTTCCTTTGTACTTGGTCACTAGTCCCCTTTCTAGAACTTTCTTTGAGCATTCCTCTGCTCCTTCTAGGCTTCAACTCATCTGCACTTTTGAGAACACAATTGTCCTCTTGTATTTCAATCACAAACGAAATACTAGGTTCTAGCCACCTCTTCTTTCACTCAGAAATCCTTACCAGTTTCCTTCATTACTGCTTCTTAAGGCTTGATATTCTTTTGTTGAGATACTTCATTAGTTGTAACTATCAATCTTCAATCTATTTTTTTATCCAGCAAAACTCAAATAAAAGTTAAATAAAACAATACCTGCACGATTTCACAAGCAGTCTCCATCCACTCTTCACATTCGAGTGAATCTCCATTCTCCACAAACATCGTTGTGGGTTCTTTATGTTTCTGCAATCTCTTCTTCATTCTTACTCACCTTCCTCTAAGAACTTAACTGTTCTTCTTCAATTTCAATTTCAAACATTTCACAATTCCAATTATACGGATTCATTTGCCATAAATCACTTGCTGGTACTTTTCTCAAAATTTGAACATTCTATCAAAATGCAGAAATTACAAGATTAGTATTCCTCTTACCAATCTCCAAGCTTTACCTTGGTCGAAGTCACCAATTGTCAGCAATACTCTGTTGCACATTTTCACAAGTCATTTTCTTGACCTGTCATTCACTGTTCAAAATTTTCAAATTATGTTTTACTCCTTCACTGAGTTTTCTTTTACTGCTTCATCCTTATGCTCTGATACCAAATGATGATGAAGCTAAGCCTAGTCCGTCAAAACTAATTCTCTCAACGGTTTCCTTCATTGAAAACCTGTGGGTTATGGGCCCACGTCTTGATGAAATCCATTTATTATACAACCATAAAACTTCTCTAATGCCTCCAAGGTGCTCAGGTTTTGATTAAAAAATCCTTTTTGTCGAAATTGGAACAAGAAATTAATTTCATGTTTCATTCACACTTAAACAAATTGTGATTTCACAATTCAACACGTTCTATGCTCTGTCTTTTGAATTAAGATCTTGTGCCTCTCTCCTCTTGACATGATGACATTGACAACATTCTTCTCCAAGAACATTTCCCATGACACTGAATTCAACATTCGATTTCCTTCCACGAGGTTTTAATCCTCTTCATAAATGACTCATAAACATTTATTCCAACCCATGCAATCAGCTTCAAACATGATTTAAATTACACTGGAACTCGCAGTTACAGCCTATCGTAGTAAGTCAAGAGTTCTTTTCACTGAAATATCAACTCTATCAAATGCTAGGATAATCTATGAAATTGACAGCATAAACAAAATGTTTGATATATTGGTACCTCTGACCGAAGTTATGAAACTAAGGATCCCAACACGCAATTCTGGATACCTTCCAACATTGTTCCATATTCCTTCAACATACAACTCCAATCCTCAGTTACGCATTTCACTTTGGCTCCAATTCCTCAAGCATCAGACTTCTATAATACATCTTCATGCCAGTTTATAACATTCCAACTCTACACACGCAGATCTGACTAATGTATTCATTTATTGTATGCAGGTCTCCACTAACAACCTCCACATCCTTTCCAATAGACTTGCCATCACGAATTGCTTTTGAATTAGACGGAGTTAGAACATAATTAGTCCAGATCTTCAAGCGATCTTTTGACTTTTTTTGCGTGGAGCTTAGCATTCTTTAAGAACCTTTTGGCATCCTCCTCCATCATACTAGCACTCCATTCAACAAATTAAGCTAAACCATATTCTGCAAGTTCTAATATACTGAACCGATTAAATTACTAAATTTATCAACACCTTCTAACACAATCCGAACATCTTTGTTTTAAAACTCTAATTTCAGTGAAATGTTTTGCCTCTTTCGCAAATGGGTCTGACAGAACTTCAGTCGCTACAGCTGTAGATGCAGCAACTCTCTGTGATGTCGTTAAAGATGAAGAAGATTCAACTTCCCCACATGTTTCAACAGTTAAAAACGCAGAGACTTACCTTCCCATCTATTGTTCAAGCAAATTATAATAGGATTTTTCACAACAAACCTCCAGCAGCGATTTCCTCAGTATTGCTCAACACAGAGCAATTCCCTCCTAACTAATTCATAATTTGATGTATTCATATTCTTTGTCTCCTCTGCATTATCCCTAGTATATATTGATTTATTTTTGAACCCTTTATAAGAATTTCATAACTATATACATTTACAAAATAAAAATGCTGCACAGAAAATTCCAAAGTAGATGAACGAACTTCGCATACCACTATAAGAGGAAGACTGGAGTCTCAATGCACCTCCAGTAGCACTGTATCAAAGATTCATTTCCAGAATCGATTTGAATCATTGCCATACAAAGGCAATAGACAAAATAATGAATTCCATTAATTAATAATGTTGTACATATATCCTTAATTGAAATATCGTTCCTCTCCTTTGGCCTGATCTTATTTTAATTCAATTGGCCTTTCTCATCTCTTTGCCCATAGGCTACAAGTGAACCCTATCTATTCTCTATTTTGAATTCTGAATCTCCTATGACTTGAGGCTTACAATTTTTATATAAAAGGTTCTGTTTAACCAATTCTGGTTCAGATCCTTAATCTTTGCAACTAAACCCTAAAAATCCTCTCAACTCCATAAAATCATGAACTAATTCTTAATTTAAGATTTACAATTAATTTTCAAATCTAACAATCCTTATGAATTCTCAACTATACTAATTCTCTCATGTTCTCCAACATTCGAGAACATTTACAATATGCATCACAATACTTAATTAATTAAAACTCTCACATCCTATTAATTTAATAGGTAGGAACCCAACTTCCTTAAGACCACAAGACCCCTAAGTCAACTAAAATACAATGAAATTTCTGAGCTGGATGCTCCTGCATCAGAAACCCTCATGCTAGACAACGATTTCCATATAATTTCCAGTGAATCTTCCTCCAAGCCATCCAGTAAAACAAAGTTCCATTCATTGCACAAACCATCAAAACTAGGGAATTAGTCATGGTCACAGAGAGACAAAAATGAGAATCAAGAACATACCCGTGAGCGCTAGTTTGAGGCGATGGTGGATGGGCCGATACCTAGTGAAGGATCGCGAGGTGCACCTTCCCTAGGCTGCAAAGTTGCTTGAACCAAGGTGGAGTCAACCACATATTACCAATAGAAAAATGACCAAACTTACTAGAATCAAAACCCACAACATTCTTTTCAAGGTTGTTGTTGCTGCCTTTGTTAATGAAATTAATAAGAGGCATGCGAGAAGCCACCGCTCCATGTGTCTCGTGAATGTGGAGGATGGTGGAGTACCATGTCAACATCATTAAGTTAATTGGATGGCAGGAGTGGGGCCTGCTAGATCATGCTGACATGTCGATCGGGGAATTATTAAATATATTAATTATTCACTTTATCTTTAAAAAAATGCATTCTTTTAAAATATTTCATTAAATAACATTATACACCACTGAATATCATTATTCAACTAAATGTGAATGATGCAATGAATTTAATGGCATGATAGGGGACATTGTAAAGAGATACACTATACTAGGAAGGAGACACCTTAGAGAATAGATGGTGGATATATTGAAAAAGGAGAGTAGAGAGTAGTTTTTAGGATAATGGTTAATGTGTCCAACAGAAAATATAAAGTTTGTCAAAGACAATAACAAAGATGCTTATGTAAAATTAATAGCGGGGCAACAGTTCTAAGAAATATGGCTAAATACATATTATCGTGTCCACAAAAATGTGAAACTCACAAGTGATAAGTGCTTCCAAATTATAACACATTAAAGCTTGCCAACTTGATTGTCCTTTGAATATAGCAAAGGATCACATTATCTAATATTCAAAGGGCTATACTTGGGTGGGCCAAATTTTCCCTAGTACAAGAATTACATTGATGGTCAAATGGAAATGAAAGTAGATCGGTGCATGAAAATCAATCTTAATAAAAAATAACATGTTTTTGAGAAGAAATATATGGATGCCCACATGTTAGTTACATCGAAGGAGTTTTATAAGGGTAGAGTTTCCCTCACCATTTCGTTGTCTCTAGATACCCAATTAGTGAAAGGCACATATTGAGAATTTTTTTCATTCATCGTATTTTTTGTCCTATGTATTGACATGACACCTCACCTAACTTGGCATGACACGAATTGAACCAGCCACTACTAGTGAATGGATTTGTCAATTCATGGCAATCATGTGAAACATGGACTGTGAGTCCTATTGAGACCTTTGAAGGGGGTGCCTTTAAAGAATTCTCCATGGATTTTCCGCTCAGCCTCAGCAGTCAGAAGTTAGAACTCTCATCCACATATTTTCCTTCTCATGGGCTTCTACATTGAACAAATTATTTTTTCGGATGTCTAAGGGTTCCTGCATTCACTCTTCCAAGTAAATGTGAGCTCTCCTCACATCTATAGGAGTCCGCTTCAAAGGAAATGTGTTTTCCTGTAAGGCACATTGTACACGAGGATCTCTCAACATGCAAGTAGATTTTCATCTGTCCATCCTCGGATAAAGATTGCAGGGTATTTGTGTACGCAACCCCCTCATTTTCATTTGGACCAACATACTATTATAAATTTTACAGGGGACAGAGGAGAGGAGTCTCCTTCAACAAATCAATTGCGAAAGTAAAATCTCTAGTTACGAAAAGAAAATTGCAACTGGACAGAGGCTTAAAAAACACAAAAATTTACTCACGACAAAACAGAGTAAAACATAGTAAAATCTTGGAGCAACACAATAATACTTTAGATTATATTTCTATTTCATGAAAATACATTCATATGGGACTGAGGCTCATTCACCATGTAAATAAAAATTCTTACGGAAATTTACACTTCACCAGGGGTTGCTGAGTAACACATAGTAAAACCCAGTAACTGTTTTTTTCACGTGCCCAACAATATTTGCTTCACAATTTTCTCCTATCTACCTCTTAGACTTTTAACATAAAATCTCTACCAACTTATGCAAAATTAATTTTACATTCATATTGATCAAAACATACAATTTGACTCATTAATACATGACATAACAAAAATTTAAGACACGAGATGGGCTATTGTACAAAATGAATGATTTTCTGAACTTGTAGAGGTTGTGGACTTCAAATAAGATTTGCGCAGTAAATGTTTACCCATACATATTTGCCAACTCTTCATTAAGTTCTTTAACTATCTGATGTGTCAGGGAATGGTCAACATTTACTTCTGCTCAAAACTTCAGTCCTTCAACCTACAAACAAAATCGCAACCTGTAGTTGAGGTGTACCACACGTATGGTTGTTGTCATTCTAATTAACTGCGATAGTTGAGATTAATATTTCCAACACTCTCGCTTAATCACAACTGCTTCCATTGACAATTCCCAAACAATCTCTGAGATAAACAAAATTTTCACATCCTAATGGATTTGTGAAAATATAAACAAACTGTTCTTGTGACCTACAGTGCTGCAACACAATTTCACCATTATTAATCCACTCTCTAATAAAATTATATTTAGCATCAATATGCTTGGTCCTTTTGTGAAAAACACAATTTTTTGACAATGCAATTGCAGAAGTGTTGTCGCAGAAAATAGCTGTTGTTCCCTCTTGGTTGTGGCATAGATCCCTCAACATCCTTCTCATCCAAACTACTTGACACGTTACAGTTGTTGCAGTGACATATTCAACTTATGCTATTGACAATGACACTATTGGAGGCTTCTTGGAGGCCCGTGAAATGGCTCCAGAACCCAAATGAAAAACATATCCTGATGTGCTCTTTCTGTCATCGACACTTCCTGCCCAGTCATTGTCAATGTAACAAACCAACCTACAATCATTTGTAGTAGTGTATAAAATACTATATTGTTTTTTCCCATTAACATACCTTAGAATCATTTTCGTTGCTTGCCAATGCATCTCCTTGGGTGTCTCCATGAACCTCGACACCAAACTCACTACATATACATTATATCTGGCCTAGTGGCAGTCAAATACATCAAGCTGCCCACCATACTTTTGTATAATGTCAGATTGATATTGGTGTTGCAATAGTTTTTTCTCAACTTCAGTCCCATGACATTTGGAGTTGGTGCGGGCTTGTTGTTCTACATATTAAACCTCTCCAAAATGTCTACTACATACTTTGCTTAAGAAATAAAAATGGAATTTTCTGTTTGCTTCACTCCTATGCCCAAAAATTATCTTAACAACCATAATTTAGTCATTTCAAATTCACTTTTCATGACTTCTTTGAAATCAGCGATGAGGAAATCATCATTGCCTATAAAAATTAAATCATCTACATATAAGACAACAATAAGAAGCTTACCATCACTCTCTTTGATGTAGAGAGTAGGTTCTCCATCACATTTGTCGAAGCCATTGTCCAACAAGTAAGCATCTATCCTGCTATACCATGCACACAGTGCTTGCTTCAACCCATAAAGAGCTTTTCTCAACCTATACACCTTGTCTTCTTGGCCTTCTACCTCATAACCAAGTGGTTGCACAACATATACTTCCTCTTTCAACACTCCATTCAAGAACGTTGATTTTACGTCCATTTGATACATTTTCCATCTATGTTGCACTGCAATTGACACAATTGTATGCATTGTCTCCATCCTCGCGATTGGCGCAAATGTCTCTGCATAATCTCTTCCATGTTGTTGCTTGTATCCTTTGACAACTAGCCTCACTTTATGCCTTTCAATCTTCCCCTCAACATTTCTTTTGGTCTTATAGACCCACTTCACTCCAATGACTTATTTTCCTTGCAAAAGGTTCACTGACTCCCATGTGTCATTCTTTTCTATTGCTTCTATTTCTTCCTCCATTGCCCCAACCCATTTTTCTTCTTTGACTACATCTTCAAAATGGATTGGGTCATCTACATGACAAAATAATGCAAATAATGAATTCAGCCCAATGCTACTATCAACTTCATCTTGCTAATAAATTTAATTTAAATTTCTGAAATTTGGTCTTCTTATGCTTGCGGAAGATGGTCTTGACATATCACTTGGTGTTGCGCTTGAAGTAGATGACGTTGTGGGTCTTTGCAGTGTGCTTGGAGAAGCACTTGTTTCATTGTGTGATGTTGTCCTATTATTTGTTGATGGTGTTACTTGTTGCTTGCTTTGTTGCGCTTCAATATGAGTTGAGGGAGTCATGGTTGAGGAATTACTTGTTGTCCTATTATTTGTTGATGGTGTTACTTGTTGCTCGCTTTTTTGCACTTAAATAGGAGTAGAGGGAGTCATGGTTGAGGAATTACTTGTTGTCCAACTTATTCCTCAACTCATCTAGGACATGTGCATACGCCACACATCCAAACACTCTCATCTGAGTGACACCATGCTTTCTTCCACTCCATGCCTCTTCAGGAACTACATTCCTGACACTTTTTTTTGGACACCTATTCATGATATATGTTGCACACGCGACAACTTCAACCCAATAATCATTTGGCAAATGTTTTGCCTTCAACGTACTCCTTGCCATTTCCATAATGGTCATATTCTTCCTTTTTGCTACACCATTTTACTTAGGTGTATACATTGTTGTAAATTGTTTGTGAATTCCATGCTCCTTATGATCTAGGTTATCTTTTGTTTATAGATGCATGAAATGAATTACATAAACAGTGTGTAGCTTAACCAAAGAGAAACTTAAATGTGCACATGTGAGAAGAAGAAGAAGAAACACATAAGCATGACAAGAAGACAAGAAGCTTCAAAATGGAGTTCGTCCCTCCTGGACTACGTCTCCGGGCCCTGCTCGATCAATGGGGAGGCCTTCATTCATTAAAAAAAATGGCATCAAGAAGTTATATTCATCAATTTACAAAATGGAGCATTATACCTCCATGCTGAAAAGTGCCCAAAAATTGGAGAGCTCTATTGCAGAAACTGACACTGCCAATGGATTCCTGTCGCCGAGAGGTGCAAAATCCATATAAAACTTGCCCAATTCTGAGTTTGGACCAAAATCACCCTCTTGCAAAAATTCTGCTCAGGAAAAATTCCACTAATATTTCTGAGTGCTCAAGGTTCCACTACCTTGTCTCGAAATTCGTGCCGCTGATCTCCTCCTTGACAAATCAAATGGTGTAAAAATCAGTGTATATAAAATTTTAGAGCGGATTAATTCATAATATTATTATGGATTATTTTTATCAAACCCATATTTTACAAATCATTTACCAACCCAACTAAACTTTACCCAACATATAACATATATTATTTTTTTACTGTTGTTGGAGGGCGGGCCCGTACCTCACGGGACCACACCCATCCCTTCCCAACCGATATGCATTAAATCCGGTGGCAGTTCGATGTTTTTATAGTACTGTGTGGTGGCTTTGGGTGGCGGGACCACATACGTGGCCGCCTTACCCAAGCCCCACCGTATCACGGGTCAACGTTCATGCCCCAACTTATACGTTATGCAACGGCTCCACGTTTTTGGGTTTATACGTTATGTTTTTGTAACCATACTCCACCATGCCAATGGTTTTGGATATTAACTCTTTTAATAACCCATATAACCATTTCATACGTGGTCCTTTATATGGTATAATTGTTATATGTTGGTTTCAATCCGAATAACATATATTTGGTATCTGTTAACCATATTTCCATAATGTGACTTTGCCACGTATTTTGTTTATATGTTGGATTTTTATATGGGTGTAACCATATTTTATATGGTTTTTATATATTTTTGGGTTTTGACTTTTTATATATAGTTATTTTAATAACTATAAAACAAGTTTTGTTTTTTAGTTATTTAATAATCCAAAATGATTTTTGTTGCTTGTGCAGGTTTAGAAGGTCACTAGAGAAATGCCAAGTGTTAAGCTGCCATGTGGGTCCTACGTGCTTACTAGGATGCTATGTGGCACACTGTGGGCCCCATTTTTCCTCTGCCATACCAATCTTTGAGGGGCTCTATCTTTTGCATACGAGCTCAGATTGACGAACCATTCGCGCCATCGCGATCAGGAAGACGAGCCCTTTCAACTGATGCCATCAACTACTCCTTTCTGCCATTTTGAATTTCAAGCCTTTATCCATCCCCTTGGTGTCTCGAGATCCTCATGGATCACCCTACAAAATCGAAGGAAGTCATTTGAGAAGTATTCGCCACCTCCTTCAGTCCTCAAGACTTTGATGTAGTATCCACTTTGCTTCTCAACAAGAGCTTTGTATTGGAGAAAGCATTCAAACACTTCACTTTTATGTTTTAGGAAGTAGACCCATGTCTTCCTTGTGTAGTCATCTATGAAGGTCAAACAATAGTAGCTACCACCGATTGATGGTGTTTGCATTGATCCACACAAATTTGAATGGACAATCTCCAAAGGTGCCTTTACTCTTATTGAATTTACTGTTGGAAATGTCTCTATATGTTGTTTGCCCAAGATGCGTCCTTCACATAGGATTTCCAATTTTTCTATGAGTGGCAATCCCCTCACCATGCCTTTCCTATGCAATAAATTCAAATCTCCAAAGTTGAGATGACAAAATATCAAATGCCATAACCAATTTTCATCTTTGACCTTTGCTTGAAAGTTTACTTGTGTGACAAATGCAACTTTTCTTTCATTCTCATGTGAATTCATTGACAATTGTGCTTGTGCACATTCTTCCTTCAAATATGATTTTATCTTTAGGGGAAACATTCTATTGCTTGTCATCTGAACTTTTGCAATCAATTGTCTGCTTGGAGGCTTATCCAAAATTGTGCACTCATCATTTTTGAAAAAGACATTGTAGCCCTTTTGCATGAGTTGTCCAATGCTTATGAGGTTATGCTTCAAACCAAGGACAAAGTAAACATATGAGATGTATTTCTTCTCCCCCTTCTTTATTAGAATATTGACTCTTCATTTTCCCATGACAAAGACTTTGCTATCAGTCCCTAATGTCACTTCAGATTTCACACTTTCATCTAGATTGGAAAACATTTATATGTTCCCTATCATGTGGTTGCTACACCCTGAATCTAGAAACCATACATCACTTTGTTTTTCTTGTGCTACATTACAAGGTATAAACATGCTATCATGGTTATGATTTTCCTTTGTGAAATTTACAATTGGTTTGCTACTTATGTCATATTGCTTCTTTCTACATTCATTTGCATAATGACCATACTTGTTACAATAGATATTGAAGTTGAGATTTATCATACCTCTGACCTTGTGCTTGATTTTGGCTTGGGCCTTGAATTGGATTTTGATTGTTGCCCCTTCCACTTGAGCTTGAAGGGTTGCCTCTTCCACCTCTGTGTGGGCTTCTTCCTCTTCCTCTAGCATATGATCTTCCTCTACCTCTACCTTGACCAAATGAAACTTGTGTCTTGAAGGCATTCTCTAATGAAGAGCTTGTTGCTATATTTAGTCTATGTTCATGAGAAAACAATGATCCATGAAGCTCATCCACTGAAAACTGTGAGAGATCCTTTGTCTCTTATATGGCCACAATAATGGTATCAAACATTGCTGGAAGACTTCTCAAAACTTTCTCAACTATTCTCATTTCCTCAAGTGTCACACCATGAGACCTGGTTTGAGTAACCAATCCAATTATATGTGTAAAAAATGAGTCTACATTCTCAAACTCTTTCATACAAACTGTCTCAAAGTCTCTCCTTAGCATTTGTAGCTTTGTTGTCCTCACTTTCACCATGCCTTGGTAGGCTGTCTGGAGGGTGTCCCATACTTGCTTGGACTTTGTTTCTGTTGCAATCCTTAGGAAAATAATTTCAGGGACCGTTTGAAAGATGTAGAAGAGGCCTTTTTCATCCTTCTTCATGTTGTCCCTCTACAAATCCCTTTCTGGTTGTGTCAAGGCATTGTGTGTTGTTGCATTTGCTGGTTCTTGAAAACCATTCTCCACCAAATCCCAAATGTGTTGAGAAGAAAACAGAGTTTTCATTCTTATAGCCCAGTAATCATAATTTTTGCCATTAAAGTGAGGTATCTGAGGATTAGTCAGGTCAAGCTTGTGCTTGATGCTACCATTTCTCACTATAAACAAAACAAAGTAAAAGCTTGGAGCAAGACAATAAGACTTTAGATTATATTTCTAATGCATGAAAATACATTACACTAATAGAATTTAAGTGGCTCTGATACCATGTTAGAAATTTTACAGGGGCATAGGAAAGGAGTCTCCTTCAACAAATCAGTTGCGGAAGTCAAATCAGTTGCGGCAAGCAAATCGAAATTGAATAAAGGCTTAAAAAACACAAAAAAAATTACTCACGGCAAAACAAAGTAAAAGTTTGGAGCAAGACAATAAGACTTTAGATTGAGATTGCGGCTCATTCACCATGTAAATAAAAATTCTTACGAGGATTTACACTTCACCACATGTAAATAAAAATTCTTACACCAGGGGTTGCAGAGTAACACACAATACTCACGTGCCCACCAATATTTGCTCCACAATTTTCTTCTCTCAACCTCTTAGACTTTCACTCACCAGGGGGTTGAGGAGTAACACACTGTTGCGCCCACCAATATTTGCTCCACATTTTTCTCCAGTAACACATTGTTGTTTTCACGTGCCCACCAATATTTTCTCCACAATTTTCTCCTCTCTACCTCTTATACTTTCACTCACCACGGGGTTGCAAAGTAACACACAGTACCAGTAACGGTTGTTTTCACGTGCCCACCAATATTTGCTCCACAACTTTCTCCTCTCTACCTCTTAGACTTTCACCCTAGACCCTTTACCAACTTATGAAAAATGACTTTTAAATTCATATTTATCAAAACATACAACTTGACTCATTAATACATGACCCAGAAAAATTTTAAGACAGAGGATGGGCCATTATACAAAATGAGTACCCATCCATATTTACCAACTCTTCATTAAGTGCGTAGACTTTCACTCTAGACTCTCTACCAACTTATGCAAAATGACTTTTACATTCATATTTATCAAAACATACAACTTGACTCATTAATACATGACCCAGAAAAAATTTAAGACAGAGGAAGGGCCACTATACAAAATGAGTGCCCATACATATTTACCAACTCTTTATTAAGTGCTTAGACTTTCACCCTCGACTCTCTACCAACTTATGCAAAATGACTTTTACATTCATATTTATCAAAACATACAACTTGACTCATTAATACATGGTCCAAAAAAAATTTAAGACAGAGGATGAACCATTATACAAAATGAGTGCCCATACATATTTACCAACTCTTCATTAAATACTTTAACTATCGGACGTGTTACGAAATGGTTAACCTGCGCTTCTACTCAAAACTTCAGTTAAAATGTGACTATGGTAGTTAAGATTAATATTTCCAACCTATATTGTGACATAATTATGTTACAAATAAGCTCGTCGCAAAAATCACCAAAGCACATTTTTGTGAATACAAATTTTTAATAACTCACCAAAAAAAATTCAATTACACTAACCCTTTAACATGTAAATTTATAAAAAACGATACTATGCTTAAATCTTTTGATTTTCCCTTAAAACGTTGGATAAATCTCTTTTGATCGTTGTATTGCATAAAGTGCCACATCATATTCGCTAAAACCCTAAATTTACTCAAGACATTACGTGATCTCTGTTATTTTTATTTGTCAAATCCTAAGTGTCGCCAAATTTACCAGCTAACATATCATTCACTGGCATTTTCAATAAGCAAAAGTGTCGTTTTTATGAATATTGAAATTTTAAATTTGTGGACGTGTTTGGTGAATAGTGACTTCTCTTTTTGGAAAAGTTTGTATTTATCGTATAATTTGTGTAAATTTATGGAAAGCCTTCCTTGCAGGGGATAATTAGATTTTTTTGATCATTTCCATCCACATGTTTAGGTCGATAAGCCTTCTTTTGAAAGGGACTTTCGTCGTCCTTTTGTTCCTCAGGTTGACACCTGTCAGGTATAGAGCGGGCATAAACCTTCTAACCACCCACAAAGCTCTCGTCCTGTATTTATGAAGCTCTCGTCCTGTATTTATGAATATTCATGAAGGCGGTTCTACACTTTGTTTAAAGAAAGTATGCTTACTGAGCTAATTCCCGCCGCGAAGAACGGAATTGCGCCCAATTTCTTGTTATTGTCCGGAGAATTAGCTGCCCTGGCCGCACGGTAAGCATCGGGAGGCATTTCACCGTAGACAACGGAAACGTTAACTCCTGCCTTTTCCCACTCATTTCCGTCCTGCAAAACTCTGCTGATTCCGCCTCCTCCCCCAGGCCTCGACCACACGTCCTCCTTGAAAGTGTGCCCGTCCACCGCCTCTACCGCCGCGCAAACATCATCCCGCGCTTTCTTTATCATTTTCTCGAAACGGGCTCTCACTGAGTTCGTGCTCGACGACTCTGATTCGCCATCTCTCAGAAACGTTCCGGGCGGCGGGAATTACCTCAGTAAGCATACTTTCTTTAACGCCTTTAATCTGATTGCCGAATCTTTAATCTGTATTTCCTTTAATAATGCGCTCAGTCTGATGTTTCCTTTAATAATGCCTTCAATCTGCGTTTGCATTTTAATCTGTATTTCCTCTTCAATAATGCCTTTAATTTGTTGTTTGAATTTCTGTTTTTACGTTTTAAGGTTAAATTTTATCATAAATATTTTAAATATTTTGTTCTATACCGAACTGCTAGAATCTTTAATAATGCCTTTAATTGGATGTGCTCGACGACTCTGATTCGCCATCTCTCAGAAACGTTCCGGGCTGCGGGAATTAGCTCAGTAAGCATACTTTCTTTAACGCCTTTAATCTGATTTCCGAATCTTTAATCTGTATTTCCTTTAATAATGCGCTCAGTCTGATGTTTCCTTTAATAATGCCTTCAATCTGCGTTTGCATTTTAATCTGTATTTCCTCTTCAATAATGCCTTTAATTTGATGTTTGAATTTTTGTTTTTACGTTTTAAGGTTAAATTTTATCATAAATATTTTAAATATTTTGTTCTATACCGAACTGCTCGAATCTTTAATAATGCCTTTAATTGGATGTCTGGATTCCTCTTTGACGTTTTAAGGTTAAATTTATGAAGATTAAATTTATGCATAGGCATTTGATAGTTCGCTTAAAATGCCGTTCGATCAAACCTACCATAAATATTTTGTTTCATTGTCTCCTCGTGTACAGAAATGCTGGAATCCGTGTTTGCAATTTTACCTTGTTTTTCTTTTAAAAATGTTGTTGGATTCTGCATATGCATTTGATAAGTTTGGTATGCATTTGATAGGATCGGCTTTAAACGCCGGTACTGTTAAATTTGCCAGAAAAGTTTGTGTTTTATACTTTCTTGATATTCCGGAAGGCTGCGTTAACCTTAGCTTTAAACTTACTCTCTTTTTCCCATAATCAACTTAGAATGTGTTAGCTTTGATCCCTCAAATCAGTGTTGGCCAGTAAACTATAAATATTGTCATATTATAGAGTAGATTTGATAAAAAAATTCCGTTTACAATCTTCTTCCATACCAAATATCTCTGCAATATTTTAGATCAGATTTAAAGTTTTCGAGCTTGACGATGCCGTTAATTTGATGGCTGAAATCCATCTGGCCAAATACCCGGTAAGCTTTTAGATCAGATATTAAGTTGTTTTTGATCTTGAGGATGCTTTTAATTTGATCCATCTCGCACTTGTTATGATCTACGTAATGTTATGCTGGATCAGCTTTAAATTAGATTATACGAAGTTCTAATTTGATTCTTATACTTGTTACAATAATCTTTAATATAAAGTGTTTTGGAATAATTGTCTTATCTCATATATAAATAAATAATGTTCAAGTGTTTACATATTTAGATATTTAATCATAAATATCTTAATTTATAAAATATAGATTAAACCTATAACATTATTATTTTAATATTGAAATTTTATCCAATATTATTAACATAACTGAGACGCAACTTAATTAAATAAAAAATAAACACGCATCATAATCATATTAATTAACAAATCACCATGTTATTATTTAATAGTTTCTTGTTTTAATCTATAATATAATAAACATAGTAATATATTATTAAGTTTCGAATCCATAATCAACATTTTAAAGTAATAGATGAAATACGATACATGACTTGTTTGCGGTAAAAGATAGATGAAAAATGCTGATATAATATTCAATAAATTAATTAATTAATATTAAATGTTATATTTTAGGTGGATGGAAATTCTATAATTAGGTCGATAGGCCTTCCTTTGAAAGGGACTTTCGTCGTCCCTTTGTTCCTCAGGCTGACACCTGGCGGGCATAGAGCGGGCATAAACCCTCTAACCACCCACAAAGTTCTCGTCGTGTATTTATGAATATTCATGAAGGCGGTTCTACACTTTGTTTCTTTGCTTGACATCTGTTATCTGTTATATGCTTTTCTGTTGACATCTGGCAGTAAAACGATATTTATCGATTCATTATCCTCGCCGCGCATCAATCTGGCAAGCATGCACTCATCATGTTACCTGTAGTCCCATGTTTCTAATGGCGAACAGGTATAAGGAAATGTTACCCTGCATGATATCCAGGGCAACCACAGTCGATGTAATATCAAGGGGAATGGGCGGGACAAGGAACGATGCACTGCACCATGGGAACCAACAAGCAACCGGCCAAAGATTGTTGCACCGCCCTCAAATTCGTCGTTACTAATGATGTTGTGTGTCTCTGTGAGCTTTTTACCAGTAACAATCTGTTAGGTCAGCCAATCGACCAGAAACGAGCCCTGGCCATGTCAAGCTCATGCAAAGTCACCACTCTGCCAATCAGTGAATGCAATGGTAAGAGATTTCTACTAACTCTGTTTCTGCGGGTGTTTTTTCTGATATTCTGGACGGTAACAAATTATACGTAGTCATAATCTCCTTTTATAGTTCAAGTCATTATATTTTTATTATAATTTTTTTCCAGAATTTAAAATATAGATTAATTTATTGTTTATTATGTGCATGGCCTTGTTCCAAATTGTATGAAACATTTATACCTTCCAAATGTCCATGACTTTACAATCTTTGACTTGAAACGTAATTTTATGATGTTGTACATTTATATTGGGTTATTTTAATCATTTTTACCTGCAAATAGCTTGAACAAATTGGAAAAAAAAAAATTGAACGCTTTATAGGTCAGCTGTTATAAAGTAAACATTGAAATTTTTGAATTTGGATAATGAATAAAGATCACAATTATAATAAAAAGAACTGAAACCACTGAAAATTTTAACTTCTGAATTTAATATTCACAGGTCCAAGAGGAATATAGAAAAAGAGGCGGTTAAATTTACAGTTTTTTCAATGGAATCACTCCATTGTGGAAGAAAATGCAAGGTTGAGGAAACAGGCTTTACTACAAACCGAGGAGAATGAACTTCTACAGCAAAAGCTGCAAGAGTAACTTAGGTGTCCAGAGTAACTTAGGTGTCCAGACAAAGTCTTGGGAACTTAATCAATCAATTGTTTATCATTGTTTCTTGGAATCTTGGGTTTCTGTACACTGTATATCATGAGAGCAACGTGGATAAATGATGATATACAATTGCGAAATCAAGTTTGTTAAGTTTGTTATTTTATGATGTTAGATGGGTAAATCCTGAAATCTTTTCTGGGATATTCATAATTATAAGCAATTAAATTTCCCTCATTAAGTTGTCTAATTTTTTTTCCTAAATTGTGTCTTAACTTATAAAATCAGATATATTCTCAAGTTTCTGTTTTTCTTGTGATTGCATGATGCATTTACTAGGTTCTATTTAGCCTATATCATTTGTTGGTTTTGTTGGTTTTTCTTTGTATGTGTATTAAAATAATAATAAAATAAGTATATTTTTCTTTTGTATTTGTATTTGTTGAATACAATGTATTTTTATTTGAAAGAGCAAATTATTTTTAATATAAACGTATTTTTATTTAAAAGAACAAAGTAATAATAAAATAAATATAATTCTCTTTTGTATTTGTGGAATACAATGTATTTTTATTTCAAGGAGCAAATTATTTTTAATACAAATGTATTTTTATTTAAAAGAGCAAAGTATCTTTAATATAATAAGTTTTTAGTTTTTCAAATGTATTTTTATTTAAAACAGCAAAGTATCTTTAATATAATAAGTTTTTAGTTCTTCAGTTTTTATCATTTAGAACTTAATTTTAACATATTTTCTATAATTATTTATAGATTAAATTAATTCCCATGTTCTTTTTATGGATGACTAAATATGTTTTAGAATTTTGTGACTAACTAAATTTAACCTAAATTTAATACACTAAAAAAACATAAATTGTGCATTAAAAACTTAAATTTAATATATTGATTAAAAAAAAAAAACCATACTTACAATTTAACAATCTTAACAGCTCTTTCTTTACACACCTTATAGGCTCTCTTTACACATGACTTTTAACAGCTCTTTCTTTACACACCTTATAGGCTCTCTTTACACATGACTTTTAACAGCTATTTCTTTACACACCTTATAGGCTCTCTTTACACATGACTTTTAAGATTACTTACTCACAACATGTATGTAGTTTATAAAGTTTACATTTAATTTAATTATGTACAATAGGCTCTCTTTACACATGACTTTTAAGATTACTTACTCACAACATGTATGTAGTTTATAAATTTTACATTTAATTTAATTATGTACAATGGCAGTGGTTTATCAATGTTGGAAAAGAGTTACAATTGTGGAAGCATATGTTTGTATAAAAGTTAACCAATACCCAAATTGACAATACAATTGAGATTTTAAATATGTGGTTTCCAATATTCATTATTTTCTATTTTTAATTTTTTTTAGAAAAATACTTGTATTTTTTAATCTTTTATAGAAATTCAACAATTCCAACTTCATAGGTCTATCGGCCTTTCTTTGTACCTTTTGGGACAATTACTAGTTTATCTATAATTCTTAAATAGTCGGAGTCGGTAAAATCTCGATCGCATTTCCATCAACATGTTTTATCTTTAATTCTTAAACAATCGGTAATCGTTGTTAATTCTTAGTGTTGAATAGATACCTTACGATTCCCAAAGGTTGCTAGCCAAATGACCATTATCTGTGGTAAATTTACATCTTAATCTTTAAGAAAATAATCACATTAAATTTCAATATTTACAAACAGGACAATATTTTTTAAATTGCCCGAAAGATCTTGACTGCTTCTAGGGTTCAATAAATTATTTCATATTACTAAATCTTGGAAATTGTTTCATGTTTCTTAAATTGTTAGGCAAATCTTAGTCCATGCTTAGTGTTTGATAAAGTACCTCATATTTTCTAAATCTTGCTAGACAAAGGGCCTTATTGTGCTAATTTTATGGCTGAATCATGACATTTGCTAATTGTTGCGCAAATCTTGACCGGTGCTCAATATTCAATAAAGTGCTTTCGCTAAATCTATTGACATTTGCTAAATCTAGCTAAAGGCAAATTGCTTTATCTATGCTCTTTTTAATATGTAAATATTATAAAATACATTTGTCCTTAGAAAGTCGGATTTCAATCTTTATGGACATTAAAATATTTTTTAAATTATTGGAAAAAAATTTATCTATATATGTCAGTTTTACTATTAATAAATTTTTTATTATACCCATTTTTACTATCAAATGTGAAATATCACATTTACAAATTTGACATTTACAAGTATTTCTTATAAGTATTTCTTATGCCCAATGTTGCTTCAAATGAGGTATAGAGTACCAAAAAAACAAACTCTATGTTGCAATTCCTTCCACCAGCAACTCATAAATTCATCAAACATTCGCAATGTTGTCATTTTTGTGAATATGGATATTTTTAGTTTTGTGGACAACCGTTGTTAAGCTTATTTTGATATGCATACACCTATATATTTGATCGTTTCCCTCTTTTTTCACTGCATTTCTCATCAAGCATGGCAACTTTTCTGATCACTGGCAAAGCTCCAAAACACAAATGGAGCGTAAAGTATTGAATTTCCTTTATATTCATAAATCTATTATAAATCTATTAAATTGCTTTATAAGTTGATTTTATTTTTTTTAATATCTGTTTTGGGTAAGATTTTTTTTTAGGTATTTTATTTTTATTGAAATAAAACCATGTTATATGAAATAATTTGTGGATGGTTTGTAAGCAAATGTAATAATTGAAATTTTTTAAAAGGTGTATTGTTATTTGTGTAAATTACATTTTATTATTAGGTTTTATTTTATTTTATTTTATTTGAAGAAAATAATTTTAATTAACTAAAAATATAAAGAAATAAATTGTTCAAGATCTATAATGAAGTGTTATAATTGATATTTTATAAGAGCGTATGTTAATCAAATATTTTTTTAGTGTTAGATTTTGATTTTATTTAAAGAAGATGGATTCTTAATTAATTATAAGTAGTTATAGGTATGTGGTTTTAATTTATATAATATTAGTAAAAAAACCAATTTACTTTGTAATTATAATTTAGATCATTTTTAGTAAAGTCAAATGTGTTTCAATAACATTTATATTAAACTATATAATGTGTTAATTGCAATTTAATATTTTTGTTATGCAAAAATTAAATGGCTTAGTCTAATTGTTGAATTTATGGTTTTTTCTTTTTTGGCTAGAATTCAGCCATACAATTCATGGAAAAATTGTAAGTTTTCATTATCTAAATCCCATTTTTAAATGAATAGATGAATTCAACAACCTTTCTAGAATTATCTATATTCCATAGTTTAAATATAGGATTCCATTGTTAAAATTGATGTTTATGAATGCATAAATAGATTCAACACCCTCTAAAATCCTTAGAAGCACTGAGATTATGCAGATTCTATACTTCAAATTTTGGATTCCAACAAATTTCCTACCAAATTTCAAACAAAAAAGACCAAAAAATTTACCAAAAAAACAAAGTTAACATAATACCCACTAAAACATCTAACTCAAATTCCCTCACATAGATATTTTTGCAAATATTGTTGTTTATCACCTACTTTCTTCACTCTCGATTATCTTACGAATTTATAATACTACGTGAGGAGGAGAAATGCATTGAATTCAAATTAATGAAATGGAAATGGCTAGTTCTAGCATGTTGCAAGTAACAATAGATTCAACACCCTCTAAAATCCTTAGAAGCACTGAGATTATGCAGATTCTATAATTCAAATTTTGGATTCTAGCAAATTTCCTACCAAATTTCAAACAAAAAAGACCAAAAAAACAAAGTTAACATAATACCCACTAAAACACCTAACTCAAATTTCGTCACATTGATATTTTTGCAAATCTTGTTGTTTATCACCTACTTTCTTCACTCTCGATTATCTTTGGGGAGGAGAAATGCATTGAATTCAAATTAGTGAAATGGAAATGACTAGTTCTAGCATGTTGCAAGTAACAATAGATTCAACACCCTCTAGAATCCTTAGAAGCACTGAGATTATGCAGATTCTATACTTCAAATTTTGGATTCCAACAAATTTCCTACCAAATTTCAAACAAAAAAGACCAAAAATTTTACCAAAAAAACAAAGTTAACATAATACCCACTAAAACACCTAACTCAAATTCCCTCACATTGATATTTTTCAAATCTTGTTGTTTATCACCTACTTTCTCCGCTCTCAATTACCTTACGAATTTATAATACTACATGGGGAGGAGAAATGCATTGAATTCAAATTAATGAAATGGAAATGGCTAGTTCTAGCATGTTGCAAGTAACATATTGTCACACCAAAAATGACAGTTATAAAAGAGAATAGAATTTGTGTAGACTCCATATGCTTAAGTAAAATATTATCACACCACTAATGTCAAATCCATGATGCTTATGTAAAATATTGGCACACCGCCAATGTCTGCCCTAAAATAACATAGTATTTGTGTAGATACCGTAATATTCCTCAAAAAACCATAGTCACATGGATTTCAAAAGGGATTTCCAAACTAACCATAGTCCCATGTATTTCAAAAGGGATTTCCAAACTTTATAACATAGTATTTGTGTAGATACCATAATATTCCTCAAAAAACCATAGTCCCATGGATTTCAAAAGGGATTTCCAAACTAACCATAGTCCCATGGATTTCAAAAGGGATTTCCAAACTTTTCTTGCAATAGAACGACAAGTTGTAAGTGCAAACATAAATCTTAAATGAAGATTTTAAAAACATTATAGAGAAAAATCACAAGTCTTATTTTGTTTTCAATTGGGCATATTTGACTAAATTACTCTTTATTTTGAATGATTTTAACTTACATGAAGCCTTGAATAGAAAATCAAGACTTTGGCCAAATACAGTGTTGTTTTGGTTTGTTTTTGTTGAAAATGCCAATTTATAGGTAAGAAACATGTGACAAATGACCAAAGCATGTGTCACATGAAGTTGAGGCATCATAGGAGAGATCACCAACTAACAATCCTAACCTTCTCTAATTTTGTGATGTGGTTGTGGTTCTTAATCTCTTCCCTAATAGTCCTAGAGATTTATAATTGTTTAACATAAAGTGTATACTATAACATGCATCCACATTAGCACAGATGGAAATTTATTAATTTTTCTTTTCATTTAATGTTTGTTCAGATTTTGTTTACTAATTAATAAGTTGGACACTTTTACCCATGTTAGCATGTTTTTGTTCAACTTAGCTTTAAGTAAGATTAGTGGCTAAAATGATTTGCTTAAATTCTGAAATAAAGATAAGTGATGTTAAGCTTTAGGTTTACCATGATGGAGAAATGAATCTAAATGTTAGTAATTAAGTGCCACACTAACGAAATTTCAATTTGATGAAAGAAAAATTGTAACATCAAAGGGAAAAAAAGTAGGAACCATGACTAAATTTCAATGATGGAAATGAAATGTACATCAAATCCATCATTTTAGTATGCAAATTGGAAGTATAATTTGCATTTAATTTCTAAATAAAAATGACAATTTCTTTTTGAACATTAAAACATCAACTTTTGAGAAGATCAATATAATAAAATAACTTTAAAAAATATAATAACAATAATGGAACATATATAGCATAAATCATCTACATTGTTTTTCTTATATTGGAAATAACTATGAAATAGAAAGAAGAAGTAAAGTGAAGAATTAAAAATGTTGCAATCTCTCAATTGGTCTTGTATATCATCTTCAGATCCACAAATTTCTTTTTTTCAAACTAATTTTAACTATGTAATACAGTTTTCTCTTTCAAAGTGGACACTACTCCATGCTTTACCATGATAGATAACTTAAAATATGGAAAAAAAATAGTTTATTCTCTTCCCTTTACCTTGTGCCATGGACAACAAAGAAATACACAAAATTTCTATATAATTCTATTCTTTCTTATATTTTTATTATTATATTTATAATCTTTAGAGATTAACATGTTGATAATTTTACCGAGTTATTACTTTGATATGAAAATTATGATTTATTGGTTGAAAGTTTGATAATGCATGAGTACATAGATATGTAATTATTTTTGTTTTCAATATAGAATTAACATATAATTTTTAAAAATATTAATAGAAAAATATATATTTAAATATAGATTATAGATAAAATATTTCAATATCAATTTTATATATAAGAAATTAATAGATACAATGTAGGAAAAATATTAATAACAAAAAAATATTTTGATTTGAATTAAAATAAAATATTTCAATGTATAAATCTTTTTATATTGAAAATGAACTTGGCTCTTAACATTTAAAAAATATTAACTAAAAAAATTAATATTAGTTAGAAGTAAATTATTTCAATGTCCTTTTTCATATTCTCTTTAAATAAATATTTGTATATCAATTCATTGTTCTCCTTCGGTTCATGTGACTTGCTCAACTTACAATAAGTGTGTCTTGTAATGCCTTCAAGCCTTGTTATCTAAGCAATCCCTCTAAGAATTTACATATTCCTCATATATAATATACATATTTTTTTTATATGAGAAAAATATATATGAAGCAATGTATCTCCATCTTAATTTTAGATCTATGATGCATAAATATGGATCAAGTCCCTCAATGTACCCATGCCTCATACATAAATTAATAATACTTATTAGCATTAAGCATAAAAAAACAATTATTCATCATCATGTGAAGGCTTAAAAGGGTTGAAGATGAAAATCACATTCTCTTAATTGTCGAACTTTTACTCACAGGCTTTCTAATTTTCAATATATCTCTCATAGCACCAACCTTCTCTTATTTTTGAGCATAGAAATAAATTGCTAAAGAATTTTTAATAATTTCTTACCTTTTTTTTTTAACTGAAACTGGTATGATTTATTTATTTGGAGAAAAGATTAGACTTACGCCATGGCAACCATCATTACATTGCTTTTGTTTCTGTTTCTTGTGCTATTACAATATGCATGTTCCTCATGGATTACAGGGATAGAATGAGCTTTCATCATTTATGAGGAGTTGTCCTTTCCGAAGAGTGCAGCCTTTGTTCGCCACCAGATCTGCTTCACTGTTCAAGCTTCTGAGGATATGGAGGAGTTTGTAGGAGTCGAAGTCGAGCAGGACTCTCTTTAATCTGTTCAGAGTTTTGTTGAGACTTGCATTGTTGAACAATTTGCCCGTATTTAAATTTTTTATTAAGATCTCTGAGTCTCCAAAAGCTTGGAATTCTTTGTCTCCCCTGTCTCTGGCTATTTGACAAGCTTTGAGGAGGCCTTGGATCTCTGCTTGATTGTTGGTTTTCTGCCCGATGCCCTAGCAAAAGTTGTCCCTTCTTGATCCGTCCGAGGCATAAATGACCCCTCCAACTCTTGTTGTCCCAGGATTGCCTTTGGAGGCTCCATCGAAGAAAATCGTGGTTATTTTTTGTTTTCGCCACCATTCTTGAATGGTGGCTTCAGAATCTCTTTTGAGCCATTCCGGATTCACTGCATGAGGGGTTGATAATTGCTTCCGAGGGTAGGGGGAGAGGGGGCACAACCACCTCTCTTCTTTAGGTAGAAGCAAAGAGTCATCTGAAAAATATTGTTGTTGGGCTGCTTCAAGGAAGAGGGATTTGGCCTTTACCGCTGCCGATAAAGGGGCTTGTAACTTTTCATTGAATATCAGGTCATTCCGGGTCAGCCAAATCTGCCAGCATACAAATTTGGGGATAGCGTTCCAGACTTTTCTCCAAAAAGATTTGCTGGGGATTTTGTTGGGATAGCATTGATTCCATGAGTCAAATAGATCAGCAACAGAGTTAAAAGGGGGGACTGTGATTTGTAGCTCATGTAGTATGAGTCCCCATACTTCTTTGGCAAACTTGCATTCCATGAAGAGGTGCTTGGCAGTTTCTAAGCTGCTTCTACACAGCTCACATCTATGCGGCCCAGCTATGCTTTTTTTCATCAGATTGTCTCCTGTTAACAGCTTGTTGTGGACCAGTGTCCAAAAGAAGAAGTTTACTTTAGGAAGAGCAAGCGGTTCCCAGACTTTCTTCCAAAAATCGGTGGTTTACTGCAATTCTTGTTTGGCTGGAGGGCGTTATAAGCTGCTGCTGTTGTGTAGCTTCCAGATTGCCCCCATCCCCAGCTATCCTTCATTTTTCTGTTCACTGGGGCCGCTTCTTCCAGCAGTTCTTCAAGGGCGCACTTCTGCTGGTTTAGCCGATCTGGAACTCCAAAAAAGTCCCAGCCTTGCCAATCGTCGTGACAATCCCAATTGGACAGATCATAAACGGTGTTTATCCCTGCACGTTCCAACTAGTTTTTTAGCTCTGCGATTTCATCAATTTCCGCGAGGGGATCTCGATCCATTATTCTATCATGCCACAGATTTGTATGTTTGTCATTCCCTGGGATCCTGTACGCCTTACCTATGAAGAAATTCAAACTTTTACTGCATAATTTCCATACCTGAGTGTTGTTGTTTGTTTGAGCTGCCTGTAGACTTCTGAGCGGCATCTTGTGGGCGTATTTTGATTTCAACGTATCGCAGACAGGGTGCTTGGGATCTTTGAATAGCTTCCACATAATTTTTCCTCCCAACGCCAGGTTGACTAATGCTGGATCACGGATTTGTAGTCCTCCCTCAGTAGTTGGACGCTTGACCACGTCCCATTTCACTAAGTGAAATTTGTTTTGATTTCCTTTCCCCCCCTGCCAGAGGAAGTCACGAAGGATTTTGGAGATTTGGTCCGTAACACTTTTAGGGGCGAGGAGGAAGGCTGCTTGATAAATCGGGAGCGCAGATAACACAGTCTTGATCAGGATGACCTTGCCTCCTTTTGTGAGCCAATATCCTCCCCAGACTGTAATTTTTGTTTTAATTTTGCTGATGATTTCGGACCACAGCGACCTCTTGTTGAAGCCATTTGTGATGGGGAGGCCAAGGTATTTTATCTTCTCCCAATGGGCATGTCCGTTAAAGCCAAGAATGTTAGAGATACTTGTGAGCTCTTGCTGCCCAATGTTCCAACCATAGACTTCACTTTTTCTTTCATTGATAGAGGCTCCCGAGACCCTGCAATAGCTTTTGAGGACAGAGTCAAAGGATTTGGCTATTCTAACAGAGGCGCCTCCCAGGAGGAGAGAGTCATCCGCAAAGAGTGAGTGGTTCTGAGCTGGAGAGGTAATGGAGGGTTTGAGGCCAGGAAGGGAGTCCGCCATCAGGATGTACAGGAAGGGGGAAAGCGGGCATCCTTGCCTGAGTCCTCTCTAGGCTTGGAAAAAAGAGGTAGGACGATTGTTTACAAGAGGGGCAATCCAGGGGTTGTGAGTGCAGGCAATGATGATATTGACAAAATGGGGGGAGAAGCCAAAGGAATGGAGGACTTTGTAAAGGAAGGAGCGATTGACTCGGTCAAAAGCATTGGCCATGTCAAGTTTTATCAGCATACCTTTTTCTTTTCGCTGTTTGCTTGAGTGGATTATCTCCTGCACTTGGATGACATTATCCAGGATGTGCCTACCTTCTACAAAGCCACCTTGATTGCTGGAGATCAGCCTGTTGAGCAGTGGCTTTATCCTGTTAGCAAGAAGCTTTGCCAGAATTTTATAGGAGGCGTTACAAAGCGATATTGGCCTGAATCTGGTGAAGGTTTCGGGGTTGGATTCTTTAGGAATAAGGGCGAGGTAGGTGGAATTAGTTCCTCCTCCTACCTTAGCTTTTTTCATGAATCCTTTTACCATCTTTATAAGATCCGCTTTGATGATGTCCCAGCAAGTCTTATAAAAGTGTATAGTGAATCCATCAGGCCCAGGGGCCTTGTCCGAATCCATAGACCAGATGACTTTAGTGATTTCTTCTTCAGTGATGGGGTTAATGAGAGCGAAATTGTCTTCAGGGCTGACCAGGAGAGGAATGTTGGAGAGGAGATCAGCAGTTTCCTCCTCGTTGGCTTGATTACCTGCGGTGTAGAGATGTCTGAAATGTCTTTCAGCTGCCTCTTTTATCTGGCTGAACCCTTTGCAGATCTGCCCCTCTGTTGTTGTTATTTCAGAGATATGGTTTCTGGAGAGTCTTGCTCGATATTGGCGGTGGAAGAAGGAGGTGTTCCGGTCGCCAGCCTTCAGCCACAGACTTCGAGATTTGATTCTCCAGTACTCTTCCTCCATCCGGAAGGATCGAAATGTTGAACATTGAATTTTAACTTCTTTGTCAAGCAGCGTTGGAGTGATATCTCTGCTTTCCATTTCGACTTGCAGAGCCTCTAAAGACTGAACAATTTCTTTTCTTTGGCTGGTTGGATTTGGGGCAGGTTTCTTTATCCATTCCTTCAGGGCTTGCTTTGTGGCTTTGAGCTTTTGTTCCCACACATAACTAGAGGACCCTGTGATGGGTTTGGCCCATGTTGTTTTCACTGTGTCTATGAAACCGTCCCTTTCTGTCCAAAGAGGGCTGAATCGAAAGGGGATTGGACCAAGGTCTTCTTCATCTTCCAGAATGAGCTAGACTGGTTTATGATCTGAGGTCAGTTTGGGTAGGATTTTGGTGATAATTATCTTCTTGTTCATCATCAGTGCATCTTGGACTAGGAAACGATCCAAACGAGCGGAAATATGATCCTCACCCACTCTGTTGTTGGACCATGTGTAGAGCCCTTTGACTGCTGTATGATGTCTTCCACCATGGGAAGCATGGGTCTCTGCTGTTAGTTCCTCCCCTTTTTTCTTTGGATTTTAGAACAATTTTTAGATCCCCAGCAAGAATAATATTACTAGGGGACTGCTGCTCAAGGAATTCAATAAGGGAGTTCCAACAGTCTCTCTTTTCAGAATACAGGACAGGTACATAAAGATTGAACAGGGAGATGGTTAACTTACTTGTACAATGCGTTAGTTCCGTGAAGATCCAGTGCTGGGTCTCATGGTATTTGTTCAGCTGGAAGAGATCTTTTGTCCAAAGAGTTGCAAGCCCTCCGGATGAGCCTCTTGAGCTGACTGCTCTTCCTGTGCTTTTCTTCCATTTCTTCTTGCTGATGTCTAGGAGGGCTTTCCCCTCTATCTTAGTCTCTTGGAGCATTAGAATGTCTGAGGGTTCTATTTTGAGAAGATCCTTGACCACTTCTGCTTTCGAGGGGTTACCCAGACCTCTGCAGTTCCAAGAGACGAGGCACATTATTTACCAGGGGTGGGGTGGGAGCCTCCCTTTGGGGGCTATTCCTGGAGTTTCTCCTGATAGACATCTCTATTGTGGGCTGGATTCCTTGGGTTTTGAGCCTTTCCGCCTCCTCTTCCCTTGCTTCTCTGTGGGATTTCCTACCGACTTTTCTTGTGGGCTGCTCATAGGTTTCCTCCTCCGAGGAGTCAGAGCTATCAACTGGTTTTTTCCTTGCTACATCTGCATATGAGGGATTGGAAGGGCTTCCTTGGGAGGCTTCCAGATGAGCCATTTCTTCATCTTCTTTGTTAGTGATAGGAGGAACAGTCTGATCCAAATTTTTCGGGGCTATTGTGGCTGACTTGCTCTGACTGTTTTCTTTGTCGTTTGAGTTCTTTTCTTGGGTGGGGTTGGAGCTGCTTGGTGTCTCTTTCGGAGTGCCTTTCCCGTTGCCTTTTTTATGATTGGTGGTTTTTTGTATTTGAGTCCATTGCTCGCCATTCTGTTTGTCTGGCTGTTCTTCCGCCTTTTTCTTGCAATGTTTGGCGAAGTGGTCGTAGCCATGGCAGTGTCTGCATTTAAATGGGAGTTGTTCATAATCCAACTCTTGGACATGCGTCCATCCTGCGACTGTAAGATTTATGGCTTCCGGCAAACCCTCCTCCAGGTCAACTTCGACACAGATGCGTGCACATGAATATTGATCTTTTCTTACGGCCTGATCTATGTATTTTCCTAAGCCGTTGCCGATGATCTGAAGAGACTTCTGATTCCAGCAGTGGAGGGGGAGATGGGGAAGCCGCACCCACACCGGTACAGCAGATGGGACATCCTGGGCTGGGTCGAAATCTGGCGACCATTTGTTAAGATATAGACCTTGGGGGCCCATAAAATAAGGTCTGTTTCTAAAGATTAAGCTTCTATCCTCTGCACTTTCAAAGACGAAGACGAAAAAACCTTTGCCTACGAAGTAGCTTTTTATTCCTTCTTTGATTAACGGCTTCCAATTCCTTTGTGTCCAGTCCTCTACCGACTTGGGAGAGGGCCAGAGGCCTGTGAACTGGCCTATGAGACCTCTCTCAGCAAGATTCAGAGCTGCTTTGCAGGTTTCTTCTTCAGGAAGGGCTACCGTGGGGATGGATTCCATCTTCTTGACGAACTTCTGCTGATTGGCTGAGGGCGGACGCTTGCAGCTCGAGGCGATCATTGCTTTGAATGCAATCACCTCCGGGGGAGGGGGCAGGGGAGGGTCCAATGGATCCGGGCCCCCAGAGGGCGGCATGGTTGGGCGGCTGATCGCAGCAGGTCTGGAGCCTGATCAAACACTGGCACAGGCGCTCAGCAGGGAGATTGCTTCGCACAGCAAGAGAAGGCTGCCGAGAGGGTGGAAGCGGCCCAGATCAAGGGGATCGAGAGCGGGCGGCCCAGCAGCAGGAGGCTGCCAGGCGAGGAGGCCGCAGGAGGTAGCACAGGGGAGCTGATCGGGCTGGCTAGGTCGAGCCAGCGCTCAGCAGCAGTTATAAGATAATAATTTCTTACCTTTTTAAGGTCTAATAAACCATATAGTTTTTAATAGATGTAAATCATCATCAATATCATTTGCTAAAATATATTATTTATAAATTAATTAATTTAATAATAATTTATTTATTTATTTTCTTATTTTTATTTTTTTCTCTAGAAAATATCTAGGTAAATCCAACCAAAGGGATCACTTCCTACCACTTTATTATCCAAGCATAATCCAGAGGATATCAAGGAGAATTGGAGAATTGACCCCGTAACCTCCCATAACAAGGTGCTTTGAGCGAGAAAAACTCGACCAATATCAATATATCTCTCATAGAACCAACCTTCTTTTACTTCTTTTTGAGATAGAAATAAAATGCTAAGGAATTTTGATTAATTTCTTACCTTTTTAAGGTCAGTAAACCATACCGATTTTGCTAGATGTAAATCATCATCAACATCATTTGTTAAAATAGTTTATTTATAAATTAATTAATTTTATAATAATTTTATTTATTTATATACTTGTTTTCAAAACAAAATTCCAAGAAAATATTTGGACAAATCTACTCTTCCTAACCCATAAGGCTTTGAGGAGAATTGACCCAGTGACCTCCCATTAACAAAGTATTTTTAGCAAGAAAAACACGATTAATGAAACTAACCCATAAAACTACTTATTATTAATTTTATAATATAATAAATGTAAATTTTATTTTATTATTTAAATGAATCTAATATTTTTTAAAATACAAATTGCAGTAACTATTTTTGAAATTTATTTAATTTCCTATATAATATATTAGTTTTGTGTCGTCTCTCGGTGTGGTAATCAATTAATGGATTTGAACTATTTCTTCTAAATATAACAAGTATTCAGTTTGTTTCTGTATCATTTTGGGTAGAATATCTTCCTTTGTCCGTAAACTTGCAGCCTTGGCAAATATGGTTTAGGAATGTTTTGGAATCTTGCCATAAGGTTTCAATTTCGCAGTGAAAATTTTCAACTTTAATCTTCAGCTCTATGTTTCGTTCAACAATTCTGCATGGTTTTTGTTTGCGTGGTTGCCAGCTACCCTTTTTTACATGTGCAAGTTACCTCTTCTCACGATGTTCCAATATTTTGATTAAAGTTTTAAACTCCTGCAGATCCTCTTTTAAAAGGTTATAAAATATAATGAAAAATTCTACTATACAACTATCTGTAATTCTTCCCTATTATTACATTTACAATTTTTTCACGGCGATTACATCTACAAACATTTCGTTGTTTTTTTATTGCTTAATAATGGGTGAAAAAACTGATTTTCACAACTTCAACAATGATATTTATTCTATCGCCCTCTTCCTAAATCCCCTTAAAGTGAGATATTACTAGCAATCGCTTTAAAGTGAGATATTACTAACTCAACAAATTCCTTTTAAAATTGCTTTGTGTGAATGCTGACACTATCTCCCGCACAATTCAATGCACATTGAGTAAAATTGATTACCCAACTTCGCTGATTAATTTTTTAAACATAATCATAAGCATAATTTTTAAAGGTGTGTTGTTGTTAACTGAAACTTTGGAATCCAAACTAAGATCGCTTTTCCACTATCACAACCCATCTGGCTTTATATCATATTATAATAATATTATATTATTAAAAAAATATTTTAAAAAATGAAGAGTCAAAGAAAGAGAAGGAAATGGTTGTAAACCATAAAATGTTCCTAAACCACTAACCGAGTAGTTCTTTAATTTAGAAAGTATCACTAACTATTGAACTCAAATTAAAAGAATATGATTCGATTTTTTTGAGAAGCATGGTTAAACGATAAAGAATTAATATCATTTAATATTGTAGATTTATTTGTTATTATTCACGGAAAGGAGAAGGTCAAGTTGAATTTATGTCTATTTATCAAATAGATAAGTTATAATTGGTTAACTGTAATTATACTATTAAAGTATTTATTTAATTAAAATTAATATAATTATAGAAATAAAATAATTAGTAAATGTTTATAAACCTTGATTTAAGATAGGTATTAAAATATTTATTTTATAATATATCTTGTATTATTAAAAAAAAAATATTTATTTATTTTTATTATTATTATTATTATTATAAGAAGAAGAATTAATACATGAATTAAGAATTAGTGTCATCTGATATTGTTGATTGAGTTGTGATTACTAAAATAAAGAAATGAAGAAACAAGTCAAGTTAAAAAATAATAATAATAATAATTAAATTATAATTTTATTTATTTATTTATTATTATTATTACAAGAAGAATTAATACATGGATTAAGAATTAGTGTCATCCAATATTGTTGATTGAGTTGTGATGACTAAAATAAAGAAATGAAGAAACAAGTCAAGTTAAAATGATTTTCATTCAACACATGATTAGTTATTGGTAACAAAATTATTACAAAAATAATTTGAATTAAAATTCAAATATTTTGGTATTACATTTGAAATGTCTTAATTGGAATAAATAAAATTGTGTCATAACATAGAATGTTCACTATGCAATATATACAAAATTCATAACATAGAATATACACTATACAATATATACAAAAGTTATTTTATTGTAAGAGGGTTGAAGATGATAATCTCTCTTTATATATATGGAGAGAGAGAGAGAGAGAGAGAGAGACCTTTCGCCTATCTCCAAGGATACTTGTGATCGAGTCATTGGGACTATCATTTTACCGTTGAGCCTAACACAACCATCCAAAATCCTTGTTAGACAAGTAAATCAAGTTATAAAACTAGGTGGAGACCCTAAACTAGTTGCAAATCACCTTCTAGTGTGGGACGTCCATGGTTCGACCTACCTCAATGGGTCGATAATTATTGTCAAGCCTTATACACGTAAAGGATAAGGGAATTAAAATCCATGTCCATGGACAGGAAGGATTGAATTTCTTTCGGCAGTTCTCGCACCGAGTTTACTGGCGACTTTCGACCAGTCAAAGTGTCAGGAAGTGGGGCGGTCTTTTCCCTCATCTGCATCTCCATTTGTTGGAAATTCTTAACGACAAGTCACTAAGTGAATGATTGTCCTTAGTGCATACTCCTATCATATTATTAAGAGATCATAAATGCTCATACATACCATCAACTCATTGAGATTTTTCGACGACTACACCGCTCATGCTCTAGCACGGTTCACTGTTCAGACTTTCCCCTTTCTGATGTAGTTAATCAAATCAACCCATACGTGTTCAATGTCATCAATGTCATCTATGTGCTGAGGAGTTCAAAATGCTTAGTTGGGCGTGCAAATTTTTGAAATGAAAATTCAAACTCAATAATCCCACACTCAAAATTTTGAAATGAAAATGAAAACTGCGGAGTGCTTCGTAATATCTATTTTGATTAGAGCAGCAATACAAAAAAGGGGCCATTTGCTTGGTTTGGGGATTCAATGCAATTTGGATGGAGAGTTGCATCATCTTTGTAAACTATAGAGATCTTGATGAATGATGTGGGCCTATGGTCTTCCATTCTCATAGAGTCCATCAACATGGAGATTGTTATTCTCTTTGCAATCCAAAATCAATGTCATGTGAATAAAATAAAGTAACTTCATGGGACTTGATCTAAGAATGCTACTCTGGACTTATTCTCCATCGTAACATGAATTACCTCATTTACCATAGTGTCCAACAGAACCTACATGATCCTCATCATGCTCGCGATTATTCCATTTATCATCATTTTTCCTGCGACTTCTTGGCAAGTTAAATTTATTTCTAGTTTGAGTTTTAACAAGGTAGTGCGATCCTAAGAACTGGCAATAATTTTGGACTTGGAGTGCTCTCTTATAGACCATTATACACCAAATTTCTCCAGAAATTCCACAACATGCTCTCCACATACTCATCGCAGAACACGAAAAAAAATGTGACTTTGCTGTAATTTCTGATTCAAAAATAAATTTTCACCTTCTTCATCCAGATTATGGCCAAAATTTGCACCTTTTTATAAATTTATTTGTACACAGAGTTCGTTCCTAAGACTCTTAACAAACAAAATTTGTGAAACAGTCAGCCAATGTAATAAAACCGTCACTGAAGTGATTGCGTATCATCTTTCTATTGAAGAGCATATTGAGAATTAGAGTTTCTTGGATCGACCCTTGCTAAGCACGCCAATATTCTTATCCATTACATCTTCCATTACCAAATATTCGAGAAACGAAAAGGCTTCATATTGTCCCACTATAAAAGGTTCATTGGTAAGCTTCATCTCTGCACAATCGATTGGAGCAAGACCACCCTGGGAACTGTTTGTAGAACGAAGGTTGCACTTCTAATGTTTCCTTAATATGCTGAAGTTCCCATTGGAGGTTTTGAGTTTGTTCCTCTAACAGCTCTGGAAGTTTGGCCAACTCAACCAAAGGGGACAATTTGAGATGCTCTTTGATGTGTAAATTAAAATCATAGATCTTCATGCTGGTTTGATAACATTACACATGATTAGTATTGTGTAGTGTCGTGCCACCTATGATGCCTCTTAGAGAAGGGAATCCAAATATTTAAGCCATCTACTCACATTGGAAACCTTATCATTCTTGTTCTTGTTTATTGCCTTGCGGTCTCTGTGGATCTACTTAACAATAGGCTCTATTTCCATTATGACATCTTTAAGAAACACTAAGTCTTTCCTGCAACAAACTACAATGTCTATGTGATCAATGATCTATTGGATTACTTTGTCAATACCCACACCAATAAAGTTAAGAAGCTTTTTAATTTGAAGTTAGCATCTCCTAAAACTTACAGAAAGCAGTGGGCACATCTAGTTTTATTTTTCTTATTTTTAAATTTGTTTTGATCCGGAGCATTAGGGATATCAATTTTGAAAAGTTATTCAATTTACAAATTAGGAGTAATATTTATAATGAGATTTATATATAAATGAAATTTGAGTAGGAATTAGCTGTAGATAAAGACGTCCTCATTGCAGGGAATCGTAGACGATTTTTAGAGCCGACTCCCATTGCCTTTGTGGAGGCTTTGGAAAATAATGTCCAAAACACAAAGCATATTAAGTCAGTATAGATTTATATTATTTTGGTCTTTCAAGGAATAACAGTGAAAAATTTCGTCATATTTTCTGATTCTTTGGTTTCATGTTTGGAATAAGAGCCAACGAATTGAATTTCTAAAAGCTTTGAATTCTAACTTTGGATTCACCTTTAAATTCATTTCATTTTAAAATTTAAAGCTTTCAGATGGTTTCAAGTTTTGAACGAATAATGGCCAGAGAATTGAATTTCCGAAATATTTTAATTTTAATTGCCTGGGGAGAAAGTTAAGAAGCCTTCTAATTTGAAGTGAGAATCTTCTAACCTCACTGAAAGGAGTGGATACATTTCGTTTCATTCCTCTAAGTCGTTTTAATCTGTAGCGTGAGGAATATCGATTTTGAAAGATCGTTCCATTTAGAAATTATGGATAGTAAGTTATACAACGATTATTATATATATTATGAATTAGAAAAAGCAAGCGTGTGTTGAGTCTCAAAACTGCCCTTTCCTTAACAACTTTTCTCATCCCTTTGTTTTTCCATGGAAAATACATTCCTATCACCAATAACTAGTATACATTGCCTTAAGGAGCACATTTTAGTGATTTTCATGTTTGCTATTTGAATAAGTTTTTGTCTTTTAGCTACGGAACGCAACCCATTCTGCAGCTAATTGGTTGTTTCGCAGCTACTTCCATGCTTTTACAAGTTCCAGGTATCATAAGGAGGAAATAACTACATGGGCAGCTTGGAAAACATCATGGAATGGATCTTGTCCTATTCACCTAGCCTAGGTCGACAAGGAAGACTCTGGTTAAAGGGAAGTCAAACATAGAGACCTAAGGCGAAAAAAAATCTGTTTTGTATACATTTCACAGTGATGGGATCCGAAACTACTTCCTGAGGCCACGGACTTCATCAGCCATCTGTGCAAACTAAATCCAATAGCCATCACCTTAGATTTATGTCTCTAGCAACCGAGGAAGAGAATTATGTGTGCCTGTCTGCCCACGTTTTTTTGCTATAGCTTATTTTTCTCCATAAAACAGTTGTATAATTTCTCTATAAATACCTGTGTGAAGAACGCAGAAACAATTTGAATTTTCTCATGTGTTAAGTTCAGATTACCGCTCTGTAATTTTGAGAACTCATTCTCTGTTTTTAATATGAAGATTGTCTATTTCATGGATACCTGAAAGCGTTTGTTGGAGTCTTGATTAAGTACCTACAACTTGAGCAGTTGCAGAGGGCCCCTGCGCTGGCTAAGGTTACATTTCATTTGGTTTTGTCTTTTATAGTTAAACTGTGAATTCATCGTTTCTTCCATAATGTTTATAATCATTTTCTAACCTTGTTCATAATGCAGTTTTTGTCATCTTCTTACTAACGCAGAATAGCTTATTTCAGTACAGAATAGTTCTTTTGTTTCATTTCTTTCTAGTTTCTTATCAGTAGCTTGAAGTTGAGTTCAATAGTGTAGAGTAATTTATTTCATTTGTTGTTCATTAGTCTTTAAGTTTTTAGTTAAAACTGATCAGTGCCATTTCTGTCTTGTCATTTTATTATTAGTTTAGTGACTCATATTGTAAGTGAATGTTTCTAAAAGCCCTTCTAGTTGATGGTTCATCTTAAACTAAGTGGTGGAATACTTCATTTATGTAATGAGTCTTTTTCTGCATTTTTGTATTTATTTTCTCTTAGAATAATGAAGTACAAGAATTCCTCAAAATGTTATCACAAGGAGGTTGTTCTCCCAAAATTGTGAAGCAAAGTAACTAAGCACTTCATTTAGTTTCCATAGTAGATTAGTTGCAATTTCATTTTCAGTCTTAGCATTTCATTTAGCTTTGTTGCAATTTCATTTTCAGTTTTTCATTAAGTTTTGATTCTGCCATAGACTAATCAGTAGTTGTAATCTCACTTTCAGTATTTCATTTCAGTTTTGTTTCCATAATAGATAGTTGCAATTTCACTTTTAAGTCCTTTTAGTTCATGATTTGGAACAATAATAAGAGCAGGAATAGAAACTCTGTTTTCATTTTCTTGGTTAAACTTTACTTCCAAATCTGGCTTAAAGCACTTTTAGTCCTCATTTCATTTCTCTAGATTCTTAGCAGTAGTAGATTTAAGATTTTGTTAAGTACATTGCAAAACATTAGGAATTAAAGGATCAAACCCCCAAAACAACATAAAACTCAAAAATAGTGAGGTAAGAAGGGTCATCTAGCACATATAGTGCACTACACTTCATCAGTTTACGATACCCAGATTGATAATTTATGTAGAGCAATTTAGGACACTAAATTGACCAAACATTTTGGCGCCATTGCCGGGGAAGTGTAACTAGGTAGCCTTATCTCTTACATTCATAAAAAAAACAAAACAAAACAATGACATGCATAGAGAAAGAGACTCTAGGGGTAGATTTATAGCTAGGGGCAGAAGTTCGATTCCTACAACACCACCTACTCCACCAAGAGTTAGAAAAGACACACCTCCATCCCAGACTCATACTCCCAGCCATAGGATTCCTGGAATTCAAGGGGAAGAAATTCAATTAGAAGATTCTCCTACATCATCTACCAAAACAGTCCTAGGAGAGAAAAATTTTGAAACTCCAACGACAGGGATAACCTTTTTCACCTCCACAAGGGAACCTATTGCAGTTGAAGAATTAGGAATACCTGGTGAGGAAGAAAAAGTAGAAACTCTCTCTCATAGTCCATTAATAGAAGTACTAGAGGAAGACAGAATAACCTTGCAGGTTGAGCCCTATACTGACTCTGAAGAAACTATAATGGCAGAAGAAGAACAAGACGGAGAATTCTCACTGTTTGGAGAAGGGGGTAGAGGAAGAGGTAGAGGAAACAATGGAGGAGGTAGAGGTAATAATGGAGGAGGCAGAGGAAATAGGGAAGTAGATAACTCATTTGGATTCCCTATAGTGGATGAGGAAACACATACAAAAATGAAAAACATCTCACCATCTGTCCTCCCAAACTTCTATGGGTTGAGAAGTGAGGACCCTGAAACATTTTTGTTTGAGTTTGAAGTCTTGTGTAGAACTTATGACTATCTAGAAGACTCTCAAAAACTCAAATTGTTTCCCTCAACACTAAAAGGGGTTGCTTTGAAATGGTTCGTGGGGTTAGTCACTCAATCCATTAGAACATGGAATGACATGAAATAGGCATTTTTGGATAGATACTTGGATTATTGTATGCCTACCAATCATAAAGATGAGGTGTTCAAAATGATGCAAAAAGAGGATGAAAACTTAGAGGATTTGCTTGAGAGATTCAACTATAATTTGAAAAGAAAAAAGATAAACAATTTAGATGAAGAAACTTTGAAAGCTCTTTTGTTAAATACCATTAGAGATGAATGGATAGATATCCTTAACATGATGGGGAAGGGAGATATATCTCAACTTCCATTGAGTGACATAGCAGAACTATGTGTTCATCTCTCAAGAGGGAAATCTAAAACAGGAAAAGGGCCGAGAGATCCTTCTCTTGTTAGAGCAAACAAATCTGCAACTGGATCTGTAAGTAGGGCAAAAATTGGCAATATGCTTGATGAGTTTAAAACTGACATTCTAGGGAGCCTTAGTGAGCAGCTAGACACCTTTAAAATTCAAAACAAGCAGAAAACAGAGGCTGATGCTTTAGCCATTTTTTATCCAAAATGCAGAAAGAAACACGCTCTAAGGGAATGCCCTTTAGATGCAAAAATTGTAGAAACCTGCATGATTTGTTCAGAAAGTCATGGGACCAAGGATTGTCCTTCAATCCCAGGTCTTAAGGCTGTCTTTCAAGAGGAAACAGTACCAAATTCTACAGAATCTCTTTGTTTTGTTGCAAGAAGACTTTGGCAGGGGCCACAAAATCAAGGATTTAACAATCCAATATACCTTCAACCCCCACCAAACTGGAATTCTTGGCATCAACCTTGGCCTCAACCTCAATCTCAGTATCAATCTCAACCATGGGCACAAGGGGTACAAAATCCTTATGGGAGATTTGGCCAATATTACCAATATCCTCCATATTATCATAATTATCCTCACCCACAAAATCAACAGCCACAACTTCCAAATCAAAACCCTCAACTTTCATTGCCAATCCACAACAACCTCCACAACAAAGTCAAAATCCTCAACTCTTATTGCCATTTCAGCATAAACCAAATTAGCTACCTGCCCAGCCATTACCAAACGCCAATAATAAAAACCCTCAGAATACTTATATGGTAGAAGGACAACAATTTCCAACGTACATGATTACTCCTCTAGATCTTAATGATGTTCAACTTAGATCTGGTAGGATATTAGAAAAAATAAAAACCTTCTATAGTTATTCAAGAACAAGACACTTTTGAGGAGGATTCTCTAAAATTCAATAAAAGTTTTGAGGGAACATCCCTCCAAAACCAAAACATTGAAAAAGAAAAACAAAAAGAATAAATAAACACAACTCCTATCATTGAGCAACCAGCGTCTACTTCTACACCTCCTTTTCCTGAGAGATTACAAATTGATAGAGGGGTAGAAAAACAGATCTTGTTGCCCAATTATGATTTTCTAGATGAATTGAAGAATTTTTGTATCAAAATTCCTTTGTTACAAGCCATTAGAGAAATTCCAATTCTAGCCAAGACAATAAAGGAGTTGAGCATCAAAAGACCAGGAAGAAAACCAAGAGAAACAAAAAGAATTCACCTGGTAGGAAAGATATCAAACATCATGATGGGAAAGATTGCCATGCAGAAATATGTGGATCGAGGAAATCCAATTGTCAAGACACATATAAATGGAATTGAAATTCCAAATACATTGATTGACTTAGGGGCAACAATAAACATTATGAGTAGACAAACTATGGAGCAGCTTAAACTTCCTAACCTTCTTTACACACCTACCTTACTGCAACTTGCAGAGAGATCAATAATCAAACCAGATGGTGTGCTAGAAGATATTTTTAGATTCTTGGGAATATCATATTGATTTCATGATTTTAACTCCCAAGAATAATCTAGGAGGACACCCACTCATATTAGGAAGACCTTGGCTGGCCACAGTTGATGCTTTTATTAGTTGTAGATCTGGTGACATGTATATTTCTGATGGTAATTCAACAAAGAAATTTACTTTGTATCCCCCAGCAAAAGCAATAACAGAAATAGATGACAAGGAATGGATTGATGATGAAGATGATATTCAACCTCTCTTTACTATGTCAGAAATTAGTGAAGATAGTCAAATTTTGAACACATTGGAAAATTTTGAAACATCTTCAGAATATGATCATGCACAATTTCAAGAAAAATCTAATGTTGAATACTTGTCATCTAGGCAGATGTCTCTCTATTCTATGGAAGAGTTTGGTAGCTCTACAATTGAAATTTTTCCAGGTAGGACATTGAACATAAACAAAAACTTAGAGAAACTACAACAAGAAGAGCTAACCAAAACATTACAAAAACATTATGCTGCATTTGCATGGGAGTACACTGACATGAAAGGCATTGATCCTAAGACTTGTATCCATCATATCTATATTGAGGAAAACAATAAACCAATCAGACAACCTCAGAGAAGAATGAATCCAAATCTTAGGGAAATTGTGAAAGAATAGCTCCAAAATTACTCAATGTAAACTTCATTTACCCAATTTTAGATAGCCAATGGGTTTCTCCTTTGGTAATTGTGCCTAAAAAGAATGGTAAATGGAGGGTGTGCATTGATTACTGAGAATTGAATAAAGCAACCCTCAAAGATCATTTTCCATTGCCCTTTATAGATCAAGTGTTAGATACATTAGCAGGTAAAAAGTATTTCTCATTCTTGGATGGTTTTAGTGGTTATAATCAAATTCAGGTAGCACTTGAGGATCAAGATAAAACCACATTTACTTGTCCATGGGGAACTTTTGCCTACCGAGTGCTTCCTTTCGGGTTATGTAATGCACCTGCAACATTCCAAAGAGCAGTACTAGGAATTTTTTCTGATCTAATACATGATTGTGTAGAGGTATATATGGATGATTTTACAGTCTATGGAAACACATTTGAAGAAGCTTTGGAGAATTTGGAAAAAGTTCTTAAAAGATGTAAAGAAACAAACCTTTCACTAAGCCATGAAAAATGCTTTATGATGTTTACAGAAGGTATTGTTTTAGGACATCACATTTCGGGAGAAGGGATTAAAGTTGACAAATCTAAAGTTGAAGTTATCTCTAAATTGTCAATTCCAAATTGCCAAAAGGATGTTAGAAGTTTTCTAGGATTTACAGGATATTATAGAAGATTTATAGAAAACTTCACTAAAATAGAATCTCCACTCTTCAAACTGCTTACAAAATATTGTGAATTCAAGTGGAATCCTGATTGCCAACTAGCATTTGAAACCTTGAAAGCAAAAATATCTAAAGCACCTATTTTAAGAGGTCCAAATTGGAAACTTCCTTTCCATATTTCTACAGATGCTTCAGACACAGCTCTAGGAGCTATATTGGGACAAAAAGATTTGATTCCTTACGCCATTTACTACACAAGTAAAAATTTGACTCCCACTGAGTTGAATTATGCTATGACTGAAAAAGAATTCTTAGCTGTTTTTCATTCAATTAACAAGTTCAGACACTATATAACAGGCTATGAAACCTTTGTTCATACAGATCACTCTGCAATTAGATATTTAATGAATAAACCTATTACTAATGCAAGAGTTACAAGATGGCTTTTACTTTTGCAAGAATTCAACATTACTGTGCTAGATAGACCTGGAAAACAAAACACAGTTGCCAATTTCTTGTCCAAGATTCAGAATATCAAAGAAGTCTCTCCAGTTGAAGATAAGTTTCCTGATGAATATCACTTTGCAGTAACTACTCAAACTCCTTGGTTTGCAGATGTTGCTAATTACTTGGTTACAGTGAAGTTACCTTCACATTTGTTTCCTAGAGAGAAAAGAAAGATTATTTAAGAAAGTGCAAGATATTCATGGATCACTAATGAATTGTATAAAACAGGGCTATATCTTATGATCAGAAGGTGTGTCAGGGAAGATGAGGTGCCTGATATTCTCAAAGCATGTCATGATGAGCCGTGTGGTGAACACTTTTCTAACAAGAGGACAGCCTATAAAATCCTTTCTTTATGATATTATTGGCCATCCATCTTCAAAGATGCTAAAGAATATGTCAGAAGGTGCGACAGCTACCAAAGGGTAGGGAAACCTGCTCCCTCAAATGAAATGCCATTACAAACTCAGGTACTTATCGAACCCTTTGAAAAGTGGGCTTTAGACTTTATTGGACCAATTAATCCTCCATCTAAGCAGAAAAAGTATATATTGGTATGCACTGATTATGTCACCAAATGGGTAGAAGCCAAAGCATTACTTTTTGCTAACGAAAAATCTGTAGTTAGTTTTCTTTTTGAGGACATCTTTACTCGCTTTGGTGTTCCAAGAGAAATTGTGACAGATCAGGGATCTCAATTCACATCCAACATGATGGAGAATCTTATGGAGGAGTACAAGATCAAGCATAGGAAATCTACTCCTTACCATCCACAAGCAAATGGTCAAGTGGAGTCTACAAATAAAGTGATTGAAGGAATCCTCACCAAGACTGTGCATCTACATAGAAGAGATTGGGCAGAAAGGCTTCCTGAAGCCTTATGGGCCTATATAACTACATGGAGGAACACAACGGGACATACACCCTATGAACTTGTTTATGGGAAGCAAGTCATGTTCCCCATAGAGTTTCAAGTCAAAACTTTCAAGATGGCAGTCTAGTTGGGGATGGATTTATCAGAAGCTCAAAAGCATAGACTGGAGCAATTGAATGAACTTGATGAAATCAGACAAGAGGTTGTTCAAAGAACTGGTCTAGTTCAACAACAGAGGGCTAAATGGCATGACAAATACATCAAGGACAAGAGGTTTCAAGAGGGAGATTGGGCACTATTATTTGATTCAAAGTTTAAATATTTTCAAGGGAAGTTTCAAACTCATTGGCTTGGGCCATATGAGATTGAAAAAGTTTTCAGTAATGGAGCAGTGAGAATCAGAAAAATAGATGAAAGTCAAACTCCTCTTCTTGTGAATGGTCATAGATTGAAAATATATCAAAAACCAATCTCAAAGGAGGAGTTCATCAAGACCTTCCAAAACAATTCTGAAATGAAGTTGGTGAAGAAGAATCCTTCTTCTCCACCCATTTAATCTTTGTTTTTTTTTTTTTCTATCTAAAAAAAGTTTCTATAAGGTTGAAAACCAATCACTGATTGGCATGCTTATACAGAAAATACAAGGTGAAATCAGAAGCTTCTGACACCCTATATTTTCCATTTCATTTTCTGAAAAATAAATAAATAAATAAAAATAAAAATAAAATAAATAAATAAAAAATAAAAAATAAAAAATTTGACTCACTCTGCATTCTGCAAAAATTCATTGTTTCATCTCATTTCACTTTGTTTTACTTTTACAATTTCACTTCACTCCATTGCCATATTTCACCAATAAATTTTTCCTTTTCCAGCATTTCTTTCATCTCCATTTTCATTTATCATCTTGTCATATTTTCACTCACATAGCCATTTCCATTTCATTCATTCATAAGTCATATTTTACTCTCTGTTTTACATTCTGCAGTTGTTTCCACGTTCTGCAGCTGACTCTGTTCTGTAGTTGATCCTGTTCTGCAACTAATTTGATTCTACAACAACAGTTTGATTATCAGTCCAAGCACAAAGTGGCCAGTTCATAATAAAATCTTATATGCAGGTAATTGAAGAGAAAACAACTTTGAAGACCAATCATGCCTAAAGCACCTGTGGAAGCAAACATCAAAACATTAGCAAATGGAAGGTAAGGTTCCAAAGGTAAAATACAAAAACTTATTTCAAAAAGCAATTCAAAAAAAAGCTTGTATAACATGATTAATCATTATGTGATTTGACTGCCACGATTCCTCCGCCATATCTTCCGTCTTCAATGCCAAACGGTCCAATGATGCCTTCATAACTAATCTCCATTTTAAACTCCATGACTCGTACTTAACCAGACTTCTACAGCTACACCTGTTAACGGTTAGATTAACGACATGACCTATCTATGTATGACTCTTCAAACCCTGATTGTTCATTTATTACACTAAGTTTTTCTCTCATACTTCCGCAACCTCTTTGTGCATACAGTCACTCTGTTTTCATATTCTTTGTGTATAACAATCACTCTGTTTTTACACAATTTACGCATACAACTACTCTGTTTCCATATATTCCGTATATACAGTCATTTTATCCCATATTCACAGCCATTCTACTTCCATATACTCTGTCATTCCGTTTCCATATCCACAGTCGTTCTGTTTCTATACACAAAGTTGCTCCATTTTTGTATACACAGTCCTCTTTTACGCAGTCATTCCATTTGAAGAGTAGACGAGAACAGAAGTTATGGGGCTCATTGTTAGAACTGAACCCATAGGGGTGAAGTACATGGAGGGTTATCCGCAGCTGAAGGGAATGTTACAGAAGGCTAGTTGGTTGTGCTTTATTGAAAAATTCAACGGTTACCATAAAGAAATCACTAAATCCTTTGCCAGGTCATTTGATGGAATGGAAGTGGAAATAGGTGACATCAAATTTGTAGTTACTGAGTCCTTTATAGCTGAAGCAACAGAACTTCCAAGGCTAGGAGAAAGGTGGTTTAAGAACAAAGAGTTTCATGATGAATCCTGGAAGGTCATTCTTAAAAATCCAGGTATGGACACTTCAGTTTTTAGAAAAGGGATTCCAATCTCTGCACTTAAAAACAAATGGAGTAGCATGTTGTTAATTCTACAAAAGTTTATTACATGTGAAGGGAGGTTTGGTTCTATGTATGTGTATCATATACGACTGTTAATGAATTTTCTAGAGAATGGAACCCTCAATCTTCCATTTTTCCTGTTGAATAGTTTGATAAGAATGGAAACTAATGTTCAGAAGAAAGTTGAATCAATAGAAACCACTCTATATCACCATGGACTAGTGAAGATTTTAGTTGAATTTCATTTAAGAAGTGTAGGGGATACATGGGAGGACTTTTTGGTAAGGAACTTCTTCCAAGATGCTCCAGATTTGTCTGAGGGAAGTCCTGTTAAAAGAAGTAGGAGAAGAAAGACCAGTCTCACCATTCAAAGCACCCCTGAAACTTCAGCACAGAAAATTGATGAAGAAGAACCAATCTCTGAGAAATTAACAGAGATCAGAAAGCAAACTAAGCAGAGGAGAAAAATGAAAGAAAAGGTTGAAGAAATCCACAGGGATATTCCTGAACCTTCATCACCTAAAGAGGATGAACAACTACTTTCTGAGAGACTAACCAAAATTAGAGAACAAATCAAGAAAGATAAGGAGAAAGGAAAGAGGAAACAAGTTACAGAAGAAGAGATCATAGGCTCCCAAAACTTGAGGAGGAGTTCTAGACTCTGGGGCAAAGTGAAGAAAGTGAAATCAAAAGAGACCCAGTTTATAGATTTAGAGGAAGAAACTCCAGCTCAGTCCCCTGAAAATATTCCATATGAGCAAAGCCCACAGAACTCTCCTCCACATAACTTTGAGGGCAGCCCAAGAAGAGTTTCTCCTGGCATTGATCCAGTCCAACAGCAAATCTATGACTACATAGAGTCATTGGAGAAAAAGAGTACATCAGTAGACCTAGGGACTTCACCTAATCTAGAGCAGCTTGCCATCTCACAAGAAACTTTAACTAGCTCCCTTAAAGAGGAGATCTATGAGTTAGAAGTTCTGAATAGGAACATCCAAAGAGAAAATGAAGCCTTAGAGGAATATAATAAGTTGGATAAGATTATCCATGACAACACTATGCTTCACTTGGATTTATGGCACATGAAGAACAAAAAACTAAAAAGGAAGAATAAGAAGCTAAAATGGGCACTTATTAACCTCAAGTACAGATTTCTTATGAGGAAGCCAAGGATGGCAGTAGGTGCAAAGAAAAGCAAGAAGAGGAAGTTGTATGTTTTGGCTGAAGTATCAGAACAAATGCAGTAGGTGGAGGAAGTTCACAATTTTGACTGCATGGGGACATGCAATAGTCTTGCAATGGGGGTATGTTGAGTCTCAAAACTGCCCTTTCCTTAGCAACTTTTCTCATCCCTCCTTTGTTTTTCCATGGAAAATACTTCCTGTCACCAATAACCAGTATGCATTGCCTTAAGGAGAACATTTTAGTGATTTTCATGTTATACTTTTATGTTTGCTATTTGAATAAGTTTTTTTCTTTTAGCTACGGAACGCAGCCCATTCTGCAGCTAATTGGCTGTTCCGCAGCTACTTCCATGCTTTTACAGGTTCCAGGTGTCAGAAGGAGGAAATAACTACATGGGAAACTTGGAAAACATCATGGCATGGATCGTGTCCTATTCACCTAGCCCAGGTTGACAAGGAAGACTCCGGTCAAAGGGAAGTCAAACATAGAGACCTAAGGCAAACAGAACTCTGTTTTGTACACGTTTCACAGTGATGGGATCCGAAACAACTTCCTGAGGCCACGGACTTCATCAGCCATCTGTGCAAACTGAATCCAACAGCCATCACCTTAGATTTATGTCTCCAGCAACCGAGGAAGAGAATTCTGTGTGCCTGTCTGCCCACGTGTTTTTGTTGTAGCTTATTTTTCTCCATAAAACAGTTGTATAATTTCTCTATAAATACCTATGTGAAGAACACAGAACCAGTTCGAATTTGCTCATGTGTTAAGTTCAGATTACTGCTCTGTAATTTTGAGAACTCATTCTCTATTTTTAATATGAAGACTGTGTGTTTCATGGATACCTGAAAGTGTTTGTTGGAGTGTTGATTAAGTACCTATAACCTGAGCAGTTGCAGAGGGCCCCTGCGCTGGCTAAGGTTACATTTCATTTGGTTTTGTCTTTTATAGTTAAACTGTGAATTCATCGTTTCTTCCATAATGTTTATAATCATTTTCTAACCTTGTTCATAACGCAGTTTTTGTCATCTTCTTACTAACGCAGAATAGCTTATTTCAGTACAAAATAGTTCTTTTGTTTCATTTCTTTCTAGTTTCTTATTAGTAGCTTGAAGTTGAGTTCAGTAGTGTAGAGTAATTTATTTCATTTGTTGTTCATTAGTCTTTAAGTTTTTAGTTAAAACTGATCAGTGCCATTTTTGTCTTGTCATTTTATTATTAGTTTAGTGACTCATATTGTAAGTGAATGTTTCTAAAAGCCCTTCTAGTTGATGGTTCATCTTAAACTAAGTGGTGGAATACTTCATTTATGTAATGAGTCCTTTTCTGCATTTTTTATTTATTTTCTCTTAGAATGATGAAGTACAAGAATTCCTCAAAATGTTATCACAAGGAGGTTGTTCTCCCAAAATTGTGAAACAGAGTAACTGAGCACTTCATTGTCTTTCCATAATAGATTAGTTGCAATTTCATTTTCAGTCTTAGCATTTCATTTAACTTTGTTGCAATTTCATTTTCAGTTTTTCATTAAGTTTTGATTTTTCCATAGACCAATCAATAGTTGTAATTTCACTTGCAGTATTTCATTTCAGTTTTTTTTTCATAATAGATAGTTGCAATTTCACTTTTAAGTCCTTTTAGTTCATGATTTGGAACAATAATAAGAGCAGGAATAGAAACTCTGTTTTCATTTTCTTGGTTAAACTTTACTTCCAAATCTGGCTTAAAGCACTTTTAGTCCTCATTTCATTTCTCTAAATTCTTAGCAGCAGTAGATTTAAGATTTTGTTAAGTACATTGCAAAACATTAGGAATTAAAGGATCAAACCCCCAAAACAACATAAAACTCAAAAACAATGAGGTAAGAAGGGTCATCTAGCACATATAGTGCACTACACTTCATCAGTTTACGATACCCGGATTGATAATTTATGTAGAGAAATTTAAGACACTAAATTGACCAAACAATGTGTACACCTTTATTTTTATTTTAAGTCATTTCCAATTTGTGATTTCTAAAAATTTATTCTCTGTGCTCATCGTCTTCTCTTTCTCTTTTAAAAAGGAATTATAATACATGGAGGGATTTAATGCAACAGATTTGGAAAAGTCATTTTATTTTCTTGTTAAATGAAATTTCTTTCCATGTTCCTCCTTTTTTTTTTCAAATGAGAGAAAGCTTTTTACATGCACAACTTCTCTATATGCACATAGATATGGAAGTGTGCATATATGGAAGATGACTTCCACATATATCTACATATACAAAAGTTGCGCATATATAGAAGTAATCTTCCGTATATGCACCGTTCTATATCTATGTTATAGAATATGCACATATACATGTTGATTTTTGGTAGCTTTGGAGGTACTCCAAGCCCTAGGGTTCGTGGTTTGGAGGTTGGAGCACCATAAAAGTCATTTGTGGGCTTGGATCCCAAGGATGGGGTTTTTTACCCAAAGGGTTTGGGCCAAAACCATGAGGCATTTTCTTCATGTGATGGATGGAGATGATAGAGGGTGTTGAGGAGAATCCAACGCAATGAAAATCATCGAAATCTAAGTTGTAGAAGATGAGTTATGAATTTCTGAAGATATTGTGTGGGCTTGGTTAAGATGGGCCTAGTAGTTGGAAACCTTATGACAACTCAACAAGCCATCCTCAAGGAATTTTTTGGAGCCACATATGAGGATATATATTAAACAAATTTTTTATATCATTTCATCATCCATAAGTGCACATTTCATAAGGAAATAACATCTTAATTTGAGTCGCATGTCAAGGGAGCCAAAGCAAGGAGGAATAGGGTCGTATTTGGGGCACATTTGTGACTATTTGTAGAGCCGAGTATAAGGAAAAGGATGCCGAAACTTCATGAGAAAGTCTAGTCGGTTTTGTGTTGAATTAAGGTTGTGTTCTCTTGTGAAATTAAGTCGCAGCTGTTTTGGAAATTAAGGTATGCCACAGCCCTAAATCACAGCTTGTGAGGAGGCTACATGTCATACAGGAGGGCTAGTAACCAACCTAAATATCAACACAAAGAAGCAATGACACAAGGGAGGAATTCTGCAACTGTAGGAGGTTGTTAACAGGTAAAATAGAGGGTTAAAAGTGAGCTAATTGTTTCCCTAGCCAGTCAGCATTACCTAAAGCAGAAGTACAGCAAATTTGAAGGCATGTTGATGTTATTTTGATGATGAAATTGTGCTAGGTGGATGGTCCATGTATGGAAAGTTGATTCAGCATGTGGGAGCCATGTGTTAGGGTTGTCTTGGGTGTTTAGAAACCCTAATTAGGAGCAGATTTCATAGTGAATTGTGACAGAAGTATTGGGAATCATTGGATTGTTGGAGTGAAATGTGTTTGTCTAAGAGTATCCCCATTCATAAAGGGAGTTTGACAACTGGAGTTTGGGTGAAGTTGTTGGAACCTATGTGTATCTCTTTGATGGATAAAAGAAGCTACATGACTGGTATATTGGAGCTTAGGTATTGGCTAGCCTATAAGAGAAGATTGGATCCGCCCGTGTTCATTGGAGAAGAAGTGACTTGCAACAGTGATAGGTGGAAGCCTTCATGGATTCTATGTGTTGTTTATTGATGGACTAAGGGGCAGTATTAGAGTAGAACGGAAGTGAATGACCGACAAGATGAGATACGACATAGATACTGTCATTGTGCACTAGAGCAGTGAGATTATCATTGTATCTTGTATTCTTGTACTTGTGGATAACTAAAGGCCATTATCCCTTATATGGGAGCCCTAGATAGTTGTATTATTCAGTTGGTTTAATATAACGAAGATTGGGTTCTTTTCCATATTTGTATAATATTTTTTAAAAAGTTGTTTATACTTGTGCATGTGTGATTTACTGCAATTTATATTCCACTCTGTAAAATAGCTTTGTTGAGATTTTTGGTTTGTTAGCATCATAGATTTTCAGATTCTATCTTAGGCCCAGGGTCATGGAAATTCAACAATACATAAGCCATATACTGAAGTTGCACATATATGGAAGCAATATTCTATATATGCATGCTTATATGTGTGTGTGTGTGTGTGTGCGTGTGTGCATATACAAAATCTGCACATATATAGAAGATGGCTTCTTCATATGCGTGACTTTTGTATATGCACATATGTACGTAAATGTGCATATATAGAAGCTTTTTTATATGTGAAATTTCTGTATATACACACATATATGGAACCGTGCATTTACGAAAAATGGCTTCCATATAATCACAAATTTTGTATATGCACAAATTCTATACATGCAAATAGATATGGAAGTGTGCATATACGGAAGTAGGCTTCCATATATATGTTTATATACAGAAATTTTTCATATACAAAAGAAATCTTCCATATATGCATAGTTCCATATCTATGTTATATAGGATGTGCATAAACAGAATGCATATATTGAAGCTGCACACATACATAAGCTATCGTATGTATATGCATGCTTCCATTTATATATATGTGCATATACAATAGTTGCGCATATATGGAAGCCATATTCTGTATGTGCACAACCTTTTTATATGGACATAGATATGGAAACTTGCATATACGGAAGATGACTTCCATATCTATGTGCATATATAGAAGTTGGGCATATACAGAAGCTATCTTCTATATATGCATGCTTCTATATCTATATGCACATATAGAAGTTGTGCATATATGGAGGTCATCTTCCATGTAAGCACACTTCCATAAATATGGTGCTATACAAAAGCCACACATATAAAGAAGTTATCTTCCATATATGTGCAGATTTTGTATATATATATATATATATATATGGAAGCATGCATATATGGAAGATAGCTTATGTATATGCGTAGCTTCAGTATATGACATTTTTTTATGCACATTTTCTATAACATAGATATGGAATTGTGCATATATGGAAGTTTGCTTCCATATATGCGTAATGTTTGTATATGCACATATATATGTAAGCCAACTTCTGTATATGCATGCTTCCATATCTATGTGCATGTATAGAATTTGTGCATATACAAAATTTGTGAATATATGGAAGACATCTTCTGAAAATGCACACTTCCATATATATATATATATAGAAACTGCACATATATAAAAGTTTTCATATATGCACATTTCCACATATATATGTGCATATACAGAAGCCACACATATGAAGAAGCCATCTTTTGTATATGTGCAGATTTTATATATGCAAACACACACACACACACACACACACATATATATGGAACCGTGCATATACATAAGATTGCTTTCGTAGATGCGCAGCTTCAGTATATGGCTTATGTATATGTGCATCTTCTATAAAACAGATATGGAAATGTGCATATATGGAATATCACTTCCGTAAATGCACAACTTATGTATATGTAGAGATATATGGAAACCATCTTCCATATATTCACAATTCCATATCTATGTACATAAAGAGAAGTTGTGCATATACATAAGTTGTGAATATATCGAAACCATTTTGCCATAAATGCACGCTTCCATATATAAGTTGTGTGTGTATGCAGAAGTTGCGGATATATGGAAACAATCTTCCATATATGCACAGTTCCATATCTGTGTTATAGAAGATGCTTTGAGACCTCTATATGCATCCCTCAAAGTTTGAAGTGTCTTTGCGCACTACATGGCAGCTTGTCGTACTTCCTCTACCATTTTTCTTTTCGTTAGCCCTGTTGTTGCCAGACCGATGGTTCTTTGCATGTGCCTTAGGTTCTTTAGCTTGCTCTCCACTATCTGTGAGAGATGAATGGCTTCCTCAACCCATGGTTGCGTCTGTGCTAAAATGATCTGCTCTTTTCGCCGCAAACCTTTGGCGGAGTTGTCAGCTGCAACGTCATCTGCAACTCCACAATATTCATTTCTAGCTCAAATTTGACTCTGTCAACTTGTGCCTTTGATTCTTTAACTCCTTCCGTAAGCTTCTCAAGCTTATCCTCTGGTGTTGCCTCTGTCTGGATCTAGAGCTATAGTAGCTCACTACATGCTTTGGTGATAGCCACTTCTAGTTGATGCCTATGTTCAGTTGCCTCATCACATTGTGTTATGTCAGGTATCTCAACTTTTGGTCCCGCAACCTCACGTTGTCCTTATGATTCGAGGATGTTAATGTTGCGCGAATATTCCTCGCCCTCTTCCGCGGTCATATTATAGCATTCTATTGCATGTTGCAATTGTGCATTCCAGTCGGGCTAGACCAGGTCATTGGCTCCTTTGGTGTCCGGAAAGTTTCTACTCTGATTTCCTGAAGGGCATCATCTATACACTGAAAACCATCTTCGAAGCTAAAGGTTAATAGGAAGCTTTTCCTCATATTGTAGTAGTCAATAGTGCAATGGTGCAGCTCTGATTCGAGATACCAATTCATCGGCATCACATCGAAAGTGTGGACAAATATGTGCATCCATTCTGGTTGAGGTTCTTCGCTTCATGTCGTAGTCCAATGAGACAAATGTTATCAGGGATCATCTTTATCGTTATATTTCTCTACGAGCCTTGTGTTTGCATGACCAAGCCTGAGCCTCATCAAATGGATATACTCCTTCCAATCTCCTATATATTCTTTATGCATGCCCCACATATTTTTCCATACTCTAGATGTGATACCGATGAATTGGTATATCGAATTGGAGTTGCACCATGACACTGCTAACTGCTACAGTCTAAGGGAAAGCTTCCCGTTAACCTTTAGCTTTCAAGATGGTTTTTAGTGTATAGATGATGCCCTTTAGGAAATCAGAGTAGCAATTTTCTAGATACCGAAGGAGCCAATGACTTGGGTCTAGCCTAACGGAACACACAGTTGCATCATGCAATAGAATGCTATAATATCACTGTGGAAGAGGGCGAGGAAGATTCATGCAATATCAAGATCCTTGAATTAAAACGACAATGTGAGGTTGCAAGGCTAGATGTTGAGATACCTGACATAACACAACGTGATGAGGAAACTGCACATAGGAAACAACTAGAAGCGACCATCACCAAAGCATGCAGTGAGCTACCAGAGCTCCAGATCCAAATAGAGGCAGTGTTATGAAACCAGCTCAAGAAAAGATAGAAAGGAAAGATCAATGCCTTAGAATTCAGCCTCTTCGAGGGGGCAACCTCCTTTACATTACATAAATGAACAATTCTTGGATGATACAAATGAAAAAACCTCCTTTCTATATATAGGAGTCTAAGGAGTCACAATATAATCCAGCCGACCTAACAATAATAATACAAAGCCACAAAAATAACAATAGAGGGATTCTATGGGCACAGAAATAACAATATGGGGGTAATAGGGGCACAACAATATAAATAAGGGGTATAACTACAATAGTAATGGGGTAATCACTAGTATTATAGCGACACAACATGCCCCTCTCCTTCAAAAATGTGTTGTCCTCAACGCTTGAGCAGTTCTGGATACTTCTGCATAAAATTCTCATCCTCCCATGTGGAATCTTCAGCATATAAGTTCTTCCACTTGATAAGATACTCTGAAATTGATCGATTTCGTAGCTGTCGAGTTCTTGTTTCTGTGACTGCTTCCGGTTCCAATATAATTTTTCCTTCCTCGTCAAGTTCTGGCAATATTGTTTGAACTGGGAGCTTGTCGCCTATAACCTTCTTTAAACATGAAACATGGAAAACTGGGTGCAATCGAGAAGCTGCAGGAAGCTCCAATTTGTATGCCATAGTACCAATCTTTTCCAACACCTTGTACGGACCATAATACTTTGGTGATAATTTATTATCCTTCTTAGCTTGCTTTAGGGACATTTTCTTATATGGTTGTAGCCGTAGGAATACCCAATCACCTACATCAAAACTTCTTTCACTGCGATGTTGATTTGCCTGTTGTTTCATTCTATTTTGTGCCAACACGAGGTTATCCTTTAAGAGTTGGAGGACTTGTTGTTGATGTTCGATGTGATGTTCCACTGCCTGAACCTTAGAATTTTCTCTTAAATATGATGTGATTGATGGTGGTTGGTACCCATAAAGTGCCATAAATGGGGTCATTTTTGTTGTTGTATGGAAGGAAGTGTTATACCACCATTCAGCCAGAGGCAACCATTTGACCCATTGTGTCTGTTTATCATATACAAAGCAACGAAGATATCCTTCCAAACATTTGTTTACTATCTCAGTTTGCCCATCAGATTGAGGATGATAAGATGAGCTATGAGCTAACTGAGTACCAAGACAAGAAAATAATTCTGTCCAAAAATTTCCAGTGAAAATGGGATCTCTGTCACTTACAATAATCTTTGGGTTTCCATGTAGCTTTTGAATTGTTTCCATAAATGCAGTAGAAACTGTACTGGCTTTAAATGGATGTGATAATGCACAAAAGTGTGCATACTTGGTAAGTCTGTCAACTACCACCATGATGACACTCTTTCCCTCAGACTTGGGTAAACCTGTGATAAAATCCATTGAAACCTCCTCCCAACGTTGGCTTGGAATGGATAAAGGTTGTAATAGACCCGGTGTCTTAATTGTTTCAACTTTATTTTGTTGGCAAACCAAACATTCCGCCACAAACTTTTGAATATCTGATTTAAGGCCATCCCAAAAAAATTCCTTCTTAACCCTGTGGTAAGTTTTTAAAAATCCTGAGTGCCCTCCTAAGGGAGAAGTGTGCAATTCCATAAGAATCTTTTGTTTTAGCTGGGAATTCTTACAGAGGTATAAGCGATCTTTGTACCATAACGAATCATTTTTCCAGCTAAATGTATCAGAAGTACTGGAATCTTGTTGTAGCTTTCGAATAAGTGCCCACACTTCTTCGTCATTCTTCCATTCCTCCTTTGCTTCGTTTATCCAATCTGGTTGGATAATAGAAATGGCACACAACAATGCTTCCACATCCTCATCCTTTCTTGAGAGTGCATCTGCCACCACATTTTGCTTCCCTTTTTGTAGATGATTTCAAAGTCATAACCCAACATCTTTGTGACCCACTTTTGTTGCTCTTCAGAGGATAATCTTTGTTCTAAAAAGTATTTAAGGCTATCATGATCCGTTTTTACCTTGAAGTGTCTTCCCATTAGGTAGGGTCGCCATTTCTTAAGTGCATGGAGTATTGCCAACATTTCCTTCTCATAAATAGCTTTGCTTAAAAACTTTCCCTTGATTGGACGACTTTCAAAAGCAATGGGTCTTTCATCTTGCATTAGAACAGCACCAATTCCATTTCCTGAAGCATCACATTCCACAATAAAGGTTTTTGTGAAGTCCGGTGTAGCTAAGACCGGTGCTTGGCACATTGCCTCTTTAAGATGTTTAAAGGCCTTTGTTGCTTCCGGAGTCCATGAAAATGAATCTTTCTTCAATAATGTTGTTAGAGGTGCTGCTATTCTCCCATAATTCTTAACAAACTTGCGATAATACCCTGTCAACCCAAGAAATCCTCGCAGATGCTTTATGGATGTGGGGATTTTCCATTCCTTAATGGCTTTAATTTTGCTAGGGTCTACCTTAACTCCTTCATGAGATACAATATGACCCAAATATTCCACCTCCTGGACTCCAAAGAAACATTTGGATCTTTTTGCATATAATTGTTTCTCCTCCAATAGTTGTAGCACCTTGTCAACATGTTCAACATGATCCTTCCAAGACTTGTTGTAGATTAGTATATCATCAAAAAATACTAACACAAATTTTCTAAGGAATGGTTTGAAAATTGAATTCATCAAACCTTGAAATGTTGAAGGTGCATTGGTAAGGCCAAAAGGCATGACCAAAAATTCATAATGACCCTCATGAGTTCTAAATGCCGTTTTCGGAATGTCTTCAATCTTCATTCTGATTTGATGATATCCCGAACGAAGATCCAACTTGGTGAAGTAAATTGATCCATGCAATTCATCCAGTAATTCATCAATGACAGGAATGGGGAACTTATCTTTAATAGTGAGCTTGTTGAGCTCCCTATAATCTGGACACATGCGCCATGATCCATCCTTCTTGTGCACCAATACTACTGGAGCTGAGAAAGAACTTTGACTCGGTTGAATTATACCAGCCTCTAGCATTTCTGCAACCATACGTTCAATTTCACTTTTTTGGACATATGGATATCTGTACGGCCTGATGTTTGGAGGAACACTTCCTGGAATCAGATGAATAGCATGATCATGATCACGCATAGGTGGGAGACCTTTGGGAGTCTCAAATACCTTGGAATGATTGTCCAGGACTTTTTGGAGATCTGGAGAAATAGATGATTCCAATGTGGAAACATCTAGCGAACATAATTGTGCAATTACACCTCTTTGCTCCTTTTTTAGAAGCTTTGTCATGCCATTAGAGCTGATTATCTTTCCTGGTTTCCCTGCAATACCCCTTAATTCAACTTCCTTTCCTTCCACAGAAAATTTCATGAAAAGTTCTTGAAAATTAAAAGCTATTGTACCCAAGGATTGTAGCCATTGGACTCCTAGTACAACATCAGCACCTCCCATTGGAATGGAAAGCATTGGGCTAGTCAATACATATTCTCCCATGGATAGCTTGATATTATGGCACTTTCCAGAACAATTTATTGTTCCTCCATTTGCAATCATCACTTGACACTCTGGTGCTGGATATAGGAAGCAATTCAATTCTTTTGCTACCCTACAATGAATAAAATTGTGGGTGCTTCCTGAATCAATCAACACTATTACCTTTTTCTTCTTGATTTGTCCTTCTATCTTGATGGTTTGAGGAGTGGTAATTCCCGCCAATGCATTACAAGATATGGTCGGATTTATTTGTTCTTCATCTAGGCTTTGTTCTTGGAATATATCCTCTTCTTTTGACCTTTCTTGCTCCTTTTCTTCTTCCTCTTCACAATCTATGTAGAATAATTTCTTCTCAGCACACTTATGACCTTTAGTGTATTTGCTATCACAATTGTAACAAAGCCCTTTTGCTCTTTTTTCTTCCAATTGTTGTGGTGTCAACCTTGTAGGTTGTGGAAGACTATGGGCAACAACACTTCCGTCTTTATAGTTGTGAATGGTATGCTTCCTAGTTGCCATAATTTTGCTTTCCATTTTTCTTGCTAACCTGAATGCCTTCTCTAATGAATCAGGTTCCCAAAGGCACACATCATGTTGGATATTATCCTTTAAAGACCCTATGAACACATCAATCCTATGCTCCTCTGGAATATCTTTTACCCTTATGTTCAATTTTTGGAACTCCTCAATGTGCTCCATTATTGAACCCTTTTGTTTGAGACTTATCAATTGGCTAAAAAAAGTGTTGCTTTTTGTATCCTCATAATGTGCTATCAATTCTTCCGTAAAAATTGCCCAAGTGATAAATTGTTTACGAGAACAAAGCCATTGATACCATACAAACTGATTTGGTTCCAAATATAAAGTTGCCATACGTACCTTTTGTGTGTTTTGCACATTATTGAGATCGAAGAATTGCTCCATCTGTAATATCCATGTGGCGGGATCCTTGCCATCAAACTTCCTCATATCGATTTTTGGAACATGGTGAGTCTTCGATCCAACATTAGAGTCTATGGAATCATGATTAACATTTCTTTTGTTCTCATCATGAGTTTCCTTTAGTACTCTTTCACCCTTAGTGACCATTTCTTGTAGCAACTTATTCATATTTATCTTCAATTCTTCCATCTTATCATCCATGCCATCAATTTTAGCGTCCATGCCATTCACCTTAGCTTCCATGCCATCCATCTTAGCTTCTACGCCTTTCTTTAAACAGTCCATCTTAGCTTCTACACCTTTCTTTAAACCATCCATCTTAGCTTCTACATCTTTCTTTAAACCATCCATCTTAGATTTTGTTCCTTTTTGTGCAAGGGACAGTTGTTGCACTTGGTCTTGTAATTTTGATATATCATGTTGCATTTCTTCCTCTTCTTCATGAGTCATGCTAGAGCTTTCAGGTTCCTTACTAGGTGTTTGCATTTTATTTCCCCGGGGCATCAGTTACCGATAATAATGCTCTACTATGCCCTTTGAATTCCTTCAAAATAAATTTTCAAACCAAGCTTAAGCAAAAATTTAAAAAAATCTACACACCTTTTTTCACTTTGTAGGAGCTTGATATTGCCTCTGATGTATCTTTGTACTTTCCAATCATCTAGTTCTAAAGTTTTGACCTGTAGTAGCTCTCTGTGTCCTCTTTCCAATGCCACCAGCCTTATCCAAATTGGATTCTCCAAGAAAGAGTTATGCACAATCTCCCAAGATGACTTGATTATAGACCTTTCCAGAAGAGTGAACTTGTATGAAGTTCCACGTGTACAATTTTTGACCTTTGGTTCTGAAAACGATATACAAGAAACTACAGTCCGTCCTCTTTCTGTACCTTCTTACGAAATTTCAATCCGATCCCCAGAGAGAAAGTTATGACGATTTTCCCTAGGTCACCTGTTTTGAATGTAATTCAGGAGTCTGCAAAAACACCAACTTCCTTAGATCATATCTCCGCAAATATCGCGTGAAAAGATCTGAAATTTGGACCCAAGGTTCAGCGTGATTTCTTCTCAAATGGGTTTTTTTTTAGACTTCTGAAATGTCACAGAAAAAAAGTTATAGCGAAAATTCCATGATGACATGTTTGGAGCAGCGAAACCCTAGAATCCAAAGCTCTGATACCAAATGTTATGAAACCAGCTCAAGAAAAGATAGAAAAGAAAGATCAACGCCTTAGAATTCAGCCTCTTCGAGGGGGCAACCTCCTTTACATTACATAAATGAACAATTCTTGGATGATACAAATGACAAAACCTCCTTTCTATATATAGGAGTCTAAGGAGTCACAATATAATCCAGCCGACCTAACAATAATAATATAAAGCCACAAAAATAACAATAGAGGGATTCTATGGGCACAGAAATAACAATATGGGGGTAATAGGGGCACAACAATATAAATAAGGGGTATAACTACAATAGTAATGGGGTAATCACTAGTATTATAGGGACCCAACAGGCAGCACCAAAGGATAAGCTTCAGAAGCTTGTGGCAGCAGTTAAAGAATAAAAAGCGCAAGTTGAAAGATTCAAATTCGAGCTAGAAATGAAGATTGCAGAGTTGTAGATGAGGCTGCAGCCGACAACTCCGCTAGAGGTTCATGAACAATGTGCAATGGACATCAAGGTTGCTATGGAAGATATAGCGACTACAGTCAAGGAATGTAGTTAGATCTTTGAAGACATTATAGAGATATGGACGTCGTTGGAGGAGGACCCACATGTATAGAAGATACAGGAAGAGATCCGTGATATGCAGAAAAAGTGTGACGAGATCAAAGTGACAATGCGGGCCTTAGCACCTGCGCATCGCTTTTCCCGTCTCCAGGAGGGAAAAATTTTGCAAGGATAGATTGATGAGCTACGATGAAAAGAGAAGATCATTTCAACATGGACACAACCATGGGCCGAGGAAGCCATTCAACTTTCACAGACAATGGAGAGAAAAATGAAGAACCTAAGGTATATGCAAAGAACCATCGGTCTGACAACAACAGGGCCGACGATAGAAAATATAGTAGAGGAAGTACGACAAGCCGCCATGCAGTGCGCAAAGACACTTTAAACTTTGAAGGATGCATATAGCGGTCTCAAAGAAAATATTCAGGATGTACCAGCTGAGTGACTCGGGACGAGTCACGTCTTTGGGTTGGGGGCCTGTTGGGTAGGGTCCCCCTAGGTCAAAGTTTTGTAAATAACCCACATTTTGAGAGCGGAAAGCACTTCACATAGTGTTTTAGGAGTCACAGGGGATTTAGGGCAAGTTAAAGCCCAATATTTTTTAAAGAGATGGGATTAATTTGAATGTTTTGAGTCGTCCCATGGTTTGCAGACCATCGTATTGTAAGGGAAAATATATATATAACGGGTTGTCTTAGTAAGTCAGAGGCAGTCATCATTTTTTGATCGTTTAAGCCGGTATTGTCATATCTTTCTATATTAGAGCGAAGGGGTAGGCTCGTGCAACTGTGTGCGTGGAGACTTTAGTAAGTCTGCAACTGTGTGTGTAGGGAAAGAAGATTGTAACTCTGAAGATATGAAGTTAATAAAGAATATTTTTGCGATTATTATATACTTTTGTGTTGCGCAATAAAGATAAGATCAAAATTCATAGTTGAATGCAGTTATAGTTAATTACATTTAAGGTACATTGATTTATGCACAGTATATAGATTTTAGATCTGCGAGTAATCTTTTTGTATGAATAGATCAAATTTATGCATATATGGAATATTATTTCCGTATATGTGCAACTTCAGTATACGTGCATCTTCTATAACATAGCTATGGAACTGTGCATATATGGAAGATTGTTTCCATATATGTGTAACTTCTGCACACACACACACACACACACACACACACGCGCTTATATATATATATATATATTCACAACTTCTATATATGCAAAACTTCTCTATATGCACATAGATATGGAATTGTGCATATATGGAAGATGACTTCCATATATATCTACATATACAGAAGTTGCGCATATACAGAAGTGATATTCCATATATGCACATTTCTATATCTATGTTATAGAAGATGCACATATACATAAGCCATATACTGAAGTTGCGCATATATGGAAGCAATTTTTTGTATATGTACGGTTCCATATATATGTGTGTGTGTGTTTGCATATATAAAATCTACACATATAGAAAAGATGACTTCTTCATATGTGTGGATTCTGTATATGCACATATATATATGGAAATGTGCATATATGGAAACTTTTGTATATGTGTAGTTTCTATATATACACATATATATGGAAGTGTGCATTTTCGGAAGATGTCTTCCGTATATTCACAAATTTTGTATATGCACAAGTTTTATACATGCACGTAGATATAGAAGCAAGCATATACAAAAGTTGGCTTACATATATATGTGCATATACAAATGTTACGCATATTTGGAAGCAATCTTCCGTATATGCACAATTCCATATCTGTGTTATAGAAGATGCACATAAAAAAAAGTCATATACTGAAGCTACACATATACATAAGCTATCTTCCATATGTGTGTGTGTGTGTGTGTGTGTGTGTGCATATACAAAATCTTCACATATATGGAAGATAACTTCTTTATATGCGTGGCTTATGTATATCCACATATTTATGGAAGTGTGATTATATGGAATATGACATCCATATATGCACAACCTCTATATATGCATATAGATATAGAAGCATGCATATACAGAAGATGGCTTCCGTATATGCACAACTTCTATATATGCACATAGATATGGAAGTCATCTTCTGTATATGCAAGATTCCATATCTATGTCCATATAAAAAGGTTGTGCATATACAGAATATGGCTTTCGTATATGTACATATTATATATATATATATGGAAGAGTTCATTTACGGATTATGGCTTTCGTATATGAGCAACTTTTGTATATGCACATATATTTAAATGGATGCATGCACATATAGACGATAGCTTATTGATGTGTGCAACTTCAGTATATGTCTTTTGTTTATGCACATCTTCTATAACATAGATATGGAACTATGCATATATAGAATATTTCTTTCATATATGCAAAAATTTTGTATATGAATATATATATGGAAGCTAACTTATGTATATGCACGCTTCCATATCTATTTGCATGTATAGAATTTGTGCATATATAGAATTTGTGAATATACGGAAGCCATTTTTCATAAATGCACGCTTCCATATATATGTGTATATACAGAAATCACACATATACAAAAGTTTCTATATATGCATATTTCTATACATATATGCATATACAAAAGTCACACATATGAAGAAGCCATTTTCTGTATATGTGCAAATTTTGTATATGCACACACACACACACACACACACACACACACACACACACATATAAGTGTGCATATATAGAAGATTGCTTCCATATATGCGCAACTTCAATATATGGCTTATGTATTGTTGAATTTCAAAGACCCCGAGTCTAAGATAGAATATTAAAATCTCTGATGCTACCAAACCAAGAATCTCAACAAAGCTACTTTACATAGCGGAATATAAATAGCAGTAAATCACACATGCACAAGTATAGACAAATTTTTAAAAAATATTGTACAAATATGTAACACAACCCAATCTTCATTATATTAAACCAACTGAATAATAGAACTGTCTAGGGCTCCCATATAAGGGATAATGTCCCTCAATTATCCACAAGTAAAAGAATACAAGATACAATGATAATCTCACTGCTCTAGTGCACAATCACAGTATCTATGTCGTACCTCGTCATGTCAGTCCTTCTCTTCTGTTTTTCTCTCTAAATGCCCCTTAGTACATCAATAAAAAACACCTAGAATCCACGAGGGCTTCCCCCTATCACTGTTGCAAGTTACTTCTACTCCAATGAATACACGTTGATCCAATATTATCTTATAGGCTAGCCAATACCTGAGCTCCAATCTGCCAATCTAGTAGCTTCTTTTGTCCATCAAAGAGCTACACTTAGGCTCCAAAAACTTCACCCGAGCTCCAACTGTCAAACTCCCTTTATGAATCGGGCTACTCTTAGATAAACACATTTTGCTCCAACAATCCAATGATTCCTAATACTTCTATCACAATTCACTATGAAATCTGCTCCTAATTAGGGTTTCTAAACACCCATGACAACCACAACACATGGCTCCCACAGGCTGGATAAACCATCCACACATGGACCATCCACCTAGCACAAATTCATCATCAAAATAACATCAACATACCTTCAAATTTGGTGTACTTCTGTTGTAGGTAATGCTGGTTGGTTAGGGAAAAAATTAGCTCACTTTTAACCCTTTATTTAACCTGTTAACAACCTCCTACAACTGCGGAATTCCTCCCTTGTGTCATTGTTGTTTTGTGCTGATGTTTAGCATGGTTACTAGCCCTCTAGTATGACATGCAGACACCTCACAAGCTGTGATTTAGGGCTGCAATATGCCTTAATTTCCAAAATAGACATGCGACTTAATTTCACAAGAGAACACAACCTTAATGCAACACAAAACCACCCAGACTTTATCATGAAGTTGCGACCTCCTTGTCCTTATACTCGGCCTTGCAAATAGTCACAAATGTGCCCCAAACGCGGCCCTATTCATCCTTGCTTTGACCTACGACTCAAATTCAGATGTTATTTCCTTATGAAATGTGCACTTGTGGATGATGAAATGATATCAAAAATTTGTTTAACATATATCCTCATATGTGGCTCCAACAAATTCCTTGAGGAGGGCTTGTCTAGCTGTCATAAGGTTTCCAACTACTAGGCCCACCTTAACCAAGCCCACAAAATATCGTCAGAAATTTATATCTCATCTTCTACAACTCATATTTTGACGATTTTCATTGTGTTAGATTCTCCTCAACACCCTTTATCATCTCCATCCATCACATGAAGGAAATTCCTCATGGTTTTGGCCCAAAACCTTTGGGTAAAAATCCCAGCCTTGGGATCCAAGCCCACAAATGACTTTTATGGTGCTCCAACCTCCAAACCACGAATCCTAGGGCTTGGATTACCTCCAAATCTACCAAAAATTGACATGTGTATGTGCATATTCTATAACATAAATATAGAACTGTGATTACTTCCGTATATGCGCTACTTCTGTATATGTAGATATATGTGGAAATCATCTTCCATATATGCACACTTCCATATCTATGTGCATATAGAGAAGTTGTGCATTTACAAAGGTTGCTCTCATTTGAAAAAAAAAGGAGGAACATGGAAGAAATTTCATTTAACAAGAAAATATAATGACTTTTCCAAATTTGTTGCATTAAATCCCTCTGTGTATTATAATTCCTTTTTAAAAGAGAAAGGCAAGACGATGGGCACATAGAATAATTTTTCAGAAATCACAAATTGGAAATGGCTTAAAATAAAAATGAATGTGTCCACGTGTTGTTTTTTCTAATTCAAAATATATATAATAATCATTGTATACCTTAACTAGACCCTCGCGCTATCCATAATTTCTAAATGGAACGATCTTTCAAAATCGATATTCCTCACGCAACGGATTAAAACGACTTAGAGGAATGAAACACGATGTGTCCACTCCTTTCGGCGAGGTTAGAAGATGCACACTTCAAATTAGAAGGCTTCTTAACTTCCTCCCTAGTCATTTAAAATTGAAAGCTTTTGGAAATTCAATTCTCTGGCCATTATTCGTTCCAAATGTGAAACCATCTGAAAGCTTTAAATTTTAAAATGAAATGAAATTAAAGGTGAATTCAAAGTTAGAATTGAAAGCTTTTAGAAATTCAATTTGCTGGCTCTTATTCCAAAATGTGAAACCAAAGAATCAGAAATATCACAAAAATTTGCAATGTTATTCCTTGAAAGACCAAAATAATATAAATATGTACTCACTTGATCTTCTTTGTGTGTTAAACATTATTTTCCAAAGCCTCCACAAAGGCATTGGGAATGGGCTCTAAACAACGTCTACAATTGCTTGCAACGAGGATGTCTTTATCTACAACTAATTCCTACTCAAATTTCATTTATATATAAATCTCATTGTAAATATTACTCCTAATTTGTAAATTGAATAACTTTTCAAAATTTATCTCCCTCATGCTCCGGATCAAAACAACTTTAAAAAGAAGAAAAATAAAACTAGATGTGCCCACTGCTTTTTGTAAGTTTTAGGAGATGCTAACTTCAAATAAAAAAGCTTCTTAACTTTATTGGTGTGGGTATCGACAAAGTAATCCAATAGATCATTGATCACATAGCCATTGCAGTTTGCTGCATGAAAGAATTGGTGTTTCTTAAAGACGTCGTAATGAAAATAGAGCCTATTGTTAAGCAGATCCAAAGAGACCGCCAGACAATAAACAAGAACAAGAATGATAAGGTTTCCGCTGTGAGTAAATGACTTAAAGATTTGGATGCCCTTCTCCAAGAAGCATCATAGGTGGCACGACACTGCATAATACCAACCATGTGTAATTTTATCAAACCAACATGAATATATACAATTTTATTTTACATATCAAAGAGCATCTCAAATTTTCCTCGTTGGTTGAGTTGGACCAACTTCCAGAGTTGTTAGAGGAACAAAATTAGAACCTCCAACGAGAACTTCAGCAGCTTAAGGAAACATTAGAAGCACAACCTCTGTTTTACAAACAGTTCCCATGGTGGTTTTGCTCCAATCAGTTGTGCAGAGATGAAGCTTATCAACAAACCATTTATAGTGGGACAATAGGAAGACTTTTCATTCCTCGAATATTTGGCGATGGAAGATGCAATGGCTAAGAATATTGGCGTGCTGGGCAAGGGCCGCTCCGAGAAAACTCTAATTCTCAATATGCTCTTCAATAGCAAAATGGTACATAATCACTTCAGTGACGGTTTGATTACTTTAGCTGACTGTTTCACAAATTTTGTCTGTTAAGAGTCTTAGGAATGAACTTTGTGTACAAATAACTTTACAAAAAGATGGAAATTTTGGCCAGAATCTAGATGAAGAAGGTGAAATTTTATTTTTGAATCAGAAATTACAACAAAGTCAAAGCTTTTCCATCTTCTTCAATGATGTATGGGGAGAGCATGTTGTGGAATTTCTAGAGAAATTTGGTGTACAATGGTCTGTAAGGGAGCAAGTTCCAAGTCCAAAGTTTTTGCCTGTTCCCAGGATCACACTGCCATGTTAAAACTAAAACTATAAATAAATTTAACTTGTTGAGAAGTCACAATAAAAATGATGAACAATGGAATAATATCAGGCATGATTAGCATCATGCAAGTTCCGTTGGACACCATGGTAAATGAGGTAATTTGTGTTACAATGGAGCAAAAGTCCATAGCAGCATTCTCGGATCAAGTCTCATGAAGTTACTTTATTTTATTCACAAGACATTGACTTTGGATTGCAAAGAGAATAACAATCTCCATGTTGATGGACTTTGTGAGAATGGAAGACCATGGGCCCACATCATTCATCAAGATCTCTATAGTTTAGAGAGATGATGCATCTCTCCATCCAAATTGCATTGAATCTCGTAAACCAAGCAGATGACCCATACTGTGTTGCTGCTCTAATCGAAATAGATATTACAAAGCACTCTACGGTTTTCATTTCCATTTCAAAATTTTGAGCGCGTGACTGTTGAGTTTGAATTTTCATTTCAAAATTTTGCATGCCCAATTGAGCAGTTTGAACTCCTCAGCACAGAGATGACATTCATGACATTGAACACATGTCCATTGATTTCATTAACTACATCAGAAAGGGGAAAGTCTAAACAGTGAACCGTGCTAGAGCATGAGCGGTGTAGTCGTCGGAAAATCCCAATGAGTCAATGGTATGTATGAGCATACATGATCTTTTAATAACATAATATGAGTCTGCACTAAGGCCAATCATTCACTTAGTGACTTGTCATTAAGAATTTCCACCAAATGGCAATGCAGATGAGGGAAAAGACCGCCCCGCTTCTCGACGCTTTGACTGGTCGAAAGTCGCCCATAAACTTGGTGCTAAAACTGATGAAAGAAATTCAATCCTTCCTATCCATGGACATGAGATTTTAATTCCCTTATCCTTTACGTGTATAATAATTGACAATAATCATAGACCCATCATGGTAAGTCGAACCATGGACGTTCCACACTAGAAGGTGATTTGCAACTAGTTTAGGGTCTCCACCTAGTTTTATAACTTGATTTACTTGTCTAACAAGGCTTTTGGATGGTTGTGTTAGGCTCAACGATAAAGTGATAGTCCCAATGACCCGATCACAAATATCCTCGGTGATAGGCGAAAAGTCTCTCTCTCTCTCTCCATATATATATATATATATCTATATATATATATATATATATATAGATATATAGATAGATAGATAGATAGATAGATATATTATCACCTTCAACCCTCTTACAATAAAACAACTTATGTATATATTGTATAGTGTATATTCTATGTTATGACTTTTGTATATATTGTATAGTGAACATTCTATGTTATGACACAATTTTATTTCTTCAAATTAAGACATTTCAAATTTAATACCAAAATATTTCAATTTTAATCCAAATTATTTTTGTAATAATTTTATTACTAATAACTAATCATGTGTTGAATGAAAATCAATTTAACTTGTTTTTTCATTTCTTTATTTTAGTCATCACAACTCAATCAACAATATTGGATGACACTAATTCTTAATTTAAGTATTAATTCTTATTGTAATAATAATAATAAATAAATAAAATTATTATTTTTATTTTAACTTGATTTGTTTCTTTATTTATTTTTTTAATTTTAGTCATCACAACTCAACCAACAATATTGGATAACACTAATTCTTAATTCATGTATTAATTTTTATTATAACAACAATAATAAATAAATAAAATTATAATTTAATTTTTTTATTTTATTTTAATAATATAAAATATATTATAAAATAAATATTTTAATACCTATCTTAAATTAATGTTTATAAACTTTTACTAATTATTTTATTTCTATAATTATATTAATTTTAATTAAATAAATACTTTAATAATATAATTACTCTTAACCAATCATAACTTATTTATTTCATAAATGATCACAAATTCAACTTAACCTTCTCCTTGCCTTTGAATGATAACAAATAAATCTACAATATTAAATGAAATTAATTCTTTATCATTTAACCATGCTTCTCAAAAGAATCGAATCATATTTTTTTATTTTTTTTAATTTGAGTTCAATAGTTAGTGATACCTTCTAACCTTCTAAATTAAAGAACTACTCAGTGACTTACTTCGTTGCTATGCTCGATCACAAGCTTTGTGGTTTAAGAACATTTTATGGTTTAACATCATTTCCTTTTTTTTTTCACTCTTCGTTTTTAATATATTTGTTTTTAATAATATAATATTATTATAATATGATATAAAGCGAGATATGTTGTGATAGTGGAAAAGCTATCTTAGTTTGGATTCCAAAGTTTCAGTGAATAACAACATACCTTTAAAATTATGTTCATGATTACGTTTAAAAAATTAATGAACAAAGTTGGGTAATCAATTTTACTTAATGTGCATTAAATTGTGTCTAAAATAGTGTCACCATTCACACAAAGCAATTTTAAATGGAAATTGTTGAGCTAGTAATATCTAACTATACGGCCCCGGATGCGGGTGATGACGTGTTGAGGGAGGACGAGCCACATGCCCAGCATGTGCCGCCTCGTGGTAATCCTTATGGAGCTGGTTCGACCGTCAATACATAGTGGTTCAGCACACACGCGAAGGAATTCATGGCAGTTAATGAGCCGGGACGGAATGCAGTTAATGTTCTGGGGAAGAGGAAGCTCGGAACTCGATTTCAGCAGACAATGTGGGAACCTTGGCAAGTTAAATCCAGGCGGATGTGGGAGCTGAGGAAGGCCAGAAATTCCGCCGCAGTGCATGTTTTGGTATACCGCTGTAACTCGTGGTGTGGCAAACAGCAGTGGTGGCAATTCACAGGCTCTCTGGTTCAGTGGGAGGCACGAAGGGGCAATTTGCACGCAGAAGGAGGGTGCTTGGCAATTGAATTGGTCAGTGCAAACATGGTTAAATTGCGGAAGAGGCAGCCAAGTAGACGAGGACCAGGAAGAGGGTCCTCCTCTCGAACTCCTGCAGCAGACGAACACCATCATTGCTGTTGTTGCTACTGCCACAGGAGGGCCAGAGCAACGCAGCTCCCATGTGGGCAATTTCTGGAAGTGGGCAGTTCGAGTGAGGGAGGGCCACTGCTGCCTGCGTTTGGCTCTGTGGTTTTCACCTTGGGCGGCTCACGGGATACCACAGGAGTCAATGCCCATATCTCTGTTATGTTCACAAGAATTCCGGAAGGAGTCGAGGCAGGCGTACCAGAGGGCATGGTGGAGAAACCCTCAGAGGGGGCGAGCAAGGAAGCAATGGAGAAGCCGCCAGAAAGTTCGGGCAAAGAGGATGCTGGCAAGGGTAGCATGGAGGAGCTGCCGCCGGTTGAGCAAGGAGGTTTGGGGAAGGAGGCGGACAAAGACACCGGACCATACTTGGGGCCGGCACCTCCGGACGTGGACGAGGACAGATGGAAGGCCATGTGGGCAGGTGTCCCGGAAGGAAGGGGCTGGTGCTATGTGGTGGAAGACCCAAGCCTTAGCGAGGAACCAGACAGCGAGCCCCAAATTCACTCAGTCCCTCCTCTTGCCACCAGAAGCGACGACCAAGGCCCCTGCGGGTAAGTCGGTCACGACAACAACTGTGCGTCGGTCCAGTTGGAATTTTCTGAGTCTGTCTATCTGGCCCATGTATGAAGGGTTCAGCTTTACTTTTCTTTACTGTTATGTTCAGTCAGTCACGGTCGATAGCCCCTGCATGGGCAGAAATGGTTTTGTTTAAAGCAATGAAACGTTATAGGTTGTTGATTTTCTCTGCTTCTGTACCTCCAGAAGCAATGGTTTTTTGGAAACACTCTGTTAGCTTGATTAGCCGCCTAAGGGATAATTTTGGTTTAGTCGATGCTGCCCCTGCGAGGGAGCTTCTTGTTTCAGAGTCTAACCTTTCCAGGGTGCATCTGCTGGCCTTGGAATGCCTGCATTACTGTCTGTAATTTGATTTTGTAAATATAATAGAAACTATTAGATAGTCTTTTAACGACAAAAAAAATAAATATCTAACTATACGGGGCTTTAGGAAGAGGGCAATAGAATAAATATCATTGTTGAGGTTGTGAAAATCAGTTTTTCCACCAATTATTAAGCAATAAAAAGACAATGAAATGTTCATAGATGTAATCGCCGTGAAGAATTCGTAGAAATAGTTGTACAATAGAATTTTTAGTTAGATTTTATAACCTTATTTTTAGTTAGATTTTATAACCTTTTAAAAGAGTATTTGCAGGAGTTTAAAACTTTAATCAAAATATTGGAGCATCGTGAGAAGAGGTAACTTGCACATGTAGAAAAGGATAGCCGACAATTACGCAAACAAAAACCATGCAGAATTGTTGAATGAAACATAGAGCTGAAGATTAAAGTTCAAAAATTTCGATGCGAAATTGAAACTTTATGGCAAGATTCCAAAATATTCCTAAACCATATTTGCCAAGGTTGCAAGCTTACGGACCTTAAGTTGTACACATCAACAAAAAAATAAAACCACACATCTTCAAATATTTCCAGGTATTTGGGTTCGCCTCGTTTTGTCTTCCAGTTATTATTATAGCATGGGGATTTGGGGCAGAGACACTAGGACACGTACCGACAACATGGATACACAAGCATTTCGACATCCTGTAGAAGTTCTCACACAGATATATTGAGACTTGAATTAAAACAAAAAAAAACAATCACAATGCCATTATTTTGCAGCAAGTACTCCCCCTGATATACAACTACAAATTGTGGATAGTTTATGTTTTCCAACCAATGCCTAAAACAAAACAACAAGCAATACAGAGATATGAGGAATAAAACTTTCCATTACCTAAAAAAACAAATCATTCATATATGGAAAATTTAAAACAATCAATAATAGTACCTTCTGAACTTGAAACTCAGGATGAACTAGATTTCAGTCATTGTAACCATTAGCTGAAGGCACAACATATTAGATATAAACATTCCATGAAATGATGTGTGAAGTGAACAAAGTTCCTTCTACAAATTAATTACTCCAAAAGACTTGGAATATGAAATTATCCATTGAGGATATAAATATTATATTAAAAGTGTGAATAAGAATGATAATAAAATGATTTACAATGAAAACGAGAGGCTTGCTTATATATCAGGCAAGTGTCTCTCCATGAAGAGTCATGTCTCATTTAGACATGCTTCTTCAGCCTAATTACTAGCTTAACTAATTATTATTTATGATTATTATCATTTATATTATATTTATATTATTTTATTTGTTACATTGTCTCCTTCCTCAAAAAGCTTTGTCCTCAAAGGTTATTGATGAAAAATGCTTGATCACTCTTTTCTTTTTTTGGCTTCGAAAGTCTTTCTGTCTCGGAACAGTGATCTTCATCAATTCAAGCTGATATGATCTTCTTAGTGACAAAAAAAATTGTCGCACTGAGAAGGGATCAGACCATCATAAATTAATCTTCTGTATAGTATTTTGATCACTGGAATTTTGTAACGACTTGTTAGCATAAGACTGAATTGAGGTTACATCACAATTATCTAGAACATCAGTTTGTTGTTTCAGTTCTGAATGGTTCAGATATGTAGCATGGTTGATTCGTTTATTCTCATGATTCAGATGCCGCCGAAAGGGAACCTTTTTGGTTTGATTTTCCCTTATTGGGCATGTGGCAATTTTTGTATTTTTTTTTTCTGGCGAAGATGTTGTTGAATTGGTTATGGAACATTCTCTTGGGATGTTCATTGTCTGAACTGCAACATCTAAGCGCGTCTTTTCTTCAACTAACTTGTCTTCTTGAGTAGCCATATTCATTGTCGATATTTCTCCTTGAGTGAATTGTTCCAACTTGTCTTTTAATGCTTTCTTATCCTCCTTAATTTTCTTAATTTGAGTGAGTAGACTTTGATTATGGATTACGAGACGTACAAGTTCTTTGGTTTCTGATTCATCAATATTAGTTTTAGTGTTTTGGATTTTAAATTTTTCATCTTTTAGATCTCTGATTTGTTCTAATAAATTTTTATTAAGGTTTTTTAAATGCAAGGTTTCCTCTTCTTGTTCTGATAAGTGCTTCTTGAGTTATTTCTTTGTGACCTTAGTCTTCTTCACTTGCGCAAGTAATTTTTCGACGTGGTCCTTGAGACGAGAATTTTCTTAGTCATTTTCCATTATTTCTTTGTGATGCATATCCACAAATTCAACATATTGTCGCTTAAGTATTGTGATTTCTTGTTTTACCTCTCTTTGGAATTGTTTTTGTTCATTACTTAGAAATTCCATTTTTTTTTCATTTAATAATCCTTTTAAGTATATATAAAATTTATATTAATTCAATATATATACTATATATCTCACCTCTTTTGACTTGAATGTGGCACTTCCTGACTTTTGAATTTGGACTTTGTATATATATGTATTTTTTTAGTTTTAATATATGTGTGGATAAATATATCAAACTTTATATAATAATAAGAAATGTGATTTCAAATGGCACGGGTTATCAACCGGCGCTAGTTCGGGTGCCTCGCAACTTTTTAACACGCAACGTATGAGGTCAACAAGAGGGGCGGCAGTAGCGAGACTTTAACACATATTGTATCGAGGGTCAACAAGAGGGATGACGACAACAGATGTGGTACGACAAGCGACGGCAACAGAAAGTGCTAGTGGAAGGAGGCAAGGACGTGGCACAAAAAATGGCGGTAGAGGACAAGCAATGTCGGGGTGGTGAACATGAACAGCAAGGGAAAGACTGTCGTCTAACAAGTCAACCAATGCAGCAATGATACCTGACTTTTACACCACTAAGACAAGCCTCTTGTTTAGCGTGAGGTTGGAATGCAGACACACTGTGGCTCGTGATGATGAGCAAGATTGCACAAGTAAGGTGTTGACAAGAAGGAACAACATACAGGGATCAGCAGAGGAAAACACAACAAAGGTGGACAATGGTTTCGACAACGGCAGTGGTCTCGACCAGGATGGCAGAACTGTGGTTGGTCGCAGTTTTTTGTTTTTATTTTTATATAAGATTTCCCTCAAATGTAGCGTAGAATCGCGGGAGAGCAAGGGATCTGAACGGTTGGCGTGGGGAGTGCCTGCGATTTTTTTTTATTTTTATTTGATTTTAATGGCCAAAGACCTAACAGAAAATCTGGTGGAATGGAAAATCTCCAAGATTGGCGAAATGCCTAGATCATGACGACAACAAGGTTGACGATAGGTTGATAGCCAAAGGTCTGGTGATCAACGAAACTTAGCTCTGATACCAAATGAAGTGAACAAAGTTCCTTCTACAAATTAATTACTCCAAAAGACTTGGAATATGAAATTATCCATTGAGGATATAAGTATTATATTAAATGTGTGAATAAGAATGATAATGAATAAGATTATTTACAATAAGAACGAGAGGTTTGCTTATATATCAGGCAAGTGTCTCTCCATGAAGAGTCATGTCTCATTTAGACATGCATCTTCAGCCTAATTATTAGCTTAACTAATTATTATTTATGATTATTATCATTTACATTATATTTATATTATTTTATTTGTTACAATGTGCTCCATTAATTTTAATTAGGCATGGAAGAGGGTTTTGACACCTTGTAGATTTGATGAGAGGCTAGATTTAAGGTCACATTACTCACCTTTTATTGCAAAGACCAAATTTCTAAAAATGCCACCATAACTGTTAACAACGTCCAAGTCTGGACATTGCTCCCTAAACTTCCTTGCTTCTCCTTGGATCACTTAAAAGGGGGAACAAAGAGAATTCATTGTGTTTGTTAACCATTAGCAACGCTAGTCACGGTTGAGGTCTTTTGATACCCTAACTGTTAATATTTTCCCTCACAAACCTGAAACTCCGTGGATGAAACTCATTTAGCCATTCGCAAATTTGAAATTCAAATGGTTTTTCAAATTTAGTTTTCAAATGAGACATCGAATATGTGTACATGGTGATATGATACGTTGTGGTGGCAATCAACATCAGAGTCAGGGGTGGCTCGATGGATGGCCATGGGGAGCCGCCAAAGATTTTTCATGCAGACGGATGCACCATTGGTACGCTGTATGGATAGGTCATTGGCTAGCTAGACCCGTTATTGTATGTATGAACATACCTGATCTTAAGAGCATGCACTAAAGCCAATCAATAACTTAGTGACTTGTTTTTAAGAATTTCCAAGCAATAGATGTCTAAACCTGTGGATCCGGTATTCGTTAAAACATTTAATGTCTCGGTCATGTGGAGGATAGAGGTCTAACCTTCATCCCTCGTGTCATTATCTCATAGCACACTTCATTGAGGTCTCATATCGAATCTTGTAAAGTCAGAAACTACCATGAAGGCTCGTGTCGAATCCGATTCAATGCAAGGCAGGGGAAATAGAAATAATTTCAATACGTGTCTTTCTTTCATTGGGTATGTACAGACGACAAAAGGGCGAAGGCAACCCTCGCTTTATAAAACACTTTCGATGTAATTATAAATGAGATAAAAGGCGAATTAAATAAAAATGATCCTTAATTTATAAATATCTTTCATAATATTTTTTTTAATAATATGAATTTCTCTTTATTCAATAATTAAATATTTAAAGTAAAGATATTGATAAATTATTTAAAAGGAAGATATTTAAAGTAAAGATATTGATAAATTTTGTAATATTATTTCAAAAATAAAAAACAATTTCATTACCATTTTAAACCAAACATGTTTAAATTCCATAAGAAACGTTTGGGAAATTTCAATTTTGACGATGCATAGAATAAACGTGGAAAATCAAGTTGTAAAAAAGTAAAATCACTTCAGGCCTGCATGGAATCTTCCCTCTACACGTGCCGGTGGGCCCTGTAAGTTCCTAGGTAGAACGAGTGAGGAATATGAAATTGTAAAATGAAATCATGAAATGCGGTTTCAGCGTTGAGTCTTCCCTCTTCACGTGTTGGTCGGCCATCAAGTAGAAGTAGTGGAATTTATTTGTGGACGTCCAAGACAGTCAAAAATTGTCAAAACGCGTGGAGAAATATCACATAAAGTGTCACAGCGCGCCGGAAGTAATATACCGAATCGTCCAATATAAATGGCATTTATGTCATCTCCCATACCCGTTTTGGTCATGCGTCTATGGTATCCAAAGCATCATTACTCAACGTGTCCACTCCTTTTTTAAATTTTGAATTCCTTTGCATCTTATTATTATACACTATCATATCCTACATTTCCAGATTTCAGTGTCAATGTAAAATATACTAGCAATTGTCCCAAAAGGTACAAAGAGAGGCCGATAGGATTATTAAATTAGAGTTGTTGAATTTCTCTAAAAGAGATATTGGTTGAAGCCTACAAGGAGCAAAGAGATTTGATGTTTGGAGTTCTATGCTATCTGGACATCATATTTCTTTAAATACAATGTAATTTTTTATAAAAGTTCAAGCGTAATGCAGTTCTGCCATGAAGACATACACTTAAATCGCTACTGGACTTATGATATTGACAAAGTTAAAGTGGTATACAAGAGAATGTATCAAGCTAAACCACAAGTTACACATCTTCAGACCTGAAAAAGTACATAACAATGGTCTGGCAAATCAATAGCGATATCATACTTGCCTTTCCTTCCACATACATACAATTGCTCCAAAGGCAAGGACAAGAAAATTTCAGCTCTAGTGAGCACCAGTGGGTCATTAAAACGAGTGACCAGAAGAAGAGGCACAATTGTATTAATCGAAAGAAAATACAAAGTTGCTAATTAGAAATCTATTGTCAAACACTATTGTTATCATAAGTAGAGTTTGTTATCACATGCGTTTACAATGGCCATTCAAGTTTCAATTTTATTAGATCAATTAGAACTTGTTTTGGTTCACAATCAATATTTTCTATTCAACTATATGTGTTTTATATATATGTTTTGCAGATAACATAAAGAACAAAACAGTAAATCTCATCCTCTCATCAATAATCACTATTAAGTTGTTTACATATTTTACTCTTCAGTGAGCCAATGAAGTGTAATTAAGATGGCCATCATTCTAATGTTAGCCAATGGAGTGTAACCATAAACTCATCCGATAGAGATCAACCACAGAATAATGTCAAGTTTTTGTGTCGTGAGATATCAACTTAGTCTTCTTTATATATTTGTTTCCAAGGATTGTCTGGTCTGGTGCAGTTACAAATTCCATTGGATAGGTTAGACAATGCAACTACATTAATACAGGCCTTCATTTTTTGAAGCCTCCATCAAACATACACAATTGCATATGTTCCCTCTTCTACAAAAGGGTGCAGTTGGTAAGAAATTTCAGAGTTCTCTATAGTTTTCCTTCTTGGTAGCCACTGGAAGAGAAGGAACTTTTGGTTATCTGCTTATGTGAACCATTTCTGAAAATTAATGATCTTTCTATGGATCATATTAATTCAAATTGTCTTATGTCAACTATAAAAATAAATCAAATCTCAGCCCAAGGGTCCATTATCGTCTTTGACTTTTCACAACATTGTGTCTAGTTGAAGCCATGATTTCTTAACCGTCTCTCCTTGTGGATCTTCTCTTTGATTATGGCGTAATATCTCATTGAAACACTGGAATGCTGGATTGATACTGGCCTTTTATCGAAACCTACATTGAATAGGCACAATTTCATTGTCCTCTCTACAAAAGGATAAAGGCGTTAAGAAATTTTAGCCATCTGTTTCCTTTTTGATAACTACCAGAGGAGAAGGAACCTTTGCTGCTCTGCATAAGTGTAAGGTCATCTAAGTTTTTTAAAACTTAATGATCTTTCTATGGATCATGTTAATTGATCCTGCCTGCTGCCTGCTTCACTAGTATTAACAAGTAAACAATGCATTAATTTATATTAATCAGCAAACACACCAAAAACATCCCTTTACTATATACTTTGAACTAAGTTCGCCGAGTACGCAGAGACAGGCAGCACCCCATTTTTAAAGTTCAAGTGCGAGAGGAAAATGTTAAAATTTAAAGAACAGAACTGAAATTTATATCGATGGGATCCATACAGAAGGAAGAAAATCATGTGAAAATTAGAAAATCTGAAACTGAATGTGAAAATTGAGAAAATTGAAAATCTCAGAAAGCAACTTTGTAAACTGAAGAGTTCACAGCTCTTAAAGATCAACCGTTGGCCACCACAACCAACTGCCAGCAAAAATAGCAGACTAAAATTACTCCCTAGACAAGTTCATGCAAAATATATGACAGACCATTGAAAATATGAGAAAATGAAATTGTAAACTGAAAAGTCCTGCGCTTTTAATATTCACTGTTGGCCACCACAACCAAAACTCTGCAAAACATCAAACTCCTAGAATAACTTTCCACTTCAGGAAGCCTATGATTACTTACAGGATCATAGGCTTCGTGAACAACAAGATCCAGAGCAGCATCTGTAAACCCTAAAGCAACACCTCTCTCTGCAAGACGAATTGCTACATCTTTCATCTGTAGTCTAGCAACTTTCTTGAGCTCATCATGAGAAAGAGGATCAAATACAACTATTTCATCAAGTCTATTCAATAACTCTGGCCTGAAATGTCTTCTAACCTGCAACAATATTCAAAGGCATGTCAAAGCACCGCAGCCAACTTCGTGATAAAATTATATGAAAAAGATGCATACACAGAGTCCCGGAATGCATTGGGTTAGGCTGTTTTATTTTGTGAAAACGATAAATTGAAGTTTATTGGAAGCAAAATTATGCACCAGCATACATTTTTGTATGCGCACCTCCTAATTTGTGCGGCTACAATTATAACATGCATACATTTGTTCACTTATCAGAATGAATTGTGTTGTAAGAATATTTTCAATGACCTTGTTGTGAATGAATATGGTACATGCTAAAAACAAGAAGAGTATGCTGCTGATGCTTCTGCTGGTGATTGATGGTTTTATCATTTAAACAATCTAGGTCTATGTTCTGTCCTATTCACTTTCTTGCTAACAAATATATCTTTCGACCTATGTAATTGTGCAGCAACAGGACAGGATGGGGATTTCAGAATATGAATTCAATTTAGATGGGGTATTGACTGGATAATGTTCATGTCAATTGAAAAATGTTTGTACTGTTATCCGAAGAGAAAGCCGGCCTTCCCACCCTCAAGTGAGTTGAGTGGCATATAGCCCCATGCTGCTCATTGCTCAACCCAAACGTGACTTTATGCTTGCGCACTACAAAACAGTGGTAGCATTTCTGGATGAGTGTGGGGATCATTGTGGAAAGGCTTATGTGAAAATGTAGATGTAGTTGTATCATACTGTCTTGCACCTAGATTGGGTTAAAAGTTAAAACTTCTTAGATATAATCTCATGACACATTTCAGAGGAATCTCACGCTGTTATGTGATTGCAAGTCTTATTACTATGACATTTGGATTTGTTAGAGCAAAGTTATGTGATTGCAAGTCTTATTACTATGACATTTGGATTTGTTAGAGCAAATAAAAAGGCCGAAACAAATTGCAAATCCCTTCAATTACAACAGGAATTTCACTTGGTTGAAACGGTGGAGTTGCTCTACACACGTGTAGGCAACTGGAATTATCCAGCACTAAATAGCTGGCTTGCAACGGGTTGTACGTGCTGGTTTCATAGATTCATTTAAAAGAAATAACAGTAATTTGAAAAGACTCTAGCAGAAGCAGATGCACTCACTGTATACGAAGGTGTAATTACGTTGTTTACTCCATCTTTAAAATCTCCACTTTACAGGAATTTCTCCTCCAGAAAAACGCTTCGATGCTAGCCATATTCAACAGTGACATTGGCAGACCCGGTTTCTCTGGCTTTCTGTGCAACGAGGCAAGGGATCTATGCTGCCGCCTCAGCATGGATGAAGAGGATCTAATTTAAAAAAACAAGAAACCACCTCTCAGCGTCGATGAAGAGGGTCTAATTCTCACAGGGTCGAATTTCACAGAATTGCTCATCTATTCGCCATGAGCACCCGCAAACGTAGCCTACAGTAATGGCGGACCGGTTCACAAGGTGTCATGGGTACCAGACGCTTTCTGGTAAGTCTGAAAATAATTTTGAATTTTCTAAACCAGTTAGGTAATTCAATTGAACAAGATCAATCCTCATGTTGCTTGAAAACAAATAGACATTCCTTCTCTGTGAAAGCTACCTTCGAGATCTTTGTGAAATTCTACCTTTGTGAAATTCATAGCTAGAGGTTTCTTAAAGTAATACCTTTTCTTGTGATAGTGGCATCCGTTGGCTTGTGGAAACCGCTTGCCAAAATGATGACCCAGGTTCAAAAATCGAGCAGGTGTGATCCTTTGGTAACGAGTTTGTTGGATTCTTTCCGAGGTGTTGGCTGTTGAGGCTGCAAACATGCTAATGCGGAGGTCCTGTTAATGGTAGTGCCTATATTGATGTTGTTATTGCTGATTAGGTGCAAGTTTCAGGTGGCTTTGATGGAATTGATATCCTTAATTACATCTTGGTAGACAAAGGTCATCTGATTGTACAGCTGATATTGTCAGGACTCCTGTACCCTCTTTAACCAAAAAGGGTTCAGACAGGTCGAACATGTAACATTAAAAACAAGTTGCTTTTGCGGATTTTTTCCCCATTTATTCCAATTTTCCTTTTGCAAACTGCTCTCTCAGATTCTGTAGACCTATAATTATATAATTATATGGGGTCTTTTCGCTATCCATTATCTCCGAACCGCAGAGAATATGCACTTGACCAGTGGAATGCTTGGTTGGCACGTTGATGCTGTTGTAGAATTGCCCGTCTCTCTAAATATAAGGGAATTCTACTGTACAAATGGCAGAATTTGTGCACAATATATTGGAATTTTTGGAAAATAATCACTTCACAAATGCAGAAGCTGCTTTACGATCCGAGTTGATGACACGACTGAGTTCAAATGGCTCTGATTCCCTCTCACTTTCAGATGAGTTGAAACAAGAAAGTGGAGCAAGGCACAATGAAATCTGCAATGGAGGTCGGGGGCCCGAGTGGAGAGATGCTGGATATATGCACATTAAAGATGATAGACCATATCACTTGAACAGAGGCACATCCTTTGAGAATGGCGTGGATGGCCTCAAGGATGAAGCTGAAAAATCAAGGTCTTTTCTTTTTTCTCGCAAGGCCATGTTAAACAAATCAAGAGATTCAGAACTTCTAGTGAAGGAGTTGGGATGCTATTCCTCTAAATATGAGCCTTCTGGAGAGCGCAGAGATCAGAAAACTGAACAGGCTGTTTCTGAAGCGAAGGAGATGTCTGCCTTAGAAGACGACTATGCAGATGAAGCTTGGATATGCAGTAAAACTCCTTCTGTACCGAAACAATTGCAAGATTCTGCAGGAGCCGGTGAAGAGAGGTTCATGTTTCAGAAGGATAATATGCTGTCCACGATCTGCTTGAACCGCCGCATCTTGTCCAACAACGTTCACCGCACCAGACGCAGGTTGTTGGGCAGAGGTTCCACAATCCACCGCACCAGACGCAGGTTGTTGGGCAAGGTTCGACCATCCACGGATTAACAGCGCATACAGAGGCAGCATTAACAACTGCGAAACTGCAAAGATGAAGAAAATGCCAGGTGTCAACCCTAGAATGCAAAGATGAAGAAAATGCCAAGTGTCAACCCTAGAATGAAAGGGACGACGAAAGAGTCTCTTTCAAAGGGAAGGCCTATCGGCCTAATTATAAAATAAATATTTTGATACCTATTTTAAATTAATGTTTATAAGTTTTTACTAATTATTTTATTTCTACAATTATATTAATTTTAATTAAATAAATACTTTAATAATATAATTACTCTTAAATTTTTCATCTTTTGGATCTTTGATTTGTTCTAATAAATTTTTATTAAGGTTCTTTAAAAACTCTGATAAGTGCTTCTTGAGTTCTTTCTTCGTAACTTTAATCTTCTTCACTTGCGCAAGTAAATTTTCGACGTGGTCTTTGAGACAAGAATTTTCTTCGTCCTTTTCCATTATTTCTTTGTGATGCATATCCACAAATTCAGCGGATTGTCGCTTAAGTATTGTGATTTCTTGTTTTACCTCTCTTTGGAATTGTTTTTGTTCATTACTTAGAAATTTCATTTTTTTCACTTCTTTTATCTTCCCATTTTTTTATTTATTTGATTTAATAATCCTTTTAAGTATGTATAAAATTTATATTAATTCAATATATATACTATATATTTCACCTCTTTTGACTTGAATGTGGCACTTCCCGACTTTTGAATTTGGACTTTGTATATTAATTTTATTTATTTATTTTTTAATATAGTTTTAATATATGTGTGGATAAATATATCAAACTTTATAAAATAATAAGAAATGTTGAAAAAAAAGAGCGGGGAACTTGAGACCTCTACCGATGGCAAGCAAAGGATTCGAACCCTCGCCGTTCACCTGCATCCGCAAGATAACTTTGAGCTTCAGGCTTCGATACTTCACACAATGGGGCCAGAATTTGATGGTCTGTAGGTCGGATCCGCGCTGGGAGCGTGGAAAACGAAGCAGGAGTTGCGAATGACGCTTTGTCTCCATGCCACGAACGCTCTTGTATGGCATGCAACCCTTGCCGTTAAGCACGATTTATCTTGCAATCACATTTATTTTCTCATTGATGACCAACAAAACGCACTCAGGCTGGAAACGGGCAAACGCCATGCTTTCGCTCTCCCCCAAGGCCTCCCAAACGGAGCCTCTATTGAAATTTATGACCTCCGGCAGGTATTTAACAATTTCATCATTATAATTATCTCTACCTTTCCATATTATGCTGCATTGGATAATAGATGTATCTGCAGCAAGGAGAAGGCTAGGGTTCCTACCGACGCACTGCATCAACCTGATTGGCCAGAGAAATACCCTAGAAACAGATCCATCGCCCACAAGACGGTGTGAGAATGGATAGGGGCCGAGGGGCCTACTGTGTCCAGGTATTTAACAGGACAACAGAGTTCCTGCGCAAATGTATGGAAACTATCTACAGAGGATCCAATAAAACTTAATGCATTGGCTGGGTACGTGAAAAACGACCCATACAAACCAGCTCCGGAGGAACCATGGCGCGGACAGAATACAAAAATCAGAGGTGCTTTTGGATTCACAGAGAAAACGCCCAATCCAACAGACAATGGCTCCAAAGATGTTGTTTCAAACAGTATGGGCGAAGATCAGATACAAATCTTCATCAAATTGATAAGGGGCAGACATCACTGCATGCGGCTCAGAAAGGGGGTGAATATTCAAGAATTAAAGAAGGAAATCTAGATTCAACTTGGAACCCCCGCAAAATACCAAAATATGATATATACTGGACGCAGTCTACAGGATATCCATACATTACAGGAATATGGTATCAGCGACGATTTAACTATCATTCTTAATCTGAGATTGCATGGCGGAAGCAATGGAGCCAGCTCAAAAAATACAGGTTCCTTTCGCGACGTAGTCAAAGGAAAGGAAAAAATGCAACATAAACTAGCATTAACACCAGAGCTACCAGGTACCTATATTGTGGAACAAAAACTGGAATCTCCAATGCTCCAGGTAACTTTGCCGGAGGTAACTAATCTACACACTGATCTATCCACTCATGCTGTTATCTATAGATTTCATGGTTTCTGGCCAAAATCCGACGCTCTGCATCACAATCCTCTCCACATGGTCACCTAACTATGAAGTTCACCTATGCTCAAAAGGTTTTTTCATAGTTAGATTCAACAAAGAACAAGAACATGACAATATCATCAATCAGGGGCCTTGGTTTTAGGGCAATGTCGGCCTCTTCACCATCCCCTAGTTTTCTGATTTTGATGCAAATATTATGAAAGTCTCAACAATGCCTGTTTGGGTGAGGCTTCATAACCTCCCTCTACACTTCTGGCATCACAAAGTATTAACAGCCATTGGGAACTCCTTGGGGAAATTCCTAAAAATAGATGAAGACAGAGTTAACATGGGAATCTTCACATTTGCCAGAATATGTGTAGAAGTGGACCTGAGTCAGGGGCCACCTGATCTCATTACATTGAACTATAATAATACACCGAGGGCACAACCACTTGACTATGAGAATACAACATTCAGATGCCACAGCTACATGCAAATAGGGCATCTTCAAAACACTTGCCCAGTAGCCAGAAAGGACCCCAAAGGGAATAAGAAACAACAAAAAAAGACCAATGGGTGGCAGCATACCAACTGGCGAGAAGAAGAGGACATGCAGACAGAACCTACAGGAAACCAATCAGAACCTAACATACAAATGGGACAGAAATATACACCGGAAGAAAATACCCCAGATTCCCATTTGGGGCTAGATAATATGAAACAACAACAAGAATTTCAGCTAGAAGTAAGCAGCACCAAACGAACTCATGGATCTGAAGGATCAGAATCTGATAAAGAACATCCAATAAACACAATGGAAAACCAGATAGCCATACTTGCACCCACTCCCAACTCTGAAGGTTGGCGAAGGGTGGAGAAGAAGAAGGGTAGAAAAGTATAGGCCAGCTGGAAGTTATTTTTTTCTTTTCCATATTGTAACCTTGTTCTCCTGTCATTACAGGGACAACCATCTGCATATGCTTAAGCATCTACAAAATGTAATTTTTTCATATGAATAAAATTACGGCTTTTTCTACGGGAAAAAAATATATTAAGAAATGTGATTTCAAATGGCACGGGTTATCAACCGGCACTAGTTCGGGTGCCTCGCAACTTTTTAACACGCAGCGTATGAGGTCAACAAGAGGGGCGGCAATAGCGAGACTTTAACACATATTGTATCGAGGGTCAACAAGAGGGACAACGACAACAGATGTGGTACGACGGGCGACGACAATGGAAAGTGCTAGTGGAAGGAGGCAAGGACATGGCACAATAGACGGCGGTAGAGGACAAGCAATGTCGGGGTGGTGAACACACACAGCAAGGGAAAGACTGTCCTCTGACAAGTCAACCAATGCGGCAATGATACCTGACTTTTAACCACTAAGACAAGCCTCTTGTTTGGCGTGAGGTTGGAATGCGGACACGCAGTGGCTCGTGATGATGAGCAGCACTGCACACATAAGGTGTTGACAAGCAGGAACAACATACAGGGAGCAGCAGAGGAAAACACAGCGAAGGTGGACAATGGTTTCGACAACGGCAGTGGTCTCGACCAGGACAACAGAACTGTGGTTGGTCGCAGCTTTTTGTTTTTCTTTTTATATAAGATTTCCCTCAAATGTAGCATAGAACTGTGGGAGAGTGATGGATCTGAACGGTTGGCGTGGGGAGTGCCTGCGATTTTTTTATTTTTATTTGATTTTAATGGCCAAAGACCTAACGGAAAATCTAGTGGAATGGAGAATCTCCAAGACTGGTGAAACGCCTAGATCACGACGACAACAAGGTTGATGATAGGTTGATAGCCAAAGGCCTGGTGATCAACCAAACCTGGCTCTGATACCAAATGAAGCGAACAAAGTTCCTTCTACAAATTAATTACTCCAAAAGACTTGGAATATGAAATTATCCATTGAGGATATAAATATTATATTAAATGTGTGAATAAAAATGATAATGAATAAGATGATTTACAATGAGAACGAGAGGCTTGCTTATATATCAGGCAAGTGTCTCTCCATGAAGAGTCATGTCTCATTTAGACATGCCTCTTTAGTGTAATTACTAGCTTAACTAATTATTATTTATAATTATTATCATTTACATTATATTTATATTATTTTATTTGTTACAATGTGCTCCATTAATTTTAATTAGGCATGGAAGAGGGTTTTGACACCTTGTAGATTTGATGAGAGGCTAGATTTAAGGTCACATTACTCACCTTTTATTGCAAAGACCAAATTGCTAAAAATGCCACCATAACCGTTAACAACGTCCAAGTCTGAACATTGCTCCCTAAACTTCCCTGCTTCTCCTTGGATCATTTAAAAGGGGGAATAAAGAGAATTCATTGTGTTTGTTAACCATTAGCAACGCTAGTCACAGTTGAGGTCTTTTGATATCCGAACAGTTAATATTTTCCCTCACAAACTTGAAACTCCGTGAATGAAACTCATTTAGCCATTCCCAAATTTGAAATTCAAATGGTTTTTCAAATTTAGTTTTCAAATGAGACATTGAATATGCGTACATGGTGATATGATAGGCTGTGGTGGCAATCAACATCAAAGTCAGGGGCGGCTCGATGGATGGCCATGGGAAGCCGCCGGAATTTTTTCATGCAGATGGATGCACCATTGGTATGCTGTATGGATAGGTCATTGGCTAGCTAGACCCGTTATTGTATATGAACATACCTGATCTTAAGAGCATGCACTAAAGCCAATCATTAGATTAGTGACTTGTTTTTAAGAATTGCCAAGCAATACAAGTCTAAACCTGTGGATCCGGTATTCGTTGAAACATTTAATGTCTCGGTCATGTGGAGGATAGAGGTCTAACCTTTATTTTAAAAGGTTTTATGAAAATTCTAAGTTTATAAATGTTTGAGATAGTGTTTAAATATTTATAAGATGTTTTATTTTAAAGACATATTTTAACATTTATTACAAAGTATTAGGTTTTTATTTTGAAACATATAGAATACGGATAAATGTTTTGTAAAATGTAAATTACGAATATCAAAACCTATCAAATAGGAGTCCTATTAAAAAATAGAGATTTTGTATATTTTCTTTTAAGTTTAGAAGTTCTTCAATTTTACAATGGAAAATTGTTTAACTAAAACATGAACTCAAAATCTTATTGTTCTTATTTTTAAGACAAGGAAAAAAGAAACTTCTCTATTTATATGATCATTATGATCAATCCTTTTTTAGCTAAGTTATAAGGGATTATATTGAAAAGAAAATAGCATATAGCTAAAATTTAGGATAAAAGGGTTAAACCATGGACCACCTAGTTTAATATAGGATTATTTAAAATGAATGTACTAATAACCATTTTAAGTTGACTTTTCTATGATAAATGATGTACAAGAATGTTATTGCTAAGTTCAATAATACAAATGGTTGGTTGAAGACAATTAATTGTAATATAGGAGTTAATCAAAGTTGTATTGACAAGTTTAACACATATTGGAAGAAGTAGGTTGCACTAACACTATTCCAATTACAATAATTATCATTTTTCTTGTGTACAAATATATTATTGTTTTTATGACAAGTTGTAATATAGAAGTTAAGCAAAGTTGTATTGACAAGTTTAACACATATTGGAAGAGGTAGGTTGCACTAACACTATTCCAATTACAATAAATATCATTTTTCTTGTGTACAATTATATTATTGTTTTTATGACAAGTTGTACCTTTGATATGGACAAAGCAATTAAGAATATTCAAGGATTTTTGTTTTAGCCTTGGGTTCATAGTGAATTATGACAAAACAAAGTTATGATAATGAAGACAAAAAGATCACCAATCTTAATTTTGTGTAATGATAATAACAACTTAAAGGAAGTTACTTACAGAAATATCTATCTTAGAGTAGACCTTCATCACAAGCATAATTGAAACTACAATATTGAGAAAATAAGAAATGGAGGGTGGAAAATCAAATTTCGTCTTGAAAATAATCTTAAAATAGTCAATTTCTAGGTAGGAAAAAATTTGTTTGAGGCTCTTGTCAATCCTATTACCTTATATGTATTTGATGTTTGTAGCTATACAATCTCTAAAGAATCATAAAGAAAGATCAAGAAAATCCCAAAGTTTATAATTCATAAACTCAATACACCTTATCTTGTTCTCCCCATACAAGCTAGTCCTCCCTGCATTGAGAGTGTGGCTATGACTAGGTAATTGATGTACAAGCAAAAAAAAACCAACATGAAATACAAATGACTTCCTAAGATTACTTCAAACTCAAGTGAAAGGTTCCATGACTTAGACAGTTTGGCATAAGGATGTCAAGACTTGGCTAAATCATTATGGATGGAGGAGGAGGTCATTGTGCATACATGTAAATTGTTATGATATAAAGAATTAGATGATAAGAGGCAGCTAAGATGATAGTAATATAAATCTAATTTTAAGGTCACACACCAAATTCGTGTATAAGATAGAGGTGTATATACTCTACTTTGAATCTTTAAGCTCTTATGAGGAAACACATATTTTAACACCCATTGGGCCACTCAAGTTGTACTAGGTCATGGACTCTAATTTAGAAGATTAAAATTTCTTTTTATTATAAATAGCATGAAAGAATAAAATCAACATAGCTAAAATAACAGTGGCATTGGATGATTCATAAAACACCATTAAATGAATGTAGTAATATTTTTTGTAATACTAAGAAGGTGGAGGATGAAAAACACCTTCTCCCAAGATATCATGTATATGCCCACATTAAATAATATTTGCAAAATATTTATAACAATATCAACCTTCCTAACCTTTCAAATCACTAAAACTATAGATATTTATGAAACATTTTCACCTAGCTCTTTGACCATATAAATAAAACTATAAAAAAAACCTTCACCCTTTTTTTAATGTAATAAATCAACATTAACTTCAATAAAAAATAGCAATCATCATTATTATCATCATAAACATTTTTAATAATAATAATAATTACGTCGTTCCCTGCGTGGACACAAGGTATCAATGTTTTGATCACATATGTCCCTGAACATAATTTTGTTGAAGATAGGCAGTGCCTCTCTATTTGAATATCCTTAAATTCATTTACAAAATGTAATTTCTTTTTTGATAGAAATTACGATTTTTCCTATGGGAAAAAAAATAAGGCGTTCCTCTAAGAAGAACTCCCCTCCCATGCCACCTGTGCCTTCATGTGTCATTGATTTGGGTGTTAAACAATAGAAATAACTTGGGCCCTTGGATTGATTCGACCAATATTATTCAGTTACAAAATCCTGCATTCACTGTGGGATAATAGTAAAAGCGTTTGAAGAGAAGACTTGTCACACAACAATTGAGCTTCTCAAGAGATGGCTCGAAGCCCAAACCCACATTTCTGATCTTGACTTCAAAAAGCTCTAGAAGGTCTCTTCTACTGCGCTTGGCACGCCAACAAGAACCAAGTGGCCTAGCTCATCGAAAATATTGCCTCTTTGATTCAAACCCTCGACCTCGCCCTCGCTAGGCACTACCTCCAGGTCTTTCTCTTAACTGGTACACGAATATAGTGGAATTGCTCATCTGTGCCTAGACAAATTCTATCTCATGCTCAACCAATTTCTTCATCATGCTTTTTTCCTTTTAAATGACCATGGGTGGCATTGTACATTGACAAAAGGGTTCATGGCAGATTTGAAGGACAAAATCCTTTTGGCTGAAGATAAGTACCCAAAGACATTTTTGTTGAGGATTCTCCTCAAATTTTAGACTACGAAGGGCAACTCCTGAAAGATTTTTCTCCACTCTCCACACAAGCTAGGTAGAATGTTGTTGTTGTCATATATGGTGGTGAGAACACCAAAACAATATATAGAAAATACAAGAGTCATGGGATCAATATTGTTTCTCTAACGAATCTTGAAGACTTGTCTGCCTTTGAGGTAACATCTCCTAGATTAACAGTTCCTGAACCTTCCATCTTTTCTCATATGAGTCCCTAACTGCAAGCTCATAAGAAAGCCCAAGAATATATGCAGATTTAAAACTAGATGCTGCCTCCTATAAATACAAAGGCAAATTCACAGGGAATACATAGATGAAGCATGTTGCAATAAAACCTCAGTGCCCTGGAAATTCTTTGATGCAATCACATTTCCAATATTCCTCATATGGGCTAGGATCCCTTGGTAGAATGCCACCTTGTTGTGTAGATTTGGAACGCCATAATACATGTGGGTCTCCCTTATCGTCATCTATGGTTACAACCTTAAATTTAACACTTGTTGCTTTTGTTGAGAGGGTGATTCGTAAACTACTGTGGATATTCCACTGGACAATTCGTAATAACAGATCCGATAATAAAATATCAAAATGAAATATTTTTACACTATTACAGTTTTATTAAAACTCTAGATCTATAAATTTAATTGTAATTAGTGCATGCATTCGAATGGAAATTATGCAGAAAAGTGGAGAACAACAAAATAATATTACATACACACATAAGACACAAAATATGCTTTGGGAAACCCTTCTGGGAGAAAACCCACTTGGAAGGTGAGGTTGCTTCGCTCTCTTTCTTTGTCTGGAAATATGGTTGTAGGTACAAAGAAGTAATTCCTATGGCCCATGGGCTGCTATAGTGCACAAATCCTCTGTGTTTGTTGTACCTCCTATCTCTCATGGCTATCTTTTCTCAGCTATGGAACATAATGCTCTCGAAAGAAAGGAATTCCTCTTCCTCCTAGTGGCCCAGTTATAACACAACTCGATAGCCTACTAGTGGTTAAGTTTGACTACATCAACTCTTAAATATAGTTACAATATAGACTCTTCTAGATTTTTTTACATCACAAACTTGTGGCTAGCCCCTTTTCCATGAATAATGGGGGCTGACATGGCATTGTCTCGAACTATAGCCGTGAAAACATGAAGGTTAACTTCTGAGTAACTTAACTTTTTCATATGGAATCTGTTTGACTTATTTCTTGCGTCGTTGGAAATATCTTTGTGTGTAGAACAACATGAAAGGTGCTACACAAAAGTGACAAAGTTTTACCCCCAAAAAAGGTCGTTTGATGCCTCAAAATGCTCCCAAATGGTTTCAGAACCCATTTTGTCAAACTAGGTCATGCTGGTAAAAAGGTCCCATGAGATGATTCATCCACTTTTTCCACTCTGGATGCATCAATATGGATAACAAACAATATAATGATTCAATCCAGATCAAAGGGAAAAACTGAGCCATAGTTCTCATGAATTGGGAGCTAATTTGGATCCTAGTTCACGGTCTCATTGGGGCTCTCCTACAGGTAAAGTTGTCTGGGGAGTTTAAGGTGAAGAGTTGAGAAAATTAAGAAAATCGGCCTCATTTGGTCCCCATAGTTATGAAGAAACATATTTATATTGGGTTCAAAAATTGGTAAAGGAAACTACACCAGAGGGTAAAGATGGAGGAAATGTAGGTTCTTCTGGGGAAATGCCACACAAGGGGAAAATAGAAAATTTTGACCATTCGGTTTTAAGTGCCTGGATTGAACATATGCATCTTGATCAGATTGTAGCTTGATATCATGATTATTTATTTAGAGTGGTGGTAAGGTGGTATAGGCCCATTTAAAATTCAATTTTTCATTTTTAACTATTTTTTTTTATAAATTCCCCATTTTAGTTTAAGAAATAGTATGGTTTTCTACCTATTATTGGAATTAAACCTATTGGAAATTTGGGAGGAAAGCATGCAAAAAGAAGATAGAGATGTTATGTCTATCAACAGGTTGACCAACTGAAGATCAATTGGGTGGTAGACCAGAGAATGACACTATTTTTTGTCGACATCGCAAATGAAGATGTTGTTTTCTCTACTTATAATTAACAACCGTGTATATATATATATATATATATATATATATATATATATTGAGAGAATTGAGTAGATAAATGTTATCAGTTGGTTCCTTTGCGCAAGGTCTTGGAAGAAATCTAAGATGTGGCATCTTGGTGCATTTTTAATTTATCAAACGTGAAATCCATAACATGTTTCAGTGAGTGAATTTTAAGGTTGTATTTGGGAAAACCTGTGATGTTGGACGTCTACTGCTATTTTTCTGTGCCTAAATTGTCAATTAAAGTTTGTAGGTAGCAGTTTTGTGGCAACAATTTTGCACATTGAAGCAGATGGCTACACCTATGTAGAATTTGATGGCGTAACATGATTTTCTAGTTGATATATTTGGTAGGCTTTGCCAAAGTAGTGGCATGTACATTTTGCAAAAATTTAAAGGATGGCAATCCATTATTTTGCCATGCAGCTTCACTTTATTGATTAGGTGGAAAGGAACTTTGAGACACTCCAATTTGTGCGTACTTTTGTTGTGAACTACAATATCAGTCTCTTGTGATGTCCTCAAGGTTATTATGCTCTAAAGGTATTTTCATAAAACCATAAGTGGCGTTAGATTTTGGATATGTTTATTTATGAAAGTGAATTTATCTTATAATTTTGTTAGCCTGATGAGCTTCTTTCTCATTGTCTTCTATTTGGATAGGAGAATCTTGTGATTTGATATATATATGTTTAAAGCATTGTTAATTTCATCTCACCATGTCTTGATCATTGTTTCATATCTTGAAGGCATTAATAGATTTTGAGTTGTACGAAATTTTATATGATTTACGAGAAATCAATTATTTTCTAGGGCAATATATTGTGTTTGTTAAAAAATTGATTACGAACGTTTAACTTTTACGCTTTATCTTTTAAATCTGGAAATGAGGCCAATTTTGCAAATGGGAACTCGTTTTTGGTTTTTTTTTAATGAATTTCATTTTAATCTAATTTTCCGGGGACTTTATGATACACAATTTTTTTGGTCGAGTAGTAATTTTATAGTTTTTTTCCAGGGCAACAATGGTCCAAACTTCTAAGTTGGACATTTTTGTAGACGATAATACTCAGGGCCTGATAAAATGAAAACTTCTAAGTAAGTTTTTGTGCATGCATAAACTTCTTGTGCATCTGTCTACGGGGGTCATGGCTTGAGTGGAAGTGGTTATATTCGAGGGTCATGGCTTGAGTGGAAGTGGTTATATTCGGGGGTCATGGCTTGAGTGGAAGTGGTTATATTCTAGAGATATGTTTTGTCTCTAGTGAGCTTTTCAATGTTTTGTCACTGATGAAGTATTTTAAGTTGTTTCAAAGTATTATGCCAAATGCAAGTCTTGGTGGGATATTTATATCTCCATCTATGGTTTTCTAGGTGCAACAATCTCATTTATAAATTGTAATGGTATATTCATCATCATGTCTGTAATGTGGAATGGATATTGAGATAGATCAGGTACGGTATTTTATTAAGAGAATTCATTGTGTTTGTTAACCATTAGCAACGCTAGTCACGGTTGAGGTCTTTTGATACCCGAACAGTTAATATTTTCCCTCACAAACTTGAAACTCCGTGGATGAAACTCATTTAGCCATTCCCAAATTTGAAATTCAAATGGTTTTTCAAATTTAGTTTTCAAATGAGACATCAAATATGCGTACATGGTGATATAATAGGCTGTGGTGGCAATCAACATCAGAGTCAGGGGCGGCTCGATGGATGGCCATTGGAAGCCGCTGGAAATTTTTCATGCAGATGGATGCACCATTGGTATGCTGTATGGATAGGTCATTGGCTAGCTAGACCCGTTATTGTATGTATGAACTTACCTGATCTTAAGAGCATCCACTAAAGCCAATCATTAGCTTAATGACTTGTTTTTAAGAATTGCCAAGCAATAGATGTCTAAACTTGTGGATCCGGTATTCGTTGAAACATTTAATGTCTCGGTGACGTGGAGGATAAAGGTCTAACCTTTATCCCTCGTGTCATTATCTCCTAGGTCACTTCATTGAGGTATCATATCGAATCTTGTAATGTCAGAAACTACCACGAAGGCTTGTGTCGAATCCGATTCAATGCAAGGCAGGGGAATAAGAAATAATTTCAATACATGTCTTTCTTTCATTGGGTATGTACAGACGACGAAAGGGCGAGGGCAACCCTCCCTTTAAAAACACTTTCGGTGTAATTATAAATGAGATAAAGGACAAATTAAATAAAAATATCCTTAATTTATAAATATTTTTCATAATATTTTTTTGAATAATATGAATTACTCTTTATTCAAACAATTAAATATTTAAAGTAAAGATATTGATAAATTATTTAAAAGGAAGATATTTAAAGTAAAGATATTGATAAATTTTGTAATATTATTTTAAAAATAAAAAACAATTTCATTACCATTTTAAACCAAACATGTTTAAATTCCATACGAAACGTTTGGAAAATTTCAATTTTGACGATGCATAGAGTAAAAGCGGAAAATCAAGTTGTAAAAAAGTAAAATCACTTCAGGCGAGCATGGAATCTTCCCTCTTCACGTGCTGGTGGGCCCTGTAAGTTCCTAGGTAGAACGAGTGAGGAATATGAAATTGTAAAACGAAATCATGAAATGCGGTTTCAGCGTTGAGTCTTCCCTCTTCACGTGTTGGTCGGCCATCAAGTAAAAGCAGTGGACGATATTTGTGGACGTCGTACCGCTTGGCGGGTTGCTGGCCAAGAAATTCAGAAAATGTCAGAACGCGTGGAGAAATATGTCATAAAGTAGCACAGCGCGCCGGAATATTATACCGTATCGTCCAAATATTACATCACATAAATGGCTTCTCTCGTCTGTGTCTTCCCTCTTCACGTGTTGGTCGGCCATCAAGTAAAAGTAGTGGACGATATTTGTGGACGTCCAAAAAAGTCAAAACGCGTGGAGAAATATCACATAAAGTGTCACAGCGCGCCGGAAGTTATTACGTGATTTATGTCATCTCCCATCTGCACCGTACCTTTAAATACGCGTTTTGGTCGGCAAGAGCTAACCAGCCATACATTGGGTATTAAATGCCCCTATGTAGGCTGGCGCATCTATGTATGTAAGCGGGTCATGGGCTCATGGTGGGCTTCCTTGCCGAATTTTTGGATAACTGCCAAAACACCTCATCTTGCATCCATGCCAACCCATGCGTACACCTGTACCATTTCAAACCTTCTCGGTTTTCGGTTTTCGTATACATTGGGTATTAAATGCCCCTATGTAGGCTGGCGCATCTATGTATGTAAGCTAGGCTGGCGCATCTATGTATGTAAGCGGGTCATGGGCTCATGGTGGGCTTCCTTGCCGAATTTTTGGATAACTGCCAAAACACCTCATCTTGCATCCATGCCAACCCCTGCGTACACCTGTACCATTTCAAACCTCCTCGGTTTTCGGTTTTCGTTTTCAAAAAAGCACCTTTTCCGACCGATGTGTTGGCGGTAGACTACTCCGTCTCTCTAACGGCGTTCGTCTCCGTCCCATTCCTTTTACATATAGTAATAGAAAGCAGGTTTTCGTGATCAGTGTGACAGTGGATGAGGATCACAAGGTCAACCGTCGATTAGAAGTAGAATTTGGACGGTAGAGATCTGTGGCGCGTAATTGAAATTTAAATTTGGATTGAGATTTAAATAGCAAATAAAAAAGGAACTCGGTTCTGGGACAATGACAGAATCCTTGTTGTGTGTTTGAATTTGCAGAGTAGAGGAAGAGAGACGGCGAGAACAAAGCGGACGGAGAGCTCAGGTTTGGGAGGACGTTAAATTTTCTGAATATTGTTGTGATTTGCTTACTGCGATTTTCTGATTATGAATAAACTTTCGCCTGGGTTCTTCATCCCGTTTGGCTGGTTAGCTCTTGCCTTCAATGAACCGAGGCAACTACCGAGAGAAATTAGTGTGAAAGAATTTACGATGTGTGTATCAATGTTATTGACAGAACGGCCATGAAGTGCATCCATAAAGCAATCAAATAATACCATAAAAATCCCCGCAATATAGCTCCTTTTTCTACCAAAATATAATATACGTTTACATGGAGAATATTGAAGGTGGGAAGACATACAACGAATATGTGTGTGTAGCTTCGCCGAAACCATAGCAGTGAACAAGGTTAGGCATATGACCATCTCCACAAATCTGGCTGTAAATGGCTGCGCGGACAGATGCTGATTGAACGCCTCCATTGCCTATAGATTGATTCACCAGAACGATCCGAACTTGAAACTGCACAGAATTGAATTGACAGTCGAAGAGGAAGGGACGAGATAGGCATGGATCACAAAATTGCCGAGATCAAGTATTTATAATTATCAATTGAACTCACTTCAGTTCAGTTTGGTGATTGGTCTATGTTCGAATTGTTAAAGTCATTATAAAATCACGGCAAAAGCTGGTGAAGCTGAAAGTCGTTACAAAAAGGCTAAAATCGGTGAGCTGAACTCCAGATTAAAGATGAAAGCACACTCAAACCGTTGTACAACATCCGAAAGGTCTGTTCACTCGATGACGGCACCACCCCAGGGAATCGGGAATCAATCATCTGGTTTGCCATCCATATATTATCTTTGGTGGAGACATGAAGACTATGTTCATAGTCTCTCTAATCATTTCTCCCCATTATTAATTATGGACAACATCATGTACTGCAAGAAGCAACAATGAAAGCTCCACTAAGATTGTTATCAAATTTTGTGTGCACGGAGAGGGTTTAAATATCTGATTAATTATATTGTTTTAGTACGTTGAAATATCTTTGTAAAGAAGTGTTGATTTTAAGTCCGATCATAATAATTATTCTTGTAAGTTAATTGTAAACAAATAGTGCATTCAAAATAATTATGAAACGACCCATGATCATTATGGATGGTAAGGAAATAATAATAAGAATTTAATGGAGAGTAAAGAATTTAATATGATGTATGGTTTTTATTTAATTAAAATGAGAAGTTAATATAAGGTATATTTTTTACTATAAATGAATTTAAAAGTACTTAAAAAAATTGTATAAAAAAATTGTATTTAATTTAGAAGTATTTAATAAATTGTATATAACTAATATAGATTTATCTTAACCCTAGAGGGATCAAATCTCTCTAGGTGCAAATTTTTCCTCAAGTTTTCCACTCAAAAAAGAAGTTTTCACCTCAAGAGAATTGATCCCTCTCGCCGGTTGATAGATCTCGGGTTAAAATGGGTCTATGTTTGTTTTAGTCATTATCTCCCTCTCTATCTCCTTCTCTCTCTCCCCTTCTCTCCCCCTTAATCTATGTGTCTCGCTCTCTCTCCCCCTCTCTCTCTTCCCTCCTCTCCTCTCTCATTCACTCTCTCTCCATCTCTTCCTTGTCACTCCCTCTCTCTCTCTCCAACTCTATCTCTCTGTGTCTCTGTTCTTCCCTCTCTCACTCTCCCCCTCCAAATCCATCTCTCTCCTTCCCTCTCTCCTTTTCTCTCACGAGTCCTCTCTCTTCCTTCCTCTCTCTCTCATCTCCCACCTCCCCCTGTTTCTCCCCCCATCACTCTCTCTCTCCCCCCCCTGCTCCAACTCTATTACTATCTCCCTCACTCTCTCCCTCTCTCCACCCTCCCTATCTCTCTTCCCTTCTCTCCCTCCCTCTCTCTCCTCTCTCCCTCGCTTTCTCTCCATCTTTCCCTTTTCACTCCCTTTCTCCTTCCATATCTATATATATCTCACTCTCTCTCCCTTCCTCGTCCTCTCCCTCTTTCTCTCTCTTCCCCTTCTCTCCCTTGTCACCCTCTCTCTCTCCAACTTTCTCTCTTGATGTCTTTCTTCTTCCCTCCCCCTCCAACTCCATCTCTCTCACCCTCCTTCTCTCCTCTCTCTCAAGTCCTCTCTCATTCCTTCCTCTCTCTCCCTTTCTCTCCCACCTCCTTCTGTCTCCACCTATTCATTATTAGGATGAGGAAAATTTCACGAATATTTGTAATGCTTTGGGTCAATATATTGATTGGGTCGAGACATAAGAAGGAATGTGATATTTTGTTTGAATTTGTGTTGAAGTGGATCTATATAAGGGGCTACCAATAGCAATCAACTTGTAGCTAGACAATTGGATTCATTATCAAGGGGTACATTAAGACCAACTACAATTAAAATATAATATTTTCCATGAATATGGGCATTTTTCCGTTAGATTTCCAAGGAAGGAAGAGACCTAGAAAAACAATCAAGAGGGTGATTAATGGCAGCAACTAAAACAAAGAAAGGGAGCTTGGAAGGAGAGTGTGGCTACAAAACCTTAGGAAGGAAATGGATCAAGATCTAAATCCCCTTATTCTCCAAAGAAATTAACCACTATAGATGAAGGATCTTCCACAAGTAATCTCAAGGGCCCTAGAGGGAATAAATTTGAAGCCTTGAACCTGGTATATGAAAATGGGAAATTCCGGATTTGACCCATTAAGAGATTCCTCTAGCGGAATCTCATCACGTGAGCTTTGAGCATCAAATGGTTGAGATGCATCCCTTAGACGATATCCCTCTTTGGGAACAAGTCGATACAAACAAACACACTAAAATGGAAGAGGAGGAATTATTTCACTCCACAAAAAATACAAGAATCCCACAAGGATCTTCTACCTTTGGATCAACAATTGAAAATTAGAAGGTGAAAGGAAAAGTAGAGAAAAACCACACGGAAAGAGGGCCAGCAAACAAATCGAGATGTGAGAAGCACGCATGTAGATAAAGATAATGATTTGGGTTCCCAAAGGTCATTAGAAGAAACATTCCTAAAGATTCTCAAGCAAACCAGAAAAGGAATTGACCATGCCCCTCTTCAAGGGGGCTCTAAATCCACAAGTAAATGATGAAAGTCCACTCCTAGAACTACAAATAATTAGGGTCAGTAAAAAGAATGGTTGAAGTTAAGAGCCTGGTTATAAAATAAAAACCCTTGGCCCTCCTTCTCCAAGAGACTAAATTGGGAAAACATGATGTTATCTGAAAATGTTCAAATTTATTGAAAGGGTGTGAACTTCAGATAGTAAATTCTCATGGAGCCTCACGAGGTTTGTGCATTGTGTGGTCTTCTCTTAACTTTCATTTTCTCTCTTTTCAATCCACTATTCACTAGCTCGTGGTTCAACTTTTGAATTTACATTCTCAAAAGATATGTTGTTTCTTCAATATTTATATGCTACTCCATTATCAAGAAAAAATAAAACGTTTATCTTCCCTGTAAATGCTAATGGACTTTTATTGGTGCCAAGACTGTATTTTTAGAGACAACATTAACACTACTCTCCATCTGTGGGAAAGAAAGGAAGATCCCTAGTTAGATACCCTTTTCAAGAGCAGATGTAAGACCTTATCATTAGATTAGGCTTGATAGATATCAAGACTCAAGAAAACAAATATATGTGGAGTAATAAAAGGATATGTCTAAGTCACATAGCTACAATATTGTATCACTTTCCTGTAGCCATTCCTTCCTTAAATCAAAATCTTCATGTTTACTCTAAAATATTGTCTTGGAGTGGTTTTAATCATTGTCCTATTTCTTTAGAAATTCAGACTATATTGGATTATGGCCCTTTACCTTTCATATTTAATCCATTGTGGTTGCATAAGCCTAGATTTTGGGAACTTGTTTGAAAATCTTGAGGGAAATGAATAAAACAGGTTATCCAATTTTTATTTGGGAACAAAAAATTAAATATCTAAAAGTGATTTTAAAACAATGGACCAAGCAAAATGCTTCAAAAATAAAAATTCAAGATCTTAACACAATAACAAGTGGAGCAACTCCCCATTTACAAGGAGATCTTGGTGGAGGAAAATCAAACTTTGATAAATATCACAATGCTATTAGAGAAGAAGAGGAAGAATGGTGACTCAAATCCCATATCTTGCAGCTTCAAGTAGGAGATAAAAATACAAAAAAATAATAAATATCATCCCACAAAAAGAACCTTGAAAAATAATATAAATTCAATATTTGTGGATGGGATATTTCTCACAGATCAAAGAGGAGATCATTCATCCCTTTCATTCTCTCTATGAATAACTAGGTAGCTAGGAGGATAGTGTTATGTGTGATATGCTGGAAAATATTCCTCATCTAGTTTTCAAAGAGGATAATGAGGCTTTACTACTCTCTATTACATAAGAGGAGGTATGGAATGTCTTTCTTTATTCAACCCAGATAAACCTCTAGGTCTCGATGGATTCTCAACACATATTTATCAACAATGTTAAGATATCATTAAATTTGATCTTTGCATAATGATATATTATTCCATCAAGAATAAGTGTATTGAAGAGGGTGTCAACTCATCCTTTCTCACTTTTGTCCCAAAATAGGTCAACCCTTCCTCCTCCTCTTGTTTTATACCTATCTCCCTTCGAAATTTTTACCTACAAGTTAATTTCTAAAATTCTAACATTGTGAATCAAGCCTCTCTTATCAAATTTGATATTAGAAAACTAGGGAGGATTTGTAGGCAACATAAAAATTGAGGAGAACATAGTCCTTGTCCAAGAAGTGATCCATTCAAGTAAAGCTTGACATGAAAATGGGATGATTATTAAATTAGACACAGCTAATTCTTTTGATTGAGTTTTATATAAGCTTCTCTTTGAAGTTATGAGAACATTTGGGTTTGAGGAATAAATGTTACAATCGCTAAAAAATTTCATTTCAAACAATTGAATCTCTTCTTTGGTCAGTGGGAGACCCAAAAATTTTTAGAGCTTCAAGAGCTTTGAGACAAGGCTATCCTCTTTCCCATTTGTATTTATCATAATGGAAAATTCCTTGAGTAGAAGGTTAGGCCTTGAATTGTCAAGATAAAATATTATAGGTATTTGCCTTGGTCCAAGTATTAAAAATATAAATCATGCTCAATTTGTTGATGACACTTTACTATTTGGGGGTGACTTAGTTATCATAGCTTCTAGGTTTCTTCTAGTTCTGAATAAATTTATTAAAGTATATAGAGCACATATTAATAAAGGTAAAATTCAAATATATTGATGGAATGCCAACAAATCCCTCATCACCCAAATCAAAACTATGTTGGGATTTTCAATAGATAACACTTGGTAGGAGTTGAAGTATTTAAGTATTATTATATTCCTAAATTCCCACTTCTAAAACTTGGGCTCCAATTATTTCAAATTCAAGTATAATTTTGACCAATGGAGAGCTCATTGGCTTAATCCAGCTAAATGTGTGGTTCTTATTTAGGTTGTTTTGTCAGCACTTCCCATGTTTCAATTCTCATCCTTTTGAGCTCCATTTGGAATTCAAAATCTAACGTTTGAAAATATCCACAAATTTCTATGGCAAGGAGGAAAATCTAACATCAAAAAATTTCATCTAGTCAAATGGCTCATTATTAACACTCCCAAATTACATGGTGGTTTAGGTATTACAGATCCATCACTAGTGAACACAGTGATTGGGGAAAATTTGGTTTGTAGGTTAACATCTCATTATAATGATTAGTGGAAGAAGGTTCTTAAATTTAAATACTTTTATGGGGATTGGGTTATCCCATTTGGGATTAGGGAGGTTCCCCCATTTATAATATTTTGTCTTCAACTATATTAATCGTTAAAGAGCATCTAACTTGGATTCCAAGTAATGGAATGAAGATAAGTATCTAGAGCAATGGGATCCTCAATAGCCCTCCACTAGAATAAAATCTAGAATCTAGCTCTCTTCAAGATTGGTTGTCCTCCCAAGATAAATATTCACTTCCAAACATCTCTTGTTGGATGCACAAAGGTAGGTGGAAAGGATGGGGTATTCTAATTGTACCGTTTGCCTTGAAAAAATTAGCTTGCTTGCTAGAAAACATGCTTTCTCGTTTTTCTCTTGGGCATAATGAGGATGAAGGCACAAGAGGATGGCAAGCCTCTGAAATTTCTCCCAAACTAGGATGTCTCCAACTACTATTCCCAAAATGAATCCCTCCAAAACCTCACATGGTGAAATATTTGGACTCAAAGTAGTCACCCTAAAATTAATATATTTGCAAGCCTTTGAAATTTCTGCCAAACAAAGATATCTGCAGCTATTTTTCCCAAAATGAATCCCTCCCAAATCTCATGTGGGAAAATATTTTGACTCAAAATAGTCACCCTAAAATTAATATATTTGATGGAATTTATTTCATTAGGATATCAATGTTGGAAATCTGAAAAATAGGGGAATAATTGGTCCTTCTCGGGTACCCTCTTTTTTCTTCTCAGGAAGAGTTTATCTCTCATTGGTCTTGGAATTTGTTTTCGTTTATTTGGTATGGAAGCATAATTTGCATCCTATGGAGGATAGACTAAATTGGATATCCAAAATAAGTGGTTAATTCACCTCTTGGGATCATCATTATTTAGGATCAATGAAAGTTAAAAATGTCTTCAAGCATCTTTGGGTTTCTTTCCCTAAATATATTTGGTGGAAAGTATAGATAGCTAGAGATAAAAGTATCTTTCAAGATTATAAATTCTTTACACATAGTGCAGCCATCAATTCCCTATCTATTTTCAAGTAATTTTGGTCTCATAAATATCAACCATGACCTTAATCCAATTCATTAGATAAGCAGTAATTTGGATATCTTTACAATCTTTGTAAATATAATATATAAATTTAAAATAATATATTACATGATTTTTTAATAATTTGTTTAAATGTTCTCTAGATGGAGTGATCGAGATGCGAGGTGGTGGTGGGCAGGCTTCTACCATTCCACCAAGCTACATGTTAGTGGGAGGTGACAGCATGCCTCCTTAACAATATAAGCAGTTGCATGTAAAGTGCAGAGGATAGTCTCCTGAGCCACCACTAGGTAACCTGAACAAAAAATATTTTATACCTTTCCAACATGAGAATGATGGAAAATCATATAAAATTATTTGGAAATGACTCTGATGTGGATATCAAGTCACCGATCGATCATGTCATACAACCTTAGCTAATCAATTTTTCATTCTATAGACATCAAGTGGTGAGTATCAGTTCCAAGACTTTGATATGTGGAATAATTTTACATCATTTTCATCATTTCTTATTGATCAAGGATGTGTTACAATGAATTAATAGGTGGTTGGGGATCTTTTAGATCTCTCAGTTCAACAATTCTTATTTACATTATTGCAATGGATAACACACATTCCTCTCTCACATTCCATCTAGTTTGTAAATTAGGTTTCTCGATACTCGAGATCCTCTTATGGGTGGGATATGAAGGAAAAGAAAACACAGTCATGTTGTTTCCCTCACCCCCTATGTAATTTTTCTTCACTCCAAGTTTCTCAATACATTCCATCTTGTCTAGATGAGATCAGGGAGAAAAAATTTCTTTGAACGTAGTCATTTCAGTTAACCTTATACCTCCTAGGAAAGTCGCCCATAGGAGTGTAGGGTCTACCATGGTTCGAGCCAAACACCTTAGCCACAAAGGCATCCCCTTGTATCCAAAAATTCTCTCATAACAAATGTAGGTTTTAACCCTGTACAATTAGTCATTACAAATAGATTCTCAATAAAAATAGAAAACATCCACTGGAAAACATACAAATTTACACAGAGAAGTTGCATATAAACCTCTATTTTTAGGAAATATAAAATATTTACTTCGCAAAAAATTATTAAAAATGTTTATATTATTTTAAAATTTTGAATTTTGAATTTTGAATTTTTTTATAAATAAGTTTTTTTCCTATTAAATTGATACCATATTACATAATATCAAATTCCTTTTGTTGTGGTTTACTATATTGAAAACCACAACAACAATAAAAGTTAATGTTGTTTATCTGAAATGTCCAATATACTAACTAGATATATACAAAAGGATATCATAACCAAGACTTGATTATACAATATATTACGTCACTTGGGCTCTAATTCCACAAGTAAATGATGAAAGTCCACTCCTAGAATTACAAATAATTAGGGTCAGAAAAAAGAATGGTTGAAGTTAAGAGCTTGGTTATAAAATAAAACCCCTTGGTCCTCCTTCTCCAAGAGACTAAATTGGGGGAACATGATGTTATCTGAAAATGTTCAAATTTATTGAAAGGGTGTGAACTTCAGACAATAAATTCTCATGGGGCCTCACGAGGTTTGTTCATTGTATGGTCTTCTCTTAACTTTCATTTGCTCTCTTTTTAATCCACTATTCACTAACTCGTGGTTCAACTTTTGAATTTACATTCTCAAAAGATATGTTGTTTCTTCAATATTTATATGCTACTCCATTATCAAGAAAAAATAAAACGTTGATCTTCCCTGTAAATGCTAATGGACTTTGATTGGTGCCAAGACTGTATTTTTGGAGACAACTTTAACACTACTCTCCATTTGTGGGAAATAAAGGAAGCTCCCTAGTTAGATCCTCTTCGATTGTCAATTCATTTCTGTGCAGTTTCAAGTTCGGATCGTTCTGGTGAATCAATCTATAGGCAATGGACGCGTTCAATCAGCATCTGTCCGCGCAGCCATTTACAACCAGATTTGTGGAGATGGTCATATGCCTAACCTTGTTCACTGCTATGGTCTCGGCGAAGCTACACACTCACATATTCGTTGTATGTCTTCCCACCTTCAATATTCTCCATGTAAACGTATATTATATTTTGGTAGAAAAAGGAGCTATATTGCGGGAGATTTTTCTGGTATTATTTGATTGCTTTATGGATGCACTTCATGGCCGTTCTGTCAATAACATTGATACACACATCGTAAATTCTTTCACACTAATTTCTCTGGGTAGTTGCCTCGGTTCATTGAAGGCAAGAGCTAACCAGCCAAACGGGATGAAGAACCCAGGCGAAAGTTTATTCATAATCAGAAAATCGCAGTAAGCAAATCACAATAATATTCAGAAAATTTAACGTCCTCCCAAACCTGAGCTCTCCGTCCGCTTTGTTCTCGCCGTCTCTCTTCCTCTACTCTGCAAATTCAAACACACAACAAGGATTCTGTCATTGTCCTAGAACCGAGTTCCTTTTTTATTTGCAATCCAAATCTCAATCCAAATTTAAATTTCAATTACGCGCCACAGATCTCTACCGTCCAAATTCTACTTCTAATCGACGGTTGACCTTGTGATCCTCATCCGCTGTCACACGGATCACGAAAACCCGCCTTCTATTACTATATGTAAAAGGAATGGGACGGAGACGAACGCCGTTAGAGAGACGGAGTAGTCGACGACCAACACATCGGTCGGAAAAGGTGCTTTTCTGAAAACGAAAACCGAAAACCGAGGAGGTTTGAAATGGTACGGGTGTACGCATGGGTTGGCATGGATGCAAGATGAGGTGTTTTGGCGGTGATCGGAAAGTTCGGCAAGGAAGCTGACCATGAGCCCAAGACCCGCTCACATACATAGATGCGCCAGCCTACATAGGGGCATTTAATACCCAATGTATGGCTGGTTAGCTCTTGCCGTCTTGGTCACGCGTCTATGGTATCCAAAGCATCATTGCTCAACGTGTCCACTCCTTTTTTAAATTTTGAATTCCTTTGCATCTTATTATTATACAGTTTATCATATCCTACATTTCCAGATTTCAGTATCAATGTAAAATATATTATAAAATAAATATTTTGATACCTATCTTAAATTAATGTTTATAAGCTTTTACTAATTATTTTATTTTTATAATTATATTAATTTTAATTAAATAAATACTTTAATAATATAATTACTCTTAACCAATCATAACTTATTTATTTAATAAATAAACACAAATTCAACTTAACTTTCTCCTTACAAATAAATCTACAATATTAAATGATATTAATTCTTTATCATTTAACCATGCTTCTCAAAAGAATCAATCATTTTTTTTTAATTTGAGTTCAATAGTTAGTGATACTTTCTAAATTAAAGAACTACTCAGTGATGCACTTCGTTGCTATGCTCAATCACAAGCTTTGTGGTTTAAGAACATTTTATGGTTTACAACAATTTCCTTCTCTTTCTTTGACTCTTCGTTTTTAATATATTTGTTTTTAATAATATAATATTATTATAATATGATATAAAGCGAGATATGTTGTGATAGTGGAAAAGCTATCTTAGTTTGGATTCCAAATTTTCAATTAACAACAACACACCTTTAAAATTATGTTTATGGTTACGTTTAAAAAGTTAATGAGCAAAGTTGGGTAATCAATTTTACTTAATGTGCATTGAATTGTGTCGAAAATAGTGTCACCATTCACACAAAGCAATTTTAAATGGAAATTGTTGTGCTAGTAATATCTCACTATATGGGGCTTTAGGAAGAGGGCAATAGAATAAATATCATTGTTGAGGTTGTGAAAATCAGTTTTTCCACCAATTATTAAGCAATAAAAAGACAATGAAATGTTCATAGATGTAATCGCCGTGAAGAATTCGTAGAAATAGTTGTACAATAGAATTTTTAGTTAGATTTTATAACTTTTTAAAAGAGGATCTGCAGGAGTTTAAAACTTTAATCAAAATATTGGAGCATCTTGAGAATAGGTAACTTGCACATGTAAAAAAGGATAGCCGAAAATTACGCAAACAAAAACCATGCAGAATTGTTGAACGAAACATAGAGCTGAAGATTAAAGTTCAAAAATTTCGATGTGAAATTGAAACTTTATGGCAAGATTCCAAAATATTCCTAAACCATATTTGCCAAGGCTGCAAGCTCACAGAGCTTAAGTTGTACACAGCAATAAAAAATAAAACCACACATCTTCAAATATTTCCAGGTATTTGGGTTCGCCTCGTTTTGTCTTCCAGTTATTATTATAGCATGGGGATTTGGGGCAGAGACACTAGGACACGTACCGACAACATGTATACACAAGCATTTCGACATCCTGTAGAAGTTCTCACACATATATATTGAGCCTCGAATTAAAACAAAAAAAGAATCACAATGCCATTATTCTGCAGCAAGTACTCCACCTAACATACAACTACAAATTGTGGATAGTTTGTGTTTTCCAACCAATGCCTAAAACAAAACAACAAGCAATACAAAGATATGAGGAATAAGACTTTCCATTACCTAAAAAAACAAATCATTCATATATGGAAAATTTAAAACAATCAATAATAATACCTTCTGAACTTGAAACTCAGGATGAACCAGATTTGAGCTCCTATAACCATTAGCTGAAGGCACAACATATTAGATATAAACATTCCATGAATGATGTGTGAAGTGAACAAAGTTCCTTCTACAAATTAATTACTCCAAAAGACTTGGAATATGAAATTATCCATTGAGGATATAAATATTATATTAAAAGTGTGAATAAGAATGATAATGAATAAGATGATTTACAATGAGAACGAGAGGCTTGCTTATATATCAGGCAATTGTTTCTCCATGAAGAGTCATGTCTCATTTAGACATGCCTCTTCAGCGTAATTACTAGCTTAACTAATTATTATTTATGATTATTATCATTTATATTATTTTATTTGTTACATTGCCTTTTTCCTCAAAAAACTTTGTCCTCAAAGCTTATTGATGAAAATGGCTTGACCTCTCTTTTTTTTTGGCTTCAAAAGTCTTTCTGTCTTGGAATAGTCATCTTCGTCGATACAAGCTGATATGATCTTCTTAGTGACAAACAAAATTGTCGCACTGAGAAGGGATCAGACCATCCTAAATTAATCTTCTGTATAGTATTTTGATCACTGGAATTTTTTAACGACTTGTTAGCATAAGACTAGATTGAGGTTACATCACTATTATCTAGAACATCAGTTTGTTGTTTCGGTTCTGAATGGTTCAGATATGTAGCATGGTTGATTTGTCTTTTCTCTTGATTCGGATGCCGATAGGGAACCTTTTGGTTTGATTTTCCCTTATTGGGCATGTGGCAATTTTTATATTTTTTTTTTGGCGAAGATGTTGTTGAATTGGTTATGGAACATTCTCTTGGGATGTTCATTGTCTGAACTACAACATCTAAGCGCGTCTTTTCTTCAACTAACTTGTCTTCTTAAGCAGCCATATTCATTTTCGATATTTCTCATTGAGTGAATTGTTCCAACTTGTCTTTTAATGCTTTCTTATCCTCCTTAATTTTCTTAATTTGAGTGAGTAGACTTTGATTATGGATTCTGAGACGTAAAAGTTCTTTGGTTTCTGATTCATCAATATTAGTTTCAGTGTTTTGGATTTTAAATTTTTCATCTTTTAGATCTCTGATTTGTTCTAATAAATTTTTATTAAGGTTCTTTAAACACAAGGTTTCCTCTTCTTGTTCTGATAAGTGCTTCTTGAGTTCTTTCTTTGTGACCTTAGTCTTCTTCACTTGCGCAAGTAATTTTTCGACGTGGTCCTTGAGACGAGAATTTTCTTCGTCCTTTTCCATTATTTCTTTGTGATGCATATCCACAAATTCAGCATATTGTCGCTTAAGTATTGTGATTTCTTGTTTTACCTCTCTTTGGAATTGTTTTTGTTCATTACTTAGAAATTCCATTTTTTTCACTTTTTTTATCTTCCCATTTTTTTTTGATTTGATTTAATAATCCTTTTAAGTATATATAAAATTTATATTAATTCAATATATATACTATATATCTCACCTCTTTTGACTTGAATGTGGCACTTCCCGACTTTTGAATTTGGACTTTGTATATTAATTTTTTTTTTTTTTTAATATAGTTTTAATATATGTGTGGATAAATATATCAAACTTTATATAATAATAAGAAATGTTGGAAAAAGGAGCGAGGAACTTGAGACCTCTACCGATGACAAGCAAAGGATTCGAACCCTCGCCATTTACCTGCATCCGCAAGACAGCTCTGTGCTTCAGGCTTCGATACTTCAAACAATGGAGCTAGAATTTAATGGTCTGCAAGTCGGATCTCGCGCTGGGAGCGTGGAAAACGAAGCAAGAGCTGTGAATGACGCTTTGTCTCCATGCCACAGACGCTCTTGTATGGCATGCAACCCTTGCCGTTAAGCACGATTTCTCTTCCAATCACAGTTATTTTCTCGTTGATGACCAGCAAAACGCACTCAGGCCGGAAATTGGCAAACGCCATGCTTTCGCTCTCCCCCAAGGCCTCCCAAACGGAGCCTCTATTGAAATTTATGACCTCCGGCAGGTATTTAACAATTTCATCATTATAATTATCTCTACCTTTCCATATTATGTTGCATTGGAGAATAGATGTATCTGCGGCGAGGAGAAGGCTAGGGTTCCTTCCGACGCACTGCATCAACCTGATTGGCCAGAGAAATACCCTGGCCATAGATCCATCGCCCACAAGACGGTGTGAGAATGGATAGGGGCCGAGGGGCCTACTGTGTCCAAGTATTTAACAGGACAGGGGAGTTCCTGCGCAAATGTATGGAAACTATCTACAGAGGATCCAATAAAACTTAATGCATTGGCTAGGTACGTGAAAAACGACCCATACAAACCAGATCTGGAGGAACCATGGCGCGGACAGAATACAAAAATCAGAGGTGCTTTTGGATTCACAGAGAAAACGCCCAATCCAACAGACAATGGCTCCAAAGAAGTTGTTTCAAACAGTATGGGCGAAGATCGGATACAAATCTTCATCAAATTGATAGGGGGCAGACATCACTGCATGCGGCTCAGAAAGGGGCTGAATATTCAAGAATTAAAGAAGGAAATCTAGATTCAACTTGGAACCCCCGCAAAATACCAAAATATGATATATACTGGACGCAGTCTACAGGATATCCATACATTACAGGAATATGGTATCAGCGACGATTCAACTATCATTCTTAATCTGAGATTGCGTGGCGGAAGCAACGGAGCCAGCTCAAAAAATACAGGTTCCTTTCGCGACGCAGTTAAAGGAAAGGAAAAAACGCAACATAAACTAGCATTAGCACCAGAGCTACCAGGTCCCTATATTGTGGAACAAAAACTAGAATCTCCAATGCTCCAGGTAACTAATCTACACATTGATCTATCCACTCATGCTGTTATCTGTAGATTTCATGGTTTCTGGCCAAAATCCGACGCTCTGCATCACAATCCTCTCCACATGGTCACCTAACTGTGAAGTTCACCTATGCTCAAAAGGTTTTTTCATAGTTAGATTCACAAAGAACAAGAACGCGACAATATCATCAATCAAGGGCCTTGGTTTTGGGGCAATGTCGGCCTCTTCACCATCCCTTGGTTTTCTAATTTTGATGCAAATATTATGAAAGTCTCAACAATGCCTGTTTGGGTGAGGCTTCATAACCTCCCTCTACACTTCTGGCATCACAAAGTATTAACAGCCATTGGGAACTCCTTGGGGAAATTCCTAAAAATAGATGAAGACAGAGTTAACATGGGAATTTTCACATTTGCCAGAATATGTGTAGAAGTGGACCTGAGTCAGGGGCTACCTGATCACATTACATTGGACTATAATAATACACTGAGGACACAACCACTTGACTATGAGAATACAGCATTCAGATGCCATAGCTACATGCAAAGGGCATCTTCAAAACACCTGCCCACTAGCCAGAAAGGACCCCAAAGGGAATAAGAAACAACAAAAAAAGACCAATGGGTGGCAGCATACCAACTGGCGAGAAGAAGAGGACATGCAGACATAACCTACAGGAAACCAATCAGAACCTGACATACAAATGGGACAGAAATATACACCAGAAGAAAATACCCCAGATTCCCATTTGGGGCTAGATAATATGAAACAGCAACAAGAATTTCAGCTGGAAGTAAGCAGCACCAAACGAACTCATGGATCTGAAGGATTAGAATCTGATAAAGAACATCCAATAAACACAATGGAAAACCAGATAGCCATACTTGCACCCACTCCCAACTCTGAAGGTTGGCAAAGGGTGGAGAAGAAGAAGGGCAAAAAAGTATAGGCCAGCTGGAAGTTATTTTTTTCTTTTCCATATTGTAACCTTGTTCTCCTATCATTACAGGGACAACCATCTGCATATGCTTAAGCATCTACAAAATGTAATTTTTTCATATGAATAAAATTACAACTTTTTCTACGGGAAAAAAAATAATAAGAAATGTGATTTCAAATGGCACAGGTTATCAACCGGCACTAGTTCGGGTGCCTCGTAACCTTTTAACATGCAGCGTATGAGGTCAACAAGAGGGGCGGCAATAGCGAGACTTTAACACATATTGAATCGAGGGTCAACAAGAGGGACAACGACAATAGATGTGGTACGACGGGCGACGCCAATGGAAAGTGCTAGTGGAAGGAGGCAAGGATGTGGCACAACAAACGGCGGTAGAGGACAAGCAATGTCGGGGTGGTGAACACACACAGCAAGGGAAAGACTGTCGTCTGACAAGTCAACCAAGGCGGCAATGATACCTGACTTTTACACCACTAAGACAAGCCTCTTGTTTGGCGTGAGGTTGGAATGCGGACACACAGTGGCTCGTGATGATGAGCAGGACTGCACACGTAAGGTGTTGACAAGCAGGAACAACATACAGGGAGCAGCGGAGGAAAACACAACGAAGGTGGACAATGGTTTCGACAACGGTAGTGGTCTCGACCAGGACGACAGAACTGTGGTTGGTCACAGTTTTTTGTTTTTCTTTTTATATAAGATTTCCCTCAAATGTAGCGTAGAACCATGGGAGAGCGAGGGATCTGAACGGTTGGCGTGGGGAGTGCCTGCGATTTTTTTATTTTTATTTGATTTTAATGGCCAAAGACCTAACGGAAAATCTAGTGGAATGGAGAATCTCCAAGACTGGTGAAACGCCTAGGTCACGACGACAACAAGGTTGACGATAGGTTGATAGCCAAAGGCCTGGTGATCAGCCAAACCTGGCTCTGATACCAAATGAAGCGAACAAAGTTCCTTCTACAAATTAATTACTCCAAAAGACTTGGAATATGAAATTATCCATTGAGGATATAAATATTATATTAAATGTGTGAATAAAAATGATAATGAATAAGATGATTTACAATGAGAACGAGAGGCTTGCTTATATATCAGGCAAGTGTCTCTCCATGAAGAGTCATGTCTCATTTAGACATGCCTCTTCAGTGTAATTACCAGCTTAACTAATTATTATTTATAATTATTATCATTTACATTATATTTATATTATTTTATTTGTTACAATGTGCTCCATTAATTTTAATTAGGCATGGAAGAGGGTTTTGACACCTTGTAGATTTGATGAGAGGCTAGATTTAAGGTCACATTACTCACCTTTTATTGCAAAGACCAAATTGCTAAAAATGCCACCATAACCATTAACAACGTCCAAGTCTGGACATTGCTCCCTAAACTTCCCTGCTTCTCCTTGGATCATTTAAAAGGGGGAATAAAGCGAATTCATTGTGTTTGTTAACCATTAGCAACGCTAGTCACAGTTGAGGTCTTTTAATATCCGAACACTTAATATTTTCCCTCACAAACTTGAAACTCCGTGGATGAAACTCATTTAGCCATTCCCAAATTTGAAATTCAAATGGTTTTTCAAATTTAGTTTTCAAATGAGACATCGAATATGCGTACATGGTGATATGATAGGCTGTGGTGGCAATCAACATCAAAGTCAGGGGCGGCTCGATGGATGGCCATGGGAAGCCGCTAGAAACTTTTCGTAAAGATGGATGCACCATTGGTATGCTGTATGGATAGGTCATTGGCTAGCTAGACCCGCTATTGTATATGAACATACCTGACCGTAAGAGCATGCATTAAAGCCAATCATTAGATTAGTGACTTGCTTTTAAGAATTGCCAAGCAATACATGTCTAAACATGTGGATCCGATATTCGTTGAAACATTTAATGTCTCGGTCACGTGGAGGATAGAGGTCTAACCTTTATTTTAAAAGGTTTTATGAAAATTCTAAGTTTATGAATGTTTGAGATAGTGTTTAAATATTTATAAGATGTTTTATTTTAAAGACATATTTTAACATTTATTACAAAGTATTAGGTTTTTATTTTGAAACATATAGAATACGGATAAATGTTTTGTAAAATGTAAATTACGAATATCAAAACCTATCAAATAGGAGTCCTATTAAAAAATAGAGATTTTGTATATTTTCTTTTAAGTTTAGAAGTTCTTCAATTTTACAATGGAAAATTGTTCAACTAAAACATGAACTCAAAATCTTATTGTTCTTATTTTTAAGACAAGGAAAAAAGAAACTTCTCTATTTATATGATCATTATGATCAATCCTTTTTTAGCTAAGTTATAAGGGATTATACTGAAAAGAAAATAGCATATAGCTAAAATTTAGGATAAAAGGGTTAAACCATGGACCACCGAGTTTAATATAGCATTATTTAAAATGAATGTACTAATAACCATTTTAAGTTGACTTTTCTATGATAAATGATGTACAAGAATGTTATTTCTAAGTTCAATAATACAAATGGTTGGTTGAAGACAATTAATTGTAATATAGAAGTTAAGCAAAGTTGTATTGACAAGTTTAACACATATTGGAAGAAGTAGGTTGCACTAACACTATTCCAATTACAATAATTATCATTTTTCTTGTGTACAAATATATTATTGTTTTTATGACAAGTTGTAATATAGAAGTTAAGCAAAGTTGTATTGACAAGTTTAACACATATTGGAAGAGGTAGGTTGCACTAACACTATTCCAATTACAATAATTATCATTTTTCTTGTGTACAATTATATTATTGTTTTTATGACAAGTTGTACCTTTGATATAGACAAAGCAATTAAGAATATTCAAGGATTTTTGTTTTAGCCTTGGGTTCATAGTGAATTATGACAAAACAAAGTTATGATAATGAAGACAAAAAGATCACCAATCTTAATTTTGTGTAATGATAATAACAACTTAAAGGAAGTTACTTACAGAAATATCTATCTTGGAGTAGACCTTCATCACAAGCATAATTGAAACTACAATATTGAGAAAATAAGAAATGGAGGGTGGAAAATCAAATTTCATCTTGAAAATAATCTTAAAATAGTCGATTTCTATTGTAGGAAAAAAATTGTTTGAGGCTCTTGTCAATCCTAATACCTTATATGTATTTGATGTTTGTAGCTATACAATCTCTAAAGAATCATAAAGAAAGATCAAGCAAATCCCAAAGTTTATAATTCATAAACTCAATACACCTTATCTTGTTCTCCCCATACAAGCTAGTCCTCCCTGCATTGAGAGTGTGGCTATGACTAGGTAATTGATGTACAAGCAAAAAAAAAACAACATGAAATACAAATGACTTCCTAAGATTACTTCAAACTCAAGTGAAAGGTTCCATGACTTAGACAGTTTGGCATAAAGATGTCAAGAATTGGCTAAATCATTATGGATGGAGGAGGAGGTCATCGTGCATAAATGTAAATTGTTATGATATAAAGAATTAGAGGATAAGAGGCAGTTAAGATGATAGTAATATAAATCTAATTTTAAGGTCACACACCAAATTCGTGTATAAGATAGAGGTGTATATACTCTACTTTGAATCTTTAAGCTCTTATGAGGAAACACATATTTTAACACCCATTGGGCCACTCAAGTTGTACTAGGTCATGGACTCTAATTTAGAAGATTAGAATTTCTTTTTATTATAAATAGCATGAAAGAATAAAATCAACATAGCTAAAATAACAGTGGCATTGGATGATTCATAAAACACCATTAAATGAATGTAGTAATATTTTTTGTAATACTAAGAAGGTGGAGGATGAAAAACACCTTCTCCCAAGATATCATGTATATGCCCACATTAAATAATAATTGCAAAATATTTATAACAATATCAACCTTCCTAACCTTTCAAATCACTAAAATTATAGATATTTATGAAACATTTTCACCTAGCTCTTTGACCATATAAATAAAACTATAAAAAAAAACCTTCACCCTTTTTTTAATGTAATAAATCAACATTAACTTCAATAAAAAATAGCAATCATCATTATTATCATCATAAACATTTTTAATAATAATAATAATTACGTCATTCCCTGCGTGGACACAAGGTATCAATGTTTTGATCACATATGTCCCTGAACATAATTTTGTTGAAGATAGGTAGTGCCTCTCTATTTGAATATCCTTAAATGCATTTACAAAATGTAATTTCTTTTTTAATAGAAATTACGATTTTTCCTATGGGAAAAAAAATAATGCGTTCCTCTAAGAAGAACTCCCCTCCCATGCCACCCGTGCCTTCGTGTGTCATTGATTTGGGTGTTAAACAATAGAAATAACTTGGGCCCTTGGATTGATTCGACCAATATTACTCAGTTACAAAATCCTGCATTCACTGTGGGATAATAGTAAAAGCGTTTGAAGAGAAGACTTGTCACACAACAATCGAGCTTCTCAAGAGATGGCTCGAAGCCCAAACCCACATTTCTGATCTTGACTTCAAGAAGCTCTGGAAGGTCTCTTCTACTGCGCTTGGCACGCCAACAAGAACCAAGTGGCCTAGCTCATCGAAAATATTGCCTCTTTGATTCAAACCCTCGACCTCGCCCTCGCTAGGCACTACCTCCAAGTCTTTCTCTTAACTGGTACACGAATATAGTGGAATTGCTCATCTGTGCCTAGACAAATTCTATCTCATGCTCAACCAATTTCTTCATCATGCTTTTTTCCTTTTAAATGACCATGGGTGGCATTGTACATTGACAAAAGGGTTCATGGCAGATTTGAAGGACAAAATCCTTTTGGCTGAAGATAAGTACCCAAAGACATTTTTGTTGAGGATTCTCCTCAAATTTTAGACTACGAAGGGCAACTCCTGAAAGATTTTTCTCCACTCTCCACACAAGCTAGGTAGAATGTTTTTGTTGTCATATATGGTGGTGAGAACACCAAAACAATATATAGAAAATACAAGAGTCATGGGATCAATATTGTTTCTCTAACGAATCTTGAAGACTTGTTTGCCTTTGAGGTAACATCTCCTAGATTAACAGTTCCTGAACCTTCCATCTTTTCTCATATGAGTCCCTAACTGCAAGCTCATAAGAAAGCCCAGGAATATATGCAGATTTAAAACTAGATGCTGCCTCCTATAAATACAAAGGCAAATTCACAGGGAATACATAGATGAAGCAGGTTGCAATAAAACCTCAGTGCCCTGGAAATTCTTTGATGCAATCACATTTCCAATATTCCTCATATGGGCTAGGATCCCTTGGTAGAATGTCACCTTGTTGTGTAGATTTGGAACGTCATAATACATGTGGGTCTCCCTTATCGTCATCTATGGTTACAACCTTAAATTTAACACTTGTTGCTTTTGTTGAGAGGGTGATTCGTAAACTACCGTGGATATTCCACTGGACAATTCGTAATAACAAATCCGATAATAAAATATCAAAATGAAATATTTTTACACTATTACAGTTTTATTAAAACTCTAGATCTATAAATTTAATTGTAATTAGTGCATGCATTCGAATGGAAATTATGCAGAAAAGTGGAGAACAACAAAATAATATTATATACACACATAAGACACAAAATATGCTCTGGGAAACCCTTCTGGGAGAAAACCCACTTGGAAGGTGAGGTTGCTTCGCTCTCTTTCTCTGTCTGGAAATATGGCTGTAGGTACAAAGAAGTAATTCCTATGGCCCATGGGCTGCTATAGTGCACAAATACTCTGTGTTTGTTGTACCTCCTATCTCTCATGGCTATCTTTTCTTAGCTATGGAACATAATGCTCTCGAAAGAATGGAATTCCTCTTCCTCCTAGTGGCCCAGTTATAACACAACTCGATAGCCTACTAGTGGTTAAGTTTGACTACATCAACTCTTAAATATAGTTACAATATAGACTCTTCTAGATTTTTTTACATCACAAACTTGTGGCTAGCCCCTTTTCCATGAATAATGGGGGCTGACATGGCATTGTCTCGAACTATAGCCGTGAAAACATGAAGGTTAACTTCTGAGTAACTTAACTTTTTCATATGGAATCTGTTTGACTAATTTCTTGCGTCGTTGGAAATATCTTTGTGTGTAGAACAACATGAAAGGTGATACACGAAAGTGACAAATTTTTACCCCCAAAAAAGGTCGTTTGATGCCTCAAAATGCTCCCAAAAGGTTTCAGAACCCATTTTGTCAAACTAGGTCATGCTGGTAAAAAGGTCCCATGAGATGATTCATCCACTTTTTCCACTCTGGATGCATCAATATGGATAACAAACAATATAATGATTCAATTCAGATCAAAGGGAAAAACTGAGCCATAGTTCTCATGAATTGGGAGCTAATTTGAATCCTAGTTCATGGTCTCATTGGGGCTCTCCTACAGGGAAAGTTGTCTGGGGAGTTCAAGGAGAAGAGTTGAGAAAATTAAGAAAATCGGCCTCATTTGGTCCCCATAGTTATGAAGAAACATATTTATATTGGGTTCAAAAATTGGTAAAGGAAACTACACTAGAGGGTAAAGATGGAGGAAATGTAGGTTCTTCTGGGGAAATGCCACACAAGGGGAAAATAGAAAATTTTGACCATTCGGTTTTAAGTGCCTGGATTGAACATATGCATCTTGATCAGATTGTAGCTTGATATTATGATTATTTATTTAGAGTGGTGGTAAGGTGGGATAGGCCCATTTAAAATTCAATTTTTCATTTTTAACTATTTATTTTATAAAATTCCCCATTTTAGTTTAAGAAATAGTATGGTTTTCTACCTATTATTGGAATTAAACCTATTGGAAATTTGGGAGGAAAGCATGTAAAAAGAAGATAGAGATGTTCTGTCTATCAACAGGTTGACCAGCTGAAGATCAATTGGGTGGTAGACCAGAGAATGACACTATTTTTTGTCGACATCGCAACTGAAGATGTTGCTTTCTCTACTTATAATTAACAACCATATATATATATATATATATATATATATATATATATATAGCTATTGAGAGAATTGAGTAGATAAATGTTATCAGTTGGTTCCTTTGCGCAAGGTCTTGGAAGAAATCTAAGATGTGGCATCTTGGTGCATTTTTAATTTATCAAATGTGAAATCCATAACATGTTTCAGTGAGAGAATTTTAAGGTTGTATTTGGGAAAACCTGTGATGTTGGACGTCTACTGCTATTTTTTTGTGCCTAAATTGTCAATTAAAGTTTGTAGGTAGCAGTTTTGTGGCAACAATTTTACACATTGAAGCAGATGGTCTACACCTATGTAGAATTTGATGGCGCAACATGATTTTCTAGTTGATATATTTGGTAGGCTTTGCCAAAGTAGTGGCATGTACATTTTGCAAAAACTGAAAGGATGGCAATCCATTATCTTGCCATGTAGCTTCACTTTATTGATTAGGTGGAAAGGAATTTTGAGACACTCCAATTTGTGCGTACTTTTGTTGTGAACTACAATATCAGTCTCTTGTGATGTCCTCAAGGTTATTATGCTCTAAAGGGATTTTCATAAAACCATAAGTGGCCTTAGATTTTGGATATGTTTATTTATGAAAGTGAATTTATCTTATAATTTTGTTAGCCTGATGAGCTTCTTTCTCATTGTCTTCTATTTGGATAGGAGAATCTTGTGATTTGATATATATATGTTTAAAGCATTGTTAATTTCATCTCACCATGTCTTGATCATTGTTTCATATCTTGAAGGCATTAATAGATTTTGAGTTGTATGATATTTTATATGATTTATGAGAAATCAATTATTTTCTAAGGCAATATATTGTGTTTGTTAAAAAATTGATTACGAATGTTTAACTTTTACGCTTTATCTTTTAAATCTGGAAATGAGGCCAATTTTGCAAATGGGAACTCATTTTTGGTTTTTTTTTAATGAATTTTATTTTAATCTAATTTTCCGGGGACTTTATGATACACAATTTTTTTGGTTGAGTAGTAATTTTATATTTATTTTTTCGTGGGCAACAATGGTCCAAACTTCTAAGTTGGACATTTTTGTAGACGATAATACTCAGGGCCTGATAAAATGAAAACTTCTAAGTAAATTTTTGTGCATGCATAAACTTCTTGTGCATCTGTCTACGGGGGTCATGTCTTGAGTGGAAGTGGTTATATTCTATAGATATGTTTTGTCTTTAGTGAGCTTTTCAATGTTTTGTCACTGATGAAGTATTTTAAGTTGTTTCAAAGTATTATGCCAAATGCAAGTCTTGGTGGGATATTTATATCTCCATCTATGGTTTTCTAGGTGCAACAATCTCATTTATAAATTGTAATGGTATATTCATCATCATGTCTGTAATGTGCAATGGATATTGAGATAGATCAGGTACGGTATTTTATTAAGAGAATTCATTGTGTTTGTTAACCATTAGCAACGCTAGTCACGGTTGAGGTCTTTTGATACCCGAACAGTTAATATTTTCCCTCACAAACTTATAACTCCGTGGATGAAACTCATTTAGCCATTCCCAAATTTTGAATTCAAATGGTTTTTCAAATTTAGTTTTCAAATGAGACATCAAATATGCGTACATGGTGATATAATAGGCTGTGGTGGCAATCAACATCAAAGTCAGGGGTGGCTCGATGGATGGCCATGGGAAGCCGCTGGAAATTTTTCATGCAGATGGATGCACCATTGGTATGCTGTATGGATAGGTCATTGGCTAGCTAGACCCGTTATTGTATGTATGAACTTACCTGATCTTAAGAGCATCCACTAAAGCCAATCATTAGCTTAGTGACTTGTTTTTAAGAATTGCCAAGCAATAGATGTCTAAACCTGTGGATCCGGTATTCGTTGAAACATTTAATGTCTTGGTCACGTGGAGGATAGAGGTCTAACCTTTATCCCTCGTGTCATTATCTCCTAGGTCACTTCATTGAGGTATCATATCGAATCTTGAAATGTCAGAAACTACCACGAAGGCTCGTGTCGAATCCGATTCAATGCAAGGCAGGGAAAAAGAAATAATTTCAATACGTGTCTTTCTTTCATCGGGTACGTATAGACGACGAAAAGGCGAGGGCAACCCTCACTTTATAAAACACTTTCGGTGTAATTATAAATGAGATAAAGAGCGAATTAAATAAAAATGATCCTTAATTTATAATTGTCTTTCACAATATTTTTTTGAATAATATGAATTATTCTTTATTCAACAATTAAATATTTAAAGTAGAGATATTGATAAATTATTTAAAGGGAAGATATTTAAAGTAAAGATATTGATAAATTTTGTAATATTATTTTATAAATAAAAAACAATTTCATTACCTTTTTAAACCAAATATGTTTAAAATTTCAATTTTGACGATGCATAGAATAAATGCGGAAAGTCAAGTTGTAAAAAAGTAAAGTGTAGTCTTTAGTGCGATTTTATGGAGGCTTTTCCGGTGGGTTTTTCTGGTCAAATTTCTCTAAATTCCGGCAGCAATTTATTGAAATCACAAGTTTGATAGGTAATTTCTGCACAATCAAAGCGTCCTAGGAGTTTTTCAGGGTGCTCAATCCAAATATGCAATTAAAAACCATTTTAACTAATACAAATCAAGATTTAACCTCAATTTTTTCCACCGGATTCCACCACCGAAATCTCCAAAAAATCACACTCAGTAAAATGACTTCAAGCCAGCATGGAGTCTTCCCTCTTCACGTGCTGGTGGGCCCTGTAAGTTCCTAGGTAGAACGAGCGAGGAATATTGAATTGTAAAATGAAATCATGAAATGCGGTTTCAGCGTTGAGTCTTCCCTCTTCACGTGTTGGTCGGCCACCAAGTAAAAGCAGTGGACGATATTTGTGGACGTCGTTCCGCTTGGCGGGTTGTTGGCCAAGAAATTCAGAAAATGTCAGAACGCGTGGAGAAATATCGGATAAGTGGCACAGCGCGCCGGCAATATTATACTGAATCGTCCAAATATTACTTGACATAAATGGCATCTCTCATCTGAGTCTTCCCTCTTCACGTGTTGGTCGGCCATCAAGTAAAAGTAGTGGACGATATTTGTGGACGTCCAAGAAAGTAAAAAATTGTCAAAAAAACCATGGAGAAATACCACATAAAGTGTCCCAGCGCGCCGGAAGTAATATACCGAATCGTCCAATATTACGTGACGTAAATGGCATTTATGTCATCTCCCATCTGCACCGCACCTTTAAATACGCGTCTATGGTATCCAAAGCATCATTACTCAACGTGTCCACTCCTTTTTTAAATTTTGAATTCCATCGAAGCTTTGCATCTTATTATACAGTTTATCAGATCATACGTTTCCAGATTTCAGTATCAATAGCAAATCTAACTATGTCCGCTCAAGTTTCTGCTGCTTCCTCTTCCATGGCCTCCTCTTCTGCAACGACTTCTTGTACTCCTTGGGATCTCTTTATTAATCACCGCGGTGCGGATGGTGAAAAGGCCGCCAGATATCTGTACCGGCGCCTTACTTCCCATGGATTAATGAGAGTCTTTTTCGACAAGGAAGAGATGGAGAAGGCACAAAACATTTCTCGCCAGTTAACAGAGGCTATCGGTGGTGCGTCTGTTTACATTGCAATCTTGTCACCAAGGTATGCCGAATCTTGGTGGTGCCTGGATGAACTTGCGCTGATGGTAGAGTCAGGGAAAGCCATTTTTCCTGTTTTTTACAAGGTTCAACCTTCGGTGGTCCGTTACAATGTCAAAGACGGAGCGTACGCTGATGCCCTGCGAGACCTTGCAGAGAAAACTACACCTGATCCTAAAACTGGTGAAGAGAAGCCACGCTACAGCTCTGACAAGATTCAGAAATGGAGAGGCGCACTTTCTAGAGTTTCCGATTTAAGCGGTTGCGAGATTAGGTGAGCTGCATCTCCTCCTGTCTCTTAACATCTGTCTTAGTTTTCATTTGTTGGATTCCCACCATGTTCAGATTCCCTTAGTTTACATTTGTAAGCGTTTCTCAGTTGCTTTGTTTACTCAATTCAGGGACAAGGATGATGAATTTGAAGAACTGGACAATGTAGTGAAAGCAGTTCTGAAAATGATTCCAAAGCCATTGGTGCAGGTGGCAAAACATCCAACTGGGTTGGATCTCAAAGTTGCTGAATATGAAAATTTTGCAAAGAGTGCCCTATCCAATCAGGAGCGCTGCAAGGTTGTGGGCATTGTGGGTGTGGGTGGCGTTGGGAAAACCACCCTAGCCAAGGAATTGTTCAACCGTAGAAGATCAGATTACACTAAATCCAAGTTTTTATTTGATGTGAGACAAAATCCTATAACTCTTTTACAGACGAATCTCTTGGAAGCCTTCATAGGTGAAAAAAATTGCAAAATAGAGAATCCCGCTGAAGGGTTAGGGATACTTTTGAAGTATCTCTCGTCTTTTCATGGTCTCATAGTTCTAGATGATATAGATCATGCATCTCAATTGGATGCACTTTTGCCAATTAGGGATATCCTTGGCCCTGAGAGCTTGATTTTAGTTACCTCCAGGGACAAGCACGTCCTCAGAAGTTCAGGGGTGTTAGAGTCCTCAATTTATTATCTGGAGGGATTGAGTGAATCACATTCCATAGAGCTCTTCTGTTGCTATGCCTTGAATCAGCGATTTCCATCACCAGAATTTGAAGATCTGGTAAAACGATTTGTTAAATCGTGCGATGGATTGCCATTGTCGCTCAAAGTATTCGGGGCGCATGTTTGTGGACGGAATGAATCTTACTGGCAAGAGACAGTAGATGAACTTGAAAAGGTACTGCCTGGAACTGAGATACAACAGAGTCTTAAAATAAGTTACGACAAGCTCAGTTCAGATGATCAACATATATTTTTAGACATTGCTTCCTTTTTCATGGGAGAAGAAAGAGATCGTGCCATCAGAATATGGGGTTTGACGGGGATTCAAAATCTACAGGACAAGTGTCTCCTTGAAGTGGACGCAAAAAATAACATTAGAATGCATGATCACTTTCGTGACCTTGCAAGAAATATTGGGGAGGGATTAGGGACCCGTCGTCTTTGGCAGCAATCGACGGAGGACATTGATGATTTGCTGGAGGAATCGTCACGTGTAAGTGCTTCGATCATTCAAACCCTTGGATTCAGATTAAATTTGAATTTTAAAGTTTCTGTATTCACAAGAAATATATTTTGCTTTTTCGAAATAAAGATCTACAATTGTGATATTGTATACTTTTCATATGTGAGCAGATAATGACCGAAGTTCGCGGGATTACGATGCTTGGTTGTAACTATTATACCTTGAGGCGGGGCGCACACTGGGCAAAGCCAGAGTGCAAAAAACCGAGGGATAATTTTGCACCAAGGGATGATTCTCGCTTTTGTGGCATTTCGAATTTGCAGTTTGTTTCAACTGCAGAAGGTTATTATTTAAAACCCATATTGGACAAGACGTGGAAACCAAATCTCAGATGGCTCCGTTGGCATAATTGTCCATACTCTTGCGTGCCTGAGTGGATACCGATGGAGAACTTAAGAGTTTTAGAAATTGCCGGGCAGAGCTTCAAATCGCTGTGGAAGGAGGAATCTCGGGTATGCTTATTTTTCTTTTGTAACTTCATTTCATTTGTACGCCAATATCATCATTTACGTCTTTCTGATACCTAAAACGCCAAACATTGCAGCCTCCTCTTCAGTTGCGAGAACTACATATCGAGAACTACTCCTCTTCATTTTCAAACTTTCCCAAGTCCATAAGACAGCTCCAGTACCTTGAAAATGTTACCCTCAAAGTCTCGCTCAAAAGTTTGCCGGAAGAATTTTGTGAACTGCGCTCATTGAAATACTTGTGCTTACAGAGCTGCGGAGAAATGATCTCGCTGCCTGATTCTTTTGGAAGGCTAACAAACCTCCAGCGCATTGACTTGAGCTGTTGCTCAAGTTTGCGGATGCTTCCAGAATCTTTTTGCAATTTAACTCGACTCAAAAGTCTAGATTTGAGTGGTTGCCAAGAGCTGATCCTCTCCAGCACCATACTTGGAAATATTACAATCTTGGAATACTTGAATATCTCACGCTGTTTGAATGTGACAGAATTGCCCCCCCAGATCGAACATCAACGGTTCTTGAAAGAATTAGACATGACGGGAGTGAACTTTAAAGAATTGCCCAACTGGATTGGGAACCTATGCAATTTAGAAGCTCTGTCAATAGGTAGCGATTCGTTGGAAGTGCTGCTTCCTGTTTCGCTGTCTAACCTCAGGAGCTTGAAAAAATTGTTTATCGCTGGAGCGCCTAGATTGAAATCCTTGCCCAATCCCTTTCCACCGTTGTCTCAGTTGGAAGTGTTGAATATCAGTTGGTGTGGGATAGAACACTTACCACAAGAACTTCTGAAGATGAACAATCTTCTATATTTAGAGGTGTACGATTGTCCGTTGCTGGAACTGCCATTTAAAAAGATTGAAGAAGAAAGAGAAAGGGGTAGAGAATTGAATAAATTGGAGTCCTTCCATGACGATGGCAAATACATGCTTGCGCTCAAGGAGATAGATCTGTCTTATACAGAAATATCGGAGGCATTCTTTCCAGAGTGTGTTTGCCCAAACCTTCAACGCCTGAGCTTGACGGAATGTGGGAAATTGACACAAATAGGTGGGCTTTGTGGTCTTTCAAAACTTCAACGTCTGGACATCTCTGAGTGCGTAATACTAGAGGAGCTGCCAAATCTTGAGATGTTGATATCTTTGGAGGAATTGGATGCTTCTGGATGCGAAAGGCTGAGGAGCATTCCGGGGTTGGGACAGCTCAAGAAGTTGAAGATGCTACTTGTTGATAGGTGTGTAAGGCTAGAGGAGCTGCCAAATCTTGAGATGTTAATATCTTTGGAGGAATTGAGCGCTGATGGATGCGAAAGCCTGAGGAGCATTCCGGGGTTGGGACAGCTCAAGAAGCTGAAGACGCTACATGTTGATGGGTGTGTAGAGCTAGAGGAGCTGCCAAATCTTGAGATGTTGATATCTTTGGAGTTATTTAGCGCTGATGGATGCGAAAGGCTGAGGAGCATTCCGGGTTGGAACAGCGTACTAAGCTCAGAGTGACCTAAATGTTTGTGGATGCCATGAGATGCTAGAGCTGTCCGGTGCAAAACATTTAATGTTGTTAAAGAGACTTTATGCTTATGACTGTCCGAAACTACGTTGGGGTGAGGGTGAGCTCGAACACCTCCGCCAAAAGTTGCAGGTAGAAGCCCTAAATTTATGGTGAATGTAATGTTTCCGATGATTTCAATGTACATACTGTTTATCAACATTTTTGCTTGTGGCACATGCCACCAAGGGTTTCACCATTTCATGTTTTTAGTTAATATAGGAAGGCTGGGTTCAATGATGACAACGATGAATGGTTTTCAAAATGAAAGAATCACCCAAAACATAAGTCAAAAATAAATCTCATTTTTAAACTTTAGATTAGTAATCATAATACTCTACAACCAGAGTACCCCTCTCAATATAATAAAAAAAAAAGATAGAGGGAACGGGTGTCTGAAATAGTTATATATATATATATATAATAATGAGGGGTGTCTGAAATTTAGGTGGTGGGTCTCTCATCCACAGTTTGTAAAGTCTGCCAATCTGAGTTCTCATCCTGACGGTTATCACTCTACGAAAGGTAAAAAAATTCTTCCGATTGATTGGTCACGGACGCCATCCCCAAGAGATTCTTAGTAAAACAGATTTGGAGCTTTCAGACAAATACAGATTTTATTAAATGATTACTAATGGTATATTAATATTAAGTTAAAATATATAATAATATTTTTATTAATAATTATAAAATAAAAATTTAAAATTATTAATATGCATTGAAATGTTTTTGGCGTTCTTAACATAAATAATTTTAATAATAATTTTTCTTTTATAAATTCTGGATTAAAGGAAAAATATATTATATATATTTAAGTTAAAATTTGAAATTAGGAAAAGAAGTTTTAACTGAGAAAATGAAGAAAAATATATTATATATATTTATGTTTAAATTTGAAATTAGGAAAAGAAGTTTTAACTGAGAAAATGAAGAAAGTAATAATTTTTTTTTTATTGATATTTTATTTTGAAAGGTTTTATGAAAATTTTAAGTTTATGAATGTTTGAGATAGTGTTTAATTATTTATAAGATATTTTATTAAAACATATTTTAATATTTATTATAGAGTATTAGGTTTTTATTTTGAAACATATAGAATATGGAGAAATATTTTGTAAAATGTAAGTTATGGATATTAAAGCCTATTAAATTTAAGTCCTTTACAAAAAAATAGAGAATTTGTATATTTTCCTTTAAGTTGAAAAGTTTTTTCAATTTTACAATGGAGAATTGTTCAACTAAAACATGAACTCAAAATCTTATTGTTCTTATTTTTAAGACAAGGGAAACAAAAACTTCTCTATTTATATGATCATTATGATCAATCTTTTTTTAGCTAAGTTATAAGGGATTATATTGAAAAGAAAATAACATATAGCTAAAATTTAGGATAAAAGGGTTAAACCACGGACCACCTAGTTTAATATAGGATTATTTAAAATGAATGTACTAATAATCATTTTGAGCTGACTTTTCTATGATAAATGGTGTAAAAGAATGTTATTGCTAAGTTCAATAATACAAATGGTTGGTTGAAAACAATTAATTGTAATGTAGAAGTTAAGCAAGGTTGTATTGACAAGTTAAACACATTGGAAGAAGTAGGTTGCACTAACACTGTTCCAATTACAATAATTTTCATTTTTTTTGTTTTGTTTTGTTTGTGTATAATTATATTATTGTTTTTATGACAAGTTGTACCTTTGATCTAGACAAAGCAATTAAGAATATTCAAGGATTTTTGTTTTAGCCATGGGCTCATAGTGAATTATGACAAAACAAAGTTATGATAATGATGACAAAAAGATCACCAACCTTAATTTTGTCTAATGATAATAACAACTTAAAGGAAGTTACTTACAGAAATATCTATCTTTGCAGTAGACCTTCATCCCAAGCTTAATTAAGACTACAATATTGAGAAAATGATAAAAGGAGGGTGGGAAATCAAATTTTGCCTTGAAAATAATTCTAAATTAGTGGATTTCTATTGTAGGAAAAAATTTGTTTGAGGCTCTTGTGAATCCTATTACCTTAATATGTATTTGATGTTTGTAGCTATAAAATATCTAAAGAATCATAAAGAAAGATCAAGCAAATCCCAAAGTTTATAATTCATAAACTTAATACGCCTTATCTTGTTCTCCCCATACAAGCTAGTCCTTCATGCATTAGGAGTGTGGCTATGGCTAGGTAATTGACGTACAAGAAAAAAAATAACATGAAATACAAACGACTTCCTAAGATTACTTCAAACTCAAGTGAAAGGTATCCATGACTTAAGAAAGGTTGGCATAAAAATGTCAAGGCCTGCCTAAATCATTATGGATGGAGGAGGAGGTCATCATGCATAAATGTAAATTGTGATGATATAAAGAATTAGAGGATAAGAAACAGTTAAGACGATAATAATATAAATATAATTTTAAAGTCACACACCAAATTCATGTATAAGATAGAGGTGTACATACTCTACTTTGAATCTTTAAGCTCTTATGAGGAAACACATATTTTAACACCCATTGGGCCACTCAAGTTGTACTACGTCATAGGTCTCTAATTTAGAAGATTAAAATTTCTTTTTATTATAAATAGCATGAAAGAAGAAAATCAGCATAGCTAAAATAAGAGTGGCAGTGGATGATTCATAAAATACCATTAAATGAATGTAGCATTATTTTTTGTAACACTGAGAAGGTGGAGGATGATAAACACCTCCCAAGATATCACATATATGCCCACGTTAAATAATAATTGCAAAATATTTATAACAATATGAACCTTCTGAACCTTTTAAATTACTAAAACTATAGATATTTATGAAACATTTTCACATAGCTCTTTGACCATATAAATAAAACTATAATAAAAATCCTTGCCCTTTTTTTAATGTAATAAATCAACATTAACTTCAATAAAAAATAGCAATCATCATTATTATCATCGTAAACATTTTTAATAATAATAATAATAATAATTACACTGTAAGGCGTTTCTCTAATAAGAACCCCCCCTCCCACGCCACATGTGCCTTTGTGTGTCGTTGATTTGGGTGTTAAACAATAGAAATAACTTGGGCCCTTGGATTGATTCGACCGATATTACTTAGTTACAAAACCCTGCATTCATTGTGGGATAATGGTAAAAGCGTCTGAAGATAAGACTTGTCACACAACAATCAGTGTTCTCAAGAGATGGCTCGAAGCCCAGACCGACGTTTCCGATCTAGGCTTAAAGAAGCTCTAGAAGGTCTCTTCTACTGCATCTGGAACACCGAAAAGCACCAAGTGGCCTAGCTCATTGAAAATATTGCCTCTTTGATTCGAACCCTCGACCTCGCCCTCGCTAGGCACTACCTCCAGGTGTTTCTCTTAACCATGGTACACGAATATAGTGGAATTGGTCGTCTGCGCCTAGACAAATTCTATCTCATGCTCAACCGATTTATTCATCATGTTTTTCTCCTTTTAAATGACCATGGGTGGCATTGTACATTGACAAAAGGGTTCATGGCAGATTTGAGGGACAAAACCCTTTTGGTCGAAGATAAGTACCCAAAGACATTTTTGTTGAGGATTCTCCTCAAAATTTAGACTATGAAAGGCAACTCCTGAATGATTTTTCTCCTCTCTCCACACAAGCCAAGATGAATGTTGTTGTTGTCATATATGGCGGTGAGAACACCAAAACAATATATAGAAAATACAAGAGTCATGGGATCAATATTGTTTTTCTAACGAATCTTGAAGACTTGGTTGCCTCTGAGGTAACATCTCCTAAAGTAGCTTTTCTTGAACCTTCCATATTTTCTCATACGAGTCCCTAACTGCAAGCTCATAAGAAAGCCCAAGAATATATGCAAATTTAAAACTAGATGTTGCCTCCTATAAATACAAAGGCATTTTCACAGGGAATTACATAGATGAAGATGGTTGCAATAGAACCTCAGATCATTGGTAATTCTTTGATGCAATCACCTTTCCAATCTTTCCCAAATGGGTTGGGATCCCTTGGTAGAATGTCACTTCGTTGTGTAGATGTGGAACATCATAATACATGTGGGTCTCCCTTATCGTCGTATATGGATACAACCATAAATTTAAGAGTTGTTGCTTTTGTTGAGAGGGTTATCCGTAAACTACCATGGATATTCCACTACGCAATCCGTAATAATAGATTTAATAATAAAATATCAAAATGCAATAATTTTACACTATTACAGTGTTATTAAAACTCTACATTTGTAAATTTAACTGTAATGAGTGCATCCATTCGAATGGAAATTACGTAGAAAAGTGGAGAACGACAAAAGAAGATCACACAGACACATAAGACACAAAATATGCTATGGGAAACCCTTTCGGGAGAAAAGTAAGTTGAAAGGTGAGGCCGCTTCACTCTCTTTCTCTGTTTGTAAATATGGATGTAGGTACAAAAAAGTAATTCCTATGGTCCGTGGGCTGGTACAGTGCACAAATCCTATGTGTGTGTTGTACCTCATATCTCTCCTAGCTATCTTTGCTCAACTATGGAACATAATGTTCTTGAAAGAATGGGATGACACTTCCTCCTAGTGTTCCACTCAACCTAATAGCCTACTAGCGGTTAAGTTTGACTACATCAACTCTTAAATATAGTTACAACATAGACTCTTGTAGGTGATTTTACATCAGAAACTCATGGTTAGCCCCTTTTCCATGAATAATGGGGGCTAACACGATATGCCATCGAACTATAGGCGTGAAAACATGAAGTTGAACTTCTGAGTAACTTAACTTTTGCACACTGACTTTGATTGACATGTTTCTTGCACCGCTAGAAATATCTCTGTGTGTAGAACAACATGGAAAGATGCTACACTAGAGCAACAAAGTTTTACCCCCAAAAAACGTCGTTTGATGCTTCAAAATTCTCCCAGAAGGTTTCAGACCCTATTTTGCCAAATTGGGTCGTGCTGGTAAAAAAGGTCCCATGAGATGATTCCTCCACCTTTCCCACTTTGAATGCATCAATATGGATAACAAACAATATAATGATTCAATCCATATCAGAGGGAAAAACAAAGCCATAGTTCTCATGAATTGGGAGCTAATGTGAATCCCAATTCATGGTCTTATTGGGGCTCTCCTACAGGTAAAGTTCACTGGGGAGTTCAAGGACAAGAGTTGAGAAAATTAAGAAAGTCGGCCTCATTTGGACCCCATAGTTATGAAGAAATATATTTATCTTGGGTTCAAACATTGGTAAAGGAAACTACACCAGAGGGTAAAGATGGAGGAAATGTAGGTTCTTCTGTGGAAACACCACACAAGGGGAAAATAGAAAATTTTGACCATTCGGTTTTAAGTGCCTAGATTGAACATATGCAACTTGATCAAATTGTAGCTTGATATTATGATTATTTATTTAGAGTGGTGGTAGGGTGGGATAGGCTCATTTAAAATTCATTTTTTCTTTTTTTACTATTTATTTTATAAAATTCCCCATTTTAGTTTAAGAAATAATATGATTTTCTACCTATTATTGGAATTACACCTATTGGAAATTTGGGAGGAAAGCATGCAAAAAGAAGATAGGGATGTTATTCCTATCAACAAGTTGACATGCTAAAAATCACTTAGGTGGTAGACCAGAGAATGACACTATTTTTTGTTGACATCGCAAGTGAAGATGTTTCTTTCTCTACTTATTAACAACCGTATATATATATATATATAGATATATGAGCAGAGAAATGTTATCAGTTGTTTCCTCTCCGCAAGGCCTTGGAAGAAATCTAAGATGTGGCATCTTGGTGCATTTTTAACTTATAAAATGTGAAATCCATAACAAGTTTTAGTGAGTGACTTTTAAGGTTATATTTGGGAAAACATGTGATGTTGGATGTCTATTGCTATTTTTCTGTACCTAAATTTCCAATTAAATTTTGCAGATAGCAGCGTTGTGGCAACATTTTTTCACATTGAAGCAGATGGTTTGCACATACCATAGAAGTTTTCCAGTATGTAGAATTTGATGGTGCAACATGACTTTCTAGTTGATATATTTGATAGGCTTTTCCAAAGTAGTGGCATGTACATTTTGCAAAAATTTAAAGGATGGCAATCCATTATTTTTCCATATAGCTTCACTTTATTGATTAGGTGGAAAGGAATTTTGAGACACTCCAACTTGTGCATACTTTAGTTCTAAACTACAATATCAGTGTCTTGTGATGTCCTTAAGGCTATTATGCTCTAAAGGGATTTTCCTAAAACCATAAGTGGCCTTAGATTTTGGATATTTTTATTTATGAAAGTGAATGTATTTTATAATTTTGTTAGTCTCATGAGCTTCTTTCTGATTGTCTTCTCTTTGGATAGGAGAATCTTGTGTTTTCGTATATACATGTTTAAAGCATTGTTAATTTCATCCAACCATGTCCTGATTATTGTTTGATATCTTGAAGGCATTAAGAAATTTCGAGTTGTACGAAACCACTTTTTTTAATATGATTTACGAGAAATCAATTCTTTTCTAGGGCAATATATTGTGTTTGTTCAAAAATTGATTACGAATATTTAACTTTTACGCTTTATTTTTAAAATATGGAAATGAGACCAATTTTGCAAATGGGAATTTGTTTTTGGTTTTTTTTTTTAAATGAATTTTATTTTAATCTAAATTTCCGGGGACTTTATGATAGACAAGTTTTTTGGTTGAATAGTAATTTTATAGTATTTTTTTCCTTGGTAGCAATGGTCCACACTTCTAACTTGGACATTTTTGTAGACGATAATACTCATGGCATGATAAAATGCAAACTTTTAAAGCAAATTTTTGTGCACACATAAACTTCTTGTGCATCTGTCTATGGGGGTCATGGCTTGAGTGGAAGTGGTTATATTCTAGAGATATGTTTTGTCTCGAGTGAGCTTTTCAATGTTTTGTCATTGATGAACTATTTGAAGTTGTTTCAAAGTATTATGCCAAATGCAAGCCTTGGTGGGACATTTATATCTCCATCTATGGTTTTCTAGGTTCAACAGTGTTATTTATAAATTGTAATGGTACATTCATCATCCTATCTGCAATGTGGAGTGGATATTGAGATAGATCAGGTAATGTATTTTATTAAGACTATCATGTATAGTAGGCCCACAATTTTTATATAAGGTTGGAAAGACATAATCATTGATGTGGAAGAATTTTAGCCAACTAGATCTGAGGTCAATGGGATCCCAATGGAGCAACACCAACTATACTGAAAGCCAAGAGAGCTTGATTGAAAAAATTCAATAATTGGAGCACTTTTTCGATAGCCTTCTTGATGACTTCTTCACCGATATTGTTGATAGCAGGAAGATACTCTTGGACATTTTAGTTAGGAGTAATATCATCACTATCTAGGGGTTGATACTATTGGGTGAAATGCAGACTAGGATAATACCACTTGGTCAATCCATGCCTCTCAACTTTAATTATTTGTGTTATTCAAAAGGGCAGGGATAATATCTCTTATTATTACTTTTACCATCTCACTATTTTCATTTTTATAGTTTGCATAAGAAAAGATTTTGTAAGTAGTGTTATAGAAAAAGCAAGTAAATCATGGAGTGGAGCTTCTGTTTGACACATGTTACTTCTGATCCATATTGATTGTCATGATTTTGATTTGAAATACAATGCACTTAACTACTTCATTCGCTGACTTTCGATGTAATCCTGAAAACAATGGGGCTTAGAGGTGAGTGTGATATCGCCATTTATTAATTCGTTTTCAATGAATAATGAGATCGTTTTGCAATGAAACTATTTTAGACTATGGTAATATTTTGAAAGTTATTTTCTAGTCCTAATGTTTTTCTCTTCAAAAATAAAATTCATAGTGAGTTAATCTTTTCACGTCCCTCATGAGCTTGTTATTTTCACAATGTGTGTAAGAGTAGGTTCTTCGGTCCAAAAAAATATTCAGCAAGCTTGTGCAAGTAACTAGAAAGTACGAACTTTGATGTTCATTCTTAAGTATATTGATATCAAAATTGTATTCATGTCTGCTCAATATTAGAGGGAAATTCATTATTTTATTGATTCAAACATTATTATATACATTAGGGCTTTGTTGGAATCTTTTTCACCCCATGCCCTACGCAATACAATGTGTGTGTGTGCATTCATTCTCAAGGAAATAATGTGTGCTCTCCTATCATTTCTAACTGAGGCAATGATGTTATAATATAATATTCTTCTATATCAATGGTGTATAGGTCATTGATCAGAATGCAGCTGCACCACTGCAATGATGAGCTAAAAACAAGCATTTAGGGGTAGGGCATACCTCCTTGGTATGATCTTTAGGTCCAAAACTTTGTCATCATCATTACCATCTATGTCAGCTTTCCCAAACATAATTTCTTCCAACTCTAGAAGCTCCTTCTTTCTTCCCACAAATATTGCATTTCTTTAAAACAAATACTCATCAACTTTGATCCCAACCTTCCTTACATTCTCTCTCTCTGCGAAACTCCTCCTCCCTAGCCTGGTGCCCAAAAGGATAACTTCCCTCATAACATAATGCCTCCAATTCCCAATATGCGCCTCCAATTCCCACATATCAACGACCCTGATTAGCCCCTCCAAAACCTCCTTCCATTCCTTCTTATCTCCACCATAAAAAATACATAGATCCTCCTTGATTCTCCCACAACTCCCCTCTCTCCTCTATTATATCTCTAGCTAGGCAATCTCCGGGACCCAGATCAAAGAATAAAATAACACAATTTTTGCTATACAAAAAAGGTTTGAACTTATCTATACTATATGGATTTGCAAAAGACTTCCTTATCAGATAGGGAAGTAACCTGAATATGGTTGTTCAAAATATGAAGCGGTTTTTACACAAACAGTTTTCCATAAGGTAATCAAGACAATCAACACGATACACTATGTCTTCCCGCCTACTCAGCCAAAAATTTAGTGCTGACACACTTAAATAACACATGAAAGGAAGGAATAGAAGAGGTAATATGATGAAATATATTTTAGTTATTCCATTTTGTTGGCTTGAGAGGGTCTGGACCTAGGTTCAGAGTTAGTTGCGTCAACCAAAAAAACCCTACACTACCGACCCTTTAAGCAACAACCCGCGTAGCACAGGCTGTAGTCTCACTCAAGGCAGTGTTGGGAGATGACATAACGTGGTTTTCCGAATCTAGAGGATCATGTGATGTGGTTTTGTTACCTCTAGGGATTTATTCCGACCTTCACGAACCCTAAACCTTGAAACGTGGAAATTGCAGTAACTTATAGAGAATAGATCTAAACTCTTCGTTAAGTGTTCTAAACATTCATTACATCATGTGATTAACCATATATACCATTTTCGCACATCTATTAAGCATGTCTCATGATAAATTGCAATAAATAGAGCGAATAAAAAGTCAATTTAGAAGTAAACATAAACGCATAGATACACAGGTATTGCTGCAAAACAACTTTTATTATGCTAAGATCTTCAATTATAGACTCTTTCTACCCTGCACACACAACTTCAGGGGCTCGCGCACTCAGCTGCGGGCTCACCAAGGTCTCCACACACTCAGCTGCATGAGCCATCTCCTTCGCCTAAGTACAGAATACAGACTTCTCTACCTTAGATAACTTACTCATACATTGATGTTATATTGATTGACATCTTCATGAATCTCTATGACTCTTTATATCATCATCTATTACAATACCATGGTCCGTGAACCATGGGTAGGTCATAAAACAACTTAACTTCTACAAACTAAGGGGCTTTGACCTTCTTAAAGCACCTTTGACTCCTACGACCTCCGCGCTCCACTCCTCAAAATATGGAGAATTTACAATAAATTATAAAAAAAATTGTTTACAAAATTGACCTCAGGGGACCCTGTCCCAACAACCCCCCAACACAAAGTCGTGACTCGTCCTCGAGTCACTCTGCTGGTGTTTCCTCGATCTTCTCCTGTAGACCATTGAATTCGATCTTCAAGACTTGAAGATCTGTTGTTCCTTGCACACCGACCTCACGAACTTCCTCAACCAACTTTTCAGTAGTCGGACCTTCGACTACAAGGCCCATGGTTCTCTGTGTTTACTGCATGGCCTTCAGCTTGCTCTGCACCGACTGTGTCAACTGACTTGCTTCCTCCACCCAAGATTGCGTCCTTGAAGTTATTATGGATTATTTCCGACGTAACTCATCAATCTCATTCTGGATGAGCTTGCCCTCCTATAATCTTGTGAACCTTTGCACTGGTGCTATGGTCCGCGTTGTGGATCTGATCTCGTCAAACTGTCTCTGATTGTCTTAGATATCAGCTTGGGTTTTCTGCAAATTTTGATCCTCCTGCAATGAGGTCCACAGTTCCATGGCTTGTTCAAACAACTAGATGCGGCCCTCGACTGCAACTTATAATGTAGCCATCTCTTCTTTAATAGCAGCCTCGCATTGCTCTCTGACTTCTAGAGGAGTGGTTGGCTATAGCTTAAGTTGGAGCTCAAATATCTGTAGCTGCAGCTCAAAATGAACCTTACTAATTTCCTCCTTCGACTCTTTTACTGCGGTAGCTAGCTTCTGAATCTTTTCTGTGGAGGCTACTTCTGCTGGAATGTGGAGCTTGGGAAACGCATTACAGGCTTGCACTATTGTTGCTTCTAGTTGCTGACTTCACACCATCACTTCTTCATGTTCCTTGAGGCCTGTGCATTCTCCTTGAACATCTGTTGGTTGTTAGTTTTTACTTCGTTGATGACTAGAAGTTTGCGTTTCTCCCAAAATCTGAGCTCATCGGATACCCCTTGATGCAGCTTGTGTAGTGTTTGAATAGGGAGTGCCAAAAGGTTCAGACCCATGTCCTTCAGATGGAATAGGTGCACTCTGTCCTCTGATGTCTCAACGTGTAGTGACCCATCTGGTAACCGCACTATGCGAAGGTCCGTGGTGAATTCTACTGCTAAGGCTGACTTACTCGCTTGTCTCAGGCCTACTTGCTTAAGGATTGCTTGTCCAACGCTCGCTTGAATGATGCCTATCCGGATCTGCAATTCCCTTAGGCCCTGCAGCACCTTGTCTAGAATCTGATTATACTAGTCCTCAATGTGGATCCAAATAGTCTCTGTTGCATCACGGACCACATCGCCAATCTCATCTAGGTCCTCCTTCGTGAGGACCAAAGGCATAACACTAGATGATTTGTTTGACTTCTGCTTCTTGTGCGGCCCTGTAGAATTCTGCTTTTGCGTTACCTTCCTCGGAGAGAAATCTGAGGCATTTGAGAAATTTAAGGAGTTCAAAGATATGGATGAGAATGAAACTGATTACAAAATCAAAAGAATAAGGTCTGACAATGGAGGTGATTTCACTTTAAAAGAATTTTATGAATTCTGTAAAAAGAATGGCATCAAAAGGCAGTTTAAAATAACAAAGACTCCCTAGCAAAATGATGTAGCAGAAAGGACAAATAGATCAGCGAAATAGTTAACCTAAGAAATAATAACCAAAAGGAATGTTCAACAAAGGTTTTGGGAAGAATTTATTCATACAAAAATATTTGTCCTCAACAAAGTTCATTTTAGACCAAATAGTGACAAAACTCCCTATGAGCCATAGTATGGCATACCTGCAATAGTCAAACACTTCAGAGTTTTTGGTACCACATGATACATCAAGAGAAATGATGAAAAACTTGGCATGTTCTATGCCAGAGTAGATGAAGGCATTTTATGGGATACTCACACAATAGAAAAGGATATAGATGCTACAATAAAGTCACCAAGAGGATCATCGACTATATTGATGTAAAGGTGGATGAGCACACTAATCAAGAAGAGAAACAACCTGCAAAAACCAACATTGATGAACTAGAGAATATTAGTGAGGAGCGTGATGGGGTAGTTGAAAAATAAAGCGATGAAGAACCCTCCATCCCTCAAGCTAGAGATCCTCCAAAATATGTACAAAAGCACCACCCAGGTAATCAAATTGTTGGTGAATTAAATTCGAGAATGCATACAAGATGGAAGGAAGTGAGATTCCCTCATGTAGGCACATGTTTCTCTACTATCCATGGAGGAACCAAAAGATGTTGTTCAATCCTATCATGATCAACATTGGTTAAAGGCAATGAATGAAGAGTTGGGTCAAATAGAGAAAAACAGACATGGTAACTTGTTCCAAGGCTTGCTAACAAGACTGCCATTGGCACAAAGTGGGTTTAAGGAATAAATTGAATGACCGTGGAGAACTGGTAAAAAACAAGGTTAGAATGGTATGCAAAGACTACGCTCAAATAGTTCTAAGGCTTAGATTTTTATGAAATTTTTACTCTTGTTGCTAGATTAGAAGCAATAAGAATGTTTTTGGCATTTTCGTTTTTTAAGAAATTCAAAATCTATCAAATGGATGTCAAATATGCTTTTCTCAATGGAGAGTTGTAGGAGGAAGTCTACATAAAGCAACCAAAAGATTTTCAGTAACAAAGAAACCAGATTATGTATGTAGACTTAAGAATGCTTTGCATGGTCTCAAGCAAGCCCCTAGAGCTTGGTTATATTCCAAGCTAGATAGCTACCTTGTAGTATATCTAGGGGGGATAATATGGGGTATAGAGGGAGGTACCCATAGGAATAATGTAATAATGTGATGTAATAATGTACAAAACTTAATAAATAAAGTGGTTAACCCACATTCTGTAAGGGACCACAAGTAGTTAGGGAATAATGTGATAAGCCCATTGTAATGGATGTATGGTATTGAAAGGCCCATGGTAATTACCCATGGTATTGTATGTATGAATCCTATATAGAGTCTAGAGACTCCCCATTGAAAGAAATCACTTACATTATTCCAAATTGATAGATTCTATGACCTTTCCAACATAGATTGCCTCTTAATCTTCAACGATGGTCTTTCAAGTTCCAATAGCCAATATTTGATATATTTTGAAAAAATACAGGTAGTAGATGACATCAAATAAGCTAAATAAAATAATATTAATTCATGAACAATATGATGACTATCTCTCCAAATCTAAATTTGCATCACAACCTCACAAATTTTAGACAACACCATGGATTAGATGAAAATGAGCCAAACATCAGCTCCCAATTATTCATAACTTTTCGTGCAAAATCTGCAACTTTGATGGGAAACTCTAGTGCAGTGCAGTAGTTGATATTCAATATCTCCATTGTTGATGATATTCAATATCTCTAATGTTTCCTGTCAGAACATCAAAGAAACATTTTGAATTGTAGTGACACGAACAACAAACTATTTTAGTATTTTGCCTTGCCCTCTCAATATTACAGGGTTTACATCCCGTGGTGGCCAAACTTTTAATATGTATTATAACTACGTGTATATATCATACGTTTATATTGACGACTACAATAGATCATTGCAATGCTTTACATGGTGAAGAACCCTCTACATGGTTGGACACATTGATTATTCACGCAATCCAATAAACCACCAACTAGCTGTAACTTGACCAACTCAAAACTAGCCAAGAAAAATTAATTAAAAAAAAGAATAACTTACAATTTTTATTTTAACATAAGATTATTTTTATTTTTATTTTTATTTCAAATTTACCTTAACTCATAAACAAAAATTGATTAAAAAAAACATGAATTTTTTATTTTAACATAGGGTTAGTTTTATTTATTTTAATTTATGATCACCTCTCATTTGTTTTGAATTTATGACAACTTTTACCACAAATTTGTTTCTTTCTAACAAATAGTTCTCCCTTTTTCGATGATTTTGTAAATTATTTTATGTTGATGGGGGAGTATTGTCATCTACGTAACATTCAGAACCCTTCAATTTTAAAATACATTTTTGTTATATGTTTTTCATAAATAATACCCCGTTCTATGCAATAGAAAATCTTAGTATTTTTTTCACCCTCAATAATCCACACATATCTACTTTTAAGGTGTCATTCATTATCTTCTTTGTTAGGAAAATCATATCTCTCTTGTTCTAGTTTTCTAAGAGTGGTTAGTACATCCTTTGAGAAGACCCCATTGGAATTGATATACAAGGATTTTATGTTATGTTCCACTTCATTTAAATAGGCTAATTAATTTTCTTTATGATGTTGAGACCATCCTTTCACGACCTGTTTTAGTCTGGAAATATTTTTTATAAATTGAGCCATATAGGAGTTCAAGTATGAGGGATGTAAGTGTGACCATGTGTCCTCAACCATATTTTTGAAATATTGTTTAGAAAACCAAGAGTGGTTGAAACAAAGTGGGTGTGAATGTTTATTTAAATCGACAGATGATCTAAGAAAAATGGGGAGATTATATTAGACAATCTATTGTGAGATAGTTCAAGGGTTGAGAAAATCATTTGAAATGAGGATCATGTTGAGGAATTTGCATTGGATCTTACTGATTTCCAAAATGTCTTGTGGCACGCCAGGAAACCTATTCTTCAAGGCTAGTAGAAGATTTTGAGCTCGATCAGCAAAAAGTTCTCTCCATTCCACATATCCTACAAAGTCTTTCATCTTTCCCAAAGAATACTTGGAGTTAGGTTTGATATATTTTCCATGTGTGTTTTGAATGGAGTTTATGCTTTCACACATGCATTGTAGTTTCAATGTGATTCATAATATCTAAGGCGTGATGTTTACATGACAAGTATAGGCAGCCTAGAAGACAATCTCGGGAAAAATGTTCTACTATTATGCAGTGTCTATATTTTGTATTTAAATTATGTAAAAAGGGAAACATTTGACTCCAATACCAGTGAAGTAACACATTATGTTAATGTGGTATACTGTATATTGACTCCTATGCTAGTGAAAAAAATTATAATGACAGATTGTTACCAAATCCACTTACAAGAATTTCCTTGCAAATGCATTATGTTAATTCATTACACTCTATATTGACTCCTCTGCGAGTCAAATAAATATAATGAGAGATTGTGCCAAATCCACTTTAGAAGAATTTCCTTGCAAATGCCTCAAGTCTTATATGTTCATTATTTCAATTTCAATTTTCCATATATTTATCATGTTATTGATTTGTTCAATATTCCAGATCCTCATGTGATGCTCTACATATCCAGATTCCATAGTTGGAATGTATAGTCTCGATATGCCATTAAACTATCAGAAGGGGGGATATGTTGACTTTCATCAAATTGAAGAGAATTTGAGACATGAGCTAAATTAAGCAATTGAGACAATTAAGTAGATTATACACTAGGATCCCGAGAAACACATTGAAGCACGAATATTCATAATCAAATAATTCCAACGAAAATATTATTGTGATCATAACATTTATGCCCACCAATTTCCTTTGGTATATAAAAGCAAAGGAAGCACAAGTTCTCAATGAATGAATTCGGTTAAAAAACAAGGGGTCCAATCCATCATTTGGGACTCTTTTCATACAAGACCATTTGATTCAAATGATTGTTTAACATATATCAATATCTCAATTTAAAGTTCTTCACACATACTAGTTCAGGTAAGATTCCAAGCTATTGCCAACATGGAGGAAAAACCTTAATGATAAGTGAGCCTTAGTTTCTGGTTCAGTTATTTCTTGTGTCCTATTGTCTTCATCCTATGGAAATCATGAATTATATTCAGTTATTTGTGTTTCAATTTCTTCATCTTCTGGTAATACATGCATATTGCATGAATGAAAATGTTAAGTAATGGCATTTTCAAATTTTCAATTCATTATGTGACAATTTCTCATATGATGATATTATCTATGATGATATTATGCTTATTGTAGTTATGATATTATTTTAAATGTCCAAAGTAACATTTTTATAACTCATTTTTTCTTTATGAATCTTGAGATGCTTTAATTTGAATTTTGCAAATTTATTAGTGTAAAATGAAACATATTACTGAATGGTCTAAGGATGGTGAATGTATTAATGTGGGCTTATAAATGAAAGCTACATACGTTAAGAGAAAACAAGATATTACATGACACCCTACTTTTCATTACATGCATATTAAATGCTTATTAAAAAATCATTATTAAAAGAGTTTCTAGACCTTATTTTTTTGGAATCTACAATTGTGTTGATGGACCTATGAGCAACACCTTTAAACATTCATAGGAGTCAAGATCGTATTTGAATTCTACCAACAAAATTGAGGTGGCACTTTCATATCAAAAGTTAACCAATCCAACCTAATACATAATAAAGAGGAAATATATGATCTCCTTTCATAAAAAAATGCAAAACAAATACTATACACATCACAATATTTTAATTTTGAAAATAAAAAACATATATTTTTAATATAATAATTTTTTTGTTTTGTTTTTTTAACAATTGCATTTTACAATAGATTCATAAATATCCTAAAATTATTGATATGTATTTAAACATTTTTATATTCAAAACATTGGCAAGGACTACGTTGGATACAACATTTTTTATGTATATATATAATATATGTAGTTATATTTAAGTTTTTTAACACTTCAAATAATACAATCGCAATTATGTCTTAAGGTTTCAAGTGGTTAAATGAAATTATTAACGAAATTAACAATATAAACTAAACTCAAGTAAACAAATTAACTTTAATATGAATAAATATAATCTTATTCACTCAAGTTGAGATAGACAATAAAGAGTTCTAATGAAAACTGTAATAATGTCTTGGTTACAAGAATGAAACTGCTTTCTCTTTTCTTAAAGCAAATTCAACTCACCAATCCACTCATGCTTGTGATGCTTGTGAAGGGTAATGAAACAAAGTGTAAATTTTCATTGATTGATATAATCTTTTAAACCTAACTTTAAACATGTTAATGCAAATCTAAATGTAAATGTTCCAACTTAAATAATGTAAACGTTTTAATTGAAAACATGAATTGAGAAATTGAACAAAACCAAATGGAATTGAAATACAATATAAATGTAACATGAAGAAAATTGAATAAAGAATTTATGAGAATGAGTTGAGGAAATGTGAAACTTAAAGTGAAAATTTAAATCTAAATCTAAATGCAAATATTTCAATCTAATTTGTCATTGACGTTAATTTGTATAAATATGTTTAAATGTAGCTTATATATAAACATTTCAATGTAAATAGTAAACCGAAATGTAAATATTTCAATATAAACTATGTAAACCATCTATGTAAACTTAAATGTAAATGTAAATGTAAATATTTCATTATAACATTGTTATAAATTTTCATTGGAAAACATGAGTAGTCTAAAACCAAATGTAAATCTAAATGCATTTTTTTTCAATGTAAATGTTGCAATTGAAAACCTAATTGCTTTAAAAATGCAAATGTTTACAATGAGAATGATTTAGAAATACATTGATAATGCTATGAATGTGCATAAGAATGTTTGAAGTTATTGAAATTCAAAAGTGAAAATCATTAAAGCTTAATAAAAATGAGGTATAAATGCAAAACTAAATTTTCTATTGAAATAATATAAACTTGTACCTTATTATGGCTGTGAATATTATGTTGTTACAATTAAAAAAAATCAAAATATAAAAGGTATGTAGTTTATGTCTAGTTGTGTTGAGTTGGCATTTTTGTGTTGAGTTTTTGTCCTATACTTTATAGAACTTTCTTTTCCTATAGTTTCAATGACATAGTCTCCAAACCAGGTTAATTAAATGTTTTGACATTATTAGTTTTTGTGTAGGCTTAGCGGGACTTCCTTTCTCTATTAATTTTACATAAATAGATAGTCAAATATGTATTTCAAAATAATTCTGGTGGCCTCAACCTGCCCATAGGAAACCAGGTCTGTTGGCCACCTATCCGCATACAAAGCTGTCCAAAGTTTAAACATTTTAATTTTTATCATCCAGGCTGGATTTGTTACTTTATCTACTATATGCTTCATACTTGAAAAGTAAATGCTAATCGACATAATAATAAAAATTTACTAGTTGGAATTTTGCTTCAATCTTCGGAATCTACTGGAACCGGATCTTTTGCACTTGACCCAGGTGCTTCACTTTGCAGCAGTGTCTAGATCTGCTTTTACATTCTCTTCAACCAGAGACTTATGATATTGTCACATTTGAACTGACTAGATTTCCTTCTGGAGATCTTTTAGGCTTGGTTTCGCTTGTCTGTCCACTTCTGGTTCTTATCTATCCTTCTAAGTTGTCATTGCTTTAGCCAAAAGTTTTTTCATTACCCAATATTGTTGGATGGTCTGCCTAAACAATGTTTGGCAACCTTGTGTACGACCTGGATCATGAATTATAGGCTCCCATTCTGCTATAGGAATTTCTTCATTTTCTATATTGGCATTTAACTCCCCTTCCCATTCAGCTATGACTTCTTTTACCTCTATCAGAGTTCCTACATAGTAGGCATTGATTAAATTATGCATACTTTCTTGTCCTGATTTTTTGCCCCCTTTCCTCGATGGTTTGCTTTCTTATGTCTTCAGGCCTTTTATTTTCTGTTCAGTGTTTTTTCCTGTTCTTCTGCTCCCTCTTCGTCCCTATTGTCTGCATTCTTTTACCATATTTTTTTGCTTTCTGTACTTATAGTCCCTACGCTCCTGTACCCTTTCTTCATTCAAGTTCATGTGTGTCAGGCCCTGGTGGACAATGGATTTTATACTACCTATAATGTGAACCAGTAGTAAAACATTCAAATCAAGAATAAATTTATCCTTAGTGTTCTTAGTTTTCTTTATGGTTTGTGTTTTTACCTTTTCACTTCCAATTTTTTCCACATTCTTCCCATCATTTCTACTTTGAAGCCACTATGCTACATTCTCAATCCTCAGCTCTATGCCCCCTCTACTTCTCGTTCCCCAGGAGCATCCCAAGTAACCCCCTCCACACTCATGGTCTTGCGGGCTAGAGGTTTTCTCGCCATCTTCAGGGAAGCTGAGCTTTGTTAGCTAGTACGTCACTGGGATGGACCCCCTCTTCACTTTTCTTTGCTGCAGTTTCCCTAGGCTTCCATACCTACCCATCGACTTCCCATGTTGCTCTTTCTCCTTCTTTTCACTACCCTTTTGATATAGAGTTTTCCCTTCTCTATCCCTTTGTTCTAGATTTCTATCCCTGTGCTGTGAGTTTTCCCCCCATATCCATGCTATCCTCCCTTGGTTGTTTTTCCAATTCCGGTGCCTATCTTTCTCTCCTCCCCGGTCCAGAGGGAAGCAACTCTCCCAACATCTCATAGAGGCCTCCAGGCCTTTCGTCCTCTCAATTCTGTGGCGGTTCCTATAGGCAGGCAGTTTAGAGTTTTCCCCAGGTTCGGTTTTCCCCCTCAGGCCTCTCGTAGTGCCCTTTTTCCCCTCCCACCCAAATAGGATAACCATCCCTTTATAATATGAAACTCGGGCAATTACAAAGGGATCCACTTAAGATATCGCTACTTCTAGCATCTACTTGGCCTGACAGCCTTGTTCTACCCTGGGACTAGCCAACTGCCTTACGAGGCTTGATTTTTCCCTCCCACCCTTCCAGGAAATCTCTCAAATCAAACCCATACCAAGTTAATAGGCAATTATCCTTGTATACTCAGAAATTTTCATTCCTTCTATCGACTGAAAGACCAGTGACACAATGTCAACATTTTTCTAAATTATTCATTACTTCTCTCTTTAGATTCCAAATTCTTCTCCATTCCCATGGCATTGTTACCCTATCGACACAGGGGGGCTGTAAGTACATACTAGGTGTTGCTTACAAAGGTCATTTATTGGTCGTCGCACCTCGGCTCGCGGTGTTCACCAGCTTCATCTCCTCGATCTTCCTTAGCTTCTTGCATGCAATTATCCTTCATCTTTACCACCTTTTTCCTTAAATTTCTCTCCAACCTAACTATCCTCATTACCAAGGTAACCCTCCACTTGCCTTGCTTCACTGTCTACCTCCCCTTCTTCCATGTGTGGGTCTTGATCTAGGTGCCCACTCACATTCCATTGATTGTCCTCCATCATCTCCTTTCCAATTCCGGTTGCCCTTGTCGGCTTTTATTTTTCGCTTCCCTTCGACAGCTTGCCTGCCCTCCTTCCATATGTCCTCTCCTTCTTGCCTCTGACCTCCATTACCATCCACACCTCGATCGAGGGTTCTGTCCTTTTTCCCTGTCTTTACTTTGAATTTCCATGAGACTATTCATTCCTTTTGTTCGGCTTATGTATTTGCCTGGTATATCTAAGTTGCCTCCGGGTTTGCCACATCCTAGTTTGCTAGGCAGTCTGCTACCACATTCCCCGATCTTCGGACATGTGTCGGTATGATGTAGTCTATCCCTTGTATTAGGTTTCCTATTTCCTGTACTAGTCATTCTGTTCTCCAAATTTGGCTTATCTTCTCCCATTTGGTTCCTTGTTGAAGTTTTTTCACTATGTCTATAACAAGTGTCGAGTCTCCTTCCACCTCTATTTTCTGGGAATTTTCTCTTCGAACTATTTCTAGCCCCTGCTTAAGCACATAGAGTTCCGTTTCATTGTTGCTTGCTATTCCACAGTCCATGGCAAATATCCATATGGTGTTTCCCTGGTGGTCTCTAAACACTCCTCCTGAGCCAGTTGCACCCCAATTTCCTTTCGCTGCACCATCAAAATTTAGTTTTATGAAATCCTCCAGGAGGAACACAAAGTGGATTGAGGAATATCAGGGAGTGGGTTTTTGTTTCTTGGAGTTGGCATCAACATACGAGGACTCACATTTAACCTTTCCATTATTCGATGTTCTTGCAACATGGTTTCCCAATCATTTGTGTACCATTTCTCTGCGAGAATCGTCTCTCTAATTTTCTAAACTATCATTTCCCATAACTCCATCGTTGTTCTTTTTCCCCTTTAAAAATTCTCCGGTTTGTCTCCTTCCACACCGCTCGGTTCAAAATGGGATTCTGGTATATCTTCTTTCTCCATTTTTCCATTGTTGTTTTTGTACTTGATTGATCCCTGTCCATGTGGCCAAATAGTTGTTCATGATTCTGCCATAGGACTTCGCTGTAATTGCACACATTTAGTAGGTGTTCCATCATTTCCATTTTTTTTTCACATGTGTAGTAAACCGATGGAGCCTACATCCCCCTTACATGTAGTTGATCCCATTACATGTAGTTGATCCCATGTTAGATCTTGGCCAAGGACCACCCATAGGAAGAAGGCTATTTTCGGCCACAGTTTGTCTTTCCATATACATTCCCATATGGGTAACTCTTGCTATTGTTGGTGCTTTGCCTACAAATAATATCCTTCTTGGATGGTGAACATCTCTTTTATTCTGTATCCGCACCTTAAAATGTTCGGTCCTTTCGTAGTCACTATTCTTATGGAATCCATCTCCTTATTGTAGGTTTCCCACTAAATAAATTCTGGTGCTTCTAGCCAATGTTGTCTTCTTTTCCATTTTCTCCATTGTTCTCCTGTATCCATTTCCCAGAAGTTTTTCACCGTCTGATTTGTTAGGTTGTTTGTATTTAGGAATATTTCCGCTAGATATGGCCTACTGAATAATTTTTCTCTCTTCTGCCAAGCCTCTTTCCAGAACCTAGCTTTGTCTCCTCCCCTGATTTCCTAGAAGCTATGGTTTCTTATCAGTTCCTTGTTTTCTGTTGCAAGGTTCCATATAGTCGACCCCTTTATATTTTCCCGGATTCTTAATCTTCCTTCTAATGATCTAGGGATCCCAAATTTTCTCCCCCATATTTCTTTCCATAGATATGTTCCTCCCTGTACCCATCTCTACCATAACTTAGCCCCCATTACCTGGTTTAGAGTATATGGGTCTCAGAGTCCCAACCCCCCCGCTTTATTTGGTTTAATTAGCTAGTTACAAGATAGAAGTGCCAAATTTTTTACTGTTTGTGGCCCTTGCCAGAGGAATTTATTGAAGATATTAATCATTCCAATACATATTGTTTTAGGGACTGGTAGGCTTGAGAGTTGATAGATCGGGATTGATTGTAGCACCGCTTTTAATAGTATGACTCTACATTCCATGTTTAAAGTCCTGAATGTCCAATTCTGAAGCCATCCTTGAATCTTTGCCAGAAGTGCTTTCCAATTTGCCACTCTAATCAGGTGTAGACTTAGCGGAATCCCCAAGTATTTCGATGGGAAGGTTCCTATACGAAATCCCATTGTTCTTGCTAAGAATGCTTGGGATTGGGTTGTTGTATTGAAGAAGAAGATATCTGAATTCTCTTTGTTGATCTGCGTTCCTGAGGAATTCATGAAGTCTTGCAAGATGTCTAGCAGGGCCCTGGATTCCTTGAGTGTTGCTTGCCTGAACATCATGATGTCCTCAACAAATTGTTGATGAGTTAATGGAATGTAGTTTCCCCACATTCGCAGACCTTTGAATTGTCGTTCTTGCACATTTTCTTTAACATATCTTCCTAGCCCTTCATATGTTAATATGAACAAGAAAGGGGACATCGGGTCTCCTTGTATTAGCCCACTTGTTGCATTGAATGCCTCTGTCAGAGCCCCATTCAGGAGAATTGAGAAAACAGGGGTAAATATCATAGAGTAGATCCAATTTATCCATCGGGGATCAAAGCCAAAGGCTTTCAAGATTCCATGGAGATAGTTCCAACTTAACCGATCATATTATTTTGATAGATCTAGTTTTATCATCATTCCTTTAGCTTTGAGATTCTTAAGGGAGTGGATTGCCTCTTGAGCCGTTACTATCCTATCCACAATTTGTCGTCCTTTAACAAAACCAGTCTACTCTTGTGATATTAGACCTGGGAGGATCAATTTGAGGTGATTGACCATTATTGTTGACAAAATTTTGTATATTAAATTGCATAAAGCTATAGGTCTAAATCCCTGAGGCTCTTCCGAGTGGTCATATTTTTGGATAAGAGCTAGGAAGTTTAAGTTCAGGGCCGGGTATATCCTTTTAGTTCGTCTGGAATCCTCCACAACATCTAGGATATCTTCTCCTAAAATCGGACGTGTTGCATGGAAAATTTTTGTTGTGAAGCCATCCGGTCTTGATGCTTTATTCTTTGCTAATCCTTTGATCACCTCTTCCACCTCGTCGATGGTTATTTCCCCTCATTAGCTCTAGGTTCTAGTCCTTATTGACCAACTGAGGTATATGCCTAGTAATCTTGTTTCTTTCTTCTGTCCTTTCTGGATTTGGTTCTATCATTATATTTTAGAAATGATGGACCAATAAGTTCTCCATCTCTTCCTTTTCTATTATGCAATTTCCTTCTTGGTCTACTAATGAAAATATCATGTTATGCTGGCGATGTTTTATCATCGCTTTGTGGAGGAATATAGTATACCTTTCTCCCTCCCTCAACCACTGAACTCTCGATTTTTGTTTCCCCAAGATCTCTTCCTACTGCCTCCTTTCCTCCAAACTATTCAACAATTGTCATTCTTCCTTTGCTAGGAATTCTGTGTGGTCATTTTTTATTATCTGTTGCACCCTTTTTATCCTTGCCTGTAACAATTCCTGGTCTTGTTGAATATTACCAAATTCTTTGTTATTCCATTTTTTTTTTTTAATTTTTCCTTTGATTTCTTCAAGGCATAGTTGGAATGTATGAATTTTTTTCTCCCTTGTTCCTTACTTGATCTCCACCATTCCTTCAATTTTCCTTGGAAGGTCGGATCGTGCAGCGAGAATGCTTCAAACCGGAATGGTCTCTTGGTCTGCCCTTGTTTCAAGTCAACTTCCAATATAATTGGCCAATGGTCAGATCCCATGCAAGGCAGGATTAACGCTTCATAATATACAACTCTGCTTATTAAGTTTTTAGTTTCCAAGAATCTATCTAACCGTGACGCAATTTGAAGATTTCCTCCACTTCGGTTATTCCATGTGTAAGTTTCATTAATTGTAGGGACATCTACCATGTTGTTGGGAAAAGTATCCAATACGGAATGACCCTATCCCACTCTAAGGGTGATAGTTCCTTAGCAACAATCAAAGCAAAGCTATCTGAGATTACTTCTTTATGAGATATAAAAGAGGGGAGAAAGAGATCCACTAACCGATGTCTTTCGCTAATGATTGATCCAATCTTCTCTCTTTGCTGCTTGCCCTCAGTTCCTTGCTCTTTCACTGGCCCAGCTACACCAAGATCCTGCAAAATAGCAAGAGAGGGAACTACAAGAAGCATACATTCATAATTGATTCAAGGATTAGAATAAATCAAATACACAAGTATAACAATACAATTGAGACACATGCATATAGAAGAACCTCAAATGCTTTATTAATGGAAGAAGTAAGGTTCAGGAAGTGATACAACCATAAAAGGCCCAATCCAGCATCACCTTCCCAGCAGAAAGAAATCTCCTCTTCACCTCCTTCAAAGCAAATCACCCAATAGTTCTAAACTCAAACCAACAGCAATTCTTTACATTCACAAGATTCCAGCCCCCCCCGACCTCATGAGAGAGATCTATATATAGGAGTTTTGGAGAAAGGATGAGTCAGCTTGAGACTGGCATGAAGCTGATTAGTGTCGTCTCTCACTTCAGTTATTCTTCAGTTCTTGAGTCCACTTGGAGGTTCTTGCTTCCACTTGGAGATCTAGAACCTCTTACTGATCACCAGTCGAATTCCCTGATCCAAGTGTCATTTTGGAAGCTTCCTGGGCATTGACACCTTGAGGAATGACTGTGCCACATGTCCAAACTCGCCCAGCGCAGGTAGCCTTCTTTGCAGTTGACATTCAACGCAGGTAGACAGTGGAGCAGTTGACATTCAGCGCAGATGCTTAGTGGAGCAGTTGACATGATCCAGAATTGCCTTGTTTTTTAGTGTTTTCAGGTGGAGAACTTTTATTCAGTGCTGTGGTTTGCTGGCCTTGTTCCTCTAGGGGTAGGAACAACATGTTTAGGGACTTTGGATTCCTTAGATTATGGACATTTCATGCTTCATGCTGTAAGGCACAAAAATGTCTATAACAGTTGCCCCCTAAAGTATGAGGTCGTTTATTGGGTGAAATGCTTTATCAGGAGGATCTGAAGTTCATTCAATCGCTGAGAGGTGACCTGTAATAAAATACAATACAATACATTATGATTCATTCTGCTTTCATGATCTAGCTGAGGCGGGCATTCCCATGCTCAGCTTTATAAATACATTTTTCTGTACATAGAACAGACAATCGTCTGACGGTAGACTGATAATTCTCTGCTGAAATTATCATCCTTTGAGTAGGATGATCATCTGCTGCAATGATGTACATGTCAAATGTCTTTATATTTCCTGAATATATATCGCAGCCCGGATGGATGAAACTAGATCCGGGGTCTTCAAACTCGTTCGATCTTCACTCTAAGTACAAGTCGATCCATGTGAGAATTGCGCTGAAGTCGAACATGGAAAGACATCGCTTGATTACCGGTCAATGATGTAAACCGTTAACAAGCGCGAGAGGAATCACTGATAATGATAATGACCCTCAAGGTACTGCAATACAATTCACGTGGTGTGAATAAAGGACTTGGCGTCGAACACCACGCAAAATCTTCTGGTCGAAGGTCATTGATGTATACCTGTCGCCGGAAGTGAGAAACTTGCCATTGAGGCATGCAAGCTTCAAAGTACTGAAGGGGTTGTTCCTAGATCAACTCCTTGGATAATGAGCTGATGTCGACAAGGAGCGATCCGTCAAAGGAGGGCCTTAATGAATCCCACATCAGTGACACGGAACGGAGCTAATGATTTTAATGGAGGTGAAAACAATCTGTGACATATGATTCAGGGTGGCGGTCATGAATGGATGAAGGATAATGTATGGCAGTGGATGGGACACGGTTGACTCTTTCTGAACAACATCTCTTGAACATATAACGACACTGATGCGATGGATCGGTAGCATTACCCCAAATGTGGATGGTTTGGCGAGACCATGGTGATGAGACCGGTGAATGAAACAACCCAACCCGATGTGGTACAGAGGAAAAGTGTCATGTTCAAGAGCGACTTGCTACCATTAAAGCTTTGAGGTTCTCCCAATTTTTCCCCAGTCATTTATGACCAGTACCTCTTTATTTTTGTCAAGCTTGAGGAGGATAACATATGCTTGTTCTATAACCTGCCCTTCGGGCAAGCCCATCGCTATGTTTTAACGAGCCTAGCGATAGGGAAACTCGTTCTCGTCTAAAGACAAGTTTGTCGCTATTTAACCATTTTAACGAGTCTAACGACAAGGAAAACTCTGTCCTTTTCATTTTTAGAGAGTCTGAAAAGGTACATAAAGTTAACTCCAAAATTCCTTTTTCGTCATCTAATCCCTTAAGTCCGAAAAAGTGTAAAACAATACAGAAGGGACGAGTTTTCGATAACTTTAACGAGCCAAATAAAACAAGCGCTCGACCTTTTTGTGCAATAATCCCTCAGGTCCAAAAAGATTAAAATCTAGAGGAGGGATAGCTCTTTTGGTCCCTTTAATGAGCTGGAAGGCCAAAACTCGACAATCTTTTCATATTTTACGAGTCAGTTGAAAAGAGCTCAAAGAAGACTCGTCTTTTGAGGAACGAGTGATAAACAGGGATAGCAACTGATTCCAGGTACAGGTTGGAATTTTCCAATCACGGCAGTGTCACAAGGATGGCTAGGTGAAATCACTCTTCGCAGCTGTTCCTCAAAATAGGTAAACAATCATATGGAGGTGAACGATCGGCCAAATGGAAAGTGGAGGTGGCAGGTGCAAAACACGACCAAGGCTTTTATGGCTGATAAATTTACGATCACAGCGGTTATTTACCGGGATAGGTTTATTTTTTATTTAAAAATGAGCTTAAACTCTGGAGGAAACATTGCTCACTGCTTTTATTTATTTTTTAACGAGCATGAAGACCGCGTTAAAACTGCTCGGATCTTGCGTTTATTTTTTAACGAGCATGAACTTTATGCTAAAACTGCTCGATTATACCAGTCATAAGATAAGAAATGTCCCCTGTGAGATCTCTATTTTTTAAGGAGTTTCATCTTCACTAAGCTTTACTCCATATCCTTTCTTTATGCAAGTTCGGAAACGGCTAATCCAAAAAACAGATAAATAACCGCTCTTCGCTTGCACTCCAAAAGGGTCGCATGCCCCCAGGTATAAAATACAATTTCAAGGCTGCCCCTCCTCCTTCTCACCTCTGCTTTTCTTTGGGTGTTCACAGCTACTTGTCGTCTTGCTAGTCCAATTTTAACGATACTTGTCTTCTCGTTAATTTTAACGGGTCTATACGATACTTGTCTTCTTGTCAGCCCAACTTTCAACAGATTTTTCGCAAGATCGCAAGAGAACAGCTACTTGCGACAAGAGAGCAGCTACTTGCGACAAGAGAAGAACACTACTCAAAGACAAAACATTTGTGTTATTGAGGGAGGCTTGCCTCTTTCTGGTTACCCAAAGATTGCTTCGTTAATCTTTCAAACAAAACACTTCCTCGGCAATGTCTACCGAAATAGACAAGGGTGAATGACCTTTGTCAAACACGTAACTTTGACAAAAGAATCTTATTCCAGAACAACCCCTCTTCCATCCACGGACGGGGTACGGACTAGTCATATTCTCTCGCGGAAATTCTACCTTACACCCAAGGTTTTCTCTGCCCGAAGCAGACCAGGATGCATGCCCCCTGGGTTCCAGTCCCATCTTTCCGAATCACTCGCACTCATCGGGAAGAAGGACTGGGGGTGGAGACATTTCTTGATTGAATAGACCATTCAGGGTTGGTATGTGACTATTTGCGATGCGTGATCCCGGAAATGAAAGTTGGTCTACGAGCTTGACCATTCTTCCTTCGTGTGGAAAACACATTACTCTAAAGAGTGAGGAGACTATTGCTCCCATGCAATATATATAGTCTCGTCCAAGGAGTAGGTTATAATCCAAGGGTCCTTGAACGACCATCACGTTCATTTGAACGGTCTTCCCTTTCAATGTTACAGGTACATTGGGGAGGATCCCTAATGGTCGACTGGTTCCTTTATCGAAACCCGAGAGATTTCTTATCTCAGGCAAAAGCGCCGGGGAACCCAGTGCTTTCCAAGCAACAGAGGAAAGGATACTCACAGATGCCCCTTCATCAATGATAGTGCCAGCCATTACCATTCTGTATATTTGGATTATGATTCTGAATGGTATACTGGCTGGCAACCGGGGTCTGCCTAGTTGGTTCCAATCAAAGGACACAACCAGGTTGCTTGGTGGTGGGACCGAATACACGGCCGGATATGACCCTGACGATGTTCATTCCTGCGATAAAGGAATGGGCGCATTGCCCTGATGCTTGTAAGAGTCTGTGTTGATGAAAAGAATCTGGATGGTGTCATCCTTATTCTCTTCAGTGAGGGTGTCATTTGAAGATGAATCTTCAGTGACGGTGTCATTTGAAGATGAAACTTTTGAAGGGAGAACCGGGTCAACTGCCGTTTCGACCTTTGTACTTTCGTCCGGTCTGGATTCAGTAGGTTCATTTTCAATGACTGACGCTTCAGCTGACCACTTGAGTGGGCCAGCTGTATTCTCAACCAACGAAGGACTTGGCACGAGTTTTTTGTATCCAGGAGGAAGTCTCAACGGTGAAACCGGACGATCTTCCAAAACTCTCTTCGCTTCGTCTAAGAAGGGACAACGGTGGATGGCGTGATCGCCCTCACACAGCCTGTAGGGGGATCTTGCTCCCCCTCTTTGTCTTGAACCTTCACTTTCGCTGGTTGACGATAAGTATTCAACATGGCTATCAGAGGTTGATGCTCCCGAATTGTGCAAACGAGGGGACCAGTCCCTTAGTATCTGGGGAATACAGGGACAATCTCTATGGAAGTGGTCTCCTCTACATATGACACATGGCGATTTAGGCCCGGTCTGTGCTGTGTGTGGATTTTTGTCAGATGTCTTTTGCTTGCCCCCAGTTGCCTTAGGCTCCTTCTTCTTCTTCTCTCTCTTCTTCTTCTCCTTCTTCTCCATGGGAGCTTGGCTTTTGCCGGCTCTACCTTGCGAAGATGAAGGATTGGAGGAAGAGTTATAGGAAGTAGAAGGCTGGTGGGCAGCTCTAGACTGATCTAACTGTTGACTCGACTGTTCAGGAACCATGGTGTTCTGAACTACATTGGTTGAGAATAGCCATATTGGCAGGCCAATTGTCAGTCCTAGAAGCGACAATGTGGCCATGTGGGGTGCACCAACTTCTCCCCAAGAGGAGAAAGGACTAGGATTTCCATCATGAGGAATTCCTTGGTTGGTGCGTTCCATGTTCTCAACCTACAGATCAACGCAGGAATAGGAGGTGATTATGTTCCGTTTAAAATAAATTTTATAACGACGCTTTAGACACAACTTGCTTTTTCACTTTTTAAGAGTCGAGAAAAAGCTAAAGATGACTCTAGTCTCCTTCGATGTTTTAACGAGCCCGAAGTGACAAATGCTCGGATGGACTTTTTCAGTTATAGAGTTTGAAAAAGGCCAAAAGAAACTACTCTGGAGTTCTAGGCAGAGGGTGTGCCAAACTTTTCGCAAAACCACAGAATACGTTTTACGGTACGGGTGGTCAATCTTCGTGAATGTTGTGTTCACTGCATTGCGATCAGTAGGGCGGCCGACACGGCTTCCTATGGATAAAGGCTTTGTTCCTATAGGGGTCTCACAATATATACGCGACGGTACGTGGGAGCACAAGTCCGTATTGATACTTATCGCTTCACCGTGGAGGAATCACCCAACCACTCAACGCTAAGATATCACGTTTAACGACGCCGGAACACGTCTCTAGCTTAGACCTCTATGTGTTTGCGTTATGTTTCAAAGCGTTGTTATGTAAATTCAATTTATTTTAGGTTGATCTTGTTTAGCAGTTTGCCTTTATGGATCACCACGAGATGTATGGTACAACTCCTAAATGCAATCTAAGATGATAAGCAAGCTTTTCAATCTTTCAACTTTGAAAATCTTAACTACTGAGGGAAAAGAAAGACATCATCTTTTCACACAGATCATAGAGCACACACTAATGCACTTTTTCCTAAATCAACATACAAGCTGTCCAAATGCATATGCACAATGCAGGTATTTCTTTTCTCTTTCTTAATGTTGGTGTACTACAAAAAGAAAGCTGTTGTATAACTTTGAATTCAATTTCAAGTGAAAGCAAACAAGCTTTTGTCCAAAATCAAAAGACACCTTAAGATTTACTTGTTTCAACACTAGAAATACATAAATTCAAACCATATGACGAAAGCAAAAGCTCAATCAGCTATGAACAACAAACAAACAAACTCTTAAGATCAGAACGACACTTATCACAGGTCTAGATCTAAGAGGCCACAACAAGACTAGTTCACTTTCGTTATGGGAAACTGCAAATGATATAAGAAATACACAAAGAACAAATACAGTTTCTTTATACAACCGAGGCGGAATAGTGGCAAAGAAAGGTGGTTTCAGATAGGTACATTGACTGATAACAGGCTGCAAAAACAAGGATGAAAACAGGGCAATAGAAACCAGAGAACCCCAGTTGCACAAGGCAAAACTGGTTCAGCGCAGGTAGAACACTGTTAGTTTGACATTCTGATGCAGGAGCATCTAGACTTGGGCTAGCAATGTGACGGGGTGGTCACATGTTGTGGCTGAATGCAAGACTTGAGGAAGGCTTAGTTGTTAAATTTGGGTTAATTTCAATAAGGGTAGGTAGTTAAAAGTGGTCTGGTGTAGTTAAATGATGATAAAGATGAGTCATAACTGAATAACTAATTCTTCATGTGTAGGAAGAGGTAGTTAGGTATAATTTCCTTTTTGGGGAAGTAGAATAGGGGAGAGAGGAGAAGGGAGGCGGGAACAGCGAAAAAGCTTGTAAGCCTCCAGGCAATTGAAAAGGCCATGAAAGATTGAATATCTGGTCTGGCAAAGACAAAGTTTGTAAGTAGTTTTCATTGAACACTGTGTTTTAGAACTGCGTTGATTAATTCAGAAATTGTGTTTTAATACCTGTAATTGGGCTTGAATGGTAAACCCATGTGAACCGAATGAGAAATCCAGGAGTGAGGGACCATTGTTAATTTAAACCTCTGTTTGCACTAAAAGGGCGCATATCTGTTTTAAGCTCTGTCTATTTTGATTAGGATCGTTTCATGTTTCATGCTACTGAGCAGCGATGTAATTCTAGTTTGAAAGGCGTAAAGTAGGAACAGCGGTTTGAAATTCAATGTTAGAACCATTATCGATTTACAGGTGTAGAGAAGTTTACATTTTGAATGGAAGGACATATAACGATTGCCGAGAGTTTAATTGGCAAATGGAAATCTCCTGTTATGAATCGTAGGCATTGAGTATTGGAATGTGTTAACTTTGTTAAACATTAAACAACGTTTTATATCTGGCTTGATAAGTTAAGTTCTTGCCTGAGATTGAACCATTGACACGTAGAACAGGGTAATGGAGCAACGCTGGTTTAATTGAAGTTGTCGCTGGATGTGCCACCGACTGAGGCGGTCGATCAAACAGTTGACAAGTGGTAGTGTGGTAACGAAATGTCTGATTCCAAGTGGGAACTGCAGTTGAGGTCGATTGTATTTATTGCCAGACGTGATGAGGCAGAGGTCAAATTATATAATTGCCGAAATAATTATTTGCAGAAGTGGCAGATTCGATGGGTGAAGGCAGATCGATTTACATAAATTGATGCTCATTTGTGTTAGAATTCCAACACCAGGAGTCAAGGCGCAGAGAAGGAGCTGTCAATTCGAGGTTGAAGGATGAATGGTAAGTCACAGTTCAGCGTTGGGGAAAACTGGTACAGAACGAAGTAACATAATGTGGATTGTTGAGTTCATGAATTTTAATTGAGGAGCTTCCGAAATTGAGGTGTGTACAAATTGCCAGAAGGAGTCTTATCTGGGCGAATGTTTGGAAATGCGTTTTTATGCATGAGCAGAGCAAAGATTCTGGTTTTGCAGGGTAGGCCTGCATCAAGTGGTATCAGAGCTAGAATAGCTCTGTGTGGCAGTGATAGAGGAGTCCAGCAAAGGATTCTAAGTGAATGTGGCAGAACCTGAAGATTCAACAGAGGTTGAATAAAGTTGCAGAAGAGAGAAGCCTGAAGGAGCAGTGGAGAAATGCTCGAAAGGTTCCAATAGAGGACCGGTGATTACCAAAAGACCAGATCCGGAGGAAGGGATTGGTGAGGTAAGGGGCAGCAGAAGAGTTTGCTGTTGTAGAGGCTTGGTGCAACTCATGGGTGAGAAACTCATGGCGAGGAAGATGACTATTGAAAGTCATGAAGGAGGGAGCAAAGGTTCAGAGAGAGGCCACAGTAGGAAGAGGGAGAAGGATGCCAAGGCAAATGGCATATGGAAGCAATTGACTGATGAAGAGTATGAGAAAGAGATAGCCGAGATAGCAGTGCAACTTGAGTTATTAATGGAGTTGTTACAGGAGAATGTGAAAAACCGGACACATGGTTGGACCATGAGAAAGAGGATGAAGTGGCAGAAGCTACACACAAAGAGAGAAATGCTGACAAACATACAGTTGGCAGAAGAGCTAAGGAAGCTCGAGCAGATGTTGAGTTGTGGAAAACTCAGAGAGGCTGAGTTAAAAATGGATGTTCCCATTTGTGGCCCAGAACAGGGTGAAAGTCTGGGTGAAGAGACCGAAGGGGAGGATCTCATGAACTATTGGGATAGTTCAAAAGCATCTGAAGATGTGTTGGCGAGAGAAGCAAATGAGGCTATGCAGTCTTGCAATTTTTCTCACAGTTTATGTATGTATGCAGGATGCGTGAAAGATGGTGAGCAGTCTGATGGAACTGTCACAAAGGAGAATGAAACGTTTGAGGTAACGCCTGGTAGGGAATTCCTTTCAGAGAAGGAAGGTAATGATTTACCACAACAGGAAGAAATCACAAATGAAATATTGTTGGGAATAAGACAGAAATTCGAAGCTGTTCTGGAACAGGAGAAACGTGGAAATGCCGAAGAAAAATTCCCAGGAGGTAAACAAATGTATTTGTTTAATGAAATTGCTGACGAAAGTTTTCGATGTAATGATGTTGAAGCCAGGATAACTCAGGAAAATTGCCAGAGTGAAGGTAGTGATGAAGTGCTAAAAAGATTTCAGAGGGAAATCGAGTTTTTGGAACGATGGCTAAAGGAACCTGATGGAGGAGGAAAACCTGTAGAATCTGATCCAGGAGAAATTACGGTTGCTGTGCATGATAGAAATGAAATATTTTTAACATCTATGGAGTTGAATGAATGTCATAAATTTTCAAATGATGATATAACTGTAGGTTCCGAAAAAGACATTAACAGATATGATGTCGAAAACAGAGGAATCGAGCAGAGGTTATTTGGCAGTAAGATGGAAGATCAGAATCCGCAAGGAAGTTGTGTCTGTAGGGACATTAAAGAAACTGTGAATCAGCAGGATGAAGACGAAAGCAGCCAACAATTCGAAGCAAGATCTATTGAAGTCCAGAAAGAAAATGATGGGGGATTGATGCCTGAAGCATCAAAAGAGACCGAAAGGTCCTATTTCTTTAAAACTAATGATTTATTGGTGAATGCAGGTATTGTTGTCGGCGCTGAGAAACATTTGACTCAGTCGAGCAGTCAAATGAAGGAGGAAGAAAAGGTCGAAGAGCCACCACAGTCTATTGACAGTGAAGACGATGGAGGGGCCAAGACTGAAAAAAAAGAGTCAAGAGGCCGCACAAAGGTGGGATTGAAGACTGGCAAAGGAGACGAATTTGTTGAGGAAACCGGCGTGGCAGTTTTGGAAGAAAACCCCTGTTGCGTTGAAAGCAAGCGTGGCGCCCGTAAAGATAAGAAGAAGAGATTGAGAAGCGACTCGTATAGGCCGCTAACCCACAGACCTGAAGGTGGTTTTATTGGGAAAACCGGATTTTGGGTTCACCCCAGAATTCGTTTTCAAGAAGAAAATTCTATGGAGATGGTTACCGAAAATGATGGGCTCCACATGTCAGGTAGTTCTATGTTTGAAACAAGTATGCCATTAAGCATTCCAGTTGCTGCCAGTGGTAAGGATGGTGCTTCTGTAGTCAGCAAGAAGGAAAATAACAGAAGTATGAAAAGCAAACATAACACTGATAAGCAAGGCGTAAATATCAGTTCTGTAGGGTCATCAGAACATGATATCAGTATGTCTACACAGACAAATAGCATTGGTGGGGATTCAAAACATGGAATAGAAAATGTAAATAGTAATTCCATCGAGGAAGTGAATAACGATGTTGATATGCAGAATGGAAAGTCTGAATTTACTTCTGTAGGAGCTGGTGGGAATGATGTCAATGTAGTCCATGATGCTTCGGGGGACACAAAGTGTAGACGTGTGGGACAAAGAAAGATGCCGCTGGACAGCAGCAACCAGCTAGAGCAGGAAGGGAGAATTGATAAAGACGACCAGAAAGAAGATCGACTGGAAATAGAGACCGAAAACATGAAGAAATTGAGGTTGCAGCAGACCAGAAGGCGGAGGCTGGCAGCATCAGGGAAGGTGAACAGTCAAGTATTAAAAGATTTTCAGCAAGTTGGAGGAATTTGTCCAAATGGTCCTGATGCCACCAAAAAGCTTGAAGAGACCGAAACAACAGTCAAAAAAGTTAAATTTATTGAGGCCATCTCAGCGAATGATCTTGTGAATCATTCTGTTGTTGAACCCAATGATTTTTGTTCAATGAAGGTGGAGCGACAGCATGGAAAAGGAGGGGAAAATAAAACATTGAAGTTTATAAAGAAGGTGATAGGAGACTTCAAGAATCGGGGAAACATACGCAAAAGGTGTGCATTTCAAATATTACTGCAAGAAAAGGATTTGCTGGGGGCGATGCCATCGCTGGTTGACGTCAATATTCCAAATGGGAAGCAATTTACTGTTTGTGATGACACCCATGGTCAGTATTATGATCTTTTTAACACCTTTGAGGTTAGTAGACTTTCTTCGGAGGACAATCCTTATCTTTTTAAGGATGATTTTGTTGACCGAGGCTTATTTTCAGTTGAAGTCGTGCTTGTGCCATTTGTATTCAAGTATATGTGTCCAAGAGGAAATCATGGAAGCAGGAGTAAGAACCAAATTTATAGTCTTGAGGGCGAAGTCAAGTCCAAGTACAGCAGAAGTATGGTTGAGCTTTTCGCTGAAGCGCTTTGTTTGCCTTTGGCTCATGTCCTCAATGATAAGATTTTTGTTGTCCGTAATAGTCTTTTTAGCGTTGATGGTATAAGACTGGAAGATATCAAAGACATTATTCGATTCCGCGAGCCACCTGAAGGGGGTTTGATGTGTGGAATACTTTGTAGCGATCCACAGCTCCATAAAGGGCGTGGACCCAGCACACGGAATGTTGGTTTGTCTTTTGGAGAAGATGTGATCAAAAGGTTTTTCCAAGAAAACAATCTTGCGCAGGTGGTCAGGTCTCATGAAGTTAAAGAGGAAGATGAACTTGAACACAACGGCAAACTTATTACGGTGTTTTCAGCTCCAAACTATTGTGACCGGCGAAGGAAGATGAAGCAGGAAGCAGCTAACAAGCAGCCTAAACAGAGGAGCAGAGCATATGGACAACTCCAAGACCAAGTCTGGGATCCAGGAGGAATTTTTGTTTTTCTTCATTCCTTCTTGAAAGCACATGATCAGGAGATCATGAATGTTTTCAAGCGTGAGAGTCTGATGCAGGAGCATCTAGACTTGGGCCAGCAATGTGACGGGGTGGTCACATGTTGTGGCTGAATGCAAGACTTGAGGAAGGCTTAGTTGTTAAATTTGGGTTAATTTCAATAAGGGTAGGTAGTTAAAAGTGGTCTGGTGTAGTTAAATGATGATAAAGATGAGTCATAACTGAATAACTAATTCTTCATGTGTAGGAAGAGGTAGTTAGGTATGACTGGGGTATAATTTCCTTTTTGGGAAGTAGAATAGGGGAGAGAGGAGAAGGGAGGCTGGAACAGCGAAAAAGCTTGTAAGCCTCCAGGCAATTGAAAAGGCCATGAAAGTTGAATATCTGGTCTGGCAAAGACAAAGTTTGTAAGTAGTTTTCATTGAACACTGTGTTTTAGAACTGTGTTGATTAATTCAGAAATTGTCTTTTAATTCCTGTAATTGGGCTTGAATGGTAAATCCATGTGAACCGAATGAGAAATCCAGGAGTGAGGGACCATTGTTAATTTAAACCTCTGTTTGCACTAAAAGGGCGCATATCTGTTTTAAGCTCTGTCTATTTTGATTAGGATCGTTTCATGTTTCATGCTACTGAGCAGCGATGTAATTCTAGTTTGAAAGGCGTAAAGTAGGAACAGCGGTTTGAAATTCAATGTTAGAACCATTATCGATTTACAGGCGTAGAGAAGTTTACATTTTGAATGGAAGGACATATAACGATTGCCGAGAGTTTAATTGGCAAATGGAAATCTCCTGTTATGAATCGTAGGCATTGAGTATTGGAATGTGTTAACTTTGTTAAACATTAAACAACGTTTTATATCTGGCTTGATAAGTTAAGTTCTGGCCTGAGATTGAACCATTGACACGTAGAACAGGGTAATGGAGCAGCGCTGGTTTAATCGAAGTTGTCGCTGGATGTGCCATCGAATGAGGCGGTCGATCAAACAGTTGACAAGTGGTAGTGTGGTAACGAAATGTCTGATTCCAAGTGGGAACTGCAGTTGAGGTCGATTGTATTTATTGCCAGACGTGATGAGGCAGAGGTCAAATTATATAATTGCCGAAATAATTATTTGCAGAAGTGGCAGATTTGATGGGTGAAGGCAGATCGATTTACATAAATTGATGCTCATTTGTGTTAGAATTCCAACACCAAGAGTCAAGGCGCAGAGAAGGGGCAGTCAATTCGAGGATGAAGGATGAATGGTAAGTCACAGTTCAGCGTTGGGGAAAACTGGTACAGAACGAAGTAACATAATGTGGATTGTTGAGTTCATGAATTTTAATTGAGGAGCTTCCGAAATTGAGGTGTGTACAAATTGCCAGAAGGAGTCTTATCTGGGCGAATGTTTGGAAATTCGTTTTTATGCATGAGCAGAGAAAAGATTCTGGTTTTGCAGGGTAGACCTGCATCACATTCAGCGCAGGTAGCCCCTTCGGGACCTGCGATGAAATGCAGACTGCCTTCACAGTGCCTGCAATGAAGAGAGAAACTCTCGTTTCTCTTGGTTTCCGGGTTACAGATTGCTCAAAAATCAACAGTTTTTGGCCAAATCAAAGCTATCAATCAAGTACACACTAAAGGATGATTCAAAGCTCAAAGGAGGATGAAAAGCTATCACTAAGAGCTGTTCAGAGTCCTTGTGGATCAGCTCTTCAAATCATAAACATGCCTAGAAACTGAGCTAGAGTAGCTGCCCTCTACTTTGCATTTGAGAGATTCAAATGCAATTCGATTCGGTACTCCCTGTGTTTAGGAAATGAATAGCAAAAACACAAACAACCAACAAGATACAATCCCCAGCGGAGTCGCCAATTTGTTGTTGGGAAAAGTATCCAATACGGAATGACCCTATCCCACTCTAAGGGTGATAGTTCCTTAGCAACAATCAAAGCAAAGCTATCTGAGATTACTTCTTTATGAGATGTAAAAGAGGGGAGAAAGAGATCCACTAACCGATGTCTTTCGCTAATGATTGATCCAATCTTCTCTCTTTGCTGCTTGCCCTCAGTTCCTTGCTCTTTCACTGGCCCAACTACACCAAGATCCTGCAAAATAGCAAGAGAGGGAACTACAAGAAGCATACATTCATAATTGATTCAATGATTAGAATAAATCAAATACACAAGTATAACAATACAATTGAGACACATGCATATAGAAGAACCTCAAATGCTTTATTAATGGAAGAAGTAAGGTTCAGGAAGTGATACAACCATAAAAGGCCCAATCCAACATCACCTTCCCAGCAAAAAGAAATCTCCTCTTCACCTCCTTCAAAGCAAATCACCCAATAGTTCTAAACTCAAACCAACAGCAATTCTTTACATTCACAAGATTCCAGCCCCCCTAGACCTCATGAGAGAGATCTATATATAGGAGTTTTGGAGAAAGGATGAGTCAGCTTGAGACTGGCATGAAGCTGACTAGTGTCCTCTCTCACTTCAGTTATTCTTCAGTTCTTGAGTCCACTTGGAGGTTCTTGCTTCCACTTGGAGATCTAGAACCTCTTACTGATCACCAGTCGAATTCCCTGATCCAAGTGTCATTTTGGAAGCTTCCTGGGCATTGACACCTTGAGGAATGACTGTGCCACATGTCCAAACTCGCCCAACGCAGGTAGCCTTCTTTGCAGTTGACATTCAACGCAGGTAGACAGTGGAGCAGTTGACATTCAGCGCAGATGCTCAGTGGAGCAGTTGACATGATCCAGAATTGCCTTGTTTTTGAGTGTTTTCAGGTGGAGAACTTTTATTCAGTGCTGTGGTTTGCTGGCCTTGTTCCTCTAGGGGTAGGAACAACATGTTTAGGGACTTTGGATCCCTTAGATTATGGACATTTCATGCTTCATGCTGTAAGGCACAAAAATGTCTATAACATACCAGGGGGAGCTCTTCTTGTAGATCCCTAAATTGTTCCATTTCAGGTTCTTCTCTTCTTATCCCACTTTTTTTTCCTCCACGAAGGTTAACAAATTGAAATCCCATACAATCAACCAAAGTTTTTCGTCATGCATTTGGTTTAATGTCCTTATAGTTTGTATAAAGTTTTCCTTCTTTGCAGGAATATGCGACCCATATACTGCTGAAATTATGATCCATTTTTTATTCCCTATATTCCGAAAGTGACCTATAAGGATTCCCTGCATTCCTATCCAGTAATCTTCCTTTTACCTCTGCCAAGTTCCATATGATTGTGATGCCCCATGCACTTCCTTTTGCATCCAATCCTACTACTTCATATCTTAGTTTCATTTTCCGTAGGATCTCCTCTAATGTTTCTCCTGTTATCTTTGTTTCCTCAAGAAGAATTATTTGAGGCTTTTCCTTTATCAACTGATCCTGTAGGTATCTCTGTTTTCCCTGGCTGTTAAGGCCCCTTATGTTCCATGATAGTACTATCATTGGGTAACTTTGTTGAGTTGATGGAATACTGATGATAGCGGTACTACCCTCTAGTGTTTACCAACATCTCTCCCATTATTTGGATTGACTCCTGTGGATTTCTCCTCCCTTTTTTCTTCCCTCCTTTACTTTTGTTTTGTTGTTCTTGTGAATTTTCTTATTGCATGCCCAGTTGCTATGCTTTCTCTACTTGTCTCTGTCCTTAGTTGGCCTTGCATTACTAAAAGGTTTCCTTGTATAATTTCCTTTGGTCCTCTAGGATGAATCTTTCATCCAAATGCCTCCATTCATTTAACAGTTTTTTAGAACTTCCTCTTCCAAACTTAACTCCTTTGCCCTACCTGTATCTACTTCCATTATGGTAAGATTAGTTCCTACTTACTCTTATTTTTCTACCAGATCGATTTGGGCTTTCCTCTTTGGGGCGGTTTTTTATTTTCTTAGGCTGCTTTCTTTTATTTTTCCTGATAATCCATAATTTCGATTTCCTTTTCTATTTCTTCTTCTTCTTGCAATACCTCATATCTACTTTTACTTATCTGTTGTTTTTGGTTGTTGTTTCTAGGGTTTTGGTGGCCTTTCATGTTCTTCCTCTTGTGCTTGACCTCTTGGAACCCCTCATTCTCCTCAAGTGGGGGTTTCATTTTATTCTCTTTGAGATCCGACCCTTCTTGGTTCAACAGGCATTCTTTAAATAAGTGTCCATATTCATGGCAATGTCGGCATCGGAGTGGGATATGCTCGTAGTCCAAGGTCTGTTGCCAGATTTCTTCATGATATTTTAGTTCTATTGATTTAGGGATGGGCTCTAATATATTCATATACACGCAGATTCTAGCATATGAGGTATATCGGCCCCTTTTTGTGGTTTCCGCTATTTTGACAAATCTTCCTATTGAATTCTCGATTCCTTCCAGTATTTCCAGAGCCCAGAAGTCCATTGGGAGACCGAAGTATCGTACACAAACAAGGGCTTCTAGGAATTTCTCTTTATCCGGGTTATAGCATTCTTCCCAATATCTAATGAACAACGCTGCATTATAATGAAAATATGGACCATTTTTCAAAAACTCTTTCCTTATCTTGCAAGTTTGAGAAGATTACCGTGAAAAAGCCTCTAGCTCCCAACTTGAGTTCTACATGGCCTTTTGGTTTCCATTTCTGCTAGATCCATTTGATCAGGTCCTTCTCCATTGGCCATACTCCTATAAGTTTGCATATCATCGCGTGGTCCTTCATGTAGCTGTGGCGGTGTTATGAATATGGATTTCTCTATTGCACATGGCAGGCACTACCCTTTATTTCTTGCCTGCCATCTCGCTCCGAGAACTGGGCCATTAGTTGGCCCTGCCGCTTCTTGGGAACTTGGTTGTTTGTTGGTTTTCCCACTTGACTCTCCAACCATTACATTCCGGTAGGAGAGGATCTCTCCCCCCCGTCTGTAGCTTGCATGTCTTTTCATACTATCGGCGTTCTGACGTTTCAGCCATTCCTCCTGTAATGTCAGGGTTTGTGTAGGTTTTCAAACCCTAGGGTTGGCTAAGCTTTTGTATAACGCTTGTTGTTCTCCACATTTTCAATGTTTTGACATTATTACTTTTATGCGAAGTTATAAATACATTTAAAGTTACAAATATGATAAATTGCACTCTTAATACATTAAACATTCACAATATGTTCTAAATGCCTGTAATAAATTTGATAAAAATATATATTTTGCTAACCATAATATTATATTATTTTATTACACTAAAGACATTTTTTTAATTTTTATCAATATTGTTGATTTATGAAAAAAATGTGATTACATGTCTTTTGATTCAGAGATATGTTGTTTCACATTTTTTCCTCAAGAATGAAAATTTTCATTTTATTATTATTGAGTTATAAATTTAGATACATTTAATTAAATAATTTAAATATTAAACAAAGTCTTTCGATAGAAATTACATAAGAGAAATTTTTGGCCGACGCTTTTCGAAAGACTTTGCTTAATTCATTATGGATCACAAAAGCTTGAATACAAAATTTAAATATTATTTTTAATTATAGATTTCAGTATTAAATTTGAAGTTGAGTCAAATGGTGCATCTATTTCTAAATTTTTTGGTTAATTTTTGAATTATTTGTGTTAGCTCACTGAAAATCTATCAATTGACCTCCCTACTAACTTTATGGATATTCTTTTTTTTAAGAACCCTAACTTGCACTAGAATTGTATGAATAATAGTGACCAATTTAAATTTAAAAACCAGAATAGACCCATCTTAAGTAATGATCTAACATGAGTTGAAAGCGATCACATTTCTTCATGCACAAACTTATTTAAGAGTGCAAAAAATAATGTGTAATTTTCATTGTTTAAATTGTATTATTGAATGCTATATATTTTTAAGTAGAAGTCAATATTAATTCATATTAAAATATTTTATTCATAACCTACTAATATTTTATTATAAACAACATTAATATTTTATTTTAACATATATATATATATATATATATATATATAGTTGATATTCACATAAATTAGTTAAGTTAAATATTCAAATAATTTATTTAAATAACTTGTTATAATATTTTGGAAAAGTACAACACTTAAACATATTTTTTTACCTTTAATTACTTCACATGAAATTATGTTAGGTCATATGGGAAACTAATTAAACATGCATAGCATATTCTTTTTTATTTTTTATTATAACCACATTGTTTTTCTATTTAGAGAATATTTTATTTTTATTTTAAGAGAGATACATAACTCCAAGTTGAAGAACAACCACATTTCGGGTATCAAGAAATCCAAAAAAATAGTTTTAACACAATCTATGTGACCTTGAAATAAAATAAAAATAATAATACCTCAATAATTTTAAATTAACGATCTAAATTTAAATAAAATATTTAATCTACATTTTATATAGAGAATCAAATTAAATTCATTTACGCTTCATATTTTATGTATATGTATGGAAATGAATCAATATATTTCTGAATGTAAATTGGGGAAAATAATTACATCAATAGAAAAAGTTATTGATCTTAATATATAACCAACTTAGATCCATCTTAACTTCAAATTTTCGAAGGATCAAAATTATGAAACACAGGTTAATAATTACCAATTAGAATTATTAAATTGGTTTGTTTCATTTTCATTTTATTTTTATTTTACTTTTATATAATTTTACCAAGTCAAAATGTGACATTCATCATCTCTTCCACAACACACTAAGCTCCTCAACGCAATAAACTTAATACTAAAACAAAATTACACATTTAAATAAAAAAATTAAATTAAATAAACATTATTGGTAATATATCCGCCAGTTGCGGTAAAACCACTCTGAACGTTAACAATATCACTGGATAAAGGACGAAGGCGGATAGGAAAACATGGGAGTAATCTAAAGAAATGATAAAGTTTTGAGACAAAAGTGTAAAGGGCACAACAAAACCAGGGAAGAACCCCTTAAACTTACTATATGCATATAGAGGGAAGAGGTCGAAAATAGACCATTATAATATTATTAACGTATTCGGCACGAAGTACTCATATCTCCGCTACCAATTGACTAGTATTGGTAGAAGGGCAAGACAACTAGGAGTTAAGAAATGTTGTAGGGAATAAATGGGATTTGTTTTCTTTGATAATATCAAAGATCAAAATTGGAAATACATAAGTTTGATTCTCTATCACAAGGAAGATACACACTAGATTTAAGAGGGAGTAACTCCCACCTATGCCAAATTACGGAAATATAATTTCTTGTTCTTAAAGGTGAAAATCATTATTCCTTCACACCGATTGAGGATGTGTCTAATTCGAAGATATGATTTACTCTCTATGAGAATAAGGTGATTAGAGAATTATTTTCGAATACTAAGAGTAAGAAAGTGTGCCTAAATGTGTGATATAAATATGTGTAACCATATAAAAAAAATTGCTAGCATGTGGATCTAAAGGGACAGAAAGTGGAGGTGCCATGCTTATCTATAGTTTACAGTAAGGCTAAAATGTCAAAAAAATATAAGGCCATAATGTTAAAGGGTGAAGAGAGTCCCTCAAATCCGGGGAAAAATGGGGTGCAGAAAATGATTAGCTTAAAGAAATAAGGGTGTTGAACACATTTATGCAAGAGAAACGAAAGCTGGAATATGCTGGAAACAAATAATAAATTTACCAAAGGTAAGAATCATTAATAAGTGGCAATGAGAAATAATAATCTTATAAAATAAATGTTATCTCATGTGGATAACACACAAAATCAACTATAGACTGTCACAGTAAAATAAGCAAGAATGTAAATTGGAAATGGGATAATAATCTTATAAAATAAATGTTATCTGATGTGGGTAACACATAAAATCTATTATAGACTGTCACAGTAAAATAAGCAAGAATGTAAATTGGAAATGGGAAGCACTCAATATTTTGCTGAAAAAAATTGATTAAGCAAGAGAGGAGCATACGATACAATGATCAAAGATAAGTCATTGAGATATATAAACCTAGACAGGAGAGATTTCTTTTATATATATTAATACCACTAAATATACAACTAGCCAACAACAAATGTTGATCGTCTCTGTATTCCAACAGTGCACCTTTTAGGTTGAAAAGTAAACTACCAAGGTAGGTTGAATGAAATTGGTATAACAATTGATACAAGTTAAGGAAAATGTGATTTGCTTAAAAAAAAAAAAAAAACAAACAAACAAACAGCTAGTTGAAATAAGTAATCTTTTCGAGTTAGGAGTTGGAAAAATAATTACCATTACAGAGATATAAGGAAAGAAATGACGAAGTCTGGGCCAGGAAATGAATGGAAATAATATAAAAAGCAGTTGGAATCAACTTGGGAAGGAAATGAACAAGATATCCATGTGTAGAATGTTCTACTTTTAAATATATTAAATCTCAGTAAAGTGAAAGAATATTAAAATAATGAGTAAAATTGATATTAGCTACTAATCAAAGCTAACCAACTTAAATTAATGGAAGAGATAACAATGTAAGTCTAAAAATAAAAATTGAAACTAGAAATATGTAGTTTTGAAGAAATAAAGAGAACAAGGTATCATAAAGTGTGAAACAGGTGATGTTGATTGTGGATGAACAGTGAGTTACCGATTAAACACTAGTATTGGTAACAAGTGAGTTACCGATTAAACACTAGTATTGGTAACAAGGATCAGTGGCTAATGAGCATTGTAAAGTCCATCCGCAAGATATGATAATAATAACCTAACAATATTGCGAAAACCATAGATGTGTAAGTGGAAAAAAAAATTATAAGCTGCTACAAATATTTCATTGTTCATTGATATTTTACTATAAACGATGCACAAAATAAGATACCATACTGCATCTTGGGGTTTATAAATGAGTCATATTTATGATATTGTACATGGCCTTGAGTCTATTAATATAATATGTATTAATAATGTTGACCTTATTAGCTGCATGTAAATAGTATGTTGAATGCAGATGAAAGTTATGTAACACATATTCAACATAGATGTTAGAAAGGGCATGGAAGGAATGAAAAATTATAGGTGCATCTTAATTGGGTCTTCACCCAAATGGAAGGAAAAAAAACATAAATGTGATAAATAGGGAAAGAAAAGAAGGAACTGCCTTTTGGTGAAGGGAAGAGGAAAATTCTTGGACCATGCAAAGGACTTTGCAGTGCTAAAACTTTACAGAACTGGTAGAATTGGGACTATAACAAGCTAACTATTATTTCTTATTCATGTTTAAAATTATAATGTTTAACAAGTACATGACAATTTCCGTTCTAATTGATTGATTTTTTTTTTCTTCAAATAACGTCAAGGGAAACATTTGGAAAACAAACAGTGGTATCTTTCACCAGAAAGAGATCCGGCTCTGGAAGTGAGTTGTTGCTCCTGTTAAAATTAAAATGAGCATGATATAAAGAAGATGGAAGGAGGAAAAATTATCCAGCAAGAATTGAGAAATTAAAAACTGGACAATGAACACCGAGGACGATGTTAATAAAAATGAGAGGAGAATGTAACACCCCCGTTGTGGAAAAACAGCTCTGACTACACTGAGTGGAGTGGAAAGAATGACAGCAAATCCAAAGAAGAATATCAAATTAATTATGTAAATGGTTATTTATTAATAAATAAATAGATGAGATGTATGCACTTGGGAATGAGACAGTTAAAGATGATACTCTTTCCAAATAAAATTCCATTGGTGAATGGAAATAGATAATTACTTCATGATAAGAATTCTAGATAAGCTTAATGGATGGGAGATAAATATCCATTAAGTTTCCTACATAGAGAAAGATGTTACTCTTGGAAAAAAACATAAAAACTTTGCGGGAGAGAAAGACAAGCTTTTATGGGAAAGCCATGGGCGAATGGATAAAAATATCCACAAAAACTGGACGCCACTAAAAGAAACTTTATCATAAAAGAAGAGAATTAAATATACATTGAAAGGATAGGAAAGATCTCGGCCGTGAACTAGAGGAAGTAGTTTTTATTTGGGTGGAAGTACTCGATTTGATGAGAATTAATTGTTATTTTTGTAAGTATAGAGAATATTTATTATGTGTAGTAGTGTGTTTAATTTTACTCAGTTAACTGCAATGAAGGTAGGAATTTCCCCCCACATATATATATATATATATGATGTTGAGAATAGTAATACAGCAGGGTGGAGTGCAGGTATTTTTGGAATAGTCTTTATGTTTGCCAAATGCTACGAATTTTAGTGGGAAAATAGCACACAAGAAAAATAGTTATTTATTTCCAATTTTATTCAAATAATGCCATTATTCTTCTTTATAGGCGATGGATCATGGAGTCGGTATTCGAAATGATCAGTCCTGAACCCTAATTATTTTTGAGGTGTAGAGATCAAACGGAGATGGAAAATGTAGAAGCGAATACGTAAAATGTCTATCTCAAAGACATTTTTTATAATTCCATTAAATCAAATATATACATTTTACAGAAAAGGAAGGTGAGATGAAAATCTCGTCCGAATTTACAAAACTCAGAAATATCAAAAATAATATCGCACATCATGGTGAGGTATATGATCAATCTCTTGCCTAAACCTATTAACATGCAAAAATACGACAATTTAATATACATAGGAGGCATGGTATCTAGTTCCATGGCTATATGAGCCAGCAGAGAAATTGAACTGTGAAGCAAAAAAATTAAGAAAGAACTCAGTCCGCCTACACCGCATAACCTCTTCCAGAAGTAGAGGAGGGCAGAACTGACCTGAACAAGTAGAAAAAGGTTAGTAGGCCGAAGGAAGTGCTGACTCTGGATTAACTTCGAACGGAGATGACTATGCAGACATGTGAATGACAATTCCTGCGACCATGAATATGACAGAAGAGAAATTGGCATCACAAAAACGGATTACGAGTTGTAGGGAGAGAAAATGAAACTGTAGAAAACACAGAGGTTACCTGGTGAAAAGAGGGGCTTGGTTAACGCCTCTGTCCTTCCTGTAAGAGTCAGAAAACCATTAGTGGTGAAAAATAGGTACAACTAAAATATATTCAAGAGAAATTTGAATTGTGAATTCGGGAGTACCTGTACACCCACGCCAAGTACCGACGGCCTCTCCAAGACAAATCTCCAAATTGGTAAATGGAACCATACCTAAAGTAATCAGGTCAAGCACGAGAATAAAAATTAAGTTGGAAGTCATGCATCGTTGAAAAAAATCGTTTAGGGTGGTATTTCTTGAGATAGCAGTAATCAGGGTTTACCTGTAAAAGTAGCAGAGGCAAGTATAGATGAAATCCCTGTCTGAAATATGAACTGTACATAGCAATAAAAGTGGGGCGATATCTGTCATACGGTATTCAAGAAAAACGAACAAAATAGCGTATGGGCATAAAGACTTCATAGGAAATGATTATGTAATGCAGAGATGTGTTACTAAGTTTTTTCCTCTTACTAGTAGCAGGTGCGACGAAACCGTGAGGAGGAGGTAGCCGCACCAATTGGGATGAAAAAGAAACCAACTGCTAATTATTTCCTTCGGGCCTATGATAGTGTCATTCCAGTGTGACATTGATGATGCAAGGAAGGTTCTAGCACCATAATGTGAGGCGTTCCTGCTATAGTAAGCAACGTAGCTCACCAAAAACCTGTTAAGATGCTTCTGGGTTCACTGTGTGCCGCGCAGAGTATAGCCCATCTCCCAAATGGTAAGAGGGAACTTGGATTAACAGTTTAGGGTTCGAGTTCTTTCCAGTCCCACCGTTGGATCGATTCGATCCATCCTAGCCATCCAAAGGTATCAAGAAAACCATGAATGGGCACCCATGTGATGCGCACATGACATTCAGTGAGCTGGTATAGAGGGATTGGCAGCTAGTCCTTCCGGGTGTAAAGTGTCTTGCGCTTTTGGGACTTGGTGCGGTGGAACTTGTATTACGTACCAAATAAATTCTAAGCTTAAGGAAACACACCTTTCAAATATACAGTCATGCATCGACTTAAATAAGTTTATAATAAAGAGCAGAAGGATTTATCCATGAAAACCTCGGAAGATACGCGCCCAATGGTGATATCCGACCAGAAATTATATTACCCAAAGAAAGGTTGCGTTAATAAACATTGAAGGGTAGTTCAACCTTATAATGTAAGGGTAGTAAATAGAAAAAAACCATGGCGTTGCCAAAAGTATTAAACCCATGGATCGAGCCATCTCTGATTGAAAATGTCACAGTGAATCCACTTGGGGTTATAGTTGTCATTTACATGAGAGGAAAGGCATAGGGTCTAGGTGGGTGTCCAATCACGGTGGATTAAAAAAAAGCAGTTGTAACATCATTGTAGGTCTAATATCAAGTAAAGTATGTGCTATGTTCATTCTAGTATTAGTACACAATATTAACCCCTTCACCTTGGTGATAAGAAATGAAAGCTGAGACTCACATAAGTTCTATGGACTATGGTTCTTAATTCAGAAATTGCACATTGGAATCTTGAATGAGTAATGGCTATACATTACTAAGATCTTACCAAAACCAATAAAATTAAAATTATCATATGAGCCTAGGGTGGGTTAGCCCAATATCAAGCCTACTTAGGCTTATAGTAGGACTAGCATAAAGGTAACATAGTAGAATGGGGTGAACTGAATACAAATCTTTATCGTTCTAGCCAATAAGCACAAATGGATTAGATATCCTTATCGTTCTAGCCAATAAGTACAAATGGATTAGATAGTGCCTTAAAAAAAATTGTATAACCGAGGTAATCAAAATTGGACTTTCAAATAAATAATATTATTCCAACTTACAAAATTCTAAAGCATCAAAGAAAATAAAAAACTAAGTTGATAGACACTGAACTTTGAAAAACAACACTTTACAATTTCAAATAATGTAGGATATTTGTCGTTTTTAATTCTAGTTTCAAAGGTATACATACAAGAGTAAAGTGTGAAATTGTATCTTTTAATATAAAAATATATTTGACATATTGAGGCTTGAATGTGGTATTTTTTTATATATATTTTATTACTATTTTTTATGTGACATTAGTTTTTTTTAATATAAAAAGTATGCTAGACGGTATAGTGTTTTTGTATAAAATTGAGAGGAAGAACATTTTATTTGAAAATCTCCCCACCAAAATAAATTAAGGAATATCTCATTTTTATACACTTTTTCTATTCGCGCGGAGAGGAATGCCTTTTTCACCAAAAACTCCCATAAACCTCTCATGTATATTTTAACATAGAACCACATTTGAGTATCATTAAATCCAAAAAAATGAAAACTCCCATAAACCTCTCATGTATATTTTAACATGGAACCACATTCAAGTGTAAGTAAATCCAAAAAAATAAACCTCTCAAGCGTAACATAGAACAACATCCAGGTATAGTAAATCCAAAAAAAATAGTTTTAACACAATCTATGGTTAAACATTTTGAAAATATAAAAAAAATTAGTTATAATGAAATAATTAACGTTAATCACTTTGAATACGCATTAGCCACATTTAACTTCATCCTTTCCCATAATTGTGAACATATTTTATTATTAGCAACATTTAACTTCATCCTTTCCCGTCACTATAAAAATATTTTATTATTCACACACACACACACACATATGGAGATGAGAATACAAAGAATGAGTAATTGTTAAAATATAATGTAATCAGGAATTGAAAGAAAGAGAAGTGACTCACACATTATTTTCATGGTTTTCATTGAATTATTTTGGTAAACTCCATCATTCTGAACGTATTCTAGCAATTCTAGCCACAAGCAAAGGAAAAAAAGTGGTCAGACATGTTGAGGTTTGGAGGAGTTCTAGAGGAACATAAAGGGAGCATCATGAGCTCCCAACTCAAAGAAGGATAGCATCATGGTTGATACACGCAAAGGAACCTCGACTTCATGCGTAATGACCGCTCCCACTCCTACAATGTTGCAGATAGAGGATAATGCCACATTCACTTGCAAGGATCGAAACATGTTTTGGGTGGTACTAAAGGAATTGTTTTAAGGAAAAAACCTTATGAAAAATCCAAAAATGGTGAAGCCCCTAAGAAGGGAGATCTATGTCCCTGTTGGTCCCTTTGTTTGCGGAAACTCGCCATGGAGAGATGTTCTAGTCACAAGGAGATGTTTATTGGTTATAATTATTATTTTAAAGATTAATAAGTTGAACGGTTAGACAAATCAAGATTTGGTTGACAATTAAAACAGTGAGATCTAAGGGTGGAAGAACTCTCAATCGTCTAACAATAAATTTGATGGTGCGGTAGAGTGGAAAGTGGCAACTGAGAAGAATCTCCCTAAAGAGCCTATTAATAGAATAATAATTCTCTCTATATATAACTTACATTTTTGGTTATTAATATTTTTTTAAATGTTATATATCAATTCCATATTAAAAATGAAATAAATGACAGATACTCCTTACAATAAAAAATGATAATATAAGAAAAATTTAAATTTAAATTATTTTGTTATTTCTTATGAACATTGAAATATTTTATGTATGAGTAACAATAAATATTTATGTTCTGAATATATTTTTGTTTTAACTATTACATGTTGACTAAACATAGAATGAATTACAATTTTACATATCATGGAGCATCTCAACTCCATTTAAGTAGGGAAAGAATTACATATCTCCTCAATATTAAAAAGTAAAATAGTAATATGGAAAGAATTACATATTTCTTTAACATTAAAAAATAAAATATAATTTTTTTCTTTATTTTCAATTACTTTGTTTATATATAAAGTAGATGTAAAATTAAGGTGGAAGTTAAAGTATTGTTGGTTTTTGTATCTTAATGCCTAACTTCTCAAATAATTTGATTTATTTGATATAGAGGCTAGATATAAGTGGTTGGAGACTTCCACAATTATTTATAGTTAACATTAGTTTTTTTTTGTTATTATTATTTTTTTAATTTGTTATTGTAAATACTATTTTATAATTTTTAAATGTAACATCACATGACAACAATTCTCCCCATACCCAAGTATAAATCACCCCTTGAACCAATCAAAAGAATTTAAAATATAAACATTGTTAAATATGGAGATAGGGGTGCATTATACTTATTAAAATGTATGTAAGAAAAATAATATAATAATTTTATAAAATATAATAATTTAATAATATGATAATTTTCTAAAACATATTTACTAGAAAATATTGGAAAATAAATGAGCCACATTGATCTGAAAATGGGGCTCTTAGGCTTCTTGTCTAACTTACAAGAACCTCTCCCACTTCCAAAGCTTTAAATTTTCCCAAGTCTATTTGATCAACCAATGCAGAAATAAGAAATGCTTGAAAATATGGGTGTATGCTTGTATTTGTTTTCAGCTAATTATTTACTTTAAAATTTGTTGTTTGTGCTGATATGGGAAGGTACTTAAACTGACATATAAATGCATATAACAGTAGTTAAAGCAGCAGTAAAAACAAACACATAAGACAACAGTATAATATGGAGTTCACCCTGATATCTTGGGCTACATCTCCTTGAGCTCTAATCAACTCGATTAGGCTCTCTGGGATTGTGGCAATAGTTCTTTTACAAGTGCCTACACTTAACTCCAATGTTTTATACAGGAACATTGGGCTCAGAACACCATCTTATCCTTTGGCTCTTGGAGCTCTTCGACTTTCTAGCTTTGGCTCTTGGCTCTAGCTCTGGCTCTTGCTCTGGCTGTGGCCTTGACTCTAGCTTTGGCTCTATGGCTCTAGCTCTGGTTCTGGCTCTCAGCTCTCGCTTTTGGTGCTCGCTCTGGCTCTTGGCTCTAGCTGTGGCTTGCAGCTCTCTGCTCTGTGTTTCCTAAGCTCTTTCGCTCGGCCTTTTATATGCCTCTATGAGTTGCTCGACTTCCAAGCAACTCCAACAACAATATGCTGTTGTCAATTGAGCTCTCTGGATTTTCTACTCGACCTCCGAGTGACTCCCCAGACTCTCTATGCATTTCGCGTCTTCTCGTTGTACCTTTTTTTTCTCTCTTTTCTTTTTTTTACTCTCTGTCTGTTCGTGGCTCTTAGAACCATTTCGTTCCCCGACTGTTCATTTCCTCTCCCGGCTCTTCAGATCGCCTGCCTCTGTGCTGGAATTCCCTGCTCTGCGTCATCATCACTGTAACGCTTCACAGAGAGGTGGCCACTTGTCTCCTCATGAGCTGAGCCAGCTCTTCCTCAAACGGTTCGTTACTTCGGTTACTCTGTGAAATGATTCATCCGCCAACTCAACGAACCAATCGAACTTCAACCTTTATGTGTCGAAGCTTATTTTCTCCGTCGATTTTGGTTTCCCATCGGGCGCAATCTTCGCCGTTAGATCTGGGGCCTCCAGATCCTATGGTGATCGCTCTTATCGCGCAGTTGACTTGCTCAGACATTAGCCCGCGATGAGAGCGGTTTTCTCTCTCATCCACCGGACATGCTTCAATTACCGTATGGCATCGCTCATTCTCCTGACAAACTCGCTTACTGCCCAAAATGCTTTCGATATTCCACCGGTTTTGGAGCGCGGGACCTGCCTGTCGCTTTAGTGCTTTTCCCACGGTTTTTGGGTTTTCCTTGTGATCGTGCACTCGGGGCTTTTCCTTCTCGAGGGGTTTTTCCCAGCAATTTGCGTTAATCACGCATCAAAAACAGCCTCCGTTTTCTGGTTTGAGCCTCCTAACTGCCATTTTTGCACCATGCACAGTCCCCATGGGCCACCGGTCAATGCGCTTTGACCGAAGGTCCTTGTTGCTCTGTGCTAGCTGCAAATTGTAGTTGTTCAGAGGTTATTTCTGATAGGCTTTGACATCCATAAGACTTTAAACTTCGGTATGAGCTTTTACAGAGTTGGGGTAGCTTTAAGAGAGTTTAAGGATCCAATTTCGGATCACACATCCCCAAGAACTTTCAAAGATTAAAGTTTAAATATTCATTACCTTCTGAAATCTGGAGTTTAAAATTCATTTATTAATCGAAAGTGATGATTATAATGAATTTTAAATATATTAAATAACGATGTCAGACATTTATCAAGGACAAGCTTCTCTAAGGTCCATAGCTTCTGAAGGACAAATTACCAAGGGCCCTACATATCCTTCCATCATAGGAGGTCACTGAATGCGTATAGGATTGTACCTGTAGAATAGACAAGCTGAATCCTATATGTGATCTTTCGAATAGAAACATTGAACCTCCCTCATAACTTTGCATCGCAATCTCAATCAATGATAAAGTTTCACTCCATACTCAACAATTTTTGCAAATATATATTATAGAAGAGAGTCCATACATTGCCAATGGAAGCTGCCATGAACAATAGTGTGAACAACCATTATCCAATGAGGAACCAAACAGTAGGTATCTCCTGATTGGGAATTGTGTCATCTCCTTTCAATACTTTATACTATCTTCTTAGACTTTTGTCATTTGTCAAGTGGGTAATCTTTTATTTTCTAGGTTAGTGTTTTCTAGTTTGGTCATAGTGATGCAATGCAAATCGTCCAGATTCTAATGTAAAATCCTTCTGTGAAAGAAGGTGTTTCAACTTTCCAATGGGCTTTCCTCATTTATATGTTAAGGCTATCGTTTAATGGTCGGGATAATGTGTCACCATTATTTCATTTTAATGAGCTTAAGTTGATTGCCTATTAGGACATCCAATGGATATGGAACAAAGCTAGTAGTTGATTTTGCTAATTTTTCTCTATATGTTTGGATGCTTGGAACTTGCACTACATGAGGAGCATAACACATTTCCAAATTATAAATTCATTCAAAGATAAATTTGATAAGTTGCTTCCTTATATAGCTATTATAAGATTTCCAATAATTTTGGAAGCTTGCGTATAATATTTGAGTATGCAGGCACACTATGGACCATAGTGGCTAACATTCTCACAACTTTGATTGGAGCAGTGTTAGTTGTGCCATGGGGTGTTGCGCATTTAGGATGGATTGTGGGGCCTGTAGCCATTAGTATATTTACTTCAATGTCATTGTATTATGCTCTTTTGCTTGTGGATTATTACAGATCCCCAGATCCAATCTCGGGGCTTGTTAGAAACTGTTGTTACACTAATGAAGTGCAAGTGAATTTCGGTGCTATACCTTTCCATGCTTAGATTGATTCAAATTTTCCTTTGATAGGGGAGAGCCACCAGTGCTTTATTGCCTCCACGTCAAGCGGCACTAATGCCACGATGGCACCCTCGCCCGTCGTATGACACGTTTCCACTGCATGCATCCACCTGTTGCTCGTACATAGCCACTGGTTCAACATGTTAACTTGGGGTTTAGGGTTTGTAACGACATAGTGTTTTTCGCTTGCCTTTTGCACAGTTCATTTATATTTGGGTCATGTTGTTGTTCATTTGCTCTGCCGGGTAGTTACATGCCGCTGCTCCAATGGTGGTCACTGCCATAACAATCCTCAGTGATGTGGGTAGTGGTTTCGGAGATGACAGTAGTGGTTTATGGAGCAACAGAGATGGTTGCGCTGGAGGTTGTTCGGTTGTGTTCATCCATTTTGTCTTGTTTTTCGACTGTTTTGCCTTCCCCATCTAGTGGTATGGGCTTTTTATTCGTCTACGTTCCTCCTTGTGGCGGATTTGGATCAGCTCAGTGTTGGACATGGATTTTTGACGATCCGAAGGGGATTTTCAGGTTTGTAGGTAAATTTGTGAGCTTGAATTTCACATTTTTTCTATAGTTTTAGGGATATCTAACCATTTTTTATGCTGTCTTGTAGGTTGTTATAGGTTTTTGTAGTCTAAGCTACGGTTTTTGGGACATATGGGGTTCCTGTGGCTTTCTGGCATGGAGAAAGCTAATGAAACAACAACTGGATGACTAGAAGGTAGGACACTATCCTACCAGCCTGAATACTTGTGTTTTTAAACACATTTAGCCGAATTGGATTATTGTGCCTTTGTTATGCATGTGTATGTTTTAAACACCTTCACCTGTGTGGCTTTTGGCTAATTTTTTGAAATTTAGCTTCAGCTCTGTGGGTTTTATGTGGGTTTTCAGTTTTGTGGGTTTTTGGTTGTGGGTTATGTGTGGGTTTTTAGTTTTGTGGGTTTTGGGTTATGCATTTTGTGTGGGTTCTTAGTTTTGTGGGGGTTTTTGGTTGTGGACTACCTCTATTTAGATACCCATCTCTTGATGTGCTTGGACACCTCCTACCTCAAATGAAAAAAAATCTTAACTGAATGAATTACTAACATATGTGGTAGCGTAGGCAGTAGATACTGGTTAAAATGTGTAGTTTTCCTAAAAAACAAAGACTTTCCCTTTTTGGTGAAGCCAACAAGCTAATGACCCAACGAGGGGGATTCTAAGGGGAAGGACCATCTCCTCATTCTGGGTTCCTGATTGATGAGATATCTCGATATCCTCGATCACTCCTGAAATAATAAATATATTTTGGAACCTCAAATGAAAAAAAGCTTTGAAGATTCGATTATATATGTGTGTGTGTGTGTGTGTGTGTGTGTGTGTGTTGGGTTGTGTTATATTCTTTCCACGACTAGCCCACGTAGTTAACAGGGGGGTGGAGCCCCCTCTTCATTGTGCCGATTGTGTAGTGTGGGGAATTACAGGGGGTTTGAGGGGTATAGGTAACCCCACTCTATGGGGTCCGGGGCAGCACCCGGGAAAATTTTGGTTTTGGACCCTATGTTAGGTTGGGTGGACCTACCTATGGTTTTGTGCATGTTTTTCGCACATGGTTTTGGACGCGATGGTTTTCGGTCCATGGTTTTGGATGCGATGGTTTTCAGTCCATGGTATTGGATGCTTCGGCATGTATAAATATGTATTGTAACATTGAAAGGAACATAATGAAAAATCAAGCTGGTAGTCCCGGTTTGGGATTCAGGGGAAAATCTTTGTGTATGTGTGTTTTATGTGTTATTCTCTCGCATTGTTTATTTTATGTGTTTTAGAATTCGTATGCAAGTAATTTTTGTACGGGGTTAAAACGTACAATATATATATATATATATATATATATATATATATATATATATATATATAAGGGTTCGTAGGAATAATTGTCCACGGGGTCTTGAACTTCTTGAACTCGATGATTGAATACGTGTAAGGGGAAAAGATTTTATTCGAAGATTTTTTGGCTGCTATATTTCCTTTGTAATGATGTTTCATCTCTAAATCATTGGCTTGCTTGAGATTGCTTTGAATGCTTTGTACATAGTGTAGGAAATCACAAACAACCATCCTTTGGACTTGTTCTACCATATGCCTCAACTCCCAACACCACTACAGCCATCCCCTGTGTTTTGTACAAGTCAAAAACAACATCAATATGCCATGTACCTACAACCATTGCTTATCAACCTGTGAATTATATGTTAATTGTTTCTTGGTTGCAGTGATCATAATAAGAATGAGAAGTGCTTCATATCCTTTAACTTTTGAATAGTAGAGTGTGTTCTACAATTTTATGTTTTGTTAATTCATTATAGCCACCTAAGAAAACACACACACACACACACACACACACACACACACACACACATATATATATATATATTATATGGGTCATTCAACTGGGAAAACAATGACAGAGAAGAAAACATGATACTCATGTTAATTGCTCAAATGAGTCATGTACCATTGGTGTACTGTTCACAAGAGTGCTGGAACATATGCATGTATTCAAATCTTCAAAAGGTAGAGGAATGGTTAATTTGAGTGTTGGGTTTGAAATTAGATGAACAATTTGTTTAATTGGGATATACTGTTATAGTGCATTGGTATCCATAGCTGGCATTGGTCTTCACTTTCCACAACAATCAATATATAACCTCTCTTATACATTTGTTAGATTTATAGTTAGATACATGAGTCCATTTATAAAGATTGCATATACCCAGTCTAGACTTCATTTAGTTCTATTTCCTTTGTAATGTTGTTTCAAACTAGATTCGATTGATATCTACTTTGTGTAGACCACATAATACAACACCTTTATTGATCAGTGGAATCACTAGTATACAAACACAACACTATTCATAATCTCTAAATCATTGGCTTGCTCGAGATTGCTTTGAATGCTCTGTACAAAGTGTAGGCAGTCACAAACATCCATCCTTTGGACTTGTTCTGCCATATGCCTCAACTCCCAACACCACTACAACCATCCCTTGTTTTATGTACAAATCAAAAGTAACAACCATAGGTCATGTGCCTACATCCATTGCTTGTCAGCGTATGAATCATATGTTAATCGTTTCTTGGTTTCAGTGATCATAATAAGAATGAGAAGTGTTTCTTGGTTGCAGTGATATTACCCAATCCAAACTTCATTTAGTTCTATTTCCTTTGCAATGTTGTTTCAAACTGGATTCAATTGATCTTTACTTTCTATTATTTTCTCCTGAATTTCATTTAGTGAGAACAAAGGGATTCTTTTGTTCACTGCCTCTTCGAGCAGACAGAGGACTGGTTTCCATTTCACTTCTCAACCACATGCTCCTGGGTAGATCTTTCCTTTGAAAATGGAAATGGTCCATAATGCTGAGGGTCACCATGGTGGAAAGAGCTAGAGTGAATCTTCTACCTATTATTCAACAGTGAATATGTTTGTAATGATCCTAATTACAATGATAACTTTTTATCTTTATATGTGCAATATATAACCTCTCTTGAAATAGGAAATGTCAATATATAACCTCTATTGAAATAGGAACACATCTCTTCCACTGGATAGATATTACATAGAGCTATTATAGATCTCTTCGTCTCTTGTTGAATCCCCTCATTCTCAGTTTCTCGATGGTTATTAGTATCTTCTATTGGTAACTACTTGTGATTTATGTTCACTTCTTTTCATTATTTATTATGTTGCCTTTCATCAAGTAATTACCAAATTAAGTGATTATCTTGGTCATACTTGTTGTAGTTGGATCTTCACACCGAAATAAAAATAATTTTCAGAGCATAATTACAATTCAATTCAATATAGTTTATAGTTTAGCTTCTACTATGAAATCAATCAACATATTGCATCCTTACAAAATTCACATTGCGATGTGGTTACAAAAATTAATTCATGCCACCCGTATGCTTGATGGCCTCCATTTCTTGCATTTCCCAAAATTGTTGAGTCTCCTTCTTGACCTAAGTATGGTGGACTACCCAAGATTGGTTGATTATGATGTGCTTGAATGTTACCATATCCTTGACTCCAATTTTCTCCTTGTAGCCATGGAGGGATTGAGTAGCACAAGTGTCCACTTGTGTTACTAACCCCAACACTGAGTGTAGGTGTCATATAAACATAGTTAGGATTTAAACCTACACTTGTAGGGGTATATGAGGTGGGCACAACCCCTGGCTAATAGGAGGGGACTTCGATTCTAATAAACTCTTTGTATGATTGTGTGTGCTCTGCAATGTGGTCCAGTGTGTTGTACATCATCTTATTTGCCTCAAACTAGCTTGGACCATAGACTTCCCTACTTGTCACCCCCCCTCCTCTTTCCAACACTTCTTGAACCTTTCTTGCCCCCCTCTCTTACCTTGCCAATTGTTTTTGATCTTCCTTGTCTTCCCTTGCTTTTTGTCTTTCCATCCTTTCCTTTGATTGACCTTCTGCTGCTGCAATCCTTGTAGCTATCTTGTCTTTGGCCAACTCCTTCTTTCTCTTTTTAGTTTCATGAATTTGATTTTTTTTATGTTCAGAATCAAGCAATAAATTCATATAATCTTCAAATGTGAGCAACTGTGAACTCCCCCCCAAATGAAGACAATTTGCAGTTGAGTGCCTTGATGAGGCCTTCACTCTCTCTACTGGTAGCTTTAGGAATGCACCAAGTATTCTCTTATTTGTTGTCCCATGCTCCCTAGGATCTGACACTTGGCTTTCAACCTCTGGTACAATTGATTGGCCCCTATTGTTGGATTCTTCAAGTACTTCATGTTGAACAGGCTCCTCTTCGAGTGAACCATTTCCATAAAATTATGAACAAGTTCGGTGTTCAACTTTGATGGTTGTGAAGGAATGTCCATGCTTTCCTCATTGGTGGTAGACACATTATGTGTGTTGATATTGATCATGGCCTCTGCCAACCATGATGGTGGGCTTACCTGGGTTGGCATGCTCAATTGCTTATTGTTTAATCATGTTGCATTATCATTTGAAATCAAGTTTGCATTTTCATTCGCTTCATCAACTGCCTCATATGGAATATCACATGCAAAATTGGCAGGTGGTTCCGTGGGTGTGACAGCCTCCATGATATTGAAATTTTGTTCATGACTGAACTGTGTCTCACTCACATGTTCATAATCATCACCACATAAGGTCCCTTCATAAAGGGGAATTATAGCTTCAGCAACAACAACATATTCTTGGGCATCAACATGGTCTTGTAAGTTCTCTACTTCTTGACCTTCCATATAAAATTCTTGGCTACAACCAGTATCATTCATAAGAGAATAAAATTAAGTGGCCATATGTAGAAATTTTGAATAATATGACACATATTCACAGAGATTATCCTGATTATACATTACTTGCGGAATACATGCATAATACATAACCTCCTCTACTACTGATCATCAATCTTGCGGAATTAGAAACATTCACATGCGCACATAGAAGCATCAATCACACATATCAACACAGGATGTATCCGGGGAAAGCATCTCGCTAAAAACCCCAACTATCTGTATATTATATTGATTGAGAACATGTAACAATACATAATACAATACTCCTCACAAGTACTCAATACTATCTCCACATGCTACACACAAACTAGCTCAGATCTGAATCTCCAAATCTCTTCCGCTGCTTGCCTGCCTCCACTGCGCAATCCTGCATGAGAATGAATGAGAATGGCTGAACCAAACTCGTATTTCCCTTGTGTATGACCACGCAATCCTCATGGGCAATCTCAATCCATGCATGTGCAAATCTCATGCACAACTATAGTCACAACTGACAGCTGTCTTGCCCTTTCACTCACCTCTAACACTTGTCTCCACTGAACTGTCCATGCACTGAGTTAACTGATGTATTCTTTAGTTGCTTTATGAGTTAATAATTAGTGAATTAATTAATAATTAAATTCACATAACTCATCTCTAGCGTATTTGTCAGTTAGACTAAATACAACTAGTTCAACCAAGTCAAACTGAACACAACTCCATCAACTGCTCATCTAACTCCACAGAACTCAACCACTTGAGTTCTAACTGAAGTCCTTCATGCAATAGCTCAGTTAAACCATAGGTAACCACGTGATTCCTTCAGGCAGTTGCATGTGCCACATTCGTAGCTCGAACTGAAGTGCTCCAAGAGAATAAGATAATGTTTATAGTCCAAATATTATTAAGGGCTAATAATATTCGACTGTTCTATATTTAGACTGGCAGTACCTCCGCTGTTGTCTAAAAATAGAAGTCCATCTATTTTTGCCAACTTGACCAATCATCCATAAACAGCGTCCTGCAACTCATAAACCATGATCCATATGTCTAAAAATAGACATAGTCTAAAAATAGACTTTGCGCCAAAAATAGCCTGCGGACCCACTTAGTGAAGGCGACTCCTTTTCTCTAAGCTCCATCATCTTGTTGCATTCTCAACACTCCCTCTCAAAAAGATATGGATTATCTGCAACCCCTATCCTGTAACTCTGGAATGTTCTGCATGCAACACATTTTCCCGGTCCACTTGCTCTATCATCAAAGTCTTTGACTGCTATTGCCTCTGTCGACTGAAAACTCTGCATCTCTGTGCTCTTCAGTATCTGACTGCTCTAGCCTCTGTCAATATGATCTCTGACTGCATCCGTGCTGCTGCTGGTTCTATCTCCCAGCATTGCATCTGCACTGCACCTCCTCTCATCATGTTGCATCGTGATGCCCAGTGTTGCACTGCAACTCAGTCACTGAGAAGTAAGTAACTGATCTCCCAACTGACCTCCCTGTTGGGCTAGAAACACCCTCTGATGCTGAAGCTCTACCTGCTGCTGATAAGTGCTCCCTCCCTGACATCTGCGCTACTGCAACATCTCCATGCATATCGCACCATTGCACACCTCTCTGTGCCACCTAGCACTGTGCAAAACACTTGTGCCTCTCGCATTGCTGCAGCCTACTAGCTATGCGCTGTCCTGGGATTCCCTACACTATCACTCTCTCTGCCGCTCCATCCACATCTGTCTCTACCCAATCAGTCAGTTCCCGCTACTCCACATCGGGGCTCGCGTAGCAAGGTCTCATCCAAGAGGTTGGGTACCTCAAGGATCCTGCCCCTCCTCCTTGGGACGATCACTCTATATCTCCCCACCTCCTACCTGGAGGTATGGCTGCATGTGATCCCTCAGCCCACCTAGCTCGAAGTTTCCCCCCACTGGAGGTCTCTAAATGAGTAGATGTCTCTACTCGATCTCCTCTCAGCTTCCCTTGTTGTGGCTGCTCCACAACCTCCTGAAGCTGCTGCACCAATTGTGGCTCCTCCACAATCGTCTGAGACTTCTTCTGGCTCTGCATGTTGAGAGGTAATATATGCTCCCTCTCAACCACCAAGTCTCCATCAGTTGCCTCGTTGTTCAAGGCTTTGCATGCATCTTGAACCTCAAGAGCATACAGGTTCTTGACCCGTGAACCAATCTGCTTCACCTGTCTAGTGATGATGTGTCTAAGGAAAACCTTTCCCTTACTGAAGACTACATCATAACCTCTGTCTTCCAGCATCGCGATTGACACCAAGTTTCTCTTCAGTCCTGGTACATACTTGACATCAGTCAAGGTAAGGTGAGCTCCATGCTCCCTCTGAAAAATAACCGTGCCTACTCCTGAGACACTATACTTCTCATCATTACCCATCGCTATGAGTATCTGGAGATCTTTCTCCTCCAAAGTACTGAAGAAACTTTTGTCATCGGTCATGTGGAAAGAAGCTCCATTGTCAAGAAACCAACTGCTTCCCACCATGGATGAAACCATGCATGCGAAGAGTGTGAAATCCAACTCAAACTGTGAAGCAAGTGCCTCACCTTCAGATCCTTCCCCGGATCCCTTCTTGGATTTCCTCCGTGGACAATTTGAAGCAAAATGGCCCACCTCATGACAACGAAAGCATCGCACTTTTGATTTGTCAACCTTCTTCCCATCATTGGAAGAACTGGATTCAGAAAGAGAAACCTTCTCCTTCCCCTTCTTCACCTTACTCGCTAAGGCACAATTCTCCTCATCTTGCATGGATGAAGAACCGTCTCTGGTGCTCCGTCTAATCTCCTCCTGCATCAAATCCGACCATAGTCGTTCCCAATCTGGCAGTTTCTCCCTTCCATTCACCGAGTCCTGGTAGCTATGCCAACTCTTAGGAAGGTCAAGGAGTGCTAGACTCACCATATCCTCATCCGACAGTCACCCACACACTTCCTAGCTCATCCCGGCGTTGGGTGAACTTCGTGAGATACTTGGGCATGCTGTCTCCATTCTCACACTTAATGTTTTTGAGTTTATCCTTGAGCGCCAACTTCCTCTGGTAGCTCTTGCTTTGGAATAGATCTTCGAATTCCACCAGCTCAAAACTCAACCTCTTCTGATCTAAAATTCGTGAGAACAAAGTATTTCTCGTACAGAGATTGACTGTATGGGCATTCACCGGATATCTCACCTTCCAAAAGAAGGATGAATCCAGAAGCTACCTGGCCCGATTACAAACTTTGCCTTAAGAAATAAAATGTAAACACTTTCTGAATAATAGATCTGATGATCAATACAACTCCGATATCATGTAGAACTTTTTCTACAAATCAAAGCGCTCCGATACCATGTACCTGCTCTAATACCATGTACCTGCTCTGATACCATGTAGAAATTTTGAATAATATGACACATATTCACAGAGATTATCCTGATTATACATTACTTGCAGAATACATGCATAATACATAACCTCCTCTATTATTGATCATCAATCTTGCGGAATCAGAAACATTCACATGCGCACATAGAAGCATCAATCACACATATCAACACAGGATGTATTCGGGGAAAGCATCTCGCTAAAAACCCCAACTATTTGTATATTATATTGATTGAGAACATGTAACAATACATAGTACAATACTCCTCACAAGTACTCAGTACTATCTCCACATGCTACACACAAACTAGCTCAGATCTGAATCTCCAAATCTCTTCCGTTGCTTGCCTGCCTCCACTGCGGAATCCTGCATGAGAATGAATGAGAATGGCTGAACCAAACTCGTATTTCCCTTGTGTATGACCACACAATCCTCATGGGCAATCTCAATCCATGCATGTGCAAATCTCATGCACAACTATAGTCACAACTAACAGCTATCTTTCCCTTTCACTCACCTTTAACACTTGTCTCCACTGAACTGTCCATGCACTGAGTTAACTGATGTATTCTTTAGTTGCTTTATGAGTTAATAATTAGTGAATTAATTAATAATTAAATTCACATAACTCATCTCTAGCGTATTTGTCAGTTAGACTAAATACAACTAGTTCAACCAAGTCAAACTGAACACAACTCCATCAACTGCTCATCTAACTCCACAGAACTCAACCACTTGAGTTCTAACTGAAGTCCTTCATGCAATAGCTCAGTTAACCCATAGGTAACCATGTGATTCCTTCAGGCAGTTGCATGTGCCACATCCGTAGCTCGAACTGAAGTGCTCCAAGAGAATAAGATAATGTTTATAGTCCAAATATTATTAAGGGCTAATAATATTCAACTGTTCTATATTTAGACTGGCAGTACCTCCGCTGTTGTCTAAAAATAGAAGTCCATCTATTTTTTCCAACTTGACCAATCATCCATAAACAACATCCTGCAACTCATAGACCATGATCCATATGTCTAAAAATAGACATTGTGTAAAAATAGACTTTGCGCCAAAAATAGCGTGTGGACCCACTTAGTGAAGGCGACTACTTTTCACTAAGCTCCATCATCTTGTTGCATTCTCAACATGGTGTTGATATTGATCATGGCCTCTGCCAACCATGATGGTGGGCTTACCTGGGTTGGCATGCTCAATTGCTTATTGTTTAATCATGTTGCATTATCATTTGAAATCAAGTTTGCATTTTCATTCGCTTCATCAACTGCCTCATATGGAATATCACATGCAAAATTGGCAGGTGGTTTCGTGGGTGTGACAGCCTCCATGATATTGAAATTTTGTTCATGATTGAACTGTGTCTCACTCACATGTTCATAATCATCACCACATAAGTTCCCTTCATAAAGGGGAATTATAGCTTCAGCAACAACAACATCTTCTTGGGCATCAACATGGTCTTGTAAGTTCTCTACTTCTTGACCTTCCACATAAAATTCTTGGCTACAACCAGTATCATTCATAAGAGAATAAAATTAAGTGGCCATATACCAGTCCTTCTAAATCCAACATTGATATTAGAAGGTGTGAGATCCCTTTTAAATGTTTTAGTTTCAAGCTCAGCTAGCTCAAACCTCTTTACTTCCACCCCTGGATTCTTTGCCATCCACAAAGCTCGCTCGACCCTAAAATAATTCTTGAAAGGCCCAAACACGCTAACATCAAGGGGTTGCAATTTGTGAGTGGTATGATCCGACAATGTTAACAGGTCAATGCCAAAATTTTTGGTCTCCTCAATTTTCTGCACAACCATGTGGCTTCCATGACCATCTAAAACTATTAGGTGTCTTTTTTTAGGCAAGACACCACCTGGTACAGATGCAACAAAGTGACAAAGCCAATTCAGGAATAGTTCCTTTGTCATCCATGCATGCACCTGGTTCACAGTTTTGTATATAGTTTTTTAGTTGTGTTTTACCTTTGAATAGGTAAAATCCTCAGATTGAAGAACCAATTGCATTGACACAAGAAAGAATAGTGATCCACTCCCTGCTCTTAGGAAAAATCTTAGGCACATTTTTTCTCCTTCTTTTGGCAATTACCCAAATACCAAAATTCCTTCCTACCTGTAAGCATGTTTCACCACAATCCCATATATGGTCTAGGGCATATGAGTGTTGCTCATATGCAGTAGAAAGAGTCTTATAGAATTTCGACACAATTGCAAGGCATAGATTTAAAGCCCTGTCTCGGTCAAGGCCCTTAGCTGTATGTAGTACAAGGTCTTGATGCCTTTTTTAAAATCCACTCCACTAGGATTTAGCAAGAAACCCATCTTTGAAGGGGTTTGACCTCCCTTGAAAAATTTTAGCTACTATGGATTTAAGTTGTATAATCTCTAACCCATGTCCCAATTGGGTCATCTCCTTACACCACTCAACCACCTCGGCCTCTTCCTCTTCATTCATAACTGTAACAGGCTCTCTACACTTCATATTAGTTAACCCACTTATCTAATAACGTATGTTATAGGCAGCAATACCATGTTTTTTTATTATAGAGAAACAGATTGAATGTCCCTTAAACTTAATGTCATCAATTGCAGTTAGCATGTCTTACTTTTTCCAACCTTTGATGGCACTGATTTTCTTTGTTGAACTTGCACCTTGCACTATAGTTGAAGGCGACTCTTTGCACCTTGCACCACAATGTCCTTTTCAACGACATTATTGGGTGCATTGGGAGCATTCACATCACTCCCCCTATCCTCATCTGATGAATTGGATTGCAATTGGGCCCCCCTCGCCCCTCACCTCCTTCTTTTCCTTGTACGATCTGCAATAGAAACTCTTGCCATGGCTGCAAAAACCTGCAAAGTTACCACCAAATTCTGATTTAAAAAAACTGTATTAGAAAACAAGGAAATTCATTGGCCTTTACAATCAATCAACAACAACAATCAATGCTTTATCTATATATTGTGACTGAATGCATCTCAGATCTGAAAATCATTATTGGAAGGGTTTAAACTTCTTTATTTGATTCTTAGATGATTTTTATGAGTTATCAGGAAGAGTTATTCCTTTTTAATTTTGTAACAAGTTTAACATAACACAATTTCTTCAACCCAACTATTTTTCTATGTCCTCAAATGATTGTTCTTGGCATTCGTTTTATTCCTAGTTGGTAAAAATATGAGTTATCATTAAGAGCTATTCCTTTTTCATTTTATAACGTCTTTGACATAACATGGTTTCTTCAACCCAACTAGCTTTCTGTGTCCTCAAATCATTGTTCTTGTCATTCATTTTATTCCTAGTTGGTAGAAATATGAGTTATCAGGAAGAGTTATTCCTTTTTCTTTTTTGTGACAGCTTTGACGTAATGCAGTTTCTTCAACCCAACTAACTTTTTTTGTCCTCAAATCATTGTTTTTGGCACTCATTTTGTTCTTGCCATTAATTTTATTCCTAGTAAGGGTTAGCATGTTTTTATGTAAGGGTTCTTAGTTGTAGTCTCTTTATGTAGTTATTCCCTTTCGAATTCTAAAAGTCTAAGGTGGAGGCGTTCGTGTACTGGTGGCTATCCCTTGTATACTTATTCCCTTTCAAATTCTTAGTTCCAGTTCTTTTTTTTCTTGCAAGTCAAAACCTAAGTCAAATATAGGTAAGAGGTTTCTTTCATTCTTGTTCTTTTTCCTACTCTATCCTAATTATTATAACTAAACTATCACAACTATTATAGTTTGGGTTTTCCACACCTAATGGTGCTCTATATTCCTTCAATGTTGCCCCCACTGTGGTGTAATTCAACCTCAAATAATATTTGGTTTGGTTCTATTATGTCTTATCTCTGGTTCTTAGAATCTATTGGCTCAATAGTTGTTACATGTCTTGGGATGTTCGGTTTGCTTGATACTTATTTTGATTTTAGATTCACCTCAGACGCATATCTTTTAATTTTTGTCATTCTTCACTCATTGTTATACTGTTGGAGGCATTTGATCAGAACGAACATTAATATAAGTAGCAAATTATCCTTGTTGTTGACTGCTTAGGGGCAACAACTTACACTCAGTTTTCTTTGTGCCAATCAACTTTGATTCTTTACATATTTATGGGTTTGTTGGCAGCATAAAACACCTAGGGGACCCCCTTGAGACTAGAAAATTACTAGTCCAGACAGAGAGGCATAGTCATGGTAAGGCTAGATGGACTGTAATTATTAGGTAGGTCCATTGATGTGGATTTGCATGATAGCACTTTGAAACCTTCACTTTAAGTTTATGCAGGAATTTGACAGACCTTAACGGAGATAATATAGCATGTTCTCATAGCTATTATAGTTTGGGTTTTCCACACCTAATGGTGCACTATATGCCTTCAATGTTGCCCCCAATGTGGTGTAATTCAACCTCAAATAATATTTTGTTTGGTTCTATTATGCCTAATCTCTGGTTCTTAGAATCTATTGGATCAATAGTTGTTAGATGTGTTGCAATGTTTAGTTTGCTTCATACTTATTTTGTTTTCAAATTCACCTATGGCACATATATTTTTAGTTTTTTCATTCTTCACTCATTGTTATACTGTTGGATGCATCTGATCTCAACGATCATTAATAGGTAAAAAATTATCCTTGTTGTTGACAGCTTAGGGGCAACAACTCACACTAGGTTTTCAATGTGCCAATCAACTTTGGTTCTTTACAAATTTATGGGTTTGTTGGTAGCATACAACACCTAGGGGACCCCCTTGATACTAGAGAATTACCAGTCCAAACAAAGAGGTGTAGTCGTGGTAAGGCTAGATGGACTATAATTATTAGGCAGGTCCACTGATGCAGATTTGCATGATAGCACTTTGAAATATTCACTTTAAGTTTATGCAGGAATTTGACAGACCTTAACGGAGATAATATAGCAACATCTCACAACTATTATAGTTTGGGTTTTCCACACCTAATGGTGCACTATATGCCTTCAATGTTGCCCCCACTATGGTGTAATTCAACCTCAAATAATATTTTGGTTTGATTCTATTATGCCTTATCTCTGGTTCTTAGAATCTATTAGCTAAATAGTCGTTAGATGTGTTGCAATGTTTACTTTTATTGATACTTATTTTTATTTCATATTCACCTCTAGCACATATATTTTTAGTTTTATCATTCTTCACTCATTGTTATACTGTTGGAGGCATCTAATATAAATGATCATTAATAGGTAAAAACTTATCCTTGTTGTTGACTGCTTAGGGCCAACAACTCACACTAGGTTTTCTGTGTGCTAATCAACTTTGGTTATTTACAAATTTATGGGTTTGTTGGCAGCATACAACACCTAGGGGACCCCCTTGAGACTGGAGAATTACCGGTCCAAACAGAGAGGCGTAGTCGTGGTAAGGCTAGATGGACTATAATTATTAGGCAGGTCCATTGATGCAAATTTGCATGATATCACTTTGAAACCTTCACTTTAAGTTTATGCAGGACTTTGAGAGACCTTAACGAAGATAATATATCATGTTCTCATAGCTATTGCAGTTTGGGTTTTCCACACCTAATGGTACACTATATGCCTTCAATGTTGCCCCCTTATATGCAAAAGCTCAGCATGGTCCTTAAATCAATTGAACGGAAGTGTGATCTATCAGTTTCAGGTCCAAAATATCCAAATTATCCAATTTCAATTATTCTCTAATTGGAATAGCTAGTCCTCTAATTCCTTTTAGTTCTGCTCCTACGATCTTGTAGTTATCTCGCTTTAATTTGATATTGTAATAATTTGATATTCTAATAATTAAAAGAGAACTTCTAAACCAGTGGGTCTATTATTCATTTAGGAATGCTTCTCTAACTAGACAATGAATCTACCTGACATCAGAATTTGCTCTTTGAAAGGATATTCTTTGCTATTATAGTAGTCTGATATTGAATTGCACGGATCAGATTTGAGGTTATAGTGGAAATTAAATTGGTTTCTAAATCAGTGGGTATGCTATTCATATATAAATTCTTCTCGATCTTCTGATCTATTTAACAAGTGATATTGGCTGTAATGGCTTTAATTTACCCTTGTTTCTCAACAAAAATACCATTATTCATTATTCAACAAAAACATACATGTATGTCTCCAACAACTAATGAATAGAATTAATGTAATGTTGTGCACACACTCTGTTTGTATGTCTCTAGCATCTGATGAATAGAATGAATGCAACTGTGTGCACACGCTCCATTTGTATGTTTCAAACAACTTCTGAATAGAATGAATGTAACAATGTCTGAACACTTTGATTGCATGTCTCCAATAGTTGATGAGTAGAATGAATGTTTGAAATGAAAATGAGTAAGAGTTGATGTTTTACAGTTTTTTCATATAGAATTTAATTGGTAGGGAAGTTTGGCATGGATTTCCATCTCCCAAATTCAAATGTGTGGCCTGGATTGATTTGTATATGATCAAATGGTTGATAATATTTGATAGTTGATCCTTGTGCTTTCCTTTTTTTAATTCTTGAATTAAAAACACTGGTGTGTTTAATACTTGAATTTAAAGGGTTGGTGTCATTTATTGCATCCTTTGAACTAATTCCTGAATTGAATGTTTTCATTTATTGTCTTCAATAGGTTGAATGGTTAAACACACATGTACATATGGCTGACACACATTTCACCTATTCTTGTGTAGGTATTACTGAGCAATGGGATGTGTTTCTCCAGTGGAAATCAATAAGTGATTGTTTGATGGGATAGGTGTACTCCTGAATAGAATTCAATGGAATGTTTTATAGTGAATTTTGACTTATTTCGTAATTCAGGGCTAGAGATACTTGGGACATTATGTCTTGTCAACCTGTGATGTTAAGGTTTGGTATTTGACACTTGTTGGCTCAATCAATATGTGGGCCCATTTTGGACTAATTAATATAACTTATCTAACTTAATATAAACTATTTATGTGCATATTTTTGATGATTTATGAATATTTTTTTATGGATGTGTGGGACCAGTATTATAACTGGTATTGGTCCCTGCACAACAATAGAAGGCTCTCCCTTATACTATTTTACCGCACAGTGAATTTTAGATATTAGTATAGTAGACTTAATTTCCTGTCTTCCGCCCCAGGTGACAGAAAAGCACGGTTTTACGCGTTAGTTCAATATGTGGTCTTTTATGGAGCTGTATTGCTTTCACAGTTGGTGTTGCAATCAACGTCAGGCATCACAGGAATTTCCATGATATTGAGTTCCAGGTTAATGCTACATTCGATTGAGTTGGCAGGCTTTAAGTGAGTAATACTGTAATTTTGCTAAAAACATTTTTTTTTCCCTTTCTTACATGGTGGGAAAACCTATCATAACTCAATTTTTAAACCAATAGCCAGGACAATCATCACTACTTGTTTTTCCGTGAATAAGTCTCATCATCATTATTAACTCATCACCATTATTAAGGAAAGCCATGCCACCTGGAATAACCCGTTGGTGGTCCTTAAGGGGCATGCTATCACTCATGCCAAATGCCTTAGGGTCTTGGGCGGTTAACCTGTCTTCTTACATCAGAAAAACTCTTAGACAAGCAAAAGATATTTTAAGACATACTCCAGGCAAGATCTTACCTTCCTATCCTCTACCAAATTTTAAATAATTAATATTTTATTAAGAAAATCTTCTTTTTCAATTTCATTCTTATACCAAGCCTCATCTTAAATTGAAAAATGCAATAAGATAATATATTTTTATACATGCACCTTATTTTAATTACATATACTATAAATTTGAAAAAATGCTTATTCTTGTCATAATAACATCTCGTTTCTGCAAATAGGACCATGCATAATTAGCATGTATGTTCTCTGTATTTTATTGAATTATTGGTATGTTCTCTATATTTTAATTTTATGTTAATGTTTACAAGTACAATTCCATTATCATATTGAAAGAAATAATATCTCAATATGAAAATTCATAGACATCGCAGAGCAATTAGGTAATCAAATTGTTACCACAAACGAGGACATGAGTCTCTATGCCATTTCCCTTAGCACACTTATATGATCCTCTATGGAGTTATACAAATTATCTTGTCTCAAATACCGATCTTTCATAAATTATGGGCCCTTTCAATAGTGGAAGCAACAATGTCCTCCATATATGAAACATTAGGATTTTCTCTCACCGTTGCCAAAATAATCGGTATTGTTTCATTCTACTTTCTGCCATTATTTTCATTCATTGATGGGCTATGGAGTTTCAATACCTAATGTGACTCACCATGTGAAATAAAATACCATATTATTCCATTCAACATTGGGGAAAATTGTAGAAAACGAATAGATTCATGGAACACTCGGTGGAATCACCACAACTACCTCTTTTACTATTACACAAGCACAGGTAGTTTGGCTGATTTTACAAGCACTTGGAAACATTGCATTAACATTTACATATACACCACTTGTCCTTGAAATTCAGGTATTAATCAAATTCTACTATTCCTTTGTATATGTGAATCCTTTGAAAGGTAAAAAGCTGCATGGTAGCCCCTTTTCTCCCTCCAATAAATAACTGTGCATAATACTTTGAAGTCCCCTCCCCCAGAAAACAGAACTATGAGAAAGGAAAATCGGTTGTCTATGATGATAGTAATTGCCTTCTTTATGCTATGTGGTTTCCTAGGCTATGCAACCTTTGGAGAAAATGCACCTGGAAACCTATTGGTAGAGTTTGGGTTCTATCCGCCATATTGGATGATTTCCTTTGTTAATGCATGTATTGTAGTTAACATAGTTGGAGCATACCAAGTAAGTTAGTATTTCAGCTTTTGTTTCTTCACCTCTCCTTTAATGTGTTAGGCCACATTTTGATTTTTCTGTAAGGGTTGGTTTGCGACAACATGTAAGGTTCATAATACATAATCTTTATATCAATGGGGCAACCATAGGGGAGTGGAGTCTCCTACTAACATTTGGTTAATTGGTATAACGTTTGATTAATTGGTTGGGTGGGGAGTATGCTTACTTGCTCAATCTTCCCATACTCTATTTCTATTTCTATTGTCCTTGTTTCTCATAAGATTGCCATGAAATTTTGCAGGATTTTGGTCAACCAATTTTCACTTTCATTGAAGGTTAGATTTCTCATAAATGACTAAGAAATAAATTAATCAATAAGGGAATTCAAATACGCGTTCCCATATGTGGGTTCTATAGAGTCAATATCTTAAGGTTGTGTCGGAGAATTATTGAGCATGGAATCCCCCACAACATGTTTTGGGGCTCAAAGCCCAAGTTTTGGTCAAATGTGTTGTAAGACTCCGTAAATTGCGGGCACGGAGTGTGAAAGGTACATTGAGTCATAGGGTCGTTCACCCTAAGTTTTGTAATGTAATGTCATGTCGGCTTACCCATGGTCTGCGGACCATGGGATTGTATAAATAGAGTGAGGCTCTAAGTTGTAAAGGGAATTAGAGATAGATAAGAAGGATGAATGGAGTCTAGAAGATAGAGAGCATAGAGGAAAAGTCTATGTGTCTTGGGTCATAGTAGTAGGAAGAGGCTCTATATCTGAGCGCACAGAGGCCTAGTAGAGTCCGCAATTGAGTGCGCAGACCCCTGCAGCTGAGTTCGCAGGGCAAAGTCGAGTTTGTTACCCAAGAGGAAGAATAATAAAGAGAAGTTTGATTCTAATTACCGTGTATCTGCTTTTGTATTACTTTCTATGCATTTATATTGTTTTGTTTATCACATGCACTTATATGAACACTAAACACTATTAAGTATAATTGGGCTCATACAGATAAGTTAAGTAATCGGATAATATCAGGTTAATAGTAAGGAACTTGGGTAATAACACGGATCGCACCTCGAGTAGGGCTATGTGAAGGCAGCATCACAGGCTGTGAGGGACCGATAGATGCATGTAGCGATGTGCACGTAGGGTCAAACCGTAGACCACCAAAAAACCATCAGACATCTCTAGGGTGCGGAAACCTGGTTCTAGCACCCTCCCATACTACTTCGGGTGAGACCTCAGTTCGCGCTCTGCGGACTGTTGCCGAAAGGGCCAGTAGTACTGGGATTTGTTTGGCTAAATCATCTTTGAACCTGGGTCAGGCCCCTATAAGCCAACAAATGGTTCTGTTGTTGGGACTGGGATCTGCATAAGGAATGTCTAATGTTGTGTCACTGGAATCGAAAAAAGAAAGAAATTGAAGGGTGGTTGGACAAGAAGATTCACGAGTTCGCGACGCAGGAAAACAGGAATCTGCGAGTATCTAAGGAATAGTGGTTGGAGCGCTACTTATATACATTAATCCACGAAATTTTCTTTGCATCCTTTCCTTTTGAGTTGTATGAGTGGATCGTGAAGCTATCATATAATCAAGGAACGTGTAGGCTTGACAAACCAATCGTGTGGGCTTTGGAATTAGTGCCCAGACTAGAAGTGTCAGAAGATAAGATTGTGCGAGCTGTGGACCATTGGCTCGATCGAATTATAGGAGGATTTATCACTGAGTTCGTGGTAGATATGACCGTTAGCTACAATGAGGTGGAACGATGCTTCCTCAAAGGACCGCGAGGTAAGTATATTAAATCTTTGAATACTTGGATTAAGATGCTATTGTGTGAAAAGCGGGTTATGCGAATAAATTAATGTTTGGGACTACACGAAGTGGGAAGATCTACAGAAGTGTAGGTAGTGAAGAATTAGAAACGAGTCGCTTAATTTCACCCTCACGGGAAAGTGAGGAAGAGATCGCGAAATTTTCTTCGAGAAGGGCGGTCAGATTGATAAGGTAGCGAATTCCACGCTTACCACCTCCACCTATACCACCACCCATCTCACCCTCCTCACCTCCATCTCCACCCAACCCACCTCCTCCACCACCGCAGTACAATATGGAAAGTGTGATCAAACTACCAGTATTAAGAGGAGTAGGGAATGAAGATCCGAACAAATTCTGATTCGTGCTAAGGGCAGTGTGGGAAGCACAAGGAGTCGTGGATGACAATATTTAAAAGGCTATGCTGGTAAGTGCATTACAGGATCGCGCATTAACATGTTACGTTAAGCATTCTAATGACCATCTGAACGTAGGAATCACAGAAATCCAGACTGCGTTGAATAGGGAATTTAGCAGGCCAAAGTCAGAGACACAATCAATTATCGGGTTTAAGGAGATCACGATGCTCCCGGGCGAGACCCCCTGGGATCTGGACCAAAGACTGAAGAGTATGATTCGCGAAGCCAACATGACTTTGACAGATGGACAACACCATGCATGGTTTGTAGCATCACTAACACTGCATTTAAGGACGACGTTGTCACAACAAAAGCTTTCCACCCAGGCCGAAGCTTTGGAGATGGCAATGAGATTGCATGAGACCCCTATACAAGACCCTGGTTTGGGAGTCCAACAAATCCACGCGCAACTGCAAAATCTGTGTCTGGAGATGCAGAGTTTGAAACAGGACAACACACCTCGGCCAGAGGCACGCGAGGAGGTATGGTGTATAAAATGCAAAGGCCAAGGGCATGACAAGGACCACTATCTAGTGTTCGTGAATTACTTGGCGGGAGGAGGGCCAATGCCATTAAGACCTGAGGCACAAGCAGGACCAAGCACGACGCCTGCACTATGGTGCGCGATCTTTCAGATAGGGGGAAAACACAGTACGGATAATTGTCATATATTGCAGAAGTATAAGTAGACGTCCCAACAATTGTTTTGTAATTTCTGTAGGTCGGTAGGCCATGATGAGCACACCTACAGGAGTTATGAACTAATGATGGATCAGACTCCTACTTACAGGGTGCAGACCAAAATGCGAGCCCTCGACCCAAATACAGGAATGGCGTGCACTGGATTCCAGGGGTGCAGACAAGGTCGAGGTGGAATGGAATCAGCAAGGGGTCGTAGACAACTGATTTGTTACAATTGCAGAGGGCTAGGGCACTATGCCCATGATTGTACAAACCCTACAAGGACATCATGTTTGTACTGTACTTAGTTTGATCATGAGGCAGAAGATTTCCCTACATTGATAGCAATGCTGCGCCAAAAAAAGGGGTGCTCCAGCCTCCTCTGACTTAGAATTTGCAGATGATGAGGTCTGAGCTGCGTGAAGAAGACCCGGATGTAAACATAGTGCTTAGGAGCTGTATGACCACTGGTGATGATAAAGGTAAGCAGTCAGAAGAAAGTGCGTGGGTTCGCAAGGATCCTACAAAGGAACTCGAATTTGATTTAGAACACGTGAAGGAGACATTGATGGAAGCTAAGAAGAGCTTCACGGAGGCCTCCACTTCAGGGAGTAAGGATCAACTAGAACCAGGGATGGATCCTTCAATGCTCACTACCTTTCTGGAGACATGCATGAAGCTGCTACGTGACAACAAGGCAGTAAAAGGACTACAAGAACTTATCACTAGGTGCGCGGGGTCAAGAGAACCATGCGTGGTTTGGAAACTTGGAAAGCATGCATTGCGCACAGGAAGGGAAATGAGGTTCACTGCACAAATTGGCGAATATGAAATGGATCAGGTAATCCTGGATCTCGGATCGAACGTGAATGTACTGCCGAAATAAACATGGGAACGAATGGGCAGACCCGCTTTACAATGGCCTCCTATTCAGTTATGAATGGCGAACCAATAGAAGATCTTGCCCATGGGAAGATTGCAAGGGGTCATAGTGGATATTGAAGGTGCGAGCAAGAAGGCAGATTTTGAAGTGATAGAGATTGTCGATGACAAAAATCCCTATCCCTCGCTACTAGGAATAGAATGGGCCACCGATATTAATGGAACCATAAACCTGAAGAGGTGCAAAATGATTTTTGAGAAAAAGTCACTATGCGTAGTAGTACCACTAGATCCAGTCGAAGGAGCATGATACACTAAACTGGTGCACGACGATGATAGTTATGACGATCTCAATTGCATCTACAATATAACCGCACGAGAACAAGATTGGGTAAACCCGATTGTAGATGTTAGGATTTCCTGGGAGCGTGAAAGCTCTTGCACTTCGGATTTAGACAAAGAAATAGAGCGATGGCAGAATTGGTTGCACGAAGTAACAATGCTTAATTGCAACATGATGGTAAGATCATTGCGTTGTGTGACAACAGAGGTAAGGGATTTGCCTATGTATGACAGGTTGACAGCGGTGGATGAATTCTTGACCAAATTTGAAAGCGCAGTACCAGAACAACAGTGGTTCGATGCTTTGAAATGGGCACTGCGCACAACGCCCACAAGGTGGTGGGGTACGCATCAGGTAAGTTTTGAGGACTGGCGTGGATGCAAAAGAATGATGCGCCTATGATTTGGAAAACCCCCGCTAGAGGTGAGGGCCGGTTGTGAGGGGAAAAACAACTTGTACGCCGACCTTTTCCGATGGTTACAGACATATGACAAGCAGCCCGCACAAGCGCACACCACCCCTAGAATAAAGAATTGGAACAAAATGCAGCACCAGGAAAGGCGAAGCACACCAAGGATCATCCATGGAGAAGCATTCGATAGGGTGTGCGAGGTGCTGAACAGGGTCCACCAGGTGAAACACACTGACTGGGACCTGCGCATACCAATGGTTCGATGGGCCTATAGGACCATGTGCAAATCCCTGACTGCGAAAACAATTTTAAGGTTGAGGAATAGGGTAGGGACCGTAATTTCTGAGGGGCATGCAACAATGAATCCACACATAATAGCACCCACAGGTGTGATAGTGCGCGAAGCCCAGGACGAAGAAATCACATAGTTACGCGAGGTAGAGCACATAAGGCTTTAGGAAGCCATTTGGCAAGGGAACCTTAGACTTCGTGAACTCGAAAAGGACTGGGTACGACTAAGGAAGAAAAGCATTTTGATGGACGCAGAGGTCAAGAGGTTGGAAAATGAGATCAAGCAAGCATGTCTCGTCGATAAACCAAGGATGGCAAGGCAAGGTGCGGATGATCATACCAATGAATTAGAAGACTATCGCCAAGAATTGATTAGTCTGCTGCCATGGCTAGGACCACATATCACCAAACGCAATAACCAGGGGAACGCACTGCATACAGCAGAGTGCGCGGCGCTGACTATCGCGAGGGCAATTGAGGATTTTCCACAGACTATACTGGAAGGCGAGATGGAGCCTTGCACAGGTGGTGCGACCACCTGACTAGCCGTAGGAAGAACAGTCTTAGCACTCTAGGCAGCTGGAAGAGAGTGCGGGACTATAAATGATTCTGCCTGGCAGCTGCGCGCTCTGACAGATGCACGCAGGAACAACCGGTCACAAGGTTCGCGCTCGCGCAGGGTGGGTTGCGCTGCCGCGTGGGTAGGCTGGGAAGTGACCATTGGTGTCATTGTTCATGACGGGATGTCTAATTTAAGGCTAAATGGAGTGGGCGGCGGGCATTTAAGATGGGAGTTATGGGCAAGATTTTGGAAAATCTGGTGCCAAGAAAGCATTGATGGCCTAGAATTGGGGGGAATGGTTGAATTTGAATTCAAAAGGCGCTATAAAACTCCAGGGGCTAGCCACGAGACAACACTTGTTCACTTGAGACTTGAGCAGTTGAATAAAGCACAGAGTGTTGAGCACTGAGCGATATTTGAGCCCCTAAGTTCGCAAAAGACCACATACAGTACAGATAAGATGATGACTACTAGGAGAGGTTTGGGCTTTGAAGAAGGAACCACCGGTGAGGCTGCGCCAACCCATATGGTACACGATGTTCCCGAAGGTACTGGGGTTGCGCCAGAAATCCCAAAATCACCTCGGACGCCGAGACTAAAAAAATATAAGCAGACAATGGGACCAGTCCACATGTCCCCGAGGAATCTGCAGTTCGGTAAGCTATCAATGGAGGAAAAGGGCAAGGTTGTCACCATTGAGATAGATGAAGAGGAGGAGGACTTACAGGCTCTAATTTCCGAGGTAGAGGAAGAAGAAGATGTGGAGGTGGACATCCAACTGATGTGCTCTGCAGCAAAATTTCCCGAGTATGTCCCTCCGCGAAAGGGGAAAGCTAAGGTACCAAAGGATCTGGATGCAACGAAGAGTGCACTCCAGACCCTGCTCCTCCTCGATGGAATTACCTTTGAGGGTCTGCTCCTAGGACGTGTGCCTACCCTAAAATTTGAAGATTGGGACCTTGTGGACAGCGAGAAGTTCCCACACTTAGAGACGGAGAGCCTAATGAAACAGAATATGGAGGGGCCAGTGATCACATTACAACCGCGAAAATGGTTGTGTAGTGTGGAGAAGGCTGGGTTGCTTCATCTGCTGTGGATACCACACTTTCACCATGTGCCCATCACCATTTTCGTCATCAGGTAGCTGCTTTGCCTGGTGCATGATGGGTACTTATGGCTGGAGGAGCCTATTCCCATCATGATGGATCTCATCCATAGAATTTCTCGGCTTCCTTGTAAGGGAAAGGATCCCACGATGATAGCATGAAAAAGCGACGATTTGGCTCTCATGGAAGCCATGAAGAAAAAATATAAGCTTGAGAAGAAAAAGAGGGGTTACGCCATCAGCAGTATCAAGGATAAAGGGGTGCGCGTAGCCACCCAACTCCTGGTTGGTAAAGTAATGAGAAAATGCCATGGCGATGAAGTACCAACACCAGTAGTTGTGTTGGCTGAACAGTGTGTGGAAGGGGTCCAGTTCAACTAGGCCGAGTTCCTCTGTGAAGAATTTTTGCTCAACTGCAAGGAGGCCCAGGAGCAGGGTAAGACCTTCCACTATGTGTGGTTTCTCTTGTCCATCTTGCTAGTAGCAGGAGAATTGTCGGAGGACAGTCAGTTCCCGAGCATTGAGCGTGACTTACCAGAGGCCGCGAAGTACGCTTCGCTCTGGGCTACCAAGGACGTGAAGCAGATTCGTGATACAAATATTTTCTAGGTGCTCATGGAGGCGAGCATCCAGATGTGGATTAATAGGAGGCCATGCCTATCCCCCACAGTGCACAACAATCTGTAGAGTTTTGTAGACTTCAAGGCAAACATGCACAATATTTACATTAGGGCACGAAAGGATCCGGTGTAGCAGTGAACAAAGCTCCCATTCATAGCCACTGACGACGCAATCTTTACATTCTTAGCGACATGGCCTCCCGAATGGCGCGCCCTGGATTTGGCAGAGATGGAAAAGGTGACAGTACAGAAAAGGAAGGATGAGGCCAAGCTATGCGTCACAGAGCTAGCCAAGAAGAGGCGCAACGAAAAAGCGGAAGCCGAGGTAAGGGTAGTCCGTGAAGCGGCACACGTAGCCACGGAGCAAAAGAAGGCCGACGAAGCAACAAAAGCAGCACAGACAGCAGAGGCCACAACAACGCAGGCAGAGGAGGGCCAGGAAGTTTCTGCAGGACAGGAGGCAGAGGACACAAACCTTGCAGAAGAGGGCGCAGACCCAGGAACCACTTCGACCCAACTCAAACGGTCGCACGTCCCAGAGAGATCGGGTCCACGGAAAAAGGTCAAGGCCTCGAAGCTGGCCATCGACCCGATCACATTAACTAAAGGAGACCTCTACGACATCGGCAAGATGGTTCGCGATGTCACCAAGGAAGCGCTCCAAGAAGTTATGATGGAGCAACAGACTATGTTGGGGGCCCTAAGGGCACAATTGCAGGAACTATAGGTGCGGCCTTTGCAGGAAGGTACCTTGTCCACCTACATCGTAGCAGGTACATCAGCAACAAAATAGATGCTACGCACAAGGATGGCCAATACCATAGTGTTATCGAAAGGAGCACTAGCAGCAACAAATGAGATCGACAGAGCTACGGTTGGCAAGATCAAAGGATTTGGCCTCAATTTGGCTGCCCCGCGAGAAACGCTATACCAACTGCAGGATGGAATAACAACAGAACTCTGCGCTAGGGAGGGCCGCGTGATACATGTTCTAAGTGAGCAAAATATAAACATCGAATAGCTCAGCTTGTAGCATGATGAATTGGTATCACAGACTCAGTGGTTGGAATAGGTAGTAGACGATGCTTGTAAATGCATCCCAGAGCTGGCCATCCCAGCAAATCTACCAGCAGCAGAGTGGATCCACAGGTTGGTGACCGATGTCTACTAAGCCAAAGCAAAAATGACAAAGGTTCAACTGGAGTTGAATCTTCAAATCGTCGAGTTGCGGTTGAAGGTGCAGACTTCCACTCCCCCGGAAGTCAGAGAACAGCACGTTAGTGCTATCCAAACAAGGTTGGAATAAATTGGACGTGTAGTACAAGACTGTACCGGTATGTTGGAACAAGCATTTGTTGTCCTCACATCTTTGCAGGAGGACCCCAACATACAATGCCTGGAAACAGAGGCACACGAACTTCAAGAGTAGTACGACAGTGTCTGAGGAACTGCACAGACAACAGTCCTCACTCAATGGATTGTGAAGATGCAACAAGCTAAGTCACTGAACCAGCAGGTGGATGCGGTGCGACAGAAAGAGGTAGTTCTCAAAGCACACATCCAACCATGGATTGACGAGGCCTTCACCATCACGGTAGATATCGAAGGCAAGCTTGCACATATGTAGGGGATGTACACACTAAGGTAGGGATTTGATCCTGACAAAGAGGCTTTGGAAGAGCGCATGAAGCAGGTCTAGCAAACCGCAGAGCAGTGCGTTGCGGACCTCCGAGCAGTTCGGGACTAGTTGGAGGGACTCCGCACCAAGATCGCCGCGCCAATAGAGTGACTCAAGGGTGAGTCACGATGTTTGTGTTGGGGGCCTGTTGGGCATGGAATCCCCCCACAGCATGTTTTGGGGCTCAAAGCCCAAGTTTTGGTCAAATGTGTTGTAAGACTCCGCGAAGTGCAGACACAGAGTGTGAAAGGTACATTAAGTCATAGGGTTGTTCGCCCTAAGTTTTGTAATGTAATTTAATGTCATGTCAGCCTACCAATGGTCCGTGGACCATGGGATTGTATAAATAGAGCAAGGCTCTAAGTTGTAAAGGGAATTAGAGATATATAAGAAGGAAGAATGGAGTCTAGAAGATAGAGAGCATAGAGGAAAAGTCTAAGTGTCTTGGGTCGTAGTAGTAGGAAGAGGCTTTGCAGCTGAGTGCGCAGAGGCCTAGTAGAGTCCGCAGCTGAGTGCGCGGACCCCTGCAGCTGAGTGCGTAGGGTGGAGTCGAGTCTGTAACCCAAGAGGAAGAATAATAAAGAGAATTTTGATTTTAGTTACTGTGTATATGCTTTTGTATTACTTTCTATGCATTTATACTATTTTGTTTATCGCGTGCACTTATATGAACACTGAACACTATTAAGTATAATTTGGCTCATACAGATAAGTTAAGTAATCAGATAATATCGGGTTAATAGTAAGGAACTTGGGTAATAACATGGATCGCGCCTTGAGCAGGGCTGTGCAAAGGTAGCATTGTAGGCTGCGAGGGACTGATAGATGCACATAGCGACGTGCGCATAGGGTCAAACCGTAGACCACCAAAAAACCATTAGACATCTCTAGGGTGTAGAAACCTGGTTCTAGCACCCTCCCATACTACTTCGGGTGAGACCTAAATCCGTGCTCCGCAGACTGTTGCCGAAAGGGCCAGTAGTACCGGGATTTGTTTAGCTAAATCATCTCTGAACCTGGGTCAGACCCCAATAAGCCAACAAGAATTGCATTTGTGGTGTGATCTACGTGCATTGCCATCTTATTTCCATTGTTCAATGCTGTGTTGGGACTTTTGGGTGCTGTGAACTTTTAGCCATTGCTGGTGTCATTTCCTGTGGAGATGCACATTGTTTGGTATAAAATTCCATGGTGGACACTAAATTGGAGCCTTTTGGAAACTTTGAGCTTCATGTCTTTTCTTGTAACAGTAGTAACAACTATTGGCTCCATAGAAGGCCTTGTGAAATAAAAAACCACATAAAAGCCTTCCAATACGGTATTAAAAATACAGAGATTTTGCAATACTCCATGCCTATACCATTGTTTCTAGGAAGCTACTTTCTTAGAGTGACAAAATCGGGTAGACTAAAGTTCCAGGTCGGTGATGGAGCTACAGGTGCATGAGCTAAAGACAATTGCATCAACATGTATCTTTCTAATTGACTTTGTTAGTTGAAATTGGTCCAGCAGGACACTTAATAATTTTTTATTTATTTTTTACGAATTGTTATAGTTGGAGAATGAACATATATCATTCATGAATATGTGCATTGTGAACCATGTCAATTGTAGGGTATTGGATGTATTAAAGTGAATAATAAAGTACTGAGTTGCAAATTAATTTGTGTATATTTCATCTCCTTTTACTTATCTTCGTTCTTGGTAACTGCAAGCTTTTCCTTTCTGAGCTGAAATCTCTGTATCAGAAAATTCGGTGGAATTTTGCAAGTTTAATTCTCATAGATTATAAAACTAGAAAGATTGTAGAGATTATAATTTTAGTTTTAGTCTGTGTTTGTTGTTTTATTAAATGTGTTTATAGATAAGGAATTCAGTCTTGTGTTGAAGAGAGATGTTGGAATGTTGAAGCTATTTGAACAAAAAGAAAAATTGAAAATTTTGAAGTATTGTTACAAGAAGAAACCATTGAAGTTCTTTTAGAATATTTAGGGTGGTGTCAAAGTAAACCAACATTATGCATTGTTACTATGCTTTGATTGGAAAGAGTGGTGTTGAGTCCAACGTAGTGGAAAAACTTTGATGAAGAGAGAAGTCTAAAGATGTAAGGCAACTACCATGAGACAATATCACATGGATTAATCATGAAGAGTGTTGTTGGTTCCAAGGTAATTGATGAGCCCCAAAAATGGGCAATTATTTGGGCTCATTCAACCTCCTAATTTGACTTAATCCACCATTCTCATTAGTTTATTGCATGTTTTTGATTATATTTATGCTAATAGAGTGAAGTTGGTTAGTCATTATGCCAACAAGTCTAATGGGTGCTTTGTGTAGCCTTTTTGGTCAATTTGGAGACAAAATTGAAGGTCTTAATGAGCACTTGGCAGCCAAATTCGTGGGAAGACAAGGGAGAGGATTTGTAGGAAGGTTTCCCCTTCATTTATGGGCCCTTACCTCAAATTCTCCACCATCAGCTCGGAGTTCAAGGGCCATCGAATCAATCAACACAAGGGCAGCCAAGCAAGTCAAGGAGGACTGCTGTTAACTACAAGTCTTGGGCAGCCGAGTCCCTAAATTTTAGGAGGACTGTTGGGTCCTCAAATTGTATAAATAAGAAGGCTTAGGGCCTCATTTTGGTTAGCCAGTGGATGTTAGCTAGTTAGCCAGTAGATAGTAGCTAGTGGTTAGTCATTTTGCAGCCATTAGTTAGCTAGTTTGTAGTTCGATTTTTATGCAATAGATTAGTTTTGCTTTCAGCTCATTTTCAAGTCCTTCTTGTGGACAGTTTTGATGTAACTCTTCATTTCTTGATCAATAAAGATGAATCCAGCTTTGCACCAGCTCTAAATCTCTCTTAGGAGGCTGTAGCTCTTGGGGTTGGGCCCATCTCAAGCGCCCAGTACCTCCTTCGTTTATCTTTATGTGTTTGCTGCGTTCTTAAAATAAAATCTGCTATTTAGATTTAGATCTTGCTTCGTTATTTAGATTTCTTTTGATGGTTAAAGTAGTTTTTTATGTTTAGAATATATTGGTAGGATAATAACAGGAAAAAGCTAAAAAAAAAAGGGTCAGCAAACACTTTTGGTTTCACCTCTTCCTTATTGGATCAGGGGCTGGAGTTGAAGTAACCATGTTGTCCCAAACAAAAACACTTTCTTTGCTTCACCATGCAATCATTAGTGTTTGAATCTCGTTCGTAGAACTTGATATCAGTTTGGATGCATGCTTAGGTTTATGATCACTTAGTTTCATAGTTGTTTCACATGGTTTCACTGCAAATAAACTTCTGTTCATTTCCTTTTGCTGTTAGGTCAGATTAGAGTGAAGTAACTAGGTCATAGGTTTTATAACTAGATCTTTGTTTTCTTGCATGTCTTTGTTTGTTCAGTTTGAAAAACCACTTGCAGAGTACCTATTATCCTTCCTTACCTGCCCATACTCCATCCAACCTACCTGCTTCATCCTTCACTTATAAACCTTACCTTACATTTGCCTCATCCGCTTACTTTGCCATGATTCTCATCTTCTTGTGCAACATCGCTTCATCCATCCTTGAACAAATCCAATCGCTCCTTAGCCTCATCCACCAAGCCCTAGACCTCTTCACACCCCTATTTCACCTTCATACTCATTCCTCCATCTTTTTCCCTCCATCCATGCTCCAAAATCCCATTTCGAAACATCCTGTAGAAGAATTACAGAACATCCTGTAGAAATCCTGAACATCCTGTAGAACCCCTGCAGACTTCCTGTAGAAGCTCATAAACACGGTTCCTTGGCAGCCAAACTTTGTGAGACTCTCTGGAAGGGTGTTAGGGACCCCTTAGACCCTCTCTGAACCTTCCCAACCTTTCCCAAGCATTTCTCCTCCTTGATCCACCTCTGCACAGTGAAAAGCCAGTTAAAAGCACATGCATGATAATTCCAACAACTTAATCAAAAATACAAAAAGATGTTTTCTTCAAATAGAGATAACTTAAACACATGTATTTTACCTTCATAGAAGTAATGGCATCTCTTTCAGTAGTTTTCATTCACATCTTTGCATCAGTAGGACTAGCTGGTAGAATTAGGGTTTGCTAGGGTTTGCGTTTCTTTTTGGGCTTTCAGTTTCTTTCCGCAAGTAGATTAGCTTCCTTTGAGTTAGCTTTCGTCCATCAGTTAAAAAGCTTCTTCTAAGAGCTCATAGAAGTTGGATTGAGCCCCTAGCAGACTTGTGCCAGCTGACCAAGTGACAGCTGCGGCAAGAGCTAGTACTTGTGCATACAGCACTGTCGCTTCCAAGTTTGTTACGAACTACCGGGTTGATAAAATTAAAGAAGGGAGTTCCAGGAGTTGTAGCATTATTGCTACAATACTGGAGCCCACCATCTTTTTGGCGCCGTTGCTGGGGAAGCGTCAGAGTATTAGTGATTGTTGCTATTCTTCTATTTTCCACTACAACCTTCTGCTAAGTAGTTTATTTCATTTCCATTATGCAATTTCGTTTTTGCAAAAGTAGATTAGAATTTCCCGCTTTCATAGATTAGAATTTCAATTCCGCAATTTCATTTCTGCAAGCGTAGATTAGCATTTCAATTTCGCAAGCGTAGCCTAGCATTTCATTCCTGCAATTTCAATTGAGCAAAATAGATTAGTCCTTTCATGCTTTCATTTCAATTCCGCATTTTCGTTTCAGCAAGATAGTTAGTTGCAGTTCAACCTATTTTAGTTTTGCAGGTACAAGAAGAAAAATGCAAAAACCAACCAAAAAGATTTCATTTCATGCCTTGTAGGAGTAGAGATAAGTTAGAAAAATGATTGCACAACACCCCCCATTGCTTCACACAGCCAACCTTCTCTCTTCTTCGATGGCTGTGACTAAGAAGAACCCCTGGATGGACATCAAGGCATATTTAAAGAACCTCTAGGGGAGAAGAAGAAAGAAACATTCCTCTGAAGCAAATGGCTACAAGCAGAAATGTTGGGAGCAGTCCCTTGTCCAAAGACGAATTTGAAGATCAGATAGAAGACTTCAAGAGTGATATGAGGCAGTTTCTTGCCATGCAATTGGATACCCTGTGGATCCAAAAGAAGCAAGAGGAAGCCAAGAGGGCTTTGGTCATTTTTTGTCCTAGGTGCACTAGAAGGCATCCTAGGAACGAATGCCCATTGTACTCCATAGAAGTGTGTTTTGTATGTGAAGAATACCATCCTACAGATCAGTGCCCTTCCTTACCCAGAATCAAAGCTGCATATCAAAGAGCCAAAGGAGCCACTGAATCACTCTATTATATGAACCAAAGGAGGCCGCATGGACCTAGATCTTACCAACAAGAACTGCAAGGGACACCCGAGACCTATTATGACCCCTATCAAGCCACTTTCATGCCTTCTTGGGGTCCCCCTGCTCATCCTTTTTGGTTCACACCTCCTCCTTGTTCCTTCACAGATCCATATTATGCCCAACCAGTTGCTCATTCATTTCACTCTTATGCTCAGCCACAGCCTCAGTGGAATGCACCTTATCAGGAGTGGAGGCCCCAGTACAACTCTCATCCCGCTCATTTTCCTCCACCACCTGCTCATCCACAACCATCGCCTCCTCCTCCACCAAGGAAACCCCAAATGCCTACCCAACCACAATGCCATCCATCTCCATCTCAATTTCACACCTCCACTCAACTACCCATACCATTTCCAAAGCCATACAATGGAGTAGCTCAACCCAATTGCAAAGCTGAGGCACAACATGTGCAAATGACTCCTTTTGAGCTCAATGATGTTCACCAAAGCTCAGGAAGAGTGTTGCAAAACAGAGATTATATTGACAACATTGAAGGACCAAAGGAAAAAGAAGATTCCAAAGAGGAGATCAAAGAACCATGGGCTGCACTTGATGAAGAGAAGAGATCAGAATCAGAGATCGAGAGAGTTCCTTCATGGTTACCATCAAATCCTCCATGTATTCAAGAGAAAGATCAGCAAAAAGAGGAAGATGAGAAAGTCATGTTAGAAGGTGACATGAAACATGATCCAGATCAGCAAAAGAACCAAGGATATCAGAGCTATATTGAGATATGGTTTCAGACGGTCACTAAGTTGCAGCGGTACTCTCTTCCTCAGCTATGTTTGATCCCTTCAAGGTCAAATCATTTGGTCTCTGAGATCTGGATACCTATCAAAGCATGCATTTCGAGCCTTCACATCGTTTTTTCTTTAATCTCAATGTGCACATGGCTCCATTGGAAGTATTATTATACTTGAAAATGATTTTGTTTTTCAAGTAGGGTAGGGTAGAGAAAAAAAAAAGAAAAAAGAGAAAAAATGAAAATAAGATGAAAAAATAAAAATCTAAGGTGAAAACCTCCTCGGAGGCGCCTTAGATTGGCTCATTGATTGAAAACCTCCATGAGGCGGTCAATGGGTTGGAAAGAAGAGAAAATAAAAAGGCAATAAGATCTTTGGGTGAAAACCTCCCTTGGAGGCGCCCAAGGCAGACAATTAGGGTGAAAACCTCCATGAGGCGCCCTAGTTGTTTTTCAAAAAAAAAAGAGAAAAAGAAAAAGAAAAATAAAACTAATTTCCATTGGCTAATTGCAGGTTGCAAGAAGGATCTTTCATGACAGGAGGAGCACTCAAATCAAGATCAAAGGAATTTTTCTTGTGCCTTCTACAGGAAGCTCTATATTTCTACAGGAAACATCCTGTAGAACCTTTGGACGAGCCAAATCCAATTTCAAAAGTGAATCTAATGGTGGGAATTTGTTGATTAGGCCTACAAGCACTTGTGTGTCCATCCCTTGCCTTTCTCCATCATTTTTTCCACCTCATTGTGCTTCTACAGGAACTTCCTGTAGAAATTGTGGGAAACTAGACATGGATTTCAAAAAGTGGTTTGGAGAACATGGTAGCTTCCTCAAGGGTTCAGAAGCCCTCATGTAATCTTCCAACTCCTCCTCCATCATCTCCATACCTGCATCACAGCCCAAGCTCAGTTTTCCCTTCCATGCAAACACTTGCAAAATGCCTTGAAGAAAAAAACACATGGAACAAAATTTGTTTTTGCCATAACTTGAAAACCATGCATCCATTTGACAAACCGTTTTATGGGGAATTGTATAAGGGTGATGGAAACATGCTTGAGCAGTTTCAGCCAATTCCGGTGCACGGTTTCCAAGAAATCAGCCTCCATCACCATCATCCATTTTTGCATTTTCTCCATAACCGTGCATCTGTTTCAAAACCTGTTTCATGGGGATATGCACATGGGTGATAGTAACCTACCCAAGCAGTTTCAGCTGATTCCGATGCACGGTTTCCGAGAAATTGATCTCTGAAATCTTCTGCCATTTTCCATTTTTCTCGAAATCCGTGCATCCATTGATCACGATTTTGCTATGGGAGATGCATAATGATGATAGGAACATGCTCACCGAGTTTCAGATCAATCCGGTTTACCGTTTGAGAGCAATGGCGAAAACAAGTTCTGGTTTTGTGACCATGCAGCAGCAGCAGCAGCTTGAAGGTGCAGATCTGAACGTTGAAACAATTGCATGCAGCTCAGATCCGGCCAGAGGACACCTGCACAAGGAAAAGCAATCAAAAATCATCATCCAAGCCCTCATGCAATCAAAGGATCCAAGCATGCAGCAGCAGAATCAGAGCATGCAGCAGCAAAAAGCTTCACAAGCAGCCGTTTGACTTCAGGTACGTGACTGAACCTTGTTCATCTATTGCATGAATCTAGTCTAAGCATTGCATGAACGAATGGAATGGTGAAATTAAGCCATGAATGTAGCAAGACACCCAGTTCTCTAGCACTCACGAGAAAGTCACGCAGCATGCATGGGTCAGTCATGCACGTGAAATTTAAAAAAACACGGACAGTGTGGGTAGTCTAACTCTAGTGCAACTGATGGATGAGATTTCAAGCAGAGAACAAATAGTAACCACTGCAGTTCATGATAGCACAGCAGTCCATATGGGCCAGATTATCTTGATTGAGATTTTATTACGTTATGCTGTTGCAAAACATGAAATTTCAAAAATGTCTGCCGTATTCAATTCAGGTTATTCAAAGAGACTAAACATTGAAACAGAAAATGCTGATAGTTCATCAGAGGGTTTTATGAACCACGGATATGGTAGAAGCAGTGCCTCTAACGTAGAGGAAGGTAAAAAAAAAATGGAAGGACAGGGCCTGGTTTCAAGCTACTTGAGAAATGATCAACGTAAGTTATAAAGGATGACTTCCTTGAGCAGTGATTCATCGGAGTCAGATGATGCTACTCCTACTATTGAGCTACATAGTGAGTTGAAACCTCTATTGCAATGCACATTGCCTCTGTTATGGAGTCAAAACAGTGGGGTCGTTGTTGCTGCTGCTGGAGTCCATTGGCTTATGGCTCCAGTTAAGGATGTGAAAAGAATTGTGAAGCTGCTTTTGTTCCTTCTCAGGTCCTCTTATGACTCACAGTATGTGGTACTATCAAATCTGGCAACATTTGTTGCAGCAATGCCCTCTTTATTTGAGCCATTCTTTGAAGATTTCTTTGTTCAATCTTCTGATACATGCCATATGCGAGCAATCAAGCTGGAGATCTTGTCTCTCATTGCAATGGAATCATCTATTCATACAATATTGCTAGAGTTTCAGGACTATATTAGGGATCCAGATAGAAAGTTTGCCGCAGATGCAGTCTCTGCAATTGGACGATGCACTAAAAGACTTCCATCTGTGGCTTTGACTTGTTTGAAAGGTCTCCTAGCGTTGGTTAGACAGAGCTCTATAGCATTGCAGGGAAGCAACCAACCAGGGATTTGCATTTGTGACTCTCAAGACTGTGGAGGCTACTAAGTGAGCCTGTGAGGAACCAAATGAAGCCATTGATGGAAGGATTGTTACTGTGAAACTTGCAGTTGAGGGACAGAGAAGACTGTGTATATATATTGCAGAAATAACAAGGGTTACATCTCGGCTCTATATTCAGATCTGTCTAGACATATCACGACGAATATATGTGATACTCAACATACCTATGATTAAAGGAAATATCTATGGATGTATAAACCTAGGAATATATATGAACATCATCTTGTCAACCTGCAAGTGTTTTCATCAAAGAGATGAAGTTGAAGGATCTTTCCTATGATCAAGGATCTCAGCATACAATTTATATTAGCCTGCATACCTCAGTGTGAACTGTAATTTGATATCTCTCAATGGGTATTTGAAATAAAATTCCACATTTGCAATCACAGTTTAGACACACATGGAGATCTAACCTTCAGGTAGACTTCATGGATATGATAAAGAAACAACAGTGAGGGTCTCAATGATGATGTAATAATGGTGCAATCATGAGGACAACCTCAGTCTCAGCGCTGGAAGTCTTGGCATAATTACATTCATAGCAAGATCAAGATCTCAATGAAGCAATTTCAGATTGAAGGGAAATGCTGATTCATAGCAGTGATATGTGAGCAAGTCATGTTTTCTCTGCCCTTGATCTATCTTATGTTCTGTTCTGCTTCTGTTATCAATTCTTAGCAGAGTTCAAATCCAAGATTAAGAATGCCATTTGATTCAGTTAAAGGCCTGGAAACACTTTTTCCCATCTAGCTTTGGCATGCAATATCTATTCTCAGGCAGTTCATTGTACTTGTGTGCTTTTATAATACATTAGACTTGCCATTTGTGTTGGATTCGTCAGCTTTCAGGCAGCACAGTTCAAGGAGAAAGCACCCTCAGCCAAGCAGGCTAAGACAGTGCCGACTGTTTCTACAGGAAGACAGAGAACTGTTAGCAGACTGTTTCTATAGGAAGCTAGCAGACTGTTTCTACAGGAAGCCAGCGAACTGTTTCTACATGAAGTTTGAAAAGGGGGAAGCCAAAGGAGAAATCGGCCGAGATGTTAGCCAAAGAAGCCACCAGGGCCATCAAAGATGAGGAGAGAGATTGGTTGCTCAGAGGATGAGCAACACTTTCAGTAGGGGGGTGATGATGAGCCCCAAAAATGGGCAATTATTTGGGCTCATTCAACCTCCTAATTTGACTTAATCCACCATTCTCATTAGTTTATTGCATGTTTTTGATTATATTTATGCTAATAGAGTGAATTTGGTTAGTCATTATGCCAACAAGTCTAATGGGTGCTTTGTGTAGCCTTTTTGGTCAATTTGGAGACAAAATTGAAGGTCTTAATGAGCACTTGGCAGCCAAATTCGTGGGAAGACAAGGGAGAGGATTTGTAGGAAGGTGTCCCCTTCATTTATGGGCCCTTACCTCGAATTCTCCACCATCATCTCGGAGTTCAAGGGCCACCGAATCAATCAACACAAGGGCAGCCAAGCAAGTCAAGGAGGACTGCTGTTAACTACGAGTCTTGGGCAGCCGAGTCCCTAAATTTTAGGAGGACTGTTGGGTCCTCAAATTGTATAAATAAGAAGGCTTAGGGCCTCATTTTGGTTAGCCAGTGGATGTTAGCTATTTAGCCAGTAGATAGTAGCTAGTGGTTAGTCATTTTGCAGCCATTAGTTAGCTAGTTTGTAGTTCGATTTTTATGCAATAGATTAGCTTTGCTTTCAGCTCATTTTCAAGTCCTTCTTGTGGACAGTTTTGATGTAACTCTTCATTTCTTGATCAATAAAGATGAATCCAGCTTTGCACCAGCTCTAAATCTCTCTTAGGAGGCTGTAGCTCTTGGGGTTGGGCCCATCTCAAGCGCCCAGTACCTCCTTCGTTTATCTTTATGTGTTTGCTGCATTCTTAAAATAAAATCTGCTATTTAGATTTAGATCTTGCTTCGTTATTTAGATTTCTTTTGATGGTTAAAGTAGTTGTTTATGTTTAGAATATATTGGTAGGATAATAACAGGAAAAAGCTCAAAAAAAAGGGTCAGCAAACGCTTTTGGTTTCACCTCTTCCTTATTGGATCAGGGGCTGGAGTTGAAGTAACCATGCTGTCCCAAACAAAAACACTTTCTTTGCTTCACCATGCAATCATTAGTGTTTGAATCTCGTTCGTAGAACTTGATATCAGTTTGGATGCATGCTTAGGTTTATGATCACTTAGCTTCATAGTTGTTTCACATGGTTTCACTACAAATAAACTTCTGTTCATTTCCTTTTGCTGTTAGGTCAGATTAGAGTGAAGTAACTAGGTCATAGGTTTTATAACTAGATCTTTGTTTTCTTGCATGTCTTTGTTTGTTCAGTTTGGAAAACCACTTGCAGAGTACCTGTTATCCTTCCTTACCTGCCCATACTCCATCCAACCTACCTGCTTCATCCTTCACTTATAAACCTTACCTTACATTTGCCTCATCTGCTTACTTTGCCATGATTCTCATCTTCTTGTGCAACATCGCTTCATCCATCCTTGAACAAATCCAATCGCTCCTTAGCCTCATCCACCAAGCCCTAGACCTCTTCACACCCCTATTTCACCTTCATACTCATTCCTCCATCTTTTCCCCTCCATCCATGCTCCAAAATCCCATTTCGAAACATCCTGTAGAAGAATTACATAACATCCTGTAGAAATCCTGAACATCCTGTAGAACCCCTGCAGACTTCCTGTAGAAGCTCATAAACATGGTTCCTTGGCAGCCAAACTTTGTGAGACTCTCCGGAAGGGTGTTAGGGACCCCTTAGACCCTCTCTGAACCTTCCCAACCTTTCCCAAGCATTTCTCCTCCTTGATCCACCTCTGCACAGTGAAAAGCCAGTTAAAAGCACATGCATGATAATTCCAACAACTTAATCAAAAATACAAAAAGATGTTTTCTTCAAATAGAGATAACTTAAACACATGTATTTTACCTTCATAGAAGTAATGGCATCTCTTTCAGTAGTTTGCATTCACATCTTTGCATCAGTAGGACTAGCTGGTAGAATTAGGGTTTGCTAGGGTTTGCGTTTCTTTTTGGGCTTTCAGTTTCTTTCCGCAAGTAGATTAGCTTCCTTTGAGTTAGCTTTCATCCATCAGTTAAAAAGCTTCTTCTAAGAGCTCATAGAAGTTGGCTTGAGCCCCTAGCGGACTTGTGCCAACTGACCAAGTGACAGCTGCGGCAAGAGCTAGTACTTGTGCATACAGCACCGTCGCTTCCAAGTTTGTTACGAACTACCGGGTTGATAAAATTAAAGAAGGGAGTTCCATGAGTTGTAGCATTATTGCTACAATACTGGAGCCCACTAGTAATCACATGTTGTAACACCCCAAAATGACATATGAATTATCGATATTTACATTATAATTATATTTACATTTTCATGTGGAAGTTAGAGGAATTTTTGTTAATATTTACAAACAAGTAATGTTATTCTAATAATATAATGGAATCTCAAAATTCTTGAGGGTAGACAGGTAAACGAACTCTGACCTCCAATCTGTTAGGGAAAAATAGTTACACCCCTATCTGCTCGAGATAAAAGAAGTTCTTAGTGGAGAAGGGGGGTTCTACTTTTTTTGTTTGGAAAACAGAAGGAAAAGTGATGTGCAAACATTGACAGGACGGTGCCAAAGATAGTGGTCCTGAGCTAGATAAGAACCAGTGGATAAACTTTGTTACTAATGAATATTAGAAATGTTAGACCAGGATATGGTCTTGAGGTCTATTATTGAGAACTCACTGTTATCTACTATCTAGAGCAGAAGGTCGAGGGGAGAAGTGGACGTAATTTCCCTTGTTAAGGTTGGGAGGAACGACCTCATCCATGTGGAATTCGTGAGATTATAAATTTGCAAATAAGTATTTGTACTTCCATATTTATATAATTAAGCGTTGATCTTATTATCTGTAAATGAAAAGTAATGTTTGTAGTAATTATTGTGTAGACTATTCCACTGTGGAAGTTGTATTGCTGAAATTACATAGATAAATTAGATATTTGCCAAAAGGACTCTACTATAGTAAAAATTACATAAAAGATTTAGAAGCTATTTACTGAGATAAAAGTATACATGATGTAGTTGAACTTATGGTTTTTCATATTTTCTGTTATTTCTTAAAGGTAAATCATCCTAATTCTTGTGTACTTAGTTGGGTGGAAACACTACTACTACATGAGAGTAGAGTATAGATTCTTAGTCTAGCAAGTGCACCTTACAACCTGTGTATAAAAATAGTAAACAAAAAGTAATAGGGTTGAGATAAAGCATTCAACTAAACTTGAAAGTTGTTCTAATATCTTGAATTAGATATCAAGACAAGTTGTACATTAGCTAGAAGGTTAAATGAAAGATTAAACCGAACTAACAAGGAATTTTCCTAAGACCGTGGTTGTTGTGATTATTATAGTAGTATTGAAACTTGGAAAGATGTTTTTTTTGAACATATAGGCCCAAATATACTCCCACGGGAATTATTCTTATTAGCCTCAGTAAAGGAAAAACTAAATAATGTATAGAGTTCAAGATTCATACCAATCGGAAAAGCATAGAAAAGAAATACAACATATGTAGGGTTAATAAAACTGTAGCTGAGAGCCACATAAATAACAATAAATAGAAAAGAGACATTAAGTCTGGGCAATGCAAATTTACAAATTTTAAACCTTGGTCTAGCTTCATCCATTAATGTGAATATGAAACCCTGCTATACGAGTTGTTTTCTGAGTAAGAAGGAATATTGAGGGAGTTGAGACCAGGGCTGCCAAAGTACTTTGGTCACCAGTCCAGTCTCCCTCGTACCTATTTCAAATTAACTGTAATAAATGTACAAGAAAGTAAATATATAAAACTGTAAGAAGGAATTCATATATAAGTATGCACAAGAATATGAAACAAACGACCTTGATATCAAAACTATAAAAATTATCATAAGAAACAATTATTCTTAGTCAATAACGTTGTAACACATCATGCTGCCAGACAGATAAATGAACTAAGTACCCTCATCCCTCCAAAGAGGAGAAGTAATAGAACCCTTATAAATTACAATAGTATTAAATGGTTACCTGGAAACCCCATTAAGTAACAGTAGCAAAAACCTGAGGAAACTACAGGATATATTTAATCCTTCCATCATTTGCTATTAATCAAAGACAGAATTCATTGAAATGTTCTTTTAGTGCATAGTCGAGAAGTACATGCAACAGAGATTAAAATAATTACTATTAAACTAGGAAAAATACCCCAGTCGAAAAGTAAAAGCCAAATAGATCATATGCTAGTTCACTATGTTCTCAAGGACCTAAAAATTGTTTATGGTTACTTGTAGAAGGAGCAGGAATTGGGAGATCTCCCTAGCTTGAACTCTGCAACCAGAGATAAAGAGGAAGGCAACTGACTTAGTTATAACTCTGTATTGAAATAACAGGTCTAGAAGTGGAAAAAACCTAAGGCCATTAACATTATCTAGGAGGTTGGATTACCGGGAAGCCCTCATTGGCGAAAGGAAGTGAAGAACCAATTCTTCACCGATGCCATCAAACCATGAATGACCTGAGGATGATTTTGGACATAATAAACCCATCAGCGAAAACGGGAAGTGTTAACAGAGTGCGTAACAAAAATCTGTTCAAGAAAATCAACGACTAAATAAGAGGGGTTTTGTTTGCAAAATGCTTACCCGCATAGCATGAGGACTCCAAGTTGTTTAAAGAGAATGACTACGGAAGCTCTTCTTGAGGTGGCAGAGCGCAACAGGGAGAAGGTAATGTGCAAATGAAACATTTGGGCAGTGGAGCATGTTCGAACTCTGAGTTAGAACCCGATGAGGGGAATGACAAAGGGAAGAAAATAATTGACGCAGAGCCCAGTGCCACTATGACCACCACCAAGAACCAAAAGATTGAGCCTGGAGATCTAGAAGAGGGGGAATGTCTATTCTACTCACATATGTGGGTGAAGGGTTCTCCGTTGCAGTTCATTATCGACAACGGGAGCCAAAAGAACCTCATTTTAGTAGAGGTCATGAAGTGGCTGGGCCTACCGACTATAAGATATCCACAACCATGCACCATCAGGTGGCTTCACTATGGACATGATCTCCACGTTAGCTAGTAGTGTCGCCTTCCCTACAACATCAAGCCCTTCATGGATGAGGTATTGTGTGATGTCGCTCCTCTTGAAGTGTGTGATGTGTTAGGGTCCTATGATTAATAGGACCAAATGATGATTGAATGTTTTCTTTAAGTATATCCAATTGTAAATAATATTGTATATTGCAAATTATTTCCAAAAAAAATATAAATAAAAATAAAAAATGAAAAGAGGGTATATATAAAAAATGGAATAGAAAAAAAAAGGATGAAAAAGAACCCCATAAAAAATAGAACTGAAAGTGATGCAAATTCAAATTCCACTAAAAGATAAATACTTTGATTTTCTAGAATAAACTGATCATTGTGTGCAACTTGTTTAAAATGCCACAACCCTGAGTCATTGTTTAGGACATACAGTGTAAAACAAACAAGTTTCAATTTCTGTTAATTAGATTAGAGAATAAAATTAGCCAAGTTGTGTAATCTTGGCTAAAAATAGTTAGGTAGATTAGGTGAATAAATTTATCCAACAGTTTGATATGGATCAATGAATTAGTAGGGTTAGGTTGCAATTAGATTAGATGAGTTTCCCTTTTTTAAAAGAAAAGAAAATAAAACAAGCATCATCACCTCTAAATGCACCCTTTATCAGTACAAATTAACCCCAGTATAGAGGAAAATGGAAATTAAAGGGGTTGAAATAAACAAAATTAATTTTTTGGGTTATCCTATGCTTGGCACAAAATATATTTTATCCAAAGTTTGAAGTTCGTATTATAAAGTCATAAGTGAAAAAAAGGCTTGTCGTAGAGTGTTAACCTCCGCAAGGATCGAAATTGCGGATCATCATCGCCAACCAGATCAACGACTCTCAAGGACTTTTGGAACCCTCCCCACTACCTCGTCTATCTTTATTGGAAAAAGGGGGGTCCGAAAAAGTTGTTTCCCCGTCCGGCCCCACACCTCTGTTTCACCCCCTCGTTCTTTTGCACCCCCCCAACCATACCGTATACGGCTATCCCCCACCTAAAAAACTGCCTCACCATCATTCCTTCCCACCAATGTTCCCGACGCCTATTCTACAAAGCCATCCAAGACACCTGTCCCCCTATCCCCTAACTGTTAAACATTTATTCCCGCTCCTAAATTACTGCTAATCTCTCTAACGTCCCCATGCCTGCAACAGACACATTCCCAACCATAAAAACATCGTAATTTACTGAATTTTTTGCCTTCACTATCTCTAAACTCTGCAAGTATTAAAATTCACAATTTACCCATTAGTCCGAATGGATATGAGTAGAGGACTACCAATGACCATATCATCTTCACCATAATGAACAACCTTTCGTTTTCAAGTTTTTTCCTGTCAATTCACTCCACTGTCCTATCTTTTTGTTCCTTAGATTTCTTGATATGGCTCCTAAAATTAAGACTGCCACTAGTGTTGAAAACCCCATGATCCCTCCACTTACTGACCTAGATCACCTTCCCTGGTTGACAAAGACTATAATATCTCAGAACCAAAGTGAGAATTTGATTTTTCCGAGTTAAATAATCGGCTCAAAGATCTTCATCTTAGCCAAAGTGATGAAATCTGCCTCTAGGAATGAATCTACTCCTTTACATGTTTCCCCAAATACACTATTTTCTTGAATTTATCCTCAAATTCAGAGTTGACTACATACCTAATCACAGAGTCATAATATGCCCCAACGGTGAAGTTTTGTTTGCAATTACCTCTCAGTCCATCCAACAGATGATGTAGATTCCTCAAAATAGTGCCTCCACTCCTTTTTCAATAGAAGCCCTAAATGAACTATACCAAAAGCTAGATTTTTCCCGAAGGGCTAGGATTTTTGAGATTTTCCTCCTTGAGGATACACAGTTACCTAAGAAAAACCCTCCCTATCCTTCTTCAATGTTTCCAGAAAGAGCCAAGCAAATCATATCAATGCTTTCATATTTATTAGGTTACTATTCTGATGAATGGGTAGATGAACCCATCTTAGGTTTTCTATCCATATTTTCCACTGAAGAAAATCCCTCAGTTGTGTTTGATTTTAGCCAATTTCTTGTTGATAGGATCCATGAACAATTCCTTAAACTCCAAACTGAAGGAATGTTCAGATATGCTTCTATTTTAATGTACCTATTTTTATTTTTCCAAGTAGACAAATTCCCATTTGTAGTGCAAAAACTCAATGAGCAGGGGGAGCCACAATCAATTATATTTTGGACCTCCATTTTAAGAATAAATTCAAAGGAATATGCTTTCAAGGACTTCATAGATCAGTTTGTGCATCCAACTACTTGTTTGCTGACCAGTCATACAAAACCCAGGGTTAGTCAAGAAATCCAAAAGATCTTACATCTCAGTGAGCAAGCAAAGACGGGCGACTAGTACTTGTACCATAATTACACCGAAATCAAAGTAGTGGGTGTGAATTTTGACCTTATAAGCTACACAGATACCTTCCAATGAGGATTTTTTCCTTGGAGTACATCAGGCAAATGATCAATTCTGATGAAATTCATTTTGTTGCAGCTAAGAAAAAATCACAATTTAGAATAAAAACACAAGTTGGGCCTTTCATCTGTAATAGCAGGACAACAGGTCAGGAAGCAAAGGAAATTCTAAAATAGATGAAATTTTCCCTAAGATTTACCTAGTCATATGACCCATTTCAAATAATTTTAAGGTTGAGGATGGAGCAGAAGACTATGCCATATGTGCATACTGAGAGACGAGAAATTGAAAAATATATGAACCGGGCTTAGTGGGAAGAAAACACTTTACAAGAGGTAGAGGAACAACTTCTGTAGAGGACCACTTCACATACTCCTGTTCCTCGAGAAAAGACAAAGAAAATACCAAGAGAAGAGGACTCACCTTCAATCATAGAGGTCTTAGCCAAGGAGTTTAAGATTTCTACAAAAAAAACCAAGAGTAATCCTACAACATGGTTTATAGAACAAGAAGAAGAACAAGGACCATCTACAATAGTTTTTAAAGGCCCATTGTTTCAATCACATTCAAAGGATATATCTACAGGGTTCCTGTTATGAAACCAGCTCACAAAAAGATAGAAAAGAGAGATCCACGCCTTAGAATTCAGCCTCTTCGAGGGGGCAACCTCCTTTACATTACATAAATGAACAATTCTTGGATGATACAAATGACAAAACCTCCTTTCTATATATAGGAGTCTAAGGAGTCACAATATAATCCAGCCGACCTAACAATAATAATATAAAGCCACAAAAATAACAATAGGGGGATTCTATGGGGCACAGAAATAACAATATGGGGGTAATAGGGGCACAACAATATAAATAAGGGGTATAACTACAATAGTAATGGGGTAATCACTAGTATTATAGGGACCCAACATGCCCCTCTCCTTCAAAAAAGTGTTGTCCTCAACGCTTGAGTAGTTCTGGATACTTCTGCATAAAATTCTCATCCTCCCATGTGGAATCTTCAGCGGATAAGTTCTTCCACTTGATAAGATACTCTGAAATTGATCGATTTCGTAGCTGTCGAGTTCTTGTTTCTGTGACTGCTTCCGGTTCCAATATAATTTTTCCTTCCTCGTCAAGTTCTGGCAATATTGTTTGAATTGGGAGCTTGTCACCTATAACCTTCTTTAAACATGAAACATGGAAAACTGGGTGCAATCGAGAAGCTGCAGGAAGCTCCAATTTGTATGCCATAGTACCAATCTTTTGCAACACCTTGTACGGACCATAATACTTTGGTGATAATTTATTATCCTTCTTAGCTTGCTTTAGGGACATTTGCTTATATGGTTGTAGCCGTAGGAATACCCAATCACCTACATCAAAACTTCTTTCACTGCGATGTTGATCTGCCTGTTGTTTCATTCTATTTTGTGCCAACACGAGGTTATCCTTTAAGAGTTGGAGGACTTGTTGTTGATGTTCGATGTGATGTTCCACTGCCTGAACCTTAGAATTTTCTCTTAAATATGATGTGATGGATGGTGGTTGATACCCATAAAGTGCCATAAATGGGGTCATTTTTGTTGCTGTATGGAAGGAAGTGTTATACCACCATTCAGCCAGAGGCAACCATTTGACCCATTGTGTCTGTTTATCAGATACAAAGCAACGAAGATATCCTTCCAAACATTTGTTTACTATCTCAGTTTTCCCATCAGATTGAGGATGATAAGATGAGCTATGAGCTAACTGAGTACCAAGACAAGAAAATAATTCTGTCCAAAAATTTCCAGTGAAAATGGGATCTCTGTCACTTACAATAATCTTTGGGTTTCCATGTAGCTTTTGAACTGTTTCCATAAATGCAGTAGAAACTGTACTGGCTTTAAATGGATGTGATAATGCACAAAAGTGTGCATACTTGGTAAGTCTGTCAACTACCACCATGATGACACTCTTTCCCTCAGACTTGGGTAAACCTGTGATAAAATCCATTGAAACCTCCTCCCAACGTTGGCTTGGAATGGATAAAGGTTGTAATAGACCCGGTGTCTTAATTGTTTCAACTTTATTTTGCTGGCAAACCAAACATTCCGCCACAAACTTTTGAATATCTGATTTAAGGCCATCCCAAAAAAATTCCTTCTTAACCCTGTGGTAAGTTTTTAAAAATCCTGAGTGCCCTCCTAAGGGAGAAGTGTGCAATTCCATAAGAATCTTTTGTTTTAGCTGGGAATTCTTACAGAGGTATAAGCGATCTTTGTACCATAACGAATCATTTTTCCAGCTAAATGTATCAGAAGTACTGGAATCTTGTTGTAGCTTTCGAATAAGTGCCCACACTTCTTCGTCATTCTTCCATTCCTCCCTTGCTTCGTTTATCCAATCTGGTTGGATAATAGAAATGGCACACAACAATGCTTCCACATCCTCATCCTTTCTTGAGAGTGCATCTGCCACCACATTTTGCTTCCCTTTTTTGTAGATGATTTCAAAGTCATAACCCAACATCTTTGTGACCCACTTTTGTTGCTCTTCAGAGGATAATCTTTGTTCTAAAAAGTATTTAAGGCTATCATGATCCGTTTTTACCTTGAAGTGTCTTCCCATTAGGTAGGGTCGCCATTTCTTAAGTGCATGGAGTATTGCCAACATTTCCTTCTCATAAATAGCTTTGCTTAAAAACTTTCCCTTGATTGGACGACTTTCAAAAGCAATGGGTCTTTCATCTTGCATTAGAACAGCACCAATTCCATTTCCTGAAGCATCACATTCCACAATAAAGGTTTTTGTGAAGTCCGGTGTAGCTAAGACCGGTGCTTGGCACATTGCCTCTTTAAGATGTTCAAAGGCCTTTGTTGCTTCCGGAGTCCATGAAAATGAATCTTTCTTCAATAATGTTGTTAGAGGTGCTGCTATTCTCCCATAATTCTTAACAAACTTGCGATAATACCCTGTCAACCCAAGAAATCCTCGCAGATGCTTTATGGATGTGGGGATTTTCCATTCCTTAATGGCTTTAATTTTGCTAGGGTCTACCTTAACTCCTTCATGAGATACAATATGACCCAAATATTCCACCTCCTGGACTCCAAAGAAACATTTGGATCTTTTTGCATATAATTGTTTCTCCTCCAATAGTTGTAGCACCCTGTCAACATGTTCAACATGATCCTTCCAAGACTTGCTGTAGATTAGTATATCATCAAAAAATACTAACACAAATTTTCTAAGGAATGGTTTGAAAATTGAATTCATCAAACCTTGAAATGTTGAAGGTGCATTGGTAAGGCCAAAAGGCATGACCAAAAATTCATAATGACCCTCATGAGTTCTAAATGCCGTTTTCGGAATGTCTTCAATCTTCATTCTGATTTGATGATATCCCGAACGAAGATCCAACTTGGTGAAGTAAATTGATCCATGCAATTCATCCAGTAATTCATCAATAACAGGAATGGGGAACTTATCTTTAATAGTGAGCTTGTTGAGCTCCCTATAATCTGGACACATGCGCCATGATCCATCCTTCTTGTGCACCAATACTACTGGAGCTGAGAAAGAACTTTGACTCGGTTGAATTATACCAGCCTCTAGCATTTCTGCAACCATACGTTCAATTTCACTTTTTTGGACATAGGGATATCTGTACGGCCTGATGTTTGGAGGAACACTTCCTGGAATCAGATGAATAGCATGATCATGATCACGCATAGGTGGGAGACCTTTGGGAGTCTCAAATACCTTGGAATGATTGTCCAAGACTTTTTGGAGATCTGGAGAAATAGATGATTCCAATGTGGAAACATCTAGCGAACATAATTGTGCAATTACACCTCTTTGCTCCTTTTTTAGAAGCTTTGTCATACCATTAGAGCTGATTATCTTTCCTGGTTTCCCTGCAATACCCCTTAATTCAACTTCCTTTCCTTCCGAAGAAAATTTGATGAAAAGTTCTTGAAAATTAAAAGCTATTGTACCCAAGGATTGTAGCCATTGGACTCCTAGTACAACATCAGCACCTCCCATTGGAATGGAAAGCATTGGGCTAGTCAATACATATTCTCCCATGGATAGCTTGATATTATGGCACTTTCCAGAGCAATTTATTGTTCCTCCATTTGCAATCATCACTTGACACTCTGGTGCTGGATATAGGAAGCAATTCAATTCTTTTGCTACCCTACAATGAATAAAATTGTGGGTGCTTCCTGAATCAATCAACACTATTACCTTTTTCTTCTTGATTTGTCCTTCTATCTTGATGGTTTGAGGAGTGGTAATTCCCGCCAATGCATTACAAGATATGGTCGGATTTATTTGTTCTTCATCTAGGCTTTGTTCCTGGAATATATCCTCTTCTTTTGACCTTTCTTGCTCCTTTTCTTCTTCCTCTTCACAATCTATGTAGAATAATTTCTTCTCAGCACACTTATGACCTTTTGTGTATTTGCTATCACAATTGTAACAAAGCCCTTTTGCTCTTTTTTCTTCCAATTGTTGTGGTGTCAACCTTGTAGGTTGTGGAAGACTATGGGCAACAACACTTCCATCTTTATAGTTGTGAGTGGTATGCTTCCTAGTTGCCATAATTTTGCTTTCCATTTTTCTTGCTAACCTGAATGCCTTCTCTAATGAATCAGGTTCCCAAAGGCGCACATCATGTTGGATATTATCCTTTAAAGACCCTATGAACACATCAATCCTATGCTCCTCTGGAATATCTTTTACCCTTATGTTCAATTTTTGGAACTCCTCAATGTGCTCCATTATTGAACCCTTTTGTTTGAGACTTATCAATTGGCTAAAAAAAGTGTTGCTTTTTGTATCCTCATAATGTGCTATCAATTCTTCCGTAAAAATTGCCCAAGTGATAAATTGTTTACGAGAACAAAGCCATTGATACCATACAAACTGATTTGGTTCCAAATATAAAGTTGCCATACGTACCTTTTGTGTGTTTTGCACATTATTGAGATCGAAGAATTGCTCCATCTGTAATATCCATGTGGCGGGATCCTTGCCATCAAACTTCCTCATATCGATTTTTGGAACATGGTGAGTCTTCGATCCAACATTAGAGTCTATGGAATCATGATTAACATTTCTTTTGTTCTCATCATGAGTTTCCTTTACTACCTTTTCACCATTAGTGACCCTTTCTTGTAGCAAGTTCTTCAATTCTTCCATGTCTGTCTTCAAATCTATCTTCAAATTTACCATCGAATCCTCCACCTTAGTTTCCATGCCCTTTATCTTAGATTCCATGCCATTTATCTTAGATTCCACGCCACTTATCTTAGCTTCTGTTAGCTTTTGTGAGCGTGACATTTGTTGCACTTGTTCTTGTAATTTTGATATATCATGTAGCATTTCTTCCTCTTCTTCATGAGTCATGCTAGAGCTTTCAGGTTCCTTACTAGGTGTTTGCATTTTCTTTCCTCGGGGCATCAGTTACCGATAATAATGCTTTACTATGCCCTTTGAATTCCGTTAAACCAAGCTTACATAAACATTTTAAAAAAAACTACACACCTTTTTTCACTTTATAGAAGCCTGATATTGAATCTGATGTATCTCTGTAATTTCGGATCATCCAGTTCTGAAATTGCTACCTATAGTAGCCTTCTGCGTCCTCTTTCCAATGCCACAAGTCTGAGCCAAATTGGATTCTCCAAGGAAGAGTTATGTGAAATCTCCCACAGTGACTTGCTTTTAGACTGGTTCAGTAGAGCGAACTTGTACGACGTGCCACGAGTCACTGTTTCAACATTTGAATCTGAAACACACATACAAGCAACTACAGTCCGTCCTCTTTCTGTACCTTTTTACGAAATTTCAATCCGATCCTCAGAGAGAGAGTTATGACGATTTTCCCTAGGTCACCTGTTTTGAATGTAATTCAGGAGTCTGCAGAAAGGCCAACTTCCTCAGATCATATCTCCGAAAATATCACGCGAAAAGCTCTGAAATTCGGACCCAAGGTTCAGCGCCAATTCTTCTCAAATGGGTTTTTTTTGCGACTTCTGACACGTCACAGAAACAAAGTTATAGCGAAAATGCCACGATGACCTGTTTGGAGCAGCGAAACCCTAGAATCCAAAGCTCTGATACCAAATGTTATGAAACCAGCTCACAAAAAGATAGAAAAGAGAGATCCACGCCTTAGAATTCAGCCTCTTCGAGGGGGCAACCTCCTTTACATTACATAAATGAACAATTCTTGGATGATACAAATGACAAAACCTCCTTCCTATATATAGGAGTCTAAGGAGTCACAATATAATCCAGCCGACCTAACAATAATAATATAAAGCCACACAAATAACAATAGGGGGCTTCTCTGGGGCACAGAAATAACAATATGGGGGGTAATAGGGGCACAAAAATATAAATAAGGGGTATAACTACAATATTAATGGGGTAATCACTAGTATTATAGGGACCCAACAGTTCCCAACTTCATCATTTTCACAAGTCAATCTAGAAAACAATCCAGCATCAGAAATTGTCTAGAAGCAGAAAGAATTAAATATTTTTGAATAGTACAAAGAGATCAGGCAAAGAAATGAAGCCCTCAAGCGTAACACCTACACATAGTTTTGGAAGAAAACATCCACCACTCGACATAGGCTCATGTCAGAATTCGACACAGAAAAGGGAAGAATGCAGATGTCATTCTTCAAAGCACATGTCCCCATCCTCAATTAGTAGCAGATTACAAGCAAACCACATTTGAGTTTGAGGCATAGGATGTCCATCCTTTGGACCAAATGGACATGCATAGGAAAAATGGAGAGATGGTTTACTCCACATTCACACAGACTGCAATGATTACTTCAAAATTGCAGATATCTTTAAGTAATATTCAATCTCAGCTAAAATTTGAGGAGATTTCTTCTATGGATAAGGATAATAGGATAAAATACTTAGAAGATCTAGTTATCAAAGCAGGGTATGATCCAAGCAACATAAAGGCAGTAGAAGAAATCATCAGAAAGAAGAATGCTGACATAGCTTCTCTTAGAAAACAATTAAAATTGCCAGCTACTGAAGATCCTCAAGCTAAGGAAATGGGAGAAGTTGAAAGTCAGAAATAAAATATGCTCATGCTCATCATGGAACAGAATGCTCAGATAAAGGAAATGGAAGGAGAGATGGAAAAAATCATCAAAGAAAAATAACATAATTCTCAGCTCGCTTTGGTATCTCTTGATGCAGTGCCTCTTGTTTCAATACATAAAACAAGCATTTCTACATCGACATACGTAAAACAAGCATTTCTACATCGGCTACAATGGTAGGAGCATCCACCTCTACAACACCCCCTTATTCAACTACAGATGATTCTATCAAACTAGTTCAATCAATGGAAAATATGTCAATACAAGGAGAAGAAATAAAAAAGATGCGGGAGGATGTAAAGGTCCTACAAGAACAGAACACCAGATATGAAAGTCTCTCCTAACAGAGATGCAGAAATCCCAGAGACTTACCCAAAGAATGCAACAGATAGAGAAGGAAACTGACATGGGTAATACCCTAGCCCAGGTTAAGGAGAACATCTGGAAAAGGATAAATGAAGCCATGATAGAAATATGGCCATCTATACAGATCATATTTGAGCAGAAGGAATTAATTGAGAAATCTAGTGAAGCTATTGAACAAATCAAAGAGTAGTTGGGTGATAAACCAAGTGAAGCTACAGAGCTCATTAAGTTCCTCAATTTCAAAAACATGCAGGAGCTATAAGAACTAGAGATCAAGCACATAACTGAGACAATACTAGAGGTAAAAAAGGTGGTAACCAAAAGAAACTTAATCAGGCAGCTGGAAGAAAAATGTCAAGTTCTGGACATAGGTGTACAAAGGTTCTTTAGCAAATTGGAAGTCCTCTACAAAAAGGGACTTCCCAGCTTACTAGTGATAAATGACAAGCTCAGTACATGGCCAGATTATAGCCAAAAATTGATGACCATTGCTAAAGACAGTACTAAGTTTACAAGAGTGAAAGGCAACATAACAGGGAAAGCATTTCTAGAAGCACTGACATATGATTTAGACATCCAGTATGAAATCAAGCACATCTTTATTTCTAAGCCAACTTTTGCCAAATATACTGAAGTGGACGAGGTCTACAGAAAGTTACTTAAGATGTCTATCCCAAGTGAACAACGTTGGGATAAATTGTGCGAGTTACTGGAGTGAGAAGATGATTTTATTTTTCCAACACAGGCCCAACAGCGCAATAGAAATTCGAGGGCCATATATTCAGCAGTTCCACAAAGCTAGGGCCACCAATCTAAGTAGTTTTAATTTTCCTATATTTTGTAACAATTAGATAGAATTTGTTTTAGAAGTTCCTAAAATACATCCTGATCAGGTTTGATAGGATATTTTGTAAATAAACTTATAAATACTTCTCTTTTTGAAGTATTAAGGGTTGATTTTTGCATTCCATAAAGCTATTGTATTTTTTTCCATTTGATGGAATGATCAGTAATAAAAAGGACATTCTTTACAAGATTCATGTGTTGGACTATTTGGTGAAGTTTTTCTCTCACTGCCTCTGTGGTTATTTCTTTGTTTCCATACTTATGTGTTCTTAAATATGAATTATTTTACAGAAAGTTGATGAACATAATTTGTTGAAAGATACACTCTGATTATGGCTTTGGATAATTTCAATGTTTTTTTCCTGATATTAAGTTAAAGAATTATTAACTACTCTTTTGCTTAATTGAACCTATTTCTTTTCTTCTATTACATTTCATTTAAAACTAAAGGATCCAGTTAGTTCAGCTACCTTGCCCTGTGAAACTTCTTTGAAAGTCTGAGACAGATCCTTATTAAGTTTGTAGACTCCATATCCCAATGGAAGTTTTAGGCATTCAATCAACCAAACCAATTTGAAAATCAAACTCTGAACTTTCATAACTAGCCTAAAATAAAAATTACAACAAAGTTAAATCTGACAGAGAGATCCCTCTTTGAGTTTAGGAAGGCTAGATCCTAAATTCCATAGTGGTTTTTTGGTTACCGATGTGGTTTCTTTCACAACCTCAGAAATTATAGAGTGATAACATGATGTATTATTAGGAAAAGCATGCTTTTGGAAGCGACATGCTGTATATGAGTCTAGACCTCGCTCTATTATTATTTCTTTGGGTACTAGGTTATACAGGATACCGGAGGTAGCCCTACTTAACACCATCTCTTTGTTCTCTGCTAAGCAATGCAGTAAGTTCATCTCTCAGACTCGGAAATTTGCGTTGTTTATTATTCACTCCAAAAGTAAGGGGAGGTCGTAACCACATCCATGGCCCCTAGGAAGGGTTCCTCCAAGCAGTAGAAGAAGTTGGATGCAGTCGTGGAAGAATACAGGGACATCTTCTCCTCACCCACAGGGGTACCCTTGCATTGTCAGGTCAAGCATCCAATTGATCTAACTCCCTGAGCATCGCTACCCAACAGGCCAATATATTGTTGCTCCATTATGGAAAATGAAGAGATCAAGTGGAAAATCCAGAAGTTGCTGCAAAAAGGGCACATCCGACCAAGTTCCTCACCTTGTGGGAGCTTGATTATACTTGTACATAAGAAGGATGGGACTTAGAGGTTCTCCATCTATTATCGGGCACTAAAAAATCAATGTCAGGAATAGGTATCCAATCCCACGAAATGATGACCTGCTGGACCAAGTCAAGGGGCAAGTATTTCATCAAGATCGATTTGAAGTCTGGTTATCACCAGGTTCCAATAGAGCACACAGATATATGGAAGACTACCTTTAAATCCAAGGAATACCTTTTTGAATAGTTGGTTATGCCATTATGGTTGAAAAATGGCCCTGCCACTTTTATGAGGATAATGGATGACATCTTGTGGCCCTTCACCAACTTGTTCGTGGTAGTTTATCTGGACGACATCCTCATCTTCAACAAGAGTTGGGAAGAACAATTGCAACACATTAAACAGGCCCTTCAAACCCTTCGACAACACAAATGATGTGCCAACTTGGCGAAATGCACCTTTGGCATGAGGCAAGTCCAATACTTGGGTTACATCATATATGAGTGTTGTGTGCATGTGGACCTGACCAAGATCCAGGTCATTTGGGATTGGCCAACCTTGACCACTCTAATAGAGCTTCGCATATTTTTTGGCTGGTTGGTGATCCCTTCGGGTTGATCTACCCAGATTTTCCCATGGATGTAGTGGCCACCCACTGTCCGCGAGCCACCCTTAAAAAAAATAAATAAAAATATTTAAGCATTGAGGTGCTTTTGCAGTGCGCTATATTAGATATCATTTTTTGGGATTCAATTACGTTAAGTAAGTCATTCATATATGACCATGATGCTCGCAGGGGTGGAAAAATGGGATTGAAACCAGTGAAATGAATCACATAGCGTAAATCATCACTTCCGTAGCTTGCACCCGATAACGAGGACTTCTCGGGAGGTCACCCATCCCAGACCGCCTCTGGCTCAAGCACGCTTAACTGTAGAGTTTTGTCCACAATGAAGCCCACTTAGCTTTCTACGCCATTTTCAAAACCTTAGCAAGTATTGTGTCTCATGAACCATTCAAGTAGAGCTCCCTTCAAATAATGTTCCTATAACGGCTAGTTTAAGAATATATATATCTATATATCTATATATATATATATATATATATATATATATATATATATATATATATATATATATATATATATATATATATATATATATATATTATTCTCAAACTAGTTGTTATAGGAATATTATTTCATTGTAATAATCATTTTTAAAATCCTATTTTTTATAAACTCGTTGTTACTATAAAAACATTACCCTCCCCTTTGATTGCTTTGTTTTAATTGTAGTCTCCTTTAATTTTTAATTTTGTTATTGGATTTTGACTTATTAATTAGGTCTTGACTCCTCTTTTATAAATTATAATATTATTATTCTTAAACTAGCATATATTAGCGAATATTATTTGATCTTAATAATCGTTATTAAGATATCATTTTTCATAAACTAACCGTTATATGATCTTTTGGTCTCTACATCGCCCTTTATTTAAGCCAGTGCCATGATCTGCATCTTCATCTCGTCCTATGTGATTTCTACGGAAAATACTCTTCTTAATGTAATATGGATCACAAAAGCCTGAATTCAGAAATTTTATTCTTATTTTAATCTAAATTTTTTGACTTTATTTATTAAAATATTATTTCATAAAATATTTTATTTCAATTAACTTAATTTTATTCTTATTTTTTATATTTTAATATAAATATTTGAGTCACTCTAATCTAAATATTTGACTTAGTATTGACCAAAACATTATAATTAATTTAATTCTTATTTTGATCTAAATATTTAACTTTTATACATTAAAATATTATCTCACAAAACATTTCCAATTAAATTAATTTTTTTTTACTCAATCTAAATCTAAAAAAACATTTCCAATTAAATTAATTTTTTTCTACTCAATCTAAATCTAAAAAATAATAATAATTTTTTTACTTAAGTCCAATTTAACATTCTAATAACTCTTTTTCAAAACTAGTTGTTTTATCATGATCATCTCTATATCGATCTCTCTATTTAATCGCGTGCCATGGTTTGATTCTCCATCTTGTCGTGAGGAGGAACCACATTGGATGGTTAGAAACACATCGACAAAAAGTTTCCTACACTACAAGAAAAAAGGACATTGGTGAGGGGCGAAAAATGTCACCATAAGCTCATTGGTGACGGTCAAAACAGCCTTCGTCACCAAAAACTGAACGTCACCAAAGGTGGCATTGCCAAAATTATAGGTGTTGTAGTGACATTCAAAGTCTATTACCAATAATGATTTATAATGACATATAGTGACCATCACCATTTCATATGAGTAATGGTGACGGACCATAGCCTCCGTCACCAAAAACTGAACATCACCAAAAGTGGTGTCGCCAGAAGTATAGGTGTTGTAGTGACATTCAAAGTTTGTCACCAATAATGATTTATAATGACGAATAGCGGCCGTCACTATTTCATATGAGCAATGGTCATGGACCATAGCCTCGGTCACCAAAAAATGAACGTCACCAAAGGTGGCATCGCCAAAAGTATAGGTGTTATGGTGACATTCAAGGTCCATCATGAATATTGATTATAATAACGGATAGTGACCGTCACCTTTTCATATGAACAACAACGATTTATTGTGATGGATCTTTCATGGTCGTCACTATTGGTATATATATATGGTGACGTTTTTTGACCGTCACCAAAAGCCGCATTGCCAAAAGTATAGGTGTTGTGGTGACATTCAAGGTCTGTCACGAATAATGACTATAATGATGGACAGTGACCATCACCATTTCATATCAACAACAACGATTTATGGTTACAGACCTTTGAGGGTCGTCACTATTGATGCGTATATATGGTGGCATTCGTTGACTGTCACCATTTCATATTTTTGGTGAGGGTCGAAAAATGTCACCAAAACTCATTGGTGATGGTCAAAAGAGTCTCCGTCACCAAAAATTGATCGTCGTCATTCCATATGGATGTCAGGGCACGATGGAATCGAACCACCAACCTCCTGCTTGTAAAGCAGGTGCTCTTCCATTGAGCTAGCACCCTTTAAAGAATTACGATTTTAAAAATTAGGCCTTGAAACTTCATAAATTGTAAATTCTACAACTTTCAATAAATTGAAGTCTCGGAAATATTTTACTAAACAAGAAAAGTAGCATCAAAGTTGTAGGTATTATGGAAGTTATGAAAAGTGAGTGGAGGGAAAAATAGTTTTGTATAAGAGAATCGATATGTTCAGTTGAATATTCAATTAGAAGTGAAACTTTGAAGACATTTATAAACTATAAATGACCTATAACTAGCAAATGCATCAAATATTGCAAAGGAAATGTCATAAGTGTATAGCACATGGAAGAAGATCATTGATGAAAACATATACAATATATTATAAATTGACTGAAAGAAAAATCTTCAATGTTGTTGTTGTTTGGTGTTTAGATATCTGAATGATATCTAAACTTTTGTGCAAATGTAACATGGATCTTCGGAAACCATGAACAACAAATGATAAAATTATATATATATATATATATATATATATATATATATATATATATATATATATATATATAGATATATATATATATATATATATATATATATATATATATATATATATATATATATATATATATATATATATATATATATATATATATATATATATATATATATATATATATATATATATATATCCCCTTTACATAAACCAACATGCAATTTGGAATTTCACAAGTCCGCACTCAAAACATGACAACAACTAACAAATAAAAAAAATTGACTTGGACAGAAAGCAATAGCTTCACCTTCATTCTTGAGTTGCTTCTGTTTATTTGAATTTGACTTGTGACATTCTTTATCTGACAAGGAATCAAAATCATCACTAATATTAAATTCATCCAACACGGATTTTGGATATCCCACTAACATCTGCGTTTTTGTTGCCATGCTTGAAAACCATGGAGTTTCATGTCGATAGTAGAATAAGATGTGTGCCTGCTGCTCAAGAACACATTCCTTATTAACCATTGTTACCTGACAGAAACCAAAGAGACAACACAATATTAACATACACAAATCCCCTATTGAAATATAGTCATAACTTAGCTAAGAAGTCCAAAAGATGTTCTTAAATAATAAACTTTTGTATTTGGAAATATTGTTTCTTTAGATTTAAAAAAAGACTATGTTGTATAATGCTTCTATCTATTTATCGAGGCAGTTATATCATAGCATATGTCACACAGTAGTAATCTACAGTACCTAAAGTAAAAAGACAAATTTTCTCAAGAAAATAGATTTAGAAACGAGCTTTGAAAACTATAAGTTTGCCATCAAAGCTTTAATTAGTTTAACAACAAACTAGTTGGAGTTTGAAAATCAAAATCATTCATAGGAAACGAACAGGGCAATGGCCAAAGTCGCTATTCATAAGCTAGAGTCACTATTTCCATTGCAGATAACTGAAATTTGGGCAGTGGTCTAATAGTTAGAGCTTATTTGTCGGGAAGACTCGTCAATACCATCATTTTTTTCCACGGTCTGTTGTGTCTCTAGATCCAGATCAGATAGCTTTCCATTCTCAAGTTCTACCTTTCAAGTATTGATTTCTGGCTCACCCTTTAAAACAAAATTCTGCCACTCCATTTTATTTTGTTTTGTCAATAGAATTGGCAAGAACTTCCCATCCTTTGTTTTACATCATCAATAACCATCCATCAATGATATAAAAAATAACAGATACACAACAAAGGCCAAATATGTGCTTGTTGTATACCTGTGTTCTAGGACTCATCTGACCTTACTGGTGCAAAAAAACTCACCCTGAAAAAATAACATCTGCGTGGAATTTACAAAACTTTTTTAAATCAAGCTCCAAGTAAACCAATCAAAATATGAACATCTTTTAATCAATAAAATCTTTGACTTAAAATAAAAGTGGCCTAGAATTGAATGTTATATCAACCATGTCAAGTAACTAACATCGGGTGAGAAATACAAGCCATGCATATTGGATTAGTGAAATAATTGATCTGATAAAGCTCAAAATCAAACAAATGACTTACAACTAAGAAACACAAATAAATGATTTAGAACTAAGACATGAGGTTGCCCTTTCAACCCTGTCGTTAAATAGCTCTTCTTTATGTCACAGACCATTAAACTTTTTCTGATACCTGGTGGAAGTGGTATTGTAACATTAACCTCTGATAGTCTGTGTCCATGACTACTTCTCAAGCTCCACTCCATTACCAACATTTAGGGCTAGATAAGATACATGCAAAAACCATCAACATGAAAATGAAATCTACATCCTTCTAAAAAAATGGGAGGAAAAAAAATATCCACAAATTGAAATAGACTGTAGGATACCTCATTCCTGCAACATGATTATCTTTTCATGAACAATAAAAAAAGAAATAAGGAGAAATGTAATTTTTGCCACATTTTGACAATGAAATCTTTTGCATATTCTATGAACAATTGATGAAAAAATCAGCTAAAGCTTGTCAACATCAGGATTATAGTAAAACATAAAAGAACCACTCCAACACATATATAATCCTAAACATAAGTATCTATACATATAAGTATTTATTGAGGACATTGTATTTTGTGAAAATATGGAAGTCAAATATTTGAAATAACACAATTTATGGTACCACTGCCTTACGAAGTCCATTCAGGAATTTCTTCAAAGTTCAAAGTTCAAACAACTAACATGTAGCCTAAAAAAGTTCAAATTTGAAAAGGAGATAACCCAAAGATGTAGAGTATATATCTCACATTTATATATCCTAATTTCTAGACATTGAAATGACACTTTTTAGCATACTATTGTGAATTCAGCCCAAAATTCTAGAAAAAAATATTGATGGTTATTTTGCTAATATAGAAGTTTTATACATGCATTTATTTAAACAGTTAGCTTGCAATCTCAAACATATCTAAGGATGCACACAATATGTTGCATCTTTAGTGCTGGTGTGTGAACTTGAGACAGTGAAGTCCAACATTTAACAATTTTCCTACAATATGCACTAGCCGAATAAGTGAACAATAGTATTGTAGGTATGTGTTATGAATATATGTATTGCGGGCCAATAAGAGTATTGTTGGAATAGTCACGTCCAACCCTTCCAAGTTTGTCTATAATTTGCATTGGTCTAATAGGTGAACAATAGAACTGTAGGTGTGTATTTTGCATCACTTACCTAAATCCAACACCTTTAGCATAGAAATTTCAAAGAATATGTCCAAAACTGGTAGGTAATTTTCAAAATGAAAGAGTTGGCTTGATTGTTTCTAGAAAAGACTATATTCTTACATTGTTCAATGTAAATTCATGGCACTTTGCCAAGCTTAGATGGAACAAACAAGAACCAAGCTAGAAGGTTATTTGAAGAATCCTTACTTGCCCAAGGTTTGTGGCTGATCTAAATATGTTAGATATACTTCCCAAAACAATCACTTCCAAATCAAGCAACAATTTCCCACAACCACCCATATCAACAAAGCAATTGTTGAACACAAGTTAGGGAAAATTTGGCCAAAAAAATAAAATTAGAAACGTGATTGACATACTTAAATTTTTAAAAATTTGCAACTTGAAAAACAATTATTCTAGAGTAAATTTGAGAACATGATATAAATGGAACATGATTGGAATACAAAGATGCCTTGAGAATACAATATAAATGGATATAGATCCAAACACATAAACATGATTGAAATACAAAGTTCCCCAAAGTTTTGATGTATTCCTACACTTTGATACAGTTTCTGATATGGACGTCTAGAAGGCACTAGCTTTATATGCTATGTAGACCCCGAAAGTTGTCATAGCCTTATCCTTGCCATACCATATTATTATGGCCTTACTAGTGTCTTCTCCCATGATCAAAGACTCAATATCTAAGCATATCTTTCTCCTTACTTATTTAAGTAATTAAAAATAATAATGATAATTATAGAACTATTACCTGCACTGATAAAAGAATAACAATTGAAACACTAGTTCTAGGCTTCTAGCTCAGTAGCGGCTAGCCACAATTGGTTCACCATGAAGCCTCTACACCCACTGCATTACTATTAGATCTCTTACAACAAACAAAACAAGGAAATTATTACAATCTGATCTCTTACCGTTGAAGAATTGTTTCACAGAGGTTGCCTCCACAACACCAACACCACAATGCCAACAACATTGACCTCCACCCTATGTCGTTCTAGTTGTTGCTGTAACTATGACGTGTGCCCAAACTTCCTTACTTTTCAGTCAACCCAATTGGATAGGGTGGCCACACCCAATGTTGGTCTTCTTGTATTATAAAAAGTATATACAATCCTTGGGAATTTGCATAATTCAATCATCCAAAAAAACTTGTATTTATTAGTTCCATTGTGCATATCTTATGGAAGTCAAATTATAAAGAATTCGTTAAACTTGCAAAGCCTTATCAAGTGAATTTACGAAGTTATATTGTGTAATGTTTCACTTGTTTTGATGAGTAGAAAGAAGAGTTCTCCAAGGAAAAACATGATGCGAGTGAGATATTTTAAGCTTACACAACAAAAATTTTTATTGTAGATTTTACTCATGGAGAAAAACCACCAATCTCAAAGGAATGTTCAATTCAGGTAAAAAGTACATATTTCTATTAACAGTTCAAGACATCAAAGCAAACAGGTAATATTTCTATTAACAAGTAAAAAAGGTACATACTTTTATTAATAGGTAAAACAAACATGATTATAATGATGCCCAGATTGAAAATCAATCTTTGTATTTTGTTTGTAGCTTCATTAATCTTCGATGAAGAAGTGATTTCTCTGTTTTTTTTCCCAAGTTGCCAAGAAAGACAATAAGCATTTCTAATGTAGACTTCACTTCTGGACTGTCATAGCCAAACTCCTTTTCTTGGATCTGTAAGACCCTCCACATGAGGGGATCGGCTTCATCATCCTTACCTAGAGTATGTTGTATCAAAGCTAAACAATCACAAGCCTCTCCTGTAAAGAAAAGAAGTTTCAAGAAATAAGCTCAGAATCAAACAGAAAATGGACTTTGTAACCCAGAGTGTGGATCTCATGACATAGAATTGAAAAGACATATGTCAATTACCAAGAAGAAAACACAACTCACCAACTGCAGGACTTTGTTTATCAAAGGATGCTTCACATATCCTCAAGGCTTCCTGAGCTAAATCCTCTGCTTCCCTATGCCTCCCTAGATGATATAAAGTTGTTGCAAGACTCAACATAGGAAATGAAATCTCTGGAGCATTAGGAACCAAGCTAGCTGAAAGTATTCTTAGACTCCTAAGAATATATTCGGATTTCTCAAATTTTCTAGATAAAGCATAAGATGTTGCTAGGTTCTGAAGGTGCACTGCCAAAGAAGGATGATCCCTTCCAAGGGCTTCCTCCTTTATGAGTAAGTTTTGCTCCCACAGTAGTTGGGATTCCTCTTCTCTGTAAATGAGTAGAAGATAATGAGCACATCATAAAGGAACAATAACATAAAATTGACTCATGCAATCTGAAATTCCTCGATAGCTTTCCTTTACCAACAACATCAAAGATCACCCCAAATATGATCAATTTGAAGGGTTGTGGAGAAAAATTGAGAGCAAGTTGTCAATGCCCTTCCTCCTATGGATGCAAATACCAAGGTGTTGATAGCGTTGCCACTGAGTCTATTTGGTTTGAACAGATTTTGACCAAGTCTAGTTTTCAATGTTGCGAACATCAGCATCGGGATAAAATCGGCAAGGGTCCGGAAAACAAAAAAATTGTGAAAATTGGGAAAATATCGGTAAAAATTGGCAAACATCGACAAAATTAAGATACCATAAAAATATCTTTAAAAATCAGCAAACATCAGCTAGGCCAAAAAATTGTGATTTCGAGATAAAATCGGGATGTTATCGAGATGTTCGCAACACTCGTTTTCAGCAAGAGAAACCTACTCTAATATGGGGCAATAATCAGAGTGCTATCCATGTTATCAGGTAGCCAGTAGAGCATCAACTTCCCAAACCTATAGAATTCCATATGCATTACATCGAACAATTGATTAATGATAGGATTATTGATTTGCAGTATTGTCACACACTGAGATGCAGGTTGCTGACATCTTCACTAACCCTTGACAAAGTCTCATTATGTTCAACTTCATACCTTGCTTGGGGTGAAGGAAATTGTCCCTAAGGTGGGGGTAATCTCACTCCCCCTCTCTGATTTTTTTTTTTTTTTTGAACACTTTGTACATGGTACCTATCATGACCTTGTAGCCAGGACCCATTTTGAGATTTAACATATTTTCCCTATGTCCCTAAGTTGCACTTATGATGGGGCATTGGTGTACATACATCATGTAGTTAAGTTTATTTAGATTACAGTGTCTAATCCTGTGCATATTTGACTTATCACTGATTGGTAGATGAACAAGCCAACCACTTATATTTAATGCCATTCCCCTCTCACTGTATTATAAATACAGATGATCTCTTGTAATTAAACACAAGACATATATTCTTTCTGTTAGTTCTGCATTTTCTGTTATTATTCTATTTTGTATGGATTGAAATATTATGATTGCCATTGTATCACAATAGTGGAGATGATTTAGATTCATTTTATCATGATCTAGAGAGGTATGCTCCAAGAAATTAATTAATTTTTTCAAGTATCTTTCCATTTTCAATCCTTTTGAAACCTTGTGCTAAGACCCCAAAAATATAATTGTTTGCAAATATTATAAAATTGGTAGTGCCAAGTTCTAACATGTACCATTTAAGAGTTTGTTTACTACCATTTTGATTTCCCACCTAAAGCAGTCACTAAACATTGCAGTGAAAGTGAACTTGAGAAGTAGCTTTCTACTAGTATTCGCACATGATTGCTAAGGAATACTAGAAGAGAGCTTCTTCTCAATGATGTTGTCAAAGTACATGTTTGTACTTCTCAATGAGAAAATATTATAAGCCAAAATGGTGTTCAAAAAATAAATCTCTATGAAAATCCCATGCTTGTTTAGGGGTGCACACAGATTTGTTGTCTTGTCACAAAGACACTTGGCAAACCAAATCCATTTACATATTGTAAGGCCCGAATGTAGGTTTTAACCCCATACAGAAATTACCTGCATATGAATTCTAAAACACAGAAAAATAAAACAGTGCGAGAGTAGAACACATAAAACACGTATAAACAGAGATTTTCCCCTGGATCCCAAAACCGGGACTACTAGCTTGATTTTTCATTATGTTCCTTTCAATGTTATCATACATATTTATACATGCTGAAGCATCCAATACCATGGACCGAAAACGATCGCGTCCAATACCATGGACCGAAAACCATCACGTACAAAAACATGTGCGAAAATCATGCACAAGACCATAGGTGGGTCCGCCCAACCTAACATAGGGTCCAAAACCAAAATTTTCTGGGGCACTGCCTCGGACCCCGTAAAGTGGGGTTATGGGTACACCTCAAACCCCATGTGACCCTCCCCCTCTAACCCCTGGTTAACTAAGTGGGCTAGTCATGGAAAGAATATAACACAACCCAACATTCTCCCACTTGTTGTTTTCTTTCCACAGGGGGCCAAAAGAGAGCTTAGTCATTTTTCCAACCCTAAAACGCCCATTGTCTCTCTACACCAAGAGAACTTCTCAGAGCTCACAGATTTTGTCAATGCATCTGTAATATTATTCAAAGTGTCCACCTTTACCAGCAACACCTTTTTGTCTTCTATCATATCCCTCACAAAATGATACTAAACATCAATGTTCTTTGTCTTTGAATGATATGCAGGGTTCTTTGCCAAGAAAATTGCACTTTGGCTATCACAGTCTATCCTTATAGCTTCCTGTACTAACCCCATACTTGAACACAATCTTTGCAACCAAACTGCTTCCTTGCTTGCATGATTGGATGCCATGTATTCTACCTCTGTAGTTGATAGTGCCACTACAGATTGTTTCTTACTCATCCAACTAACTGCACCTCCAAATAGGTTAAACACATACCCACTTGTAGATCTTCTCTGATCCAGATCTCCTACCCAGTCTGCATCAAAAAAGCCACGAATATCCAATATTTTGTCCAATCCTGGTCTTCCTTGGTAGCACAAACCATAATCACTAGTGCCACGCAAATACCTAAAAACCCGCTTCACTGCTGTCCAATGCTCCTTTCGTGGTTTTGACACAAACCTGCTCAATACTCCCACTACATGTGCAATGTATAGTCTAGTACAGACCATTGCATACATCAGGCTACCAACTGCACTTGCATATGGAACACGGGACATGTCATCTTCCTCTTCTTGTGTCTTGGGACACTGTTCAGCAGATAACCTCACACCTACAGGAATAGGAACCTGCACCAGTTTACTATCCTGCATATTAAACCTCTGCAGTATTGTCTCGACATACTTCCTCCGGTTTAACCAGAGCTGCCTCTTTGCTCGTTCTCTTTTAATTTCCATGCCCAAAATATAGTTTGCAGCACCAAGATCTTTCATGTCGAATTTGGAGGACATTTGGGTCTTGAAATCCTGGATAATTTCTTTGTCATTTCCAACTAGCAACATATCATCCACATACAAGACCAGATAAATAACATGGTCACCAATTAATTTAAAATACACATAGTGATCTGCTTTGCTTCTGATGAAGCCAAGTCCTCGTATAAATGTATCAAATTTCTGATACCACATCCGTGGTGACTATTTTAACCCATACAAAGACTTCTTTAACTTGCATACCAGTTCTTTCTTAACCTTCACCGCAAAGCCTTCAGGTTGCTTCATGTAGATTGCCTCTTCCAGATCCTCGTGAAGAAATGTTGTCTTCACATCCATCTGTTCTACCTCAAAATCAAAAGCAACAGCAACAGATAAAAGTAATCTAATAGAAGTTACCTTGGCAACAGGAGAAAAAATATCACCAAAATCAATTCCCAGCACCTGGGAATAACCTTTTGCTACCAAGTAAGCTTTGTATTCCTCCACTTTTCCTTCTGCATTTGTCTTCTTTTTGAACACCCATTTGTTGCTAATGGGTTTCCTTCCAGCCGGCAACTCCACTAGATCCCAAGCCTCATTTTTGTGCAAAGATGCCATTTCATCAACCATGGCCTCTTTCGAGAGTTTTCCATCCTCTGAATCCATTGCTTCCTTCACAGTTCTGGGATCATCATCAGTAACAGACAAATCAAAATTTGAATAGAAAGCAGATGGACTATACCTTTCTGGCTGCCTTCTTTCTCGAACTGATCTTCTCACAGCGGGAGTTTGTGGCTCTTCATCTTCTGATTCCTCCTCTGCTGTAGAGTCTGATTCTTCCTCCTTTAGCTCAAACTCTATCTTCTCAGGTTCCTTTGGTTGGACTTCATGTTTAATAACATCTTGCACCTCTCTAAACACCACATCTCGGTTGTACACAACCTTCCTTGTTACTGGGTTCCAAAGCTTATAACCCTTTAAACCATCCTTCTACCCATAAGATGCACTTTTTAGATTTACTATCCAACTTGGTTTGTTTCTCCTTTGGAACATGTACATATGCATCACATCCAAATACCCTCAGATGTGAAAGAGAGGGTTCCTTACCAGTCCATACCTCTTGAGGAGTCTTATCCTCCAACGCTGATAAAGGTGACCTGTTGACCAGGTAACATGCAGTATCCACCGCCTCTGCCTAGAATTCCTGTCCTAACCCGACACCATTGAGCATGCTTCTTGCCCTTTCCATCAACGTCTTATTCATTCTTTCTGCAACTCCATTTTGCTGAGGTGCACATGGAGTAGTCTTTTGTCATGCTATACCACACTTCTTACAGAATTCTTCAAATTCCTTGCTGCAAAAATCTCCACCATTATTTGTCCTCAGCACCTTTATCTTCTTCTCTGTCTGATTTTCCACGAGAACCTTAAATTCCTTAAACTTGTCAAAGGCTTCAGATTTCTTCTTAAGGAAATATATTCATGTATTCCTTGAGAAGTCATCTATAAATGATACATAGTACATAGACTTACCCAGTGATGGAAACTTCACAGGTCCAAACACATCACTGTGCACAAGTTCTAATATCTGTTTCGCCCTCTTACTACCAGAGGGGAAACTCACCCGATTCTGCTTCCCATATACACAATTTTCACAGAAATCAAAATCCAGAGAGCTATTACTCATACCTTCTACCATACCTTTACCATGAAGTATTCGAAGTCCCTTCTCTCCAATATGTCCAAGCCTTTGATGCCACAACATGGTCTTCTCTCTAGAGACCACTAGATTTTCTGCTCCACTTTCAGGAACCACAGAACTGTTGCACCCATCAATAATAGTGCTACCTTGCAGCTTGTACAGAGTTCCAATTCGAACTCCCTGCATCAATACCAGTGCTCCCGTAACCATTTTGTAGGTATCCTTCTCTCACACTGTTTTTACACTTGCATCATCCAGCTTGCTTACAAAAATCAAATTTCTGGCTAATGTAGGAATATGTAGAACACCTGGAAGCGTTCAACTTTACTTTTCCACAACCAATGATTCTAGCCTTCCTATCATCCCCTAAGAAGACATCACCACCATCGTATTTCTCATACTCAAAGAAACACTCTCTATGGGGAGTGAAGTGAAAGGATGCACCTGAGTCAATCAACCATGCCTCATGATCTACATGTGTACTTGAAGAAGCCAAGTACACATCCCCACCTTCATCTGAGGTGGTTTTCGCCTCTGCAGAAGGAGCATCATCAGATCCCTTTCCTTTGTCAGGAGCTTTAGATTTACAGTCCCTTATGAAGTGCCCTTCCTTTCCGCATTTCCAACACACCACCTTTACAAGTTTTCCTGGAGATTTAGATCTCCCTTTAGATTTAGATCTCCCACTCGATGACTTATTTTTGTTTATATTCTGGTACCGTCCTCGTACAGACAAGGCATCACCATTCTGGTTCTCCATATTTTTCCATCTCATCTCCTCCGTCAGCAAGGATGAGACTATTTCATCAAAATGCAAGGCAGTTGCATTGCTACCTATTGCAACGACTAGACTATCCCACGAATTTGGTAGAGAACACAACAAATGGATGCACTTATCTTCATCTGAAATTTTAATATCAACAGATGCTAACTGACTTACCTCAGTATTAAATGCTTTCAGATGCTCTGTCACTGAGTCTCCATCTTTCATCCTCAGGTTATACAACTTTTTCCACATGAATAGTTTATTCACCAGAGACTTATATTGGTACAAAGTCCCTAACTTGTCCCACAAAGCCTTCGTCGTAGCTTCCCCTGATAGATTCAACAATACTGAATCTGAGACACACAATCGTATTGTGCTCTTTGCCTTCTGATCCAACTTCTTCCATTCTTCATCGGACACTCTCGTTGGTTTAGTACCCAGATCTACCATGATCCACTGATTTTTATCCACCAACAGATCCTCCATCTTGAGTTTCCACAACTCAAAACTCTGACCATTAAATTTCTTGATCTCTATCTTTCCACTGCTCACCATCTTCTTTCACCACCAGAATCGATCTCGCAGATCTCCCATTGAACAGGGTCTACCACAGGCCCGAGCGAAACCCCTCAGCAACAAAGGCGTTCCCTTGAAGCCAAAACTGCTCTGATACCAAATGTAGGTTTTAACCCCGTACAAAAATTACCTGCATATGAATTCTAAAACACAGAAAAATAAAATAGTGCGAGAGCAGAACACATAAAACACATATACACAGAGATTTTCCCCTAGATCCCAAAACCGGGACTACTAGCTTGATTTTTCATTATGTTCCTTTCAATGTTATAATACATATTTATACATGTCGAAGCATCCAATACCATGGACCGAAAACGATCACGTCCAATACCATGGATCGAAAACCATCGCGTCCAAAAACATATGCGAAAATCATGCACAAAACCATAGGTGGGTCCGCCCAACCTAACATAGGGTCCAAAACCAAAATTTTCCGGGGCACTGTCCTGGACCCCATAAAGTGGGGTTACGTGTACACCTCAAACCCCATGTGACCCTCCCCCTCTAACCCCTAGTTAACTAAGTGGGCTAGTCGTGGAAAGAATATAACACAACCCAACATCGAATCAGCCTTAAAAACCTTTCCAAACCAACCATGGAATGTTAACTGTGCATCCATACCCTCAGATCTATCCATGTTAACTTTGATGTTCAGTGTCTAATCACTGTGCATAATTGACTTATTACAGCTTGGTAGGTGAACTACCCAACCACCTATATTTAACGTTGGGCTCCTCACGGTCTATGTCATAGATACAGGTGATCTCCTTGTAATTAAACTTATATAACTCCATGCAGACAAGGAAGAACAACAACATAAGTCTTTCTGTTAGTTCTGCTTCTTCTGTTGTTGTTCTGCCTTGCCTGTATGGAGCTCAAGCTAACAAATCAGCCTGGTCAACACTCTTTGTTTTAAATGTGGAGGCCATAGAACTCAAAAAAAATAACAGAGACTCAAAACCAATTTAAGGAACAAGATTATCACTATCTATAAAATCTGTTGTGTCTGGAATACAAAGCAAGACCCTCCATTCATAGCAAACTGGGAAGAGTCCTGCAATTAAGAATTCGGTTGGAAGATATACCAACTAAGGATTTAATGTATTACCTAAGTGAACTTAAACCAAGTATGTACACTTTCACCCACTTAGAAAGTGGTAGAAACATTTCATCGCAATTTTCTTCAAGAGCACAATCATTAGCTGGAGAAGTCAACTCAAAAGAAGCAAAATCATATGAAGATCAAGATTCCAAGGGGCATGCTCATAAAATTGAACACTCCTAATGACTAATTGATGTGTATCTGGAACAAGAAATTTACAACCTTTAACATATTCTGGGTAGCCAACAAATATGCAAACCATACATTGTATGTACATTGCCTTGCATTTTTCTTTGGGGGTTTGGGCCCAACATTGCATGCAAAGACTCTGGGATAGCCAATAGAGGGTGTCCATCCTCTCAAGGCTTGTTCTAGGGACACCCCCTGGACAACTTTTGTGAGGCATGCAATTTTGAACATATTTGGCACAATTGATGGCTTCAACCCAAAACTTCCAGTAAGGACCTCTGGAATGGATCATGCAATTTGTCATCTCCATCAAGCTATGATTCTTCCTTTGCTGTGGATAGTAGGGCATAGTATGTTGTAGGGCCTTTTCCTACCTTCATTAATCACATGAAGTCCACTCTCCATCAATAGTTCAACATGAAAGACTTGAGGCTCCTTCACTACTTTCTTGAGATACAGATCACTTGGTCTGCATCTAGGATAAGCATCTCGCAAACTCAAGTATACCTTGGATCTCTTGAGTAGATTTCACATATTGGATTGCAAATCTACACCCACCCCCTTTTCGTCAAGGGTCATGTTTTCAACCAAGTGTTTCCACTCCTTTGGTTGACGCTATGTGGTATCAACAACTCTTTTAGTTTGCATCTAGGATAGGCATATCACAGTTCAATTGTGCCTTTGATCTCTTTAGCAGATTTCAGAGATTGGATTGCATATTTACACCCACACCCTTTTTGTCAAGGGTCAAGCTGTCAACCAAGTGTTTCCACTCCTTTGGTTGATGCTATGTTGTATCGGCAGCTCGTTGGAGGCATTTTGTACTTGACTCACAGTTGTCCAGATATCTCCTATGTAGTCGGTTGGTCTCCCAGTCATGAAGGAACCACAGGAGCTTCATTAGAAATCTACATTCAATATTATTCTGATGGTAATGCAAATTTAGTGGGTTATACTGACTCTGATTAGGTTGGAAATCTTGATTACTGCAAGTCCAACTCTATCTATGTCATTCATCTTGGCTCTGGTCCTGGTTTTTGGTCTAGCAAAGAGCAAGCTGTCAATGCCCTTCCTCCTATGGATGCAAAATATAGAGATGTTGATAGTGCCGCCACTGAGTCTATTTGGATTGAACATATTTTGACCAAGTCTAGTTTTCAGCAAGAGCAACCTACTCTAATATGGGGCAATAATCAGAGTGTTATCCATGTTATCAGGCAGCCAGTAGAGCATCAACTTCCCAAACCTATAGAAGTCCATATGCATTACATCTAACAATTTATTAATGGTAGGATTATTGATTTGCAGTATTGTCACACACTGAGATGCAGGTTGCTGACATCTTCGCTAACCCTTGACAAGGTCTCATTATGTTCAACTTCATACCTTGCTTGGGGTGAAGGAAATTGTCCCTAAGGTGGGGGTAATCTCACTCCCCATCTCTGATTTTTTTTGTTTTGAACACTTTGTACATGGTACCTATCATGACCTTGTAGCCAGGACCCATTTTGAGATTAAACATATTTTCCATATGTCCCTAAGATGCACTTATGATGGGGCATTGGTGTACATACATCATGTAGTTAAGTTTATTTAGATTACAGTGTCTAATCCTGTGCATATTTGACTTGTCACTAATTGGTAGGTGAACAAGCCAACCACCTATATTTAATGCCAGGCCCCTCTCATTGTATTATAAATACAGGTGATCTCTTGTAATTAAACACAAGACATATCTTCTTTCTGTTAGTTTTGCATTTTCTGTTATTATTCTGTTTTGTATGTACTGAAATATTACGATTGCCATTGTATCATAACAGTGGAGATGATTCAGATTCATTTTATCATCATCTAGAGAGGTATGCTCCAAGAAATTAATTAATTTTTTCAAGTATCTTTCCATTTTGAAACCTTTTGTTAAGACCAGAGACAACCAAAAATAGAATTGCTTGCAAATATTGTAAAATTGGTAGTGCCAAGTTCTAACCTGTACCATTTTAGAGTTCGTTTACTACCATTTTGATTTCCCACCTAAAGCAGTCACTAAACATTGCAGTGAAAGTGAACTTGAGAAGTAGCTTTCTACAAGTATTTGCACATGATCACTAAGGAATACTAGAAGAGAGCTTCTTCTCAATGATGTTGTCAAAGTACATGTTTGTACTTCTCAATGAGAAAATATTATAAGCCAAAATGGTGTTCCAATAATAAATCTCTATGAAAATCCCATGCTTGTTTAGGGGTGCACACAGATTCGTTGTCTTGTTATAGAGACACTTGGCGAACCAAATCCATTTACGTATCGTAAGGCCCAAATCAGCCTTAAAAATCTTGCCAAACTAGCCATGGAATCATCCTAATTAATTTTAGTTGTTTTTTGTAGACCATATGAATTCTGGTATATAAAACTAAACATTGTGTTGTCCCCCAATTCCATTTGGAGAATGATTATCCCCTAGTTTTTCCTAGGCTGAAAGGGAAGTTTTATTAATGTATGTAAGCAACTTTTCTAACCAATATATGTATAATTCAAGGAAAGGAATAAACATTGGTATAGTGTAAAGGATAAAAAATATGGTTTTCAAAGTTAGAGTTGAATCTCAATTGGAACCCCTAATACTTAATAAATGACACAACCACATATGACTGCTAAAAAATCACATCATTAATAAAGCATTAATACAGTGACCTAATGTTAGATAACATGATAAACATTGCATAATTTCCTCGCCATGTATCTTCTTTTGCAATCTTCTTGTCTTTATTCTCTCGTTGCTAGACCAATCTCTCCCTTACTTGCCCCTCCTCATCCTACTTTTTCTCTTAATACCCTCCCCAGGCAACGATCTTTTCTTTCTAAGAAATTCATCTCTTATCTGACACCTTCTCCCAATGCCTCATCAACGCACCAGGAGTCAATGAGGGGTTGCTTACTTTCAGGATCAAGGGAGCTCTAGAGCCCAACAAAGAGCATCAAGCTTTGCCCAAAGGTATCTAGCCAATACTCCAAAATATATTAAGGAGAAATTACTCAGGTATAATGTGACATAGCTAGGGGATGTCGTTGTTTGACAGACTTTGAAGTGCTTTGGGAAATAATTGATTGGGTTCCTGATACAAGGCATGCCAGAGTTTCCTATACTCAATACATATACATTTTTGACATCAATTAGCATTTGAATCTCTTGCTTGGCCATGTCTTGCTAGATTGAAATAAGTCCAAAAAGAAAATCCTAGATGTTCTCCTGGCAGTAGAAAGGAGCCAATAGCGATGGATGCTTCAAAATTTTTCAAATCCAAATGAAAATTGCTAATCATTTTAGTTTTTTAAGTTACTTTTGTCAATTTTTTATTTCTAAGTTAGCTGATAGATCAAGCTTTCCAGCCCTGTAGTATAGTTTTTTTGTTTCTTTGATGAAATTTCAAAGACAATTTGTTTGGATGTTGGAAAATTTATGGTTTTGTCACTGGTTTGGTTTCCCAAGTGGAAAACCAAGGCAAACCATAAACTGCTATGATGTTTTTCTTCAAGGCTTAAATAGATTTTTACTTTACAAAAAATTAAAAATAAAAGACATGAAAAGTATTGCAAAGGGGTTCTTTTTTAAGGCAGGACCAAAACATGGCAAAAGCAAGCCAACAATTTCCCAAACCATGTGGGCATCCAAACCAGTTGCAAGGCTACCTAAAAATCTTAGAGGATTTTGCAAGCAATAAGGCAGCTCAGTAGGCTGATAGGCCTAATGCTGGACATTCAAGAGGTAGAAATAATGGGATATATCACCTTGAAGGTTGAAGCCTAATTGATAAACATGGATATGTCATCGAGCATTAGGCTATGTTTTGACCATCCCCTGCTCCTTATGAGCATACTTAGATCCCAACAAACCACAACAAATCCTATTGCATGGAAGGGGAGAAAGACTTAAATTTACTCTCTAGAATTCATATGACCATAAAGAGTTACCAATTTTTTTTCCAAGAAGAGTCAAAGTAGAAGCTTTATCCGCACCTAAAGATAAGATTGTTTTTCAGTAAGTAGAAGAATCCAAAGTTTTTTGAAACCAAAACCATCTTATATGGCATCATCAACTAGAGCAAAACCACATAATGCAAAATCATGTGAGTAAGGTCTTCTTATTAAAGCCATACAAAGTTGGATATCAAGAAATCAAAATCCCCAGAAATCCACATGTTGGACACCTGGATTCATGGGCATGCAAGCTTGCATGTCTGACATGTGTCAAACAGTCCAGCCCCAGCTACCCCTACATATACAACAGTCGAGGCACCAAAAAATTTCAAAAATCTGTTCAAATGTGTTTGATGTGTAAGAAATGTGTCCCAACATGTGTTTGATGTAGCTCCTTATGTTTGCATGTCTTATTTTTTTTTGTAATTTTAATATTTTTTTATTTCATATATATAAATAAATTTATATATTTTCACATCCCCTATGTCTTATTTTGGGGGTTCTATTTGTCCTTGTGTCAAAGGATGTAGCTAAGAAGCAACAAAGGTAACCATGCTAATCCGAGAGCACTTCATAGTGTTTTTCTTGATTTAACAGCAGGGGATAATGTATTCAGAGGAGGTTGATGGATCATTTAAGCAGGATAGATAATATTCGAAAGCAAGCTTTGATCCGTTGTAAAACTCCACCTTCATAGCCTATGTTCCAGTAAGCCTGCCAAACTTATATTTGGGATCCTAGTGAAGCGTCACTCTTTGAAAGCACAAACAATACCTCAAGAAAACTGCTGAAAGTTTTAGAAGTTACAAATGATAAAAGGATAGCCAAATATGCTATAATCAATCTAGAAATGGAGGGGTTACCAGTTTCTCTTAATTTAAAACTCCTTGACCATGCTTAGAAGTAGATAGTACACTAAATAAACACTCCCTTGAAATGTAGACCTTATTTTGAATGTGGAAAAAAATCAAGAAATCTCCCAACAATGGAGAAATGAGATACATTAAAGCCATACACCAACTGGAAGATAGCAAGGAAGGATGCCAAAAATTTCAAAAGGGAAGTTAAAGGATGACAACCCACTTTAATTTTACAAACATATGAGGAAAGGAACAAAAGCATTGAGGAACACATGGGCAAATAATTCTTAGATATCAACCTAAGAAACAATAAGTCGAGTAAAATGAGCTTCTACTTAATCTGAAACTGAACCCAATCCATAAGAGGAGGAGAACAAAACATAAGAGCACCCAACAATGTTTGGTATGGACATGTCTATGCCAATTTTGTAAGAGCATCCTTCAATTTGTAAGTGAGGAAAAGGATAATTAAGAAGAGGCATAAACTACATTGAACGAAGATCAATACATCAAGCCCAATATGAAAAAAAATTAAAAAAAATTATATAGCCACATAATCAACATGATAAAGCATAAATGTTTTGCCTAGATGAAGAATGGTGAAAATACAAAAACAAATAGTTAAAAACAAGATATTGAAATTGGCTGATCAAGCTCTCCGTCGAGGTTCCATCTAGAAGTTAAGAGAGGGGGTAGCCACAATAATGACCTGGGTTCAAAACATCGTTTGCCCACATTATGTGTATGAATTGGCTGGCTTAACAGCCCCAACTTTACTTTAAAGTGGGGAGAGAATTTGAAGATCGTGGCTTATTTGATGTACACATTGACTACATTCAAATCAAGTTTTGGGACAGATTTCTAGAATTACTGATGTCACAAGGATATCGGTTCTCTTGTTCTTCGAGAGTGTAAGGTCCTTATATGGTAGAGGGCTTTGAGACAGAATATGCATACTATTTATTTGCTTGCAGGAATGAGTGCGCTTAATGCCACAGTGGCAGGGATCAGTGCAGAACTGAGGTTCATGAGATTGAATTGTGAAGATTCCCTTGAAGCTCTGAATTGTGACAAGTCCCTTTCTTACTGCCATTTATACTATGCAGTGATATGTTTTCTTGAGATTGAAAGCCATCGAAATTGATATAAGCATGATTTGAGGCTCTGGTTTGTTACAGTATGTTGGTTTGATAGCAAAACAAAGTTGCCTTAGATATGCAGAAACCTTCAGAGCCAGTGAATGCTGATTACTGCTGAGCAGAGTGTTCAGACAATGTAAAGAAGTTTCATAATCTTGCAGCAGGGTCTAGGGCTTCATCATTTGAACATTTGAAAGTGGCATGATACTTATTTCAAGAAGTATAGCATTAAAGGGTCTCATTGACAACATTGAATACAACAGTGTCGTTGCAGTTATTGACCTATTGATTTTGACATATGTCAGAACTGAGGTTGAATAGAGGGTACTTGAAAAATTGGTACAGTGAAGCAGAGCATGCTGATGCTAGGGTTTGTTGTAGCACATTAGTCTACCAACCTATGATACTATCTGTAGTTGGGCATCAATCAGATTGGTGGCATTTAGAGTTATGCTTGTGGAAAATTTGGTCCTTGGTACGTATTGGATTCTCTCTAGACTATCTAGATTCCAGAGTATGGCAGATGATGTTAGGAAAAATGCTAGAAAGGGCCAGGACTCTAAATCAGGATTACATAAGAAACCTTGACATAATCAGATTTGAAGCAAGCTACTCCAGTAGGTCCTGAAGCAGTTAAAATTTGGTAATAAAGGTCTCAATATGAGAAAACTTGAAAGTCTCTTTTCTTTTCAGTTAAGAGAGAACCAGCCCCTTTGTGCAACCCCTATAATCATAAGGAACAATGATTGGATCCTTGGAAAGCCCAGATTTTGTGATGCCTGAATAAAAGGGACCTTCATAAAATGGATTGGTAGCAATCATGAAGTAGCTGATTGTCTGGATGATCTCATAAAAGGATTTCTTCACCCTGGTTAAAGAAGGATCATGATGATAATTTTTCCGATTAGGAAGCTTTCTAATACAATTGCAGTATGATAAAATCCCATATTAAAGAAGAGGGGCAGATTGATGAAGGCTTAAGACGGAGCTATAGTATCCCTGGATGTCTCTAATAGTTTAACTCTGATGATATGTTATATCTCCTAAGTTGCATATGACTGTGGCTCATAAACTTAAGAATACTGACAGGAACGCTAGCAGATTGTAGATAGCTTGATATTTAGAAAAAGTCATGACCTCGGGTGCAACCATTATCAGATAATAATCCTCTCATTGAGAGGGAGTTGATTTTTTAGAAAGGTCAAATTCCTATGCTCTACTTCCAAGTTCCGAAGCATAGACAATTTATGGATCTTGCTATTTTGGTATATATCTTGCTACAATTTATGACTACCTATTGTCTGTTGCAATGTTGCGAACATCAGCATCGGGATAAAATCGGCAAGGGTCCAGAAAACCAAAAAATTGTAAAAATAAGGAAAATATCGATAAAAATTGGCAAACATTGGCAAAATCAAGATACCATCAAAATACTGGTAAAAAACGACAAACATCGGCTAGTGTTAAGGGACAAATTCCCCTAGGGTCTTTGGGTTAATACCCTAGAAGACAGAGGTTATCTATGCAGAGAAACACACATTCCATACAACCGTAATGCTAATATAAGCAAACTCTACGATAAGGGGTATACCTGAGGTCCTTCATTTGAGAAGATCCTTCCAAGGTCCAAACCCTTCTTGGAGTTCCTTTTGCTCCTTCAACCTGCAAAAAAATCAATTCAAGAAAGTACAGCAGTATATGGACTAAACATCATAAAGAAATCATCTTCATAGTATACTGAAAGGTAGTTAGTTATGCATTTAAAACAACCATTCATATATGAATCATAACATGGATATCATAAACATGAAGAAGATTTATATCAGGAACAAAGACAAGTGTTTCTTTTATTATAGACAAATAAAGTACAGAAAGGAATAATTTCACCTAATTCATCCTTTCGCAGGCTCCAAGCGGAACCGCCCTCCAGATTCGTCCAGTCTCAAGCCTTTAACAAACTCCTTCCATGACTTACTCCATGATATCTCAAGTAGTACATAGACATCATCACACAAGGAAACAAGGGTTCCTGTAAATGGGGGAAGTGCAGGAGGCACTAGGATCTTCAGACCTGGTCAGGGAAATCTCAGCATAATAATCTTTCTCTTTCTTCTCTCCTCCCTTAGGCCTTCCCATTGAAGCCTTTTTATACTTCTCCCAAAGTAGTTTTTTAGTTGGGAATTCATTGGGAACAGTTGGGCCACGGGCACTAACAGGTAATCAACAGGTGAAACTCGTGATCTCCACCCGAAATTAAGGAGATTTATTTTTTTAAAGTGTTTTAAGACATATACGCGGGTTGGGTATACACAGACCCGCGTATACACGCGTTTAGCTCAGGGCAATGTCGCGTATAGGGAGTAAAACACTGTTTTTTAAATTTTGGGACCAGGTCTGGAAGGAGGGGTTGCCCTAGGCCATAAGTGCAGCATCACAAACCTCAAGAGTGAGATTTGGAGCTATAACAGATGCCCCCTAATATATGAGGTCAGAAGGGGTACATGATGGCCGAAATGTATTAAGCAAGTTCATGGAAAGGAAATCTATCAAAAACTGAGAAGGACTTCACTAGAGTTTAGCCTGTCAAGCCACAAAAAGAGATCAGAAAGAAACACTGTCTGAGGCGGGCATACCCATGCTCAGAGAAAGTACAGCATGTCCGCATATCAAGTACAAGCGGATCCACTAAGTATACAAGTATAAAATACTGGAAAATACATAATGGATCATCTAATCACGATCGAACAAGTACATGTCTGAATATCACATATAAGAATGTCAATGATGCTGACGGATGAAATGGATCACTGATATCAAAGACTGATCCCACAAAGTACCAAATGAACATGATGGAGTAAGATGGTACTACACTGCAAACTTAGGTGCCAGCATATAAAATGTCGCCATGAATGACTACAACATATAAGGTGGAGTGGTATCAACTAGCAGCAACAGGAGAAACTGTCAAGTGAACCAATGAATGCTGATACAACTTGAGGTCTTCACCGACCACCACGGTACATTTCTACAGCATGGGAATAAATGATCTGAAGTCGACCATGTGAGAAATCGTTTGATTATTGGTCATTGATGTATACCGTTAACAAACACAAGACTACTCACCGATAATGATAATGAGCGTCAAGGTACCTAGTACAATCTAACAAGTGTGAATAGATGAGCTGAAGTCAAACACCTGTAAGAATCTATCAATCAGGAGACAATGATGGTTTCCCACTATCGATAGCGAAGGATCTGCCACTAATGACTGCAAACCCCATGGTACTGCCAAATGGACTCTAGATATTTGCCCCAGAGCAATGAGTCGAAGTCGATAGGGAAGGATCCGGTAGAAGGAAGGCATTAAGGCATCCTTCATCAATCTAGTGCGAGTGTAACCCGTAGGCCAATAATGTGGAAGGAATCAGACGAAAAAGATGTAGTAACCTGACCGAAGTACGTTTCCGGTGTACACAAAAGGTGGCTAGCGCACGACAGAAACCATCTGAACCAACCAATAATGAAAGCTGACACAGAAGTGAGGTATCCACCAATAGGGTCAAATGGAGACCAAGGTACTGCACGAATCCTAATGTGTGATAATGTAAGCTGATGTCAAACACAAGTGAAACCACTCAGTCAAAGACCCATGATACTGATCGATGTTGAGTACAAGGTGACCTATCATTAATGTAAATAGGGCCAGGGTGCAGCTCTAGGCCTGTCCTCAGAGCAAGATGTCGTCGTCGATAAGGACAAGACCCGCCAGCAAGAAGTCAATGGGGACCTTCTCAAACTGGCACGAGTAAAGGACCAATATAGCTGATGTGATAATAGACATGATACTGACAACCAGGGATGGCCGACTGGAAAATGAGTTAAGAGACATTGCAGAGAGGCCGACTTAGGCTAACTTCCCTTGAACAAGAGCACAACTCAATGTGACTATGTGGCAGCATATGATGACTCTGTATAAGTTCGTCATGCAGGAGGTACAAACGAACCCTCCATATGATTGGAAGAGATAACCAACCAGGGGAGAATTGACTCAATAACAAGGTTATGGCTTACCTAAGTCAAACTAAATCCCGCCCAAACGGAGGAGACTTTGTTTTGAGTGCTTTGTTCAAGGGCGACACGACTGACTCTAGCTGCCAACAATAAGTGGAAATCTTGTCCCGTTCTTGCTCTTTTTTGGAATATATAATTTTTTTTTCTTTTTCTTGAAGCTGGAAAAAGAATTAAAAAATGCTATAGTACAGTGGAAAGAACGAATGTCGGTGAAACAGATGATCTAGTTCTTGGGATTGGAACATTCCTATGCTCAATGCAGGGAGGTGAAAACTGGTCAAAGACACTCAAAGGTGTGTTCATTCCACGGGTCAAGGTGTGTCAAGTTGCAGAAGTCAAAGGCATGCAAGTTTGATTTTGCAGTCGGCATGGTCAAAATTTGGCTTAAACACAAGTCCAAGTGAAACCGGCTAAAGGCCAAAAAGGTGCAAATGGTCAAAATGCAATGCAGTAGTACAACTCAACATAAAGGAGCCTCTAGGGTATAAGGCCAGAATGAAGCGAAGAAAAAAAAAGGAATGAGTCTTCATCGCATAAGTCATGGCGGGACTACAGAGGACTCCCGAGTCTACTCAGATCAGAGCAGCATGGGCAACAAATGTCAGTGAGGTGCTAACTAGGATGCCCATGAAAAGGGTGGCTCTACCATCGTGTTATGATTTAAAAATCGACAAGTGAAAATGGATTACGAACCATAACACGATGGGATCGACCCTATGGCAAGTGTATCGACAAATGGAGGCTAGTATGCATAATGCAATGAAAAAATGGCTTCCCTAACCTATATGCCAGTGAGAAAACGATACCTACCATGACGGGTCAGCAGTCATGGAACCGTCTCAGAACTGTCGAAAAACGTCCAAAACGTCCTGAAAATCAAACCATTCTCGACATTCCAAGCTCCCAAGTTAAAAGTTACATGAGACCAAACAAAATGAAGTTTTGAAAAAAAAATTGCATTTTCAAAGCCTATAAAAGGGTTTTTGGACTCACCATTTTCACCATTTGAGTTTGAGAGCAAAGATTCGGAGCAAAGGAGCAAAATTTTCCATACACCAAATTCAACTGTTCAGATCCTTCCAAAATCACCAGGTAAGCTCTAAACTTGTCTTGCAATTGATTGTGACTAGTTTTAGAATTTTTAAATTAAGTTTTACCGTTGAATTTTTTGCCAAAAATTTCACCGCTGCGTATATGCTGGTTGGAAATATGAAACCCGCGTACACGTGGGCCCTATACGCGACTGTGTGTAAATGGACCCGCATATACGCCGCAAACATTTCAAACAAAAAAAACTAACGGTCTAAATCAATTTTTTCTTCAGGATGCCAATCACATGGCGAGAAAGAGAGCATACCGCAGTGGATGATGAAGTCATGAACGATCCTAATGCTTTGGATGCTTTACGGGGATGTGGTTTGCTAAAGTTCTTCAAATTGCCAAATATGAAAGCAAACACACGTTTGCTTGAGATGCTCATTCAGTATTTGAGTATCGAGGATGATTCATTCATGATTGACCAAATGCCACTCAAGATAGAAGTGGAAGATATTTATTTCATCACAGGCCTTTCCCAAAGGGGAGAGGTAGTACATTCCCGGGGCAGGACACGAGGTAGTCTCTCGATCGAGGACTATGTACATATATATTGCCCGAGACATCCAAGAAAGGTTGGAAGTCAGATTTCCATCACACATGTGGAGAGTTTATCGCTGAGGATAATCCTATTCATTATAGCTAGAGTGAACGGATCAACTTCTCTACACCAGGCATCACAGCTAACCATGAGCTTGGCGGTCGACTGTCTCACCACCATTTTTGACTGGTGTACTCCTCTTCTAGCCAGCTTGGAAAGCCAGCTCACTTCCTTCAAGAGAGGACAAACCAAAAACTTTGGATATGGGACTATTTTGTGTTCTTTCTTTTTTGAGAGGGTCCCTACACTTCGTCCCAGAGTATCGGTTTCAATCAGCACCCCACGAGATCCACGCATGGGCAGGTGGGCTGACTTGATGAAACATCTAGGAGGTGGGGACCTCCCACGGACTGCATTTGATGATGACTTCTTCTCCTGGTGGGAGCAGTAGATCATTGCCATAGATGACTACCCTTATGTTGGGTTGGATTTTCGAGGAGATCCCGATCTAGTATTACCATCGACCACATCATGGGGCGACATTGGTAAGTGTTTTATGATTTTATGATTTTTTTTGTATTTTTCAAATATAATAATGAACTTTGAAAAATGTTTTTGATGGGATTCAAATGATTAATATGGTGATCATGTTCTAGATATTGGGTCGATACGACCAGATGAGTTCCCACAGCATAGACGTCTCGGCCAAGGGGCCAAAGAGGCAGCTGCAGACACAGAGCGACTACTTCATACAATTGAGCGACACTTAGTGAGACTAACTCACAGTGTACCGATGGTAGTCGTAGAGGATCTTCCTATAGATATGCAGTGTCATGTGGTTGGCATGCCTTGAGACTGGGTCCTCACTCTTAGGCGTGTGGGCAATGCAGTATTTGCCTACTTAGCCGCTCATCTTGAGCGGGGCGTTAGATATACTGGACATGATTATGGGCATTTGAGTCCCAATTTCGTATATTTTTTGGACAAACCTATGTACACTCAAGATGTTTTATGATATATATATACAGTTCGACTTTTTGATGCTTAATTTTATTGTGATGAATGATTGATATGCCAGTCTAATTCTTGATTAGCGATAGAATCAGCTAACCAGTTACGAGATCTTGGAATGTGCAAATAATTAATATATGTAAATGATCTTTGCAACAACCTCACCCTTAAATATTGGTGATATAAACATGGATCCCTTACCCGATAAACATTATTTAATTGTGACACTATCAATTGTGAATCAAGATAAACTACCAACGAGTTGATTCCGTGGGAAATTGCCTCGAATAGTAAATTAATGACGGCAGTATAATCAGCCATATTATTTGAAGCGGGATCAATGCATACTCCCCTTGATACCATCAACTGACCAGTTGGATAATAGAGTACCCAAGCTGTGGAAGCAAGGTTTCGAGTGTGCCGACTAGCACCATCAGCGAATCCAAAATAGACCAAGTCATCCATCAACACCTGCCATAGCAGAGCAAAAAGTGTTGATATCAAAAACTCTCGATGAGATATATACATAATGTACAAAGAAGCCATTGCTTCGCCAAAACCTAAGCAAAGTACTTCCTAAGGTAGAGCCGACCGGGGGGATCCGTGAATTTGCTCGTAGGGATATTTATAGGTACAACTAATGAACCAATCAATATACTTCCTTCGGCGAATAACTGTGTTGGAGCCAAAGGAACCGTACAAACATCGCTAGTCAGACTGGAGGACCTGGATTCGACTTCATGTGAAGGAGGACGAAAATATGAACAACGATGTAAATCTTCCAAAGGTCGATCTACAACAGTCATTGCTTCGAATATCGCTTCATCTAATGGAAAAGAAATATCCAAGCAATCTAGCGCAGAAGTGGAATCAAGGGTCCGAATATGAGCCACATCACCATCTAACTCTTTCTCTGAGGAAGGAGTAGGATGCTCATCTGTAGAGTTATCGATAGACTCACATCTAGGCTCTACTGTAGACATAAGAGATTCTATTCCACCCACCTTGTCGTCATCTGATGTGGTCACAGATGAAGATAAGGCTCCAGGATCCGAAAAATAATGAGCTTGAACAAACTCTTTCCGTAAAGGGTCCTTGGAGGATGAAATTGTATCTATTCTAGCTGTAGGAGGGGGAAGATCAAACGTACCCATCAATGAAGAGTACATCCCGACTCCTAGATTCTCAGTAGGCGGATGGGCGTTATCCACTAAAGGAACAGTAGAGTCCGAAGTTGCTTGAGGATCGACTGGACAATAATCCAATTGATCAACCTTAATGATTTTCCCTTCATGAGGAAAGCAAATGACATGAAACATAGTCGAAACAATGGCGTCCATTTCGTATACCCAGTTCCTTCCTAAGAGGAGATTATAGTCTAGGTTAGCATCGATGACTTCTACTTCGATATTTACGACCTTCCCCCCAACATATATAGGAAAGGCCGGGATAATCCCATATGGCCTATGAGAATGACCATCAAACGCTGTCAGGAGGGTAGGTGAAGGAACAACCGAAGGTGATCCAATGGCCTTCCAACATGACATAGACATGACACACGTGGAAGCTCCCTCATCTATAACCGTCCAAAAAATATTAGTTTTCCGGTAAGTAGACTTTATTTGGAAAGCCATATAATGAGGAAGTCTCTTTTTGACATTATGCATATCAAAAGTGAGAGCTAAAGAATTATTTGGATCCACTGCCCCCATTGTTGACAGCAAGGCACTTCTTTGAGCGAGACACGACTAGAGAACCTCTAAAGAGGACATAGCACATGGACTCTATGCCAGATCCTCAACGATGGAGTAGTTCTGGGCTGCCCTAATATTAGGGTTAATAGTCGCGCATTTATCGGAACCTTTCGGTATCTGAGGTATAGTCTTGACAGAGGGTCGCTCAATATGAAGTGGGTTGGTAGTTTCAGGAACTGATTTATCTTTGGAAGTTTCGCCTTCACCATAATCGCGTGACCGTGTGGCCACGTGGACGTTGGAACCCATCATGAAAACATTTGATGATTTCTCCCCTTCCTGGCTGCCCCCTGCGGAGGTACCCGGATTTGAACTCGCGCCAACAAGCAGTTGCTGCCCTTGGGGAAAAGGGTTGGTTAACACAGCCTGAGAACTAGAAGTCCCTTGCTGCCCTAACAAGCGCTGAGCATCTTGAATCTTTGGGTAGAGATGAGTTAAATGGTCTCCACTGCACAACTTGCATGGAAACTTAATTTTCTTTCTAGACTCATTCCTACCACCATCAGCATTATTGCCAGAGTTATTTACATCAGCCTTCCTATCTTGACTCTTTTTCTTACCTCGTCCTTTCTTTTTTCCATTGGAATTTTGATTTCCTTTGGAGTTGTCAGATTGGACGGCATTAATTGAAGAGGGTTGGGAAGACATAGGGTTAGACGATGTGACCTGGTTGTTAGGAGCAGTTTGCAAAGACAACTGCTGCAATTGGCTCAACAAGTTCACCGCATTTGTGTCTACCGATCCAACGATACCATCCACATGGGGACCTGGCTTCGACTTGGCTATATCAACCTTAGACCCAGGAGCATCTGGCAAGATTTTTTGTAGGATCCCAGACTGAGAGTAAATCAATTCTAATTGCTGGGCCCTAAAAATAGCTTGCTCCTCAAAATAGACTCCAGACATGGAGACATCCTTAGAGATTTCAGGTTGTAAAGATTTCAAAAACCATTCGAGATGGTACTCTAGAGGGATTTCGGCTTTAATGAGCCTCTTTCTCCGTCTCCATTCCTGAATGTGGTCAGAAATGTGAGTTGCCGTGTCCTAACGAAAAGTGGCCAGAAGTTCAGTTCCGGCATCATAACGGACAGGCAACTGGAAATGATTTAAGAAAATATTAGCTAAGTCGGCGAAAGATGTAAAGCTACCCCCTGGCAACTCTATATACCACTTGGTCGCATTAGCAGTCAAGGTGAGTTGAAAAAGTCTCAACCTAATTGAGTCTTCAATGAAGGAGTTTGATGAGCACCACAAATGGAATGTGGTTACATGGTCGCCTGGGTCTTCACCGCCTTTCCCTTTGAATTTTGGAATGTCCGAAGGGAGTTTGGTTGGGACCGGAGGCCAGGCCGGGTTGTATTTGATTGGATGATTTGTTAATTTCGTGAGATCTGGCAAGTTTAAAGTTGCCAAAAAAGGAAGCCTAGGAGGACCTTGGGGATTCCACCTAGACTGGGTGAAGCTCCCAAAGTTCTGAAAAGATTGGCCTAGATTTTGGAAGGCACCAGGCTGCCCAAAGTAACCAGCAAAACCAGCCGAACCAAAAGGAGAGCCTTGTGATCCAGCAAAACTTGGAGTTTGACCAACTCCAGCCGAAAAATCTCCATAACCGGCGAAGCTCCCTCCTAAAGGATTATAAGGAATTGATAACCCCTGATACGGATTCCAAACAGAAGCTAAGGAGGAATACTTCGAAACAAACTAACTGTGGAGTATGGCCCATTCCCTTGTTGGCCGAAAAACGGATTCCCAGTTCCCATGCCACTAACTGCAGGGTTAGTCCAACCTTGAAAAGGATTGCTACTTTGTCCTGTAGAAGAAAAAGGCATAGATCCTACTATCGGGTTGGAATGTGGTATATGACCACTTCTGAAAGGAAAACCCTGGAATGAAGCTGATCCACCCATCATGGATGTGGAGGCACTAAACGGAACTGACGGAATACCCTGTGAATGGGTGCCAAACGGGAAAAATCCAGAACTAAAAGCATTGGTTTGGGAATTTCCACTCGTAGAAGGAATGGAGGTAGACCCAACTAAAGATGTGCTAGCAAAAGACCCAAATAAAGATGCAGAGGGGATGGAAATAGTTCCTCCCCCTTGTACTGATGTTGGAGTCTGCATAGTTGTAGCACTTGTAGTAGAAGCCATGCTTCCAGTAGTGGTCATCGATGGTAAGTGCGTAATGTGACCTAGACTTGACGGTCTATGCATCGGAGTCCCAACGTGTTGTAATACTTCCAGATAGCTAGAAGGTAGGGGAGAATTCGGAGCTGCTAACGACTCTGGGAGTTCTTCTACCTCTATGTTGTTTTCCGTTTGAAAGAGAACTCGAGAAATAACTGGAGTGTTCATTTCTTGTTCTGTGGAAGTACCAGGCCTATATTGAACACTAATGCCCCTGAGAGGAGGATCAATCCCCGATGCGTCAACTGCCCCGGGATGAAACCCACCAGCAGTATTACCTCTGCGCCTTCTAGGAGAAGGCTCTAAACATTTTGGTGAAAGACCACGAAGTCTTCGAGACCATCTAGGTGATCGGTCAGCCACTTTGAATTTTTTATTAAGATCTAGCTAAAGACTCAAAAAATTGAAAGCTAGGCCAACTAGGAGCATAGAGCACACACTATAAAGTCCCTAAAAGATATCAGCCAGTTAAAAAACTTTCAAGTATTTCCGCTCCGAGTGATGAGGACCTATTGTGGTCACCAACAACCCCCCCTCTTTGCTTGATATTAGCAATAACGTCGAGCAAAGGGGGGACCCTGAACAAAAAATCCCAAAAAGTATTTTGTTAAATTTTTGTATTTTTCTCCCTAAGGCTTAAATCGCATCGCAAAGAAAGGTCGAAGCATTGCTTAAAGCGCGAAAAGTAAAACTGCGAGAGAGCGACGCGAAGTTCATCGCGTCGCATACATCTCAAACGCGCTCTAAAAGGAGGACCTCCAAGAAGCGCCGATCGCCGATATGCGACATCGCACATCACAAACGTCACGCTATGGCACCATGAACCATTGAATAAAATCCGCGATCTGCGATCTGCAATCACTGCGATCTACGATCACTGCGATCTGCGATCTGCGATCACTGCGATCTGCGATATCAGTAAACTGCGATCTGCGATCTGAAAAGACTCATCACACGATAAACCCAAAGACCAAGCGCGCGCCTTAAAGGAAATTAATGACCGCATGCTTGAGTATCAAGGAATGATTGCATCGCATTTATCGAAGAGTCAAGTCATGATGCATGTCAGGATTATGCATTCATTAGAGTTTAATGCTTTTATGTCAATCTTTTCATTTCCCTTCTTCTTTGCGTAGACTGCAAGACACGCAACTGATATAAATCTATATGCAGGAAACATCTGAGAGAAAGGGGAAAGCGCCAATCAAATAGCAGAGAGAAGAGGCCTCCGCAAACGAACGCCGCATGCAGCAGGACCATGGATTCCAGACTATCAGACAACCGGCACTGATGAAATTAGACTATCTAGGACTCAGAGTCAAAGGCGCACAAAAGCAGCGTGTTCACAAAAGATCTTAAAGCTCAGACTGGGTAAAGCAAAAAGAGAAACGCAAGAGAAGGAGGACGCTCCAGAAAAGCCTGGAACAAAGAGTGGAAACAATTCTCGAAACAGGGGATTGTCCATACAGCGCGACTCCTAACCCACTCAGTCATTCGCACGACCGGAAACCAAAACAGCAACAGCAAAATTAGTTCGAGAAGAACCTGGGTTGTGCTAAGTATACACGCGGCGAATACACCCAGCTAGAGAAAGGTTTTCGAAAATATCTTCTGGTCTGTCAGAAGGAGGTGCCAGCTCTTGTCATTTCCACTTTTATCTCCCGAGTAAAAGAAGAAGGCAGCCAGCCGACTCTTCCCAGGAAAGCGTTGCGCAGTTGACAGCACTAAAGAGAATATACAGAAACGGTCAGAAATTAGATTTAAAGTTTTAGAAATAAATTTGCTTTTAGTAAAGGGCGGTCATTTGAAGCCGATTCCCTAGATTCGTGTAATTAATATCAATTAGCTAGTAGTATTTAACCCTTCTCATGGCATTTGGAGAAGGGTCCGGAAATCTGTCAAAAAACTTATCCTCAGAACATGCACTTCTGCACCCTCAGAGGAGGTTTTTGATGAATGGATGGATCGAGATTTATTTATGTTTGCATTTTAATGTCTGTTACTGATGTTGCACTTCTGTACTCTTAGCAGATATTAGAAACAAGTAGAAGTAAATCATTATTGCTTGAAGTTTATTAGTGAAATCAGTCATAAATGGTACTTTTATCTCTTGACTAAATTCTGCTAGTATCCCCAAAGTGATATACAGCTGAGTTCTTTATATGTTACTGTATGAATGTCTGTATTACCATTTGGCACTTCTGTACGGTGGAGTCATTTATTTATGCTTGACATATAGAAAACTGATTATGCGATATGCTGTTCACAACTACTCTGCCTAACTTCTTATGCAGAATGGTTTATCTTTATCGATTTATATTCTGATAACAGTTGAATGATCTTTATTACCAGCTGTTGTTAGAAATCTTTCTAGATCGCATAACAAAAGAGAACACCCCGGGTTAGCGTAGATTAGATGTATTGTTTTCTCTTCATTAGATCACATTAGTATAGAAGTAATTTAGCTGTTAGAATTAAGACTAGTTCAGAGAAACCTCTTAGATTAATATCATCAAACTCTACACACACACGCACACCCTTCACATTGGGAAACTGGTCCCATTACCCCCAGTCGGACCCGCTACTCCAAACGGGCAAGGAGCCGCCAACCAGGTTTCGGACCGGGTGGGTATCCCCCTTGTTGTTGACCCGACTTCGGGGCCCTCAACATTTCTGGTGCTAGAAGGAGGGCACGAGCTATGAATGGCGCATAATTCAAAATCCAAATACCATTCTAAGAGCAAATCACCCTCACCAACTTCCCCGACTTCTCCAGTGCGACTAAACTCGGAACTAGAAGTCGCTCGGACATCCACTGCTGCTATACACCCCGATACATCAGACCGTCCTATTATCGATCCCCCTGAAGTTCAAACTTTGATCCGTAAACTCCAGGGATTCTCTATCTTCACCCACAAGTCTGATAAATCTAAAGGCAGCTTGACTTCGCAATACAACCCTGCTTATCCCCTGACCCGATTAAAGAGTGAAAAGTTTGGCATCCAGCCAACTGAAACCCCTCTCCCTACTAGGAAAAGAGCAAGGAAAGCACTTCCAGAGTCTGACAGAGAGACTCTTTCATCCACTTCGTCCATCTCAACTCCCTCTCCGCGAAGTCTACCACCCACGTCGTCACCTCAAAACACTCATCCATCTCCTACAACCCTTCCTCCGCAATTGTCGAAGGCCGTAACATCTCCATCTTCTCAACATCAAAGATCATCTTCTGCACTTTTGTTAACTAGTCACTCAGTGATGGCCCAATCTCCATGGAACAACCCTGGGGCGGTTTTAATGCCTCCACCCCTAAGTCCAATACCTGCCCATCCTGAGAAATGGCTGCCGAAATTCAATCCGGAAACAGGAATGCTAGCTGAAGAACATATCAATAATTTCATGCTTTCTGTTAATCTCAACGGAGTTACCAACGAAGATGCCGTGGTCCGACTTTTCCCCTATACAATGCAAGGGACAGCCGGGTCATGGTACTTTTCGCTGCCCTCCGGATCTATCACCAGCTGGGACATTTTTCAAAATCAATTTCTCACCAAATTCGGCGATGATAGATCGACAGCGACACTAATCAACGATTTATCCAATCTCAAAGCTAAGGCTAGAGAACCCATTAAAGATTTTAACTTACGGTTCAACAAGATCCTCAACAAAATCCCCGCTGCTTCTCAACCCAACGAGGAAGTAAGATGCGAATGGTACATCACAGCCTTACCTTCAAACTTGGCCATCTTTGTAGATAGGGCGAGCAAGACAACCTTAGTCAAAAATTTGGCTGAGGCGTTGGCAGTTGAAAGACGCGTAGTAGCCCTAGAAAAGAGATCTACAATCGAAGAGCGTAAATCTAAGAAAATCTCTTTCAAAGAAGACACCAAGAAGAAGCAAACGAAAGATCCTTTCGACATGGAAGGATTACAAAAGGTATTAAAGGCCATGTCCAATGAGATGATTGATATAAGGAAACAAGTAGCAGAATCGTCCCCAAGAAAGCCTTTTAGGAGTTTTAAGAGAAATCCTCCTATGGAGACGAAGCCACCCAACGTGGTCTCAAACGTGGAATCTGAAGAAGAAGAAGAAGAGAGCACCATCGAAACGCAGACTGACGATGAAGAAGTGGTGGAACTGCAAGGAATGTGGGATTTCATCCTCCCACAAGAGGAAGATCAAGAAGCACTTCCGGTCAGCACACGAAGCAGAAATCAGCTTGATCCTCCCCAGAATATCCCAAAACAGAAGGGCGCAAGCCCTGCAGCAAAAGAAAGGGTCGCACCAAAGAAAACAACTGCTAAAGCGACCTCTTTTAGCCCAGTCCAATCAGAGCAAACGCCTCCATCAAAGACACTAATAGTGTCGGATGAAATGGAGTATAACATCATCGATGACATGAAAAAGACTAGGGCTAATATCACCCTGTACGAGTTGAGCAAATTGAAACACCAACAGAAAATCATGATGAAAGAGTTACACGCCGTACCTACTACGCCTTTACCTACAGCCGTAGCTTCCCATAATATAGGAAGACCTCCAATCAACACGATCAATAAAATCGATCCAAATGACATCGCTTTGATTGGAGGGAGATCTAGATCTCATACTCCTCCTTTCCTCCTCACTTATGAAATCTTTAACAGAAACGTGCACAACTGCTTGGTTGACTCTGGTGCTTCAACCAATATTCTACCCAAGTCAATATGTGCCAAACTCAATGTTCAACCGCAAAAATCCGCAGTGCGCATAGTTCAACTTGATCGATCACAAGTCGAAGTGATAGGCGAACTGAATCAAGTAACCATAAGACTGTCGTCTAACCCCAAGGTATGCCAAGTTATCGACATCCTAGTGGCTGACATCCCTGAATTTTATGGCCTGATTCTTAGCAGGGACTGGTCCGAGAAACTCCACGGATACTTTTCAACCGACTGGTCGCACATGTGGTTACCCTTCAACGGGAAACCAAATCAAATAAAGGTTGAACGAGAATTGCACCAAAAATACATAGTGACGGATTTGGAAGGAGAGAATGAAGCCATAGCATACAACAGTAGCATCATAGGCAACTACTCGGTAGACTCTTTCCTCGGAAATTTCAATGCTCACATATCACCATATTTAGAAAATTTAGTTTTGTCCCAAGTAGAAAACTTTTCCCAGACTGATGATTCAAAATGTGTTAGTTTCTTAGATAACCCTGTAAATACTTCTTTATTTTGGAAATTATATTTTGATGGCTCTAAATCCAACGAGGGAGCGGGAGCAGGATGCGTTTTGATTAGCCCTGACGGAAATAAGACCATGCTCACATGCAGACTGGAGTTCGATTGCACAAACAACACAGCGGAATACGAAGCCTTGGTGCAAGGCCTATACAAAGCAATCGGCTGCAACGTCAAATATCTTCAAGTCTTTGGAGATTCCGAGATCGTCGTCAAACAGGTACGTAACACCATACACTGCCTGTCTAGTCATTTAAAGCACTATCAATCTTTAGTACAAGATCTCACTGCACATTTTACAACATTCAATATTTCGTCAATCCCGAGACTTTACAACGCAAGCGCAGACCTGTTAGCTAACGTAGCCTCCAGACTCATTCCCTCCGAAGACTTTAGTCCAGATAGGTTTTCGATAGAATTGATTTTTAAACCGTCTATTCCTGACAACATCACTAACTGGAGAGTATTCAACGACGACCCAGACATCGTAAGTTTCCTCACCTCCGAAGGATCCTACTCAAACCAGATAATCGACGAAGACTGTCATGACCACCAGATACAACAAAATAGCACTGATAATGCTATACCCAAATCGGTGGTCAAACTAGAAGATTTATACGACTTGAAAAGTCGGTTCAAAAGGTCAGCTAATGCCAAACTTTACAGTTCGACTCTGAACTATGAATCAGTGAACCTAGGAACCGATGAGAAGCTGCAAAACGTTAATCTAGGCCAAGGCCTGGCTCCTGAAGAAAAATCAGCATATATCCGTCTTCTACGACAGTACAAAAACGTCTTCGCCTGGAATTACGATGAGCTGAAGACCTACAACACTTCTATCATTCAACATACTATCCCCATGATTGACAATGAGAAACCTGTCCAGCAGAAGCTCAGGAAAATCCACCCCAACTTGGAAAGTCAGATAAAAACTGAGCTGAATAAATTGTTGAGAGCCAGAATAATATTCCCGGTCAGACATTCCAAATGGGTATCTAATATGGTACCCGTTAGGAAGAAAAACGGAGATATTAGAATCTGCATCGACTTCCGGAACCTCAACAAAGCCTGTCAGAAAGACAATTTTCCCCTCCCATCGATGGAGCAAATATTACAGGCAGTCGCAGGCTCAGAGTTAATGTCTTTCCTGGACAGATTTTCAGGATATAACCAAGTGTTGGTACACCCAGATGATCAGTTAAAAACCACCTTCCGAACTAAATGGGGTAACTACGCGTATCGGAAAATGCCGTTCGGTCTGATCAACGCCGGCGCTACTTTTCAAAGGGCTATGGACATCGCTTTTAAAGGTTTAGTCAACAAATCGGTAGTGATTTACCTGGATGATATAACTGTGTACTCCAAGAACCGAAACGACCACCTCAAAGATTTGAAGCAAATCTTTCAAAGATGTTTAAGGTATGGGATCTCGCTTAACCCAAAGAAATCTTTTTTCGCATTGAGTGAAGGAAAATTGCTAGGATTCATAGTGTCCAAATCTGGCATTCACATTGAACCTGACAGAATCAAAGAAATTTCCGAGATATCCATGCCCCATAACAAAAAGACCATGCAATCTTTCCTAGGACAGATCAATTTTGTCAAAAGATTTGTCCCAGATTTTTCATGTATTATTTCTCCTTTACAAAAAATGATAAAAAAGAATTCAAACTTTAAATGGGGTCTAGAAGAGCACGAAGCGTTTAACTTAATCAAACAAGCCATCATCAGCGCTCCATCTCTAGCAACCCCAAACTTTTCAGAGCCTTTCATCTTATACACGTTTGCCTCAGAGAATTCTTATGCTGCAATCTTGACTCAAGCGAATCAAGAAAAGGTAGAAGCTCCGATCGCATTCTTTAGCTCAAACTTACAAGGTGCTGAGCTGAAATATTCGGACGTAGAGAAACAGGCATATGCCGTTTTTAAAGAGATTAAATATTTCAGACCATTCTTGCTAAAGGCCCACACCAAGGTCATAGTACCGTTCCTAGCGGTAAGAAATCTCCTGATACAGAAGGATGTGGGCGAAAAAAGAGCGAATTGGATCACCGCCTTGCAAGAATACGACCTGGAGATCAAGCCAGCACACATCGTTCGGGGCCAAGGCTTCTGCAAGATGTTAGCTGGAGCATCGAAAATCCCCGAAAAATCATCTGAAGAGGTACACGCGTATGAGGTAAGCCTAAACGATGCAGAATCATTATATGCTGACATCATTTATTTCCTGAAGAACGGGCATGCTCCATTTCACCTGGATCACATCAAGAAGAGAGCCCTGAGATTAAAAGCCAAACAATACCAACTCGTGAATGATGTCCTGTTTAAAAGAAATTATGATTCTATGCTTCTTAGATGTCTTGAGAAAACTGAAGCCGAAAAGGTTTTGCAGGAACTCCACGATGGACCAGCGGGTGGACACTATGCTGGGGAAGCCACCGCGCACAAAATCTTACGTGCAGGATACTACTGGCCCATGTTGTTCAAAGACTCGTACAATCACGTAAGAAAATGCCAAGTCTGCCAGACTGCTGCAGGAAAACAAAAGAAGTCATCCATGCCACTGCAGCCGGTTAACATCGAACAGCCGTTCAGCCAATGGGGCCTGGACATAATAGGTGAGATCGTTCCTCACTCCTCTAAACAGCATAGGTATATCCTCACTGCAACTGACTATTTTACTAAATGGGTAGAGGCAGTTCCTCTCAAGACAGCTAACTCTGAAAATATTATTGAATTCATAGATCAGTTTATCATTACTAGGTTTGGATTGCCAACAGCCTTAATATTCGATAATGCTTCATATTTTTCTGGAAATACCATGACTGAGTTCGCGCTCAAAAGAGGGTTCAAACTGAAGTATTCTGCCAACTACTATCCGCAAGGTAATGGGTTGGCTGAATCAACGAACAAGAACCTAATCAGGATTATCAAAAAGACAGTCGACCAAAGCCAAAAGAATTGGCATAAAGCGCTAGTAAACGCCCTATGGGCAGACAAAATTACAAAGAAAGCCTCTATCGGCACTTCTCCCTTTAATTTAGTTTATGGGAGAGAAGCAGTTCTTCCTACTCACTTAGTCATTCCCTCCTTGTCCTTAGTACAATACATTGATGAAGTATCCACTTCTCCCTTACAACTAAGGCAAACGGAAATAATCAAGCTAGAGGAACAACGAGAACAGGCCAAGAAAACCCATGCTCACCACCAAGCTCTGATAAAATCCTCTTTTGATTCGAACATAATGACCAGAAAAAACTTTCAGATGGGAGATTTAGTTTTGAAGTGGGATAAGGCACATGAAGAAAAGGGCAAGCATACGAAATTCCAGAAGCTATGGCTTGGTCCTTTTCAGATTGTAGAGGTCATAGGCCCGTCGACTTTTGTGTTGCAGGACTTGACAGGCATAAGAGATTCTCTGCCTGTAAATGGACAAATCCTCAAAATGTATTTTCCATAGAAGGTTATCCTTCTAATTTTTGTAGGATAATTTTAGTTTTATTTTAGTTTTATTTTTCATAAATAAGGTTGGTTGTGAGTGATCATAAATTGTATTTATGAAGAATATGCCATTTCTCTATCAGATTTTGATTTCACTTGTATAAATAGTAAAACTTTTCGAAAAATCTGACTTTTATTATTGACAGATAGAGTTAACTTTAGCCTGAATATGATGTTAGTTTCAACTTCACAAAGAAATCTGGGATGAAAGTAACTTTTGGCAAAAAATTGTTTTATGCCAACGCAATGAAAAGTATCATCAATAGCAAAATAAATATTCTCTGCAAAATTGTTGTTCTTCAACTCTATTATTGTCATCCAGAGCTTTCTTAAGGAAAAACAATGACTTCCTTCCTGTTAAGGAAAATCGCAGCATCCAGAGAAACAATCCAAGAAAACACTATATCTCAAAGAATAAGAGGTCTCATCACGAGCCGGCTTATCATGATCACAGATATTATAACTTGCTGACTTTGCCACTACTGTCTATCAAAACAAGGCAATGACTCAAGATTGTTGCAATCAAAAGACAAGGGGTCTCATCGCGAGCCAGCTTGTTCAGCAAAAGTGTAAATCAAGTGAATGACTGTGTCATAATTTGGCCACCAAACCAAGACATTGTTCTTTAGAGAATAAAAAAATAAAAAAAGAAAGAAAAGTGTCAAAAGGATTTTTCTCTGGAATGTTGTAATTAACCTCAAGCAGGAAAAAGGATCATTGCTGGATAATATGGTAACCCTGTCGAGGCTATGGACGCTTGCGGGCAGCAGAGGCTCTACCTACGACAAATGAGCATACTTTACAAAGCCAGTACGCAGAGAAGACCTTATTTTGTCTTTGAAAAAACTGAGTAATGTCTAGGTGTGAATACAAGAAATAACCCAGAGGAAGCAAACGATCAGAATGAAATAAAAAGTTGTGAACGAAACATCATTGACAGGATAAGGGGTAATACTCTATCCGTCCATAACAAAATTTAGACATAAGAAAATTTTTTCTGTTTTGGAAGTGAAAATGCAATAGAACAAGCAGAGATAACTGGTTCTTCACAGTGAATCGCCATTGTTGTGGTCACCAACAACCCCCCCTCTTTGCTTGATATTAGCAATAACGTCGAGCAAAGGGGGGACCCTGAACAAAAAATCCCAAAAAGTATTTTGTTAAATTTTTGTATTTTTCTCCCTAAGGCTTAAATCGCATCGCAAAGAAAGGTCGAAGCATTGCTTAAAGCGCGAAAAGTAAAACTGCGAGAGAGCGACGCGAAGTTCATCGCGTCGCATACATCTCAAACGCGCTCTAAAAGGAGGACCTTCAAGAAGCGCCGATCGCCAATATGCGACATCGCACATCGCAAACGTCACGCTATGGCACCATGAACCATTGAATAAAATCCGCGATCTGCGATCTGCGATCACTGCGATCTACGATCACTGCGATCTGCGATATCTGCGATCTGCGATCACTGCGATCTGCGATATCAGTAAACTGCGATCTGCGATCTGAAAAGACTCATCACACGATAAACCCAAAGACCAAGCGCACGCCTTAAAGGAAATTAATGACCGCATGCTTGAGTATCAAGGAATGATTGCATCGCATTTATCGAAGAGTCAAGTCATGATGCATGTCAGGATTATGCATTCATTAGAGTTTAATTCTTTTATGTCAATCTTTTCATTTCCCTTCTTCTTTGCGTAGACTGCAAGACACGCAACTGATATAAATCTATATGCAGGAAACATCTGAGAGAAAGGGGAAAGCGCCAATCAAATAGCAGAGAGAAGATGCCTCCGCAAACGAACGCCGCATGCAGCAGGACCGCGGATTCCAGACTATCAGACAACCGGCACTGATGAAATTAGACTATCTAGGACTCAGAGTCAAAGGCGCACAAAAGCAGCGTGTTCACAAAAGATCTTAAAGCTCAGACTGGGTAAAGCAAAAAGAGAAACGCAAGAGAAGGAGGACGCTCTAGAAAAGCCTAGAACAAAGAGTGGAAACAATTCTCGAAACAGGGGATTGTCCATACAGCGCGACTCCTAACCCACTCAGTCATTCGCACGACCGAAAACCAAAACAGCAACAACAAAATCAATTCGAGAAGAACCTGGGTTGTGCTAAGTATACACGCGGCGAATACACCCAGCTAGAGAAAGGTTTTCAAAAATATCTTCTGGTCTGTCAGAAGGAGGTGCCAGCTCTTGTCATTTCCACTTTTATCTCCCGAGTAAAAGAAGAAGGCAGCCAGCCGACTCTTCCCAGGAAAGCGTTGCGCAGTTGACAGCACTAAAGAGAATATACAGAAACGGTCAGAAATTAGATTTAAAGTTTTAGAAATAAATTTGCTTTTAGTAAAGGGCGGTCATTTGAAGCCGATTCCCTAGATTCGTGTAATTAATATCAACTAGCTAGTAGTATTTAACCCTTCTCATGGCATTTTAATGTTTGGAGAAGGAGGTGCCAGCTCTTGTCATTTCCACTTTTATCTCCCGAGTAAAAGAAGAAGGCAGCCAGCCGACTCTTCCCAGGAAAGCGTTGCGCAGTTGACAGCACTAAAGAGAATATACAGAAACGGTCAGAAATTAGATTTAAAGTTTTAGAAATAAATTTGCTTTTAGTAAAGGGCGGTCATTTGAAGCCGATTCCCTAGATTCGTGTAATTAATATCAACTAGCTAGTAGTATTTAACCCTTCTCATGGCATTTGGAGAAGGGTCCGGAAATCTGTCAAAAAACTTATCCTCAGAACATGCACTTCTGCACCCTCAGAGGAGGTTTTTGATGAATGGATGGATCGAGATTTATTTATGTTTGCATTTTAATGTCTGTTACTGATGTTGCACTTCTGTACTCTTAGCAGATATTAGAAACAAGTAGAAGTAAATCATTATTGCTTGAAGTTTATTAGTGAAATCAGTCATAAATGGTACTTTTATCTCTTGACTAAATTCTTCTAGTATCCCCAAAGTGATATATAGCTGAGTTCTTTATATGTTACTGTATGAATGTCTGTATTACCATTTGGCACTTCTGTACGGTGGAGTCATTTATTTATGCTTGACATATAGAAAACTGATTATGCGATATGTTGTTCACAACTACTCTGCCTAACTTCTTATGCAGAATGGTTTATCTTTATCGATTTATATTCTGACAACAGTTGAATGATCTTTATTACCAGCTGTTGTTAGAAATCTTTCTAGATCGCATAACAAAAGAGAACACCCCGGGTTAGCGTAGATTAGATGTATTGTTTTCTCTTCATTAGATCACATTAGTATAGAAGTAATTTAGCTGTTAGAATTAAGACTAGTTCAGAGAAACCTCTTAGATTAATATCATCAAACTCTACACACACACACACACCCTTCACATTGGGAAACTGGTCCCATTACCCCCAGTCGAACCCGCTACTCCAAACGGGCAAGGAGCCGCCAACCAGGTTCCGTACCGGGTGGGTATCCCCCTTTTTGTTGACCCGACTTCGAGGCCCTCAACAGGACCGGACACCAAATTACAAGAAAGTGAAGTAAGGGGCCTTCCGAAGATAGTCTGGGATAATGACGGCCCAGTCCTACCAGCGAAGGTAACAAAGGAAGTTACGCTGACCTCCTAACAACAGCCTGTGCCGGTGCAAGCGCCCAAGCTTCGCAAGGGTGCCCTCCAATAGTATCGTTGAGAGTGATACAACGTCGACCTCAAGTGCCACGAGATTCCCCTCTGCAGCCACCTATGTAGATCCCTAGGAGTAGCAACTAAGGTTACCAACTTGTGTCAGAAGCCAGGCAGAACAGTCTTGAGGTAAGATTGGACAAGTAGGAGAGGGGATATCTCTCTTCCCTATCTTCAAAAACCCTTGTGCTTAACTCCCAGATCCGGAGCTTTCCTGGTCTCCCTAACGCTATTGGATTTTCACTCACTATTCAGACTCCTATGTTTGACAATTTAAATGGCCTTGGAGAGTTTTCTCTCCACTCGCCTAATTCAAGGCCCTAAAATATCCTAAAACTTGTTGTTGTGTCTAACTTGACAATTATAAAAAGTTCTAGTATATTTTAATTAGCGCTTGTTTTTAAATGGGCTGTTCTTTAAGTCAAGGGATAATCGGAAGTGAAACTAGTGGTGTTTTGATGCAAAAGAAATTAATAAAAACCAAACTACATGCAAATGCACTTGTTTTTGTTTTTCGATGAAAGAAATTTCTACTAGGTTCAAAGGAACTTCAAAGAAAGCAACAAATTTTTCTTTTCTTTTCTTTTACTCAAGCTTCACACTCACAAAGGTTAACAAAACTATGGATGCCTAAAAATATGCACAAATTTATCCTAATGCAACAAGTACATGCTGATGCAAAACTCAAAACTACTCTTAAATCAAGAAATGAAAGTTACTTGTTTATCAATTTTTTAATTTGCCACTTAAAATGTTTAGATAGAATATGATTTGCTAATGTTCATTTTGTCCAAACACTAAAAGCAAGTTTCAAGACAAACAAACAATGGACTTTCACTCATAAAAAGGAAACTAAATCAAAACAAAGTTCAAGAAAGCAAAACCAAGTTTTCAAGAAGTTTTCTTCACAAGCAAAACAAAAAGACTTTTCAAAAGGGCTCTAGACAAGACTGAAACTTTATGATCGAAGAATAGGCAACGAAACACTTTGTGAGTTTGCAACACAAAACAAGTGAGAACTCAACAAAAATGTGTTTCGAAATGCTCTTAACAATCAAGAAGTAGCAACAAGAGCTGGGCAATAAAGACCAAAAGATTGAAAAGACAACTTTCAAGAAAGTGTGAACCAACAACTTTCGGAAAGCAAGAAAAGCAGATGGTCATAAAGATATAGTTTTGACATGCAAACCAAAAAGTCACCAAAACAAAACTTGACACAAAGATTGAAATCAATCTTGCTATCTTGAAGACACAGAGCAGCCAAGATTCCTAGCAAGAAATCTTGTGTCCTTAAGCAAAAACAATGATGTTTACAAGAAAAACAAATAAGACCAACACTTTCCAAAATCAGAGAGAATTTGAAATCAGATACTTGCTGTAAAATTAAAGACTGACACAGAAAAGTAACTGTTCAGGACTGAATCAGATCAACAGACAGACCTCCAGAAACAAAAAGATTTGAAAAATCTTGAAAATTTTGAGATATACGTGACTGCGTCAGAGCATAGTTGCGTGTATACGCGACTGAACTTAAGGAAACTTGCGTATACACAGGTTTACTTACGGAAACATGCGTATATATGCTTCTGTAAACTAGAAAAACAACGTATATAACATATTTCAAGAAAAGACAAAAAACAGTCTAAAGAAACTGACCAAACTTACAATTTAGGTTCCTACAGGAACAGACCACACAGTAACAGCAAGCAGACAGACAGTTGAGCCCTGATTGGCTTGAATAAACCCAAACTAGGAACAAAAATACTGTTGTCCCCAGCAGAGTCGCCAATTCTGTTAAGGGACAAATTCCCCTAGGGTCTTTGGGTTAATACCCTAGCAGACAGAGGTTATCTATGCAGAGAAACACACATTCCATATAGCCATAATGCTAATATAAGAAAACTCTACGATAAGGGGCGTACCTGAGGTCCTTCGTTTGAGAAGATCCTTCCAAGGTCCAAACCCTTCTTGGAGTTCCTTTTGCTCCTTCAACCTGCAAAACAATCAATTCAAGAAAGTACAGCAGTATATGGACTAAACATCATAAAGAAATCATCTTCATAGTATACTGAAAGGTAGTTAGTTATGGATTTAAAACAACCATTCATATATGAATCATAACATGGATATCATAAACATGAAGAAGATTTATATCAGGAACAAAGACAAGTGTTTCTTTTATTATAGACAAATAAAATACAGAAAGGAATAATTTCACCTGATTCGTCCTTTCGCAGGCTCCAAGCGGAACCGCCCTCCGGATTCGTCCAGTCTCAAGCCTTTAACAAAATCCTTCCATGACTTACTCCATGATATCTCAAGTAGTAGATAGACATCATCACACAAGGAAACAAGGGTTTCCTGTAAATGGGGGAAGTGCAGGAGGCACTAGGATCTTCAGACCTGGTTAGGGAAATCTCAGCATAATAATCTTTCTCTCTCTTCTCTCCTCCCTTATGCCTTCCCATTGAAGCCTTTTTATATTTCTCCCAAAGTAGCTTTTTAGTTGGGAATTCGTTGGGAACAGTTGGGCCACGGGCACTAACAGGTAATCAATAGGTGAAACTCGTGATCTCTGCCCGAAATTAAGGAGATTTATTTTTTTAAGTGTTTTAAGACATATAGGCGGGTTGGGTATACACAGACCCGCGTATACACGTGTTTAGCTCAGGGCAATGTCGCATATAGGGAGTAAAACACTGTTTTTTAAATTTTGGGACCAGGTCTGGAAGGAGGGGTTTCCCTAGGCCATAAGTGCAGCATCACAAACCTCAAGAGTGAGATTTGGAGCTATAACAGCTAGGCCAAAAAATCATGATTTCAAGATAAAATTGGGATGTTATCGAGATGTTCGCAACACTGGTCTGTTGTACTGTGCCAGGAATTTGAACTTCAGTATGAAGAAAAGGCATAAGCCCAAATCTTGGAAGAAAGGTTTGAAGTCTCCCTAATTTCTTACCTCAAGAAGATAGGACCATGATAGGATCCTCTCATTGATTACTGATGTTTATGTCTAAGGATGAAGCTTTTTTTTAAAGTTGCCTTCGAACTTTGAAGAAAATGAATAAGAGACTAATTATTACATATTGAAGAGTTGTCTGTTGGATCTTCCCAGCAGTATGACAAAGAGCACCGCCAAAATCATGGCTTGATTGAGTGCATTAATAAACTATCTACAAAGTGGATGGATCTAATGATGAGCAGGCTGCCAGATAGATGCTTTGCACTCTGAAAAGACAAGTTTAGGTTGTGGTCTCCTTGAGTAAGAGGGAGTAAAATCAGTCAAATATTTTCTTCATCAAGATATACAAGAAGCAGAGGATTGCTAAGTGTTGCCTGCTATATATACATCTATATGCTGTTGGATGGAGCTATGAGGCTCCCAATGATCTAGTCTTGACTTTCAGAAAGTAGCTTGGCGCTATTCCCTATATGAAGGGATCCTTGGTCAATATTGAACAATTAAGCTCTGGGAACTTCTGGGGGCTTGCTGTACTTATTGAGCTATAAGAGACCATAGGGTGAGTGGTTCACCTTCCCCTGTTGTTGATGACATATGCATAGGATGAGTGGTTCACCTTCTCCTATGGCATATGAGTAGGATGAGTGGTTCACCTTCTCCTGTGGATACCCCAGTCAGAGATGCTTATAGGCATTTGTTGACATGTCGGTGGGATGTGGTTCATCCTTTCCCCACCTGTAGGATGTTTATTCCCTATGATCTATGGTTGACATGTCAGTGGGATGCGGTTCATCCTTTCCCCACATGTAGTATCCTTCCTACTATTGTTGATTTGCATGCATGGGTGTGGTCCATCCTTTCCCTACTCTCCGTGTTTTGCATGCCTGTAGGACGGGGTTCATCCTTTCCCTACGTATGACTATGACATGTGTTTGTAGGATGTGGTTTCTCCTTTCCCTACGAGTGGTTTTGAGCAGGATGTGATATCTTCTTTCCATGTTAATGTTCTTACATCATCCTACCCACATAGTCCGGGACACATGGGAAGTACCTCTCATTTGGCTAATGAGTTGGAAAAGGTGGTTAGGGACCATAGCACTATTGATGGACACATTGTGTACTACCATACTCCCTATGACTAGGATGCATGATGTTCAACAACTTGATTTGCAATCAAGGACTGAATTTTGACATTGGAGAGTGGTAAGGTCTTGTGACTCACTCTCGATCACTTCTTCTTCATTATTACTTCATGGTTCAGTAGAGAAGAGTAGAACAGAACAATGATGACAGAGATGGTACATGATGACAGGATGGTATGATGATGACAGATGGATTGGCAGGTGGAATGCTCCCTAGTTGAGAGGGAGTGTTAAAATTGGAAACTAGGGCCAAATTCCACTTTGGAAAACTCAGTTGATGGAGATAATCATTCAATTGAATTCCTCTTTTCGAGAGGACAAAAATCAACCTAAAGATCATCGAATTTGGTTAAGCGAAAGTGTGATTTTGAATTTTTGTTTCTCCCATATAAAATTATCAAGGTCGGCCTCTCCTATATGTCGGCTCACCTAGTCCAATGGTCACGTCTCTTCAACACCATCGAATTGTATATAAGGAGGTGCCTTTCAACCTCATTTGACTCAACGAAAAGGGCTCTAATATATCTGTGAGATAACCACAACTTGAAGGAGATAGGAGGACATGTATTGGGTATGCTTTTGGTGTGTTTTTCTTTCCATAGGTTTGACCTTGAAGCTGAATGGCAGCCACAGGTTAGGGCAGTGAAGATTGGTGAGCTTTCTCCATTGGTGAAGTATGAATCTCCTTGTAATCATTTCAGGAAGGCCACAAGATGTGTGAGTCTTGGACAGAGGAGTTGAAGGGTTGTTCTATGAAGCAAAACAGGCCACATATCCTAATCCCAAGTACAGTACACATGGAACCTTGGTGAGGGTTGTTTGCAACTCATAACCTTAGCCAAATAAGGTCAAATTTTCCTGAAGGAAGGACCGTAACATTTGTCTCTAGATTTGGGCTATTTAGGCAATATATCTTCAAGCCCTAACTGTAGATTTTCGACCACAGAACTTGTCAACTCTTTGACTAGGCTTCACTGCTCAAATTATGGGACTGTCTTTGCCTCTTCATAATTAGCAAAGGAAGCCACTTTAAGTGAATCAAGTTTGAGCTCTTTTGGAACCTGTTGATTTGCTGCTTTGAATTCTATTGTCTACTGGTTAGGGCAGAACTTGTCTGCTATTATTTGAAGACAGAATTACAAACTTGTCTGGGAAGTATATTTGGCATATGGTCAGTGGTTCTAGTCATCATCTTGGCAAGTCATCCTTGACATTGATTGTACTCTCATTCTCTCTCTCTGTTGAACATTTGATGATTAATAATAATAAGAAGATTGATCAAGGGTTTTCCCCATCTTGGGGTTTTTCCCTGGCTTGAGCCAATTTATTGTGTCCTCTTGTCTTGGCTTGTCTTCATTATTTATTATACATGTTCTTCTCTCAATTACTGTCATCATGATAATGTTTCACATGATTTCTAATGAGTTAATAATTGGGCTAATGAGATATTGAAGCTTTTGTCTTCAACAAAGAACATGTGATCCTAAATTTAACAGTAAGTGACAATGTCGAAATTACAAGCTGGTCTCCAGTATGAGGACAGGTTAGAGGGGTTGTCCAACTATAGTCCATGGAAGGAAAGGATCAAGTTGGTCTTGCAGGTCAACAAGATCTAGGAGTTCGTCGAGAAAGCCATCAAGAAGCCAACTAACCCAAAGGAATTGGAAGTGTCCAGGAAGAACATTGCACATGAGATGTGGATGGCTCTTCAGAATTTGTTCCAGATTAAGAACAAGAACCGAGTACTGGTATTGGAGGATAAGTTGAAGTCCACCAAGATGATACAAGGTGAAGGAGTGACTTCGTATCTGACGAGATTGTCTAAGGTCAAAGATGAGTTTGTTGTCATCGGTGTGACTATTTCAGATTCTAATATGGCGAGGATGGATTTGAAAGGGTTCACAAAGGAATGGAAGCCCTTCATCAAAGGGATTGTTGCTAGAGAGAGGTTTCTAGAGTGGAATAGGTTGTGGGATGACTTCATTCAGGAGTAGTTGCGAGATGAGGATCTTCATCCGAAGAAGAGGGCTTCAGATGATGACATGGCATTTGTAGCATGAATGAAGGGTAAGCAAAAGAAGGACTTGAGTAAAGTCGAGTGTTTCAACTGTGGCAAGATGGGATCATTTTTTATCGAGATGTCCGATGAAGAAGAAGGGAGATGATGAGAAGAAGAAAGGGAAGTAAGTCATTGTTGTTGCCACTTTTGCTGAGATAGATGCTCTCACCAGGAGATTGGAGGAGGACGACTTTGCTATGATCTCTCATTTATCACAAGGTACTATTGATGAGGATGGATGGTACATGGAAAATGGTTCTTCGAAACGTATGATAGGGTCACAAGAGGTTTTCGAGACTCTAGCTAAATGGGACTCGAAGTTGCACAGGGTGTTGGGCGACAAGAGTCAGAAGGAGATCCAAGGATCGGGAGTTGTGCCATGTAGGATGGATATAGGATGGGTGATGTGAGTCTAGGATGTATTGTTTGTACTAGGACTCACATATAGAGGCTCTAGCTCCACATGTATTGTGCTTGGAGTTAGAGAGCATGGTCTATACAAGCTGACGGGCAAGCCTATGGATCATGGGAAGAAGAAGCAGGTGGAGCAGGTGCAGGTGCAGGCTTCAGAGGTACAGGTACAAGTTCCAGAGAAGAAGGTCCAGGTTCTAGAGGCTCAGAGGGAGTCGAGTTCTAGCGGAAGCTTGCAGATTCAGAGGGAGACTTTGCAGCCCAAGAAGAGCGTGCGGTCAGTGGGGAGCAAGGGTGCTTCCACATCTACCAAGAAGGAATCATGGAGGGATTGGAAAATGATACAGGAGAAGAAATAGAAGAAGGATGCTTCCAGTGATAGTGACACTTTTGAGAGAGGCATAATTCATGCTACAATGATTGTTGTAGTGATGAGTGCCAAGAGTTGGGCGAGTGTTGCGAGTAGTGATGATGATGATGAGTTACTTCCTAGTCTTGGAAGTACCTCCCTCGCTAAGAGGGAGTGTTGATTTTTGAGTAGCTTGGGAGGTACTCCAAGCCCTGGGGTTCAGGGTTTGGAGGGGGGAGCACCATAAGAGTCACTTATGGGCTTGGATTGCCCATAAGTGATAAGAGTCAGTGATATTCTTTGTAACTAGATTGTTGGGAAGGCATCCAGAGATTGTATTCAGAAATTACTACTGCTTAATAATAAAAACCCTTAGAGTTGTTGCAAATGGGTAGGATCCTTGAGGAGTCCACCTCTACCTTACTACGGGAGCCCAAATCAATAGTAGCAGGATGGACCAGTGTCAGTTGGTGCAGAGGAGTGCCGGAGTGATAGTTGCAATGGCTAGGAGCGTCGGAGACTGAGAAGCGCAGAGCAGAGTTGGCAGCAGTGCAATTGGCACAGAGCAGAGTCAGCAACAATGCAGAGGCTTCATAGGGTCAGCGCAGAGACAAGCAGCAGTCAGACTCTAGCAATGAGATGCATCATACTGAACACAGTTAGTTCAGTATTTGGGATGCTTTTACATTGTTGATGTAGTAGCAGCAGCAGTTGGAGAAGGATGCAGTGTTGGCAGTGGCAGGGCCAACAGTAGCACGGATGCAGAATTTCAGAGGGAGTTGCAGTATGGATGCAGTGTTGGTAGTGGCAAGGTCAACAATAGTATAGATGCAGCATTTGCACAGTAGTTGGTGGACAGGATGTTAGACATTAGCAATGCAGAAGGAGATGTTACAGAACAGGGTGATGCTCCAATAGGGTGCATTGCTAGAGCACATTTCTCGCTAAGAGGGAGTGTTGATTTCTGGTAGCTTCGAATGTGCTCTAAGTCTCAAAATTTGCAGGGAGGGGCTTGTTTATGGGTGGATTTTCCTCAAACAAGGTTGTCACAGGCCTGTGGAGCCATTATGAAGCATGAAACAGTGATTAGAAGGAGAGTCGAGGTCTGTATGAGGGCTAGAACAACCCAGAATTGCAACATACTAGCACAGACTCTCAAGAAAGGACTACCACAGGTGTAGAGAGCAAGTCTGGGCAGAAAACAAGGGCTGGAAGTGACTGTGGTCTTGCCCTTGTTGAAGAAAGGGCTAACTAGGTTCGGTTTTCATAATGAATTATAATTATGATTTCATGAAAAGAAGAAACAAATGTATTTATTGTATTCCTTGCATCATGGGTTTCATGAGCAAGAAGTGTTTTTCATAGGTCAAAGACTTCTTCTTAATGTCTTTAGGTTTTGTTGTCTTGTTATGAATATAATTAAGAAGTCATGAAGTCATGTTACACATGTCAAAGTTACACTCCAAGACATTGTCACTATCTCTCTTGCAGTCGGCTAAAAGAAGGACAATATTCTCCTTAAGGTAATGTCGGCCTCTCTCCAGGATCTCATGTCGGCCTAAATGGAAAGCATAAGTCACTATATATATAGAGTAACCTCACCTCATAATCGTCAAGCAATTCAGACATATCTGATCTGAAACAATACGAATCTCAGAGCAAAGAAGATAAGGGTATTATAGTGAAGAAGGAAGGTGACTATAGGTGCGTAAATGTCTTAAGGGTTCTCAGACTAAGTCTGTCATCTAAGCAAAGGATCAAAGTCTGTTCTAAGATAGTGGAAGCTATAGTTAAGGGCTATATCAAGCGTTGAATGGTGATAAAAGAAGACCGAAGACAGAGAGGCTATCTTGGACCAAAAGAAGAGATCAGTGAAGGCCGAGGATTGTGTCTAGGGTTGCAAAAGAAAAAAAAAAAGGAGACCGAGACTCTCCTAGTGACAGTGTAATAACAATGCGAAGAAGGAATGAAGTGATACAGTGCGAAGGAGGAAGACTGTGAAGAGATTTTATTTTTAGTTAAGGCTCCCATTGAGAGCCTTTAGGGATATTGTCATCTAGTCATAAAAGTCTAAAAGAGTCATTGTCATGTAATGAAGGCATGTTACACATTGTAAAGAGTCATACTTGTCTTTGTAAGTAACCCTCCAAGACCTTGTCACTAGCCCTCACTCAAGTCGGCTTACAATGTAAGGATGATTTGAGAGAGATAATGTCGGCTTACCCTAGAGATCATATCGGCCTAATGGGCATGGAAAAACAAGTATATATAGCAGTGCTCGGCCTCAATTGGAGGCAATCAATTCGGTGAAGCAAGTCTCTCATATAAGTGCGCAAATCCTACTAGAAGAAGCCTCTACATCAGCGAAGCAAGAAGGAAGGATAGTGAAGATCGTTGTGGACTGTTTTGGGCTAGTTTACTCACTCACGTGCGAAGGTAGCAGATCTAAAGTTGTCAAGAGGAGGTAAAAGGATTGCAGTCACATTGAGGTGATCCTGTTTGGGTGGAAGAATTCGCTAGAAGAAGCCGAGTAGAAGTGTAACAAGTCTCTCTCTTAAGGAGACTATTCAAGGAGTGAAAATTATCTAGGGTTTATGTTGTAGGGTTACAAACCTACAATAAGAGGCTGAGAATCTAAAGGAAGCCGAGAAGAGGAAGACCAACTTTGAAGAGGAGGCTAGTGACTTGGTCTTGGGAGGACTCTAGTGTCAAGGGTATTTTTCATGGTCTTGGTATTAGTCAATTGAAGGTTCCATAAGAAGAATTTTGTTTGGGTTTTCCTCTCAAAGAGTGAGAGGTTTTTGGCCCTGGCTGACTAGCCTATATACTGTGTCTCTTGTCTCTTTATTGTTCATGATTTGGTAATTGTCTTGATGAAAATAACACGATAATAACTCAAGAAAAAAGATTTCAAGAATTAAAAAGACTATCACAAGCAATTATCATAAGTAGAGAAATCACCTAACTAGTGATGCCCTAGATTTCTCAACATGATAGAGGCATGGATGCAAATTTTCAAAAGAAATTATGTTCCCAAGACAGCAGAATCTAATCCCGCAATGGTTGATATGTGTCTATCACTCACATTCCCTGATACAGACTTACCAAAACAACATGCTTATCCCATGGAACCAATATTTCATGAGGGACAGAACATGACATCATTATGTACTCCCAAGTGGTAGCAAAGGATAATTTTCAAAGTTAATGGGCAATAATTATTACAGTCCTATGCAATCTTGGATGGACAGATCCTGTAGCAGCTTATGTCAACACTTACATGCATTTGAACTTTGAAGCTACAGCTGATTTGCAGGTACCAAAAATTCTTGTTCATCCCATCAGTGATAGAAAACTCAGCCTATGAATGCTGGAATTTTCATGTTTCATTATTTTGCATGATAACTTAGCATAAGGGAAGAAAACATTGTATTGATGAAGTTTTAAAGTGGTTGCACTGGATCAATGATTTCAGGTAGCACCCTCATTTTTCACATGCTACAGTAGGGTAGGAAAGGAATAAACTCCTTTGAGCAGCAGTGTAGCATGAATAAGCTCCCTTGATCACTAAATTTGATTTCATGTTGTCATAAATAGATGACTTGTCTTTTGCTTTGTAAAATACAAAATTGTGTGGTGCTTTTACTAGAAGTGGAGGCCATTCTCATATATACATGACAAAATTCTAAGACTCTCATGCACTCCCAAGAAGAGAACATCTCTGAGTTGGAGCCTGTGTTACCCCTTATTTTGGCATAGGGTTAATACTAGTGAATTATCAAGAATTAACCAATTTGATGCTGGGAGGTTGGATATAGAAATGTCAACTATGTTGCCTGGAGGTTGGATATAGAAATGTTAGCTATGTTGAAGGATCAACCTGTTAAGGTCTTCTCCATGATGAAGAATATGCTCACAATGGTCTTTGTGAGGAGTCACTGAAATTGTTCAATCAGCTGCAACAGAATGGGATGACAGTGGATAATTTCACCTTTTCCACTGCTTTTGCAGCATGCGCTAGTTTAGGATGCAGTTCCATATAATCATCATTAAATTTAGGCTAGACTCAAATATCTTTGTGGAGAATGCTCTTGTTGACCTGTATGCCAAATGTGGCAGCATAGAAGAGGTGTGCTTAGTGTTATACAAGCAACTCATAAGTCTCAAAAAAAAATTATTGATCGAGGCCCTTAGGGCAAGCATGTTGTTTTGGGTGAATATGACAAAGATTTGACCGAGATGGCTAGGCAAGAACCTAATTGTGGGGTCATTTTATGTCTATGGAGCATCAAAGAGTGCTCCATGGAAGGAACATCATCCTAGAATTCTCTATAGTGTGAGTACAAGCAAGTTAAGAGAATTTCAAGAATGGATTCCTAAGAACTCTCATGTAGTGATTCTATCTCAAGCATGATCCTACATTGGGAGAAAAAACCTTGGTGAATTCACTATTAACACAGTTTTGCATAGCTTTAATTGAATCTTGGTCAAACTCTTGCACTCTTGCTTGATTGATCCACTTTCTAGGTTGAGTCTAACAACTTTTCTTTTAGCTTTTGAGATCCCATTGTCATTTGATCTATGATGCCATCTTTCAATCTATACATTCCATTCAACTTGACATCATCAATCACAAAAACAACATCAACTATAGTCAATTTAATCCTTTATCTAATTTTCCCATGCCTGAAAGGTCAAGCCAAGCAATGCACAAAGTTTAGGGCACAAGACATTTTATTGCTTGTTTTCCACTTGTTTCATACTAAAATAAAGTTTACATCTAAAAAGAAAGATGTGTTTACAACATCCTAGATTAATGACACCAAAAGAAAAAATACACTCCATTGGTAACCATAAAATTTTAATAGGGCAGCAAGGAATTACAATTATGAAAAAAGGCAAGGAAAGAAGGATTGAAAACAAAGAAACAGTTAAAATAGTGAGCCAATGAGAATGCTATGAAGCCTAATTGATCAACTTGGGACATCCAAGGTAAGTAAATAATAAAAATAAAATGTAGTTAGCTACCTCTTGAGTTGGTTTAGTAGCCTCTGGAAGCTTCTCCTCTAGCACAGAGCCTTAATCCTGCTCGTCTGATTCCACGGCCATTTCCTCAGGATCCAATTTCTTTGCTTTGGGACTCTTAGGAACATGGGTCCAGGCAAATCCGACGCCCTTTTTGGGTCTCTGGCAATTTTAGGGATGACTAGATCATCACAATCCATCTGTGCTAGAGCATCTGGCTGGTGACCACATATGATCTTAAGACATTTGATTTCCTTGTCGTAATCAATGTATTATTGCTCTGTTATCTGCTTCTTCGCTAATCTTCAAATTGGAAAGGCACCTGTCATCTTCTTTGGTGAAGCCATTATCACCCATGCCTTCAGCTTCATCTTCCTCCATGGAATCCTGAACATATAGCTTGTTGAATGCCTAGCTGTGCTTGTCTAGAAGTATTTAGAAGTATTTTGAAGTGGCAAAGAGAGATGGAGGGCTTGGGGCTGGGCCATCGCCCAGGAATGTGGGAACCTTGTGCAAATTCCCTCTTCCCTCTGTAGAACGAAATCACCATGATTGGAGGAACTGAAAATCCAATCCCTTGAATTCAACCAGATGCATCAGATCATATCTGCGATGGCATGGCTGCGCCTTTCCTTCACCCTTCCTTGGACACACACCTTGCAACGTGATGGAAATAAACGAGGGAAATGGACATTTTTTATATTTGAAAGACAAATATCGCGGGAATCTTGAACTTAAATGAAATACATATGGGTTTTTCAAGGGGAATTAAATGAAATGTGTAAGTTTTTGGTTAATAGGGAAGTATTTCCAATTATAAATAATTATTAATCGTATGAAAATTGTTGGGTTTCTATGTCACTAAACATTATTGGAGGGGATTTTGCTTGTGATATTAAAGGTGAATTAGGGTGAAATTAAAATAAGTTTTTTGTGGTTAAAAAGTGCAGTTAAGTAGTAATATGATGAATGACCATTTTCAACTAAATGTTTGGTTTAGTAAGGATAAATAATTTATGGATATTTTTTATGATATTCAATATAGGGAGTCAACATGGAAAAGGTGATAGTTTGGCTCCCGTATGTTTTAGAAAATTGATATCTCTTTGTCCATAAACATTAGGGGTTGAAAAATAACATAGGTTCTAGAGTTAAGTTTGTTCCAACTTAGTTATATCTTGAACCAAAAATTGTTGTTGACCTCATGGATATGATTGGCATTTGGTGGCTTGCAGGGTAGTCTTGTTATGAAATAAATGGATGTACTAGGTTAGGTAGGAGGAACCATTTCGGTGGAACTTGGCCATAAAGGGGACATCTATCTTTGCATAGTTTTTTAAGAGCAAATACACCTAGTTGATTATGATTGTAAGGACATCACTAATTTAGAATCTAGGCTAGTGTGCAGACACTGACCAAAGAGTGATTAGTCAAACCCACAAAAGTATTATAGGTGCTTCTAGAGAAGTAGGTGTTTTTGTGCTCTCATAGATGTTCCCCTAAGCTTTCCAACCATCTTTGTGCTCAAGGTGTTACCAGACTTCATTGGGTTTATGTGTTCCCTTCGGAGTTGTTCACAGCTGGCAGATGGAAAAGCGCCCATGATTTGGGCTTGCAGGGTTCTTTTGTTGTGGAGTGGGACAGTTTCACCAAATCCTTCATTGTCAGTGGTATTACACTATCTAAGGAGGATGATTCTTTTGAATGGGCCTACAACTCCTCATACGAGCATGTCACAACTCGCCATGCCTATTGTGCTATATCAGAAAGCTACCCTTTGCAAAGGGTTAGTTGGTGGCATTCAAAATTATGGTATTGGCCTATTTCCCCTAAACTAAAATGTTTTATGTGGCTTTCCTTAGAGAACCGTATACAAACTTGGGACTGCCTATTGCGGAAAAGTTTTCATGGCCCAAATGTATGTGTTCTTTGCACAAAAGATTCAGAAATTGTCAATCTTTTATTTTTTAATTGTACCTTTTCCAAGTCCCTTTGAAATCGCATTTTAGAAGAGTCAAATATTCATAGTAAAAAAATACTTGTTTAATTTTATTTTAGAAAATGTTGCGGAGAAGTACCCAAAACACAAATATTTTGGGTATGATGATGGGTGAGGTCAAATCTCAAAAAGGTCTCGTGATTGAGACCCATGTTCAACTCTGGTACAGTTATAGTTGAGACCCATGTTCGAATCCCAAACCTATACAAACATGTTTGATAACATGTTTACTATAATTAACTCAAAAGAAACAGTTGGCCCACCTTAGGAAGAACAAATTATGTTTTTTTTTTCCAAACATGTAAGTTGATATATTACAGTTTAATGAATATGTTTTCCTATTATCATATATGGTTTTATACTTTATGAAAAAAATCACCAAGACTTCACAATGTTTTATAACTTAGTAAAAGATTCACCAAGACTTTACAAAGTTTTATTATTCAGTGCTAAGGCATACTAGAGTGCCAGGGAAGCATGCGGCCAAGATGTGCGAGGTGCCACGGTATGCCAACGCGTGCTAGGAAGTGTTAGGGGGTGTAGGGAAAACACAAGGGACCACTAGGTCAAATTAATGCATGGAAATTAATGAATAAGAGTTTGTGACAGGAAGTGTCAGTGAGTTCCAAGTGTGCTAAGGAGGGAGTGGCAAGGTATGCTAGGTAGTGATAATGCATGCTAGAGGCTAGGGAAACATGCCAAGATGTGCCAAGCGTTAGCGTGTGCCAATGCATGCTAGGGAGTGTTAGGGAGTGCCAGGGAAACACAAGGGAGCACTAGTTTCAAATGTATGGAAATGAATGAATAAGAGTGTGTTATAGGGAGTATCAACGAGTTCTATGTGTGCTAATGAGGGAGTGACAAGGTATGCTAGGTAGTGCCAAGGAATGCTAGAGTGTCAGGGAGACATTCCCAAATGTGCCAGGTGCCAGGGTGTGTCAATGTGTTCCAGGGAGTGTTAGGGAGTGCCATGGAAACACAAGGGAGAACTAGTTCAAAATGCATGGAAATGAATGAATAAGAGTGTGTGATAGGGAGTGTCAGTGAGTTTCAGGTGTGTTAAGGAGGTAGTGATGAGGTTATATTCTAGATAGTGCCAAGGCATGCTAAAGTTCCAGGGCATGTCAGGGAGTGGTAGTGTGTGTGAGGGAGTGCCAAAGCATGCCAAGGAACAACACATGCCACATAGTGCCAAGGGATTGTTAGATGTACCAAGTGTTATGGCATGTCAACATGTAAACTATGTTGCTTAGTTGTTTTATGACCACCGTTGGATGTGAGCCTTGACTCGGCAACTTGTAACTTGTTAAGTGGGATAAGTTGAAATTGGACATGAGTAGCCTAAGATGAGTTATAATAAGTTCTTAGGTGAACACAACACAGTATAGTTGTAGTAACCATAACTTGGTCAAGCTGTTGTAGTCGAGGCAAGAATTGGTTGGGTTCCCAAGTCCCAAAAAAGTTAAGGGTAGTTGTGAGGGCATGATAGCTAAGGAGTGTTAGGGCATGCAAAGGAATGAAAAGGCATGCTAACACATGTTGAATAGTGTTAATGCATATTGAGGAGTGTTAGGGAGTGCCAAAACATCAGAAGGGAGTACTACATCAAAATGCATGGAAATGAACAAATAAGAGTGTGTGCTAAGGAGTGTCAACGAATTCTAGGTGTCTCAAGGGTAAAGTGTGTTAGGACAAGGTCAAAATAGGACTTGTAGGAGGCAAGCCTATGGTTACGATAAGGGGTTGGAAAAAGTAATTTCAACCAAGGCATGCTAGAGTGCCAAGGCATGTCAAGGAGTGTTAGGGTGTGTTAGGGAGTGCCAAAGCATGCCAAGGAATGCAAGGGATGCTAACACGCGCCACATAGTGCCAATGGATTGTTAGACGTGTCAGGTGTTATGGCATGTCAAGATGTAAACTATGTTGCTTAGTTTTTTTATGGCCACAGTTGGACGTGATCCTTGACTTGGTAAATTGTTAAGTGGGATGAGTTGAGATTGGACATGAGTAGCCTAAGATGAGTTATAGGCAGTTCTCAAGTGAATAAGGCATAGTCTAGTTGTAGTAACTATAACTTGGTCAAGTTGTTGTAGTTGAGGCAGGACTTGGTTGGGTTCCCATGTCTAAAAAAAAGTAAGGTTAGTTGTGAGGGTATGATAGCTAAGGAGTGTCAGGGAATGCCAAGGAATGAAAAGGCATGCCAACACATGTTGGAGAGTGTCAATGCATGTTGAGGAGTGTTAGGGAGTGCTAGGGGAACACAAAGTATAACTAGGTCAAAATGCTTGGAAATGAACGAATAAGAGTGTGTGCCAACGACTGTCAGTGAATTCTAGGCATCCCAAGGATGAAGTGTTTTAGGAGAAGCTCATAATAGAACTTGCAAGAGGCAAGCTTATGGTTGTGATAAGGCATGGGAAAAGTAGTTTTATAGAAACAAATACTTTGGGTTGGGCACAACATTATTTTTCAATGACTTGGTTGAGTTCCCAAGTCGAAAAAAATGCTATCTACGAGGGCATGACAACTAAGGAGTGCCAAGGTGTTCCAGGGAATGCCTGGAAGTACTAACACATGCTAGACAATTCCAAGGCATGTTAGGTGTGCCAAGACATGCCAAGGGCTAAGGCATGCCAAGATGTGCCAAGTGTTAGGGTGTGGCACCAATGCATTTTAGGTTGTGTTAGAGCCAAGTGCTAGGGAAACACAAGGGAGCACTAGTTTCAAATGCATGGAAATGAATGAATAAGAGTGTGATGGGGAGTGTCAACCAGTTCTAGGTGTGTTAGGTGTCAAGGAGTGATAGGATGTGCTAGGGAGTGCCAAAGCATGCTAAGGAATGTAGGGAATGCTAACATGTGCCACATAGTGCCAAGTGATTGTTAGATGTTCCAGGTGTTATGGAATGTCAAGATGTAAACTATGTTGTTTAGTTGTTTTACGACCTTGGTTGGATGTGAGCCTTGTCTTCGTAACTTGTTAAGTTGTATGATTTGAGATTCGACATGAGTATCCTAATATGAGTTATAGGAAGTTCTTGGGTGAACAAGGAATAGTCTAGTTGTAGTAACTGTAACTTGGTCAAGTTGTTGTAGACGATGCAGGATTTGGTTGGGTTCCCAAGTTGCAAAAAAAGTAAGGCTAGTTGTGATGGCATGATAACTAAGTAGTGTCAGGGTGTGCCAAGGAATGAAAAGGTGTGCTAAAAAATGCTAGACAATGTCAATGCATGTCGAGGAGTGTTGGGGAGTGTTAGGGCACCACAAGGGAGAACTAGGTCAAAATTCATGGAAATGAACAAATAAGATTGTGTGTCAGGGAGTGTTAGTAAATTCCAAGTGTCCCAAGGACGAAGTGTGTTGGGAGAATTTTAGAATAGGACTTGTAGGAGGAAAGCCTACAATTGCGATAAGGGGATAGACAAAATCAATTTCAGACAAAGGGAGACTTTGGGTGTGGCGCCAACACATGCTAGGGAGTGTTAGGGCCAAGTTCCAGGGAAACACAAGGGAGAAATAGTTTCAAATGCATGGAAATGAATGAATAAGAGTGTGACAAAGAGTGTTAGCTAGTGAGTACAAGGTGTGTTATGTGTCAAGGAGTGTTAGGGAGTGCCAAAGCATGCCAAGAAATGTAGGGGATGCTAACACATGCTACATAGTGCCAAGGGATTATTAGGCATGCCAGATGTTATGGCATGTCAAGATGTAAAATTTGTTGCTTAGTTGTTTAATTTTACGACCACAGTTGGATGTGAGCCTTGTCTTCGTAACTTGTTAAGTTGGATAAGTTGAAATTATACATGAGTAGCCTAAGATGAGTTATAGGAAGTTCTTAGGTGAACAAGGCATAGTCTAGTTATAGTAATTGTAACTTGGTAAAGCTGTTGTTATAGTTGAGGTAAGATTTTGTTGGGTTCCCATGTTGCAAAAAATGTAAGGGTAGTTGTGAGGGCATGATAGCTAAGGAATGAAAAGGCATGCTAACACATTCCAGATAGATTTATGGTCTGATGGTTTGATTTAATTTTATGGTGTTATTTTTATTGTCTGCTTTGCACAACACTATTTTTCCTAGTTTGGAACATTATAGTCAGCGAGTTCCAGGTGTGCTAAGGAGGAAGTGACAAGGTATGTTATGCATTGCTGCCAAGGCATGCTAGAGTGCTAGGGAAGCATACCAAGATGTGTGTTTAGTCAATTTAATGTTCTTAAATTGTAAGCATAAATTATCGACCAGGGCAGGTAAACTGATGAAGTACAAGTGCATTGTATGTGCTAGAAGTTGTTTATGTCATTAAGGTGATTATGTTATTGTTATCTAAATTAATGTCAAACTCTAGAATCAGTATTGAGATGATGTTACTATCTATACTAGGATGTTATTTTTAAGATTTGTTAATTTATTACTCTAAATGATATCTCTAGAGTTAGTTCTAATTGAGTTGAGCTTTTTAGAATGGTTGAATAATGATCTTAACTCTTTTCAATGAATATATTAAGTTAATATACTTTTCAACTTATTAATTGTTTTTGGATATTTATGCTGCGGCTAAACAAAGCTAATTATGAAAGCATGAAATGATATAAAGGAGATCCTATTTTATCAACTTAAAAGGTGAAATGTGCTTGAGTTCAGATGTTGAGAAAGACTGTCACTCTTATCTATTGTAACTTCATTCTGTTGGACACCTAATCCTCAATGGGTTAGTGTGGAAGCCGAATGGACAAAAGGAGTCCAAGAGACCTTGGGATGTGAAACCCAAGGGTCACATATTGTACTATAAATGTATACCTTTTGTAAATAAAAATCATACTCTCATGATTTATCATTCATATTGTTCTTGCTCCCATGTGTGTTTAACATGGTATCAGAGCAGGCGTATTCCTGCCCTGCATAAATTCTTTGAACCATTTGTTTTATGGTTTCTGCCATCACTTATGAATATTTTCTCAGCTAGAATTTAGCTGCCACCTCTTGCATATACCTGCGCTGCTCCTCCATATTCCTTTATCTGCGTTCTGTCTGCCTGACCAGCGCTGTCCAAGATACGCTCTGTGCGCTCTCTATAACCGTTTTCTGCCATTACTGATGCTGCGCCACTCTGTCTACCATAATTATTTTTGCCTGATATCAATGCCTGATATATCTTTTTGAACGCTGCCTGATATATCTTTTTGAACGCTGCTTGCTCTTTCAAATAATATTTGAACGCTGATATGGTAATTAAGTTTTGTACCCTATTCTATTGAACGCTATGGAGCAGTCGTCTAGCCAATTATCAGTTTGGAGTCCCCTTCCCCTGTAATCTCGACATTTTTTAAAATGAAAATAGCGAAGTTTTTGTAAAGCTACAAATTCTGCTCTATGGTTTGAATTAGCGAGGCCATTACCAGAGTTCTAATTTTTTACAAGAAATCGTTCCAATGCCCCTTGCACTATACGGTATTTTACTGTTCTATTGAGTGCCAACCTTGTTTTCAAATCGCGGTTGATAGGAGATTCCAATGTTCCTCGCACTATAGGATATTTTACTGTTCCATTGAGTGCCAACCTTGTTTTCAAATCATGGTTGATAAGAGATGATGATGCATAAAATTGTTGTAAAAACTGTGTTGGTCTTTTAGGGAATGACTTGACATTACCTTCTTCCACAACAAAGCTACCGCTACCCATCTGCGTCTTAGTCATGGGCCCCGTGGGTCTTGAGGTATGACAAACCATCACAGGCATGTGCATAATAATGCTGTTATTGGTCGATATCGAATAGAATTTGGGTTTATACATATGCCTGTTGAATATTAACGCTGTGCGTTTGATATGGTATCTATGTTGAATGCAAATGGTATGCGGTATATGTTGAACTGAGCTGGTATATGCGTTGAACTGACTTTGGTATTCTTTTGATTTGGCTGAGAAGAGCTTTGGTATACAGCACTTTGGTATACAACGCTTGCATTCACTTGGTATATGCGTTGAACTAACATGGAAGGGTCTCTACGTTTGAATATATGGTATATGGCATATGGTATTTAAATCTCATTTTAAATTGATCCCACAACAGCCGCATAGTCACAGTTATGTGGAGTCCAGCAAAGTGTTGAATTTTTGAAGGGCTGTTGTGAGAAGTCAGAACAGTAAGCGCTGGAGAATTCAATGTATGATAGCATTGAATGCTGAGTTGATAATGCGTGTTGCGAGTTTGAATAAGGAGAGGTAAGTTTATTGTGTTGGTATTCGATTTTAATCAGAGTCTGGTTGAAATCGATCAGTGTTTTAAACTGATCTGCGTTTTCCAGAGTCTTGAATCGATTCAATTTGTGTTGAGTTTGGAGGATAAAATGTTGATTTAAAACATTCACATGGTTGGATAGTATAATAAGCATGGGCATTTGATTTTATGAGCTTGATAAGCAGATTGGGAGAAGGCACATTTTTTAATATTTGGTGCAGAAATAATGAGCCAGAAGGCGCAGTCCAGAGATTGATTCAAATGGGTAAGATATGATGGTGGTTGCATAAAGTTATAATGCATGTAAATGATATATGATCATATTAAATTGCCAGACTCAGTCTTAACGCATAGGGCATTTGTTTAGTTGAAATTTGATTGTGAAATGAAATCTGATCTTAAAAGGCGCATGTACAAGATTGAACTTTGGATTGAATGATGTTTATCTGATATGAAAGCATGTAAACGGGGATTGGAAATGCAGATTGTAATTTGGGATGATGTGTATAAACACATGTGAATGTTGGTGATTAAAGAATGAGGGAATTAAGACATGGGTATGAATAAAGGAAGTATTCATAATTTTGATGCTTGAGACAATAAACTTAAAGGAATATCGTAAATTTTTATATTGAGGGAATCTTTCCAACCAGTTGAGCAAGAAGGTGTGTGAATCTTCAGCAGTTCGTTTGTCTCCTGACTTGGATATATCTGAAGAAATGTTGGTGTAGGTACTTCAAATAATTATTTTATTAATTTCGATACTTGCATTCGAAAGGAAGATAATCCATAAGGGTATTGCCTTTTGATAGCCATCATTTCTGCTTTGAAAGTGATTATGCTGGGGGATTTTTGGGAATGACAGAGTTCAATGTTCATAAGAATTGGGGACTGTTTATATTCTTTAAAGTTGCAGCAATTTGGCATTATTTAGGAGTTCAGTGGAAATTGTTTCAAGCCAAGACTATCCTTTGTAGATCGAATTGGTGTATTTTCTTAAAGGTTGTTCATATCAGAGATTGTTATTGAACTAGATTGAAGTTGTTGCCAGGACAAGTTCCCTTGGATTCAAGGCTGGTACAGGAAAATATCTTTTTGAGGCCTAAATTGCTTGTAGCTTTGTTGGAAGTTAAATTCTCACGTGAATTGAAGAAAATTCATTTTTGAATGAGGAGTCTGTTTTCCGGATATCACCATTCTTTGTGTGTTGAATCTATTGCAAGCTGATTGATTTGAAGTTGTTGCCATAAGTTTATATAAAAGAGAAATTGGTGTCCATCTTTTCCTCATTGTTTTACTATTTTTTGAGGTTAAAAATGGCTCCAATTGGTGCAATATTAGAGTTAGTGGACAATCTAATACTCTCTACTATGGATAATATAGTCAAAATCAGCATGAATTTTCTCTCAGAAATTCAGACATGTCTACAAAATGCACAGGAAAAGATTGATTTTTTGCAGCTTGAATCACAGCTACAGCAAGAAGAGCTACATCAAAATAGACATCATTCTGAACCTGTTTTTGTTCAGAACATTGAGACAACCACCCATCAGCAGCAAGTCAATGATGTTATAGTTGGTTCAGATTTAGTACTCCATAAAACAACAGTTGTACATGCAGATGCAAAAACTCAGTCTGCACTTCCCAAGCCCATCATCAGACCTTGGGAACAGCTTGTCCACAACAAGCACAGAACTGGTCTTGGATATGACAAGGACTTGTCCTTTCATATTCCAGACTACGCCAAGCCCATTCAGTTTCAGAGTGCTGGATTCATTCATGACAGTTCAGCTGCTCTTCATGACAGTTCACCTCCAGCTGTTCCAGACTCTGCCTCTCTTCCACAACAACAACAACAACATATTGTGAAATGCCAACACTGTGACCGAGTTGGCCATCTGAAAGATCACTGTTTTGATCTTCATCCATGTAAGCACTATCATAAAACCAACCATTCTTCACACAGATGCTTCAAAAACAAACGTCCTACAAGAACAAAGATTCATCTTGGATGGATCCCTTCTTGGAAATGGGCATCAACAGCCAAGAAGATATTCTAGTCACATGTTAGAACTTGTTCCAGAGTATTGAACAGTCTTGCAGTTGAGTTTCCTCCATCATCTCACCTTGTATCTGACATGGGGGGAAATGATGGTCATCTACAAGCTTCAAAGTCACATCAAGCGAGCCTGAGCCACAACCTGCCACACCAGTTTCAGAGTTGTAGCCAGAGACAAAGATGCCCGTGAACATGCCTTCAGTTGGCAATTTGGGACACTTCCTCTAGCAGAAGACTTCAGCTTCTTGCCAGTTTTGGAAGAATTCCCGAGGATGAAGTGGTTTAGAAGGAGTTCAGAATAGGACTTGCAGGAGGCAAGCCTATGGTTGTGATAAGGCATGGACAAAGCAATTTCAGAGAAAGGGAGACTTTGGGTTGGGCACAATATTGTTTTTCTAATGAATTGGTTGGGTTCCCAAGTCGCAAAAAAAGTAAGGTTATCTGTGAGGGTGTTAGTGTCAGTCAGTTCAGTCTGTCACCAGTGATCAAATATGCTCTTACAAGGTGTTGTTAGGGTGTTAAGTCAAATTTTTGTCATTTCAGTGAGTCTTCAAATAAAAATTTGGTCACTGGCTAGTGTGTCTAGGGCTATTTCCACTCTCTCAAGAATTTCATATGCCGATCACTTTCATCACTCAGTTGAGTCTACCATCATGAAAACATCATTAATATCACTTTAGTCACATCATCATGGTCTCCGTTCAGCTCAGTGTCACCATTAGGTCATTAGGGTTAAGGTCACAAAATCAGTGATTTCATGTATAAATCTGGCAAATGAGGAGTAGCAATAGGTAAATTTGTTCAATAACACTTGATTTCAAATGTAATTTATGTTTTTAGATGTAATAATGTTCCTAAGGTTCTAAAGTTACAAGAATAGGTCCTAAGGCTACAAAACTAAAAAAGAAAGTGAATTGGTGAGGTGGGCCATCCTACCTCATTAATCACTTAGACACCAAAAGAAAATTATAAAATCACATGGAGGAGCTCATTCACACTCATTTTCACTTGTCTACAATCCTATCATTAAGCTCCTCCCTCTCCTTTGCAAAAAATTGTGATTCCATAGCCCTCACTGGCAAAAATTGACTCTCGTTGCGCATAGAGAGCCTTCGTTGCGCACTTGGACAGCATGCTGCGCACAGGAAGGCTTCACTACTCACGAGGCAGAGTTGTCCAAAATTATTGTTTGACCACCAAAATTCATTTTTCAAAGCTCCTCTTCAGTCATTTCATCCTCCAGGATCTATAACAAGTAAGTTTAATCATTTTCATGCCCTCATTTGCCTCATATGTCAAGAAATTGATCAAATACTTCTTCTTCTAGGGTTTACATGATTTTCATGGTTTTGATCCTCAAATGATGAGTTTCTACCCTAAACCCTAGATTCATTGTCCCTACACCTTTGTTTGCAGCTAATACACCATTTCCATCCATCACAAATCCTTATCCCCTCATTTTCTATCACTTTCCTCTAAACCCTAATCTACCATATCTCTTTCTAGTATAGGCCTGTGTTTTGGCCTTTTCCACCCCCTCCCCTCACTCATTTCCCAAAATTACTTTTTCCCCTACTCATTGACATCATCCCCTACCCTCCTAAATTTCCTTACAAATTTAGGCAACTCCTAAGTCCATCATACCACCTCATTCCCTCACTGCAACAAATTTCACTGTTTTTGCTTGCCTTTCACCTAGGGTTTGAAGTATGGAGCCTGACTCATCACCATCAGAGAAGAGGAAGTACAACAAGGGGGGAAAGATACTAAGGTTTGAGCCCTATAATTGCAATGAAATCACCTCCTCCCCATTTGTCATGAAATTCCTTGAAGATGTCAATTGTTTAGGGTTTTGTCAAAGAGTGCAGGAAGTGGCTGGTTACCATGAGCATCTCACAGGTATATTTTCCCTCACCTTGAAGGAAGAAAAGATCACCATTGCAGGGACTAATTTCATATTTTCAGTGGATGACATCTCTCAAGCTACAGGCATACCAAACCATGGTGAAAACTGGTTCAAAGGCATGAACCTAGACCTAGAAGAGTACAAACCCTACTTGAAATCACAATACAAAGGAGATCACTCACATGTTTTCCCATCAGATACTTGTTGGAGAGATATGAACCATTGACGAAGGCTGTCATGAATTTCTTCACATGTGAGGGCAGATTTTCTAGGCTATATCAATACCACATAAGACTGCTCATGCACTTTACAGCTACCAAGTCTCTAAATTTGTCCAGCTACTTGTATAGGAGCCTAACCAAAATGTCTAAAAGGGCGCAATTGAAAGGAAAAGTACATTATCCCAGCCTATTTCACCATAGCTTGATAAAGGTTATAGTACTCCATCAGTTGAAAGAGAAGAACATGACATGGGACACCTTCATTGAGGCAACCTTGAAAACACATATAACCACTTCACCAAGCCAGCACCAAACCATGATGTTAGTACAACCCATGGAGGTGGGGTCATCAAGCAAACATGATGAGGTTTCCAAGGCACCTAGGCCTGAGGTGACCTAGACACATCAGAGAGGAAAAAGCCTTGTGTTTTCTCCTCAAATTGAGGAAGGGGCCAAGCCTACTACATCAGCAGAACATGGATCACCATCACATCATGAGGCTTCTTTGCATGATGAGGAGCCCATTGAGAATGAATTTGACCTAGTTGACTTGGAGGCACATGATGAGCATCAAAACTTGCAACAATTCATCAAAGAGAAGGATTCTCAGATCATGGAGATCAGGGACAATTTTGAAAGGGCCAAATTCATCATTTCATTCCTTGAGAAAGAAAACAATCAACTTAAGGCAAAACAACTAGTCATGGAGAAAGAGCAATTCAAAGCCAAGAAATAAGAGATGAAAGGAAAGGTAGTGGTGGACCATGAGGACATTGAGAAGCATGAAGGACATGTGGCAAGGAAGAGACCAAGGACAATGGGTCTTAGGAAGGCACTTCAGAGCGAAAGAGAACAAAAGCCACCAATGGAAGAATTGACCTTTGAAGAGAGGATTGCCATGGAAATAAATGAGGATAGGGATTTTTGGCTTGACAAAGTCAATTTCCACCTTGAGAAACTCCTTGACAAGGCCAATAGGGATAACAAGTTGCAAAATAAAATGGCCATCCATTATTACACAAGGAATCAGGTTGCCAAGGTCAAAATCAAGCAGTTGAAGGAAAAACTCAAGGAAACCCTAATCAACCAAGAGGAGAAGGGTAAGTTAGATTTCCTTGCTAATGCATCCATGATTGCATAACATACCTCATTAGGCATCTCTAGCAAACTTGCAATTTTTGGGCAAGTTTTTGTCTAGGAGCGTAGCAAGCTCATGCTGTGCTTCTTCCTCAGGGCTCCAAATTATTGAAGATCATAATTTTTGGAAAGATTATGAGCCCGTCCAAAAAAAAATTTGGCCACTTTCCTATTCCGGGGCTCAGTTTTTGAGAAATTTGCAAAAAAGAGGCCAAAAATCACCTTTATGCCCCTCTTTTTTCATTTTGTTGTGCACCTGGAGACACCCTGGGAGAATGTCCATATCTCAGCCAAAAATGGGTCATTTTGAGTGAACAAATACTTTAAAGACATATAACTCTCCCATATTTCTAGAAAATGATTCAGATAGGGATTTGGACTTTAGAAAAGCATTGAAAAATGGCCTCCAACCGCTCGCTGCACACCTGGAAATTTAAGAGTTTTTTGTAAATTTTTCACTGTGTAAATTTTTGTAATTCCTCCTTTGACTTTGGTAAAAGTCAAAAGGGTGAAGTAGATGAATGTGAGGGGTAAAATCAAATGTAAATAATGGGTGGTTAGTCTTTGTAAGTTGTTTTGATGTAAATTTGAGAGAGGTTGGAGTCAAAGTTAATTGTAGAAGTTGTTTTTAACTTCCCTAGACATTAGGGTTTGGTTAGAACACCTAATGGAATAGTTCCTAGAGTCATGGATTCAACCCCTGAGAGTGGGGAGATGTTGTTTTTGTCTTTATGTATCAGTTTCTCAATGATAGAATGGGTTGGATTTCAGAGGAGAGAACTATTGTAGCTTGTACTTGGACATTTTTTGGAAATCAAAGGACACAGTTTGCAACTATTATCTAGGAATTCATGTGCAGTAAGTTTGTGATGTTATTTTTTCTCTGTTATAGCTTTATATGAAATATATTCATCTTCTCTTTCCATTCATCAATTATTGAATGGTTTTCCTTACATTTTATAAACAAAATTCTTTGCATAAAGCTCTATTTTGATGGAAAAATCATTATGTGTTACTTTCTTTCTTGCTTAATGAATTCATGTTTCATGCTCATTAAGACCTTTTGCTTCTTCTAAACACTACACTACACCGAAAAACCCTAAGATCCATCACAAAATTAATGCTACCTTGCTCCTTTATATATTTGATGTTGTAACCCTTTGATCCTCTGACCTAGCTGCCTGGTTTTTCTCCCTTATCCAGCAACAAAACCCTAAATTTTCCAAAACCCACCTGAGCCTAGCTGTCTAGCCTAAAATCCTTTACATTCCAGTCATCTCTTAGTTATGATTTCATAAAGAAAGCCCTCTCTGGTTTGGTAGGTCTAGCTACCAAACTATAAGCTTGGTTTGTAGTTACCTCCATCGATCTCCTCATCAGCCTAGGACATTGTGGAGGATAACAGAGGGCATGACAACTAGGGAGTGCCAAGGTGTTATAGTGAATGTAAGGTTCCCAAGTCATGGAAAAATGTAATGCTAGTTGTGAGGTCATGAATGCCAAGGTGTGTTATGGAATGCTAGGGCATGCTAACATGTGCCAGATAGTACGAAGACATGTCAAACAAGCTAAGATGTGCCAAGTGCTAAGGCATGCTAAGATGTACAAGGGTGTGACAATGCATGCCAGGGATTTTCAAGGCAACAAAAGGGAGGAAAAAGTTAAACTACAAGGAAATGAGCACATAATAGCATTAATAAGTCATCAATTTACCTTTTCCATGAGGATCATGCTAGGCACACCAACACTAGGTGCCAATAGGTGCCAAGTGCCAAGTGTCAATGCATTCTAAGTGCCAAATCTTCCTCTGTTTCTTCTCATCTAGTTTCCAATAATTGATCTCAAATAACTTTAATATTAAACCATTCCAAAGCATACCAAGTCATCTCAACGCATGCCAAACATGCTAAGACTTGCCAAGTGCCAATGTGCGTCAGGGAGTGTGATGCATGCTATGAAGTGGAAGAGCACATCGAAGAGTGCTAAGGTGTGCTAAAGAGTGCCAATGCATGTTGAGGAGTGTTAGGGAGTACTAGGACAACACAAGGGAGCACTAGGTCAAAATGCATGGAAGTGAATGAATATGAGGGTGTGTCAGGGAGTGTCAATGAGTGCTAGCTGTCATGCCAAGGAGGGAGTGACAAGATATGCTAAGCATGGGTAAGGCATGCCAGGGAATATCAAGGAATGTCAATAAGTGCTAGAGTGTGCTAGGTAGTTTCAGGGTGTGCTAACATGTGCCAAATAGTGCCAAGGCATGCGGCCAGGTGCTAAGACATGCTAGGATGTGCATGGTGCCAAAGTATGCCAATATGCGTCAAGGAGTTTCAAGGAAAAAAAAGGAATAACCAAGCTAAAATGCAAGGAAATGAACACATAAGAGGGTTAATAAGTCGGGACTTTATCTTTTTCAAAAGGGGCATGCTAGGCACACTAATAATATGTTCCAATACATGCCAAGTGCCAATGTGTGCCAAGAGCTAATGTTTGTCAATGCAATATTATTCCAAGGTGTTCCAGGGCATGCTAGGGACTACAGGGCATGCCAACACATGATAGGGGAGTGTTGTGCTATGATAGGGCATGCCAACATGTGCTTGGGTGTCCTACTCATGGCAAGATGTTCTAGGTAGATGTTCCAAGTACAAAGATGTTCCAAGACATGCGAGGTGCCAAGGAATGTTAGTGTACTATTCCAAACCATGTTAAGGTGTGCCATGAGTGTTGAGGAGTGCTAGGTCTCTCTCATTAATATAATTGACAGAGCTTGATTATGTATTAAATAATATAGTTCCTACACACACTAGTGGAACTTTATTTAAAGGAAATTTGCTAGATAATAAACCTAATAGAGATGAATCATGTGTTGAATCATAGGAAAACTATATTATTATGACTTGAGGGAAATGATACACACTAATTAATTCTTAACAAATTGACTGACTATTATAACCACTATGACCTTGAACACATAATGAAAAAGACTCCACAACAATGGTCTTAAATCATTATCTTTAACAAAATATATAGTAACAAGTACGTAGCGTCATCAAAAACTCATTGGAATGATCAATGATGACGAACATTTTTTGATCGTCACCAAAAGTAACCAAAAATAGCATTGTTGAGGGTTAATAAAAGATCGTCACTAGAAGTGTCACCAAAAAGAGAATTAGTGATGAGCCTTTAACGACCCTCACCAAAAGTGTCACCAAAGAGAGAATTAGTGATGGGCCTTTAATGACCCTCACCAAAAGTGTCACTGAAAATGGCTTTGGTGACAAACCTTAAAGGACCATCACTATATACATTTACAACAATAATTTTTTAAAGACTGTCACCATATGCGACATTGGTCACAGACCTCAAAGGTCTGTCACAAGCATGAAGCGTCATCAAAAACTCGTTGGAATGATCAATGATGACGGAAAATTTTTGACCGTCACCAAAAGTAACCAAAAATATCATTGGTGATTGTCACTAGAAGTGTCACCAAAGAGAGAATTAATGATGGGCCTTTAACGACCCTCACCAAAAGTGTCACCAAAGAGAGAATTAGTGACGGGCCTTTAACGACCCTCACCAAAAGTGTCATTGAAAATGGCTTTGGTGACAAACCTTAAAGGACCATCACTATATACACTTACAACAACGTTTTTTTAAAGACCGTCACCATATGTGACATTGGTGATGGACCTTAAAGGTCTGTCATAGGCATGACCCTCACCAATGACCTTTTTTCTTGTAGTGCTATGTAATTTTTACTAAAAGATATCTCAACCTTCATGATATGGATCATACAATTTCTGAAATGTGGCTTCCTTGATCCATAATTTGTATATTGAAACATTTTATGTAGAAATCACATTATAATATTGAAGTTTACATGTTTTGAACCATCTAGTGTGGTTCAATATTCAAGATTAAATTGGAGAGTCTAATCATAGCAAAAGATTAAATAAACAAATCGATAAAGAGAGAATCCAAAGGTTTGAACAAAAGGTCAAATTATGAATAAAATATTATTAAATTTTTTAACATTCTTATGAATAAAATATTATTAAACTTTTAATGTTCATGAATAAATTAATTGATTAAAAAAATAATAATAAAAAATATAAATTAAATTGAAAATAGAAATAAAATATATCTCTATTTTTTATTATTATTTTTTTTAACCAATTAATTTATTCATGAACTTAAAAAGTTTAATAATACTTTATTCATAATAACTTTAAAAAAATTAACAATATTTTGTTCATAATTTCACTATTTTGTTCCAACTTTTGGATTCTGTTTTTATCACTTTGTTTATTTAATCTCTTGTACACTCCATCTTAGTCTCGACAATAAAGCATAGTGTGTGGTATTCCAAAATCATAATGTGATTTCTATCGAAAAAAAAGTTTCAATATACAAAATATGATAATTTTCTAAAAAATATAAAAAAAATATTGGAAAATAAATAAGCTAGATTCCCTACACCTTTCAAAGATTAAAGTTTAAATTTTGATTACCTTTTGAAAGTTGAAGTTCAAAATTCAATTTATTAATGGGAAGTGACAATTATAATGAATTTGAAATATATTAAATAAATATGCTTGATATCAAATTTCTGTGAGGTCCATATCCTTCCCACGACAAATCACCAAGGGCCCTACATATCCTTCCACCGTAGGAGGTCACTGAATGCATATAGGATTGTATCTGCTGAACTGACAATCAGAATCCTATATTGTGATCTTTCGAATAGAAATTCTGAATCTCCATCATAACCTTGCATCACAATCTCAATCAATAATAAAGTTTCACTCCATACTCAACCATTTCAGTAAATATATCTATACATTTACAGAAGAGAGTCCATACATTGCCCAAGGAAGCTGCCATGGATGATAGTGGTAACCACAAATATCCACATTACAATTCCTCTAAAGACCAAATAGTAGATATCTCCCGAACGGGTATTGTCTCCCTTCATTATTTTTCTCCATGCTTTCTTTCAATGATTTTATATCATTAGCTTAGACTTTGGCCTTTTCGAGGTCAATAATCTATTATTTGTCTGGTTGGGGTTTAGTAGTTTGGTCACAGTGATGCAATGAAAATCGTCGAGATTCTAATGTAAAATCTTCACGTGAAAGAAGGTGTTTCATCTTTCCAATGGGTTTCTTTCATTTATATGTATATGCAACTCGATTCTAATGTAAAATCCTCTCATGAAAGAAGGTGTTTCAACTTTACGATGGGTTTCTTTCATTTATATGTATATGCCATAAGTAAATAAATGAAATAACCATGAGATGAACGAGTCATTTAACCATGCTTATAACAAGTATAAAACCATGTAAATATCAGAGATAAGACAATCATTAAATCCACATATAAAACGAGTTCAAAAGTAAGAGAACTTAGCTTTTATTAATCATAGGCAAATTCGACTAGGTTTAGTACTTCCAATTACCACCCAACCATAGACATGGCTGAACCAAATCTCTCTTTCATCCAATCACCCCCTTTCCATATTCCAAGCATGAATGTGGGATCTCATAGAACAACCAATACAAGAACAACCAAGGGAATCCAGAGGTTAAACTAGCTCCACCCTCATCAAACTGTGATCACACCAAAATTAGTGCTCTGATCACAACCGAACCGAACATGGAATGCCATCCACAATCCATCATTGTCCTTGAGGAATTTTTTGTCTCCTTGTCTATCAAGATTTACCACAATCCAAAAAGGATCAATAAGCCCTAAATCGAGACTAGTATCTAAGGCTTTACCACAATCCAAACCTAGATCACTAGGCCCTAAACTCATACATCTCTCTCAAGATTTACTGTGTATCTCGCCAAAACTGGTCAAGGAATTCCTAGGCCTTAAGGAATGGAATTTGAGACCACCTTTTCCCCAAATTCTAAAATCCATCCGACAAACCAAAGCGCAAAAACCGAAATAAACATCCCAACACCATGGCATCTAGAAAAAAAAGAGAGGCAAGGCTAGGATAAAAACCATTGTCATAACCCAACAAAACCATGTTAATGACAACAAGAGAACTATACACCAACATGCGAATCCATGCTTGTCCAAACTAGTTAGGAAATATCACATGAAAAAGGTTACCTACATGTATTCCTACTGAAACTGCTTGATCCTGCTTTCCTTGATCCTATCTTGCTTTTCCTTTCCTTTCTCCAAAGCTAGAATGCTCTAAGAAATCTCTAAGTGACCAAGAGTGAGAGAGGGAGAGAATAATAATAGTGCTCCAACACTTAACTAAAAAAATGTTAGCAAAAGATTCACACTCACAAAATCTTCTCTACTGATCCTTAGAAGCCTTTTTATGAACGAGGCCACTAATTTCTTCATTTTCCATTAGTTTCCTTTAATTTACTCCTCACATGCAACCTTTGACCTTTTACCTTCATTTTCTCGTAATTTCCTTTATTTTCATAAATAAATGTGCCAAAATGGCTTTTTTCCTTTTTAAAGCCTGTGCCTTAGCCTTTGCCAATTTTCCTTAGCCAAAACACACATCCAATGATGCCGACTAGGATATCTTTTCCCAACATTCATCTTGGAATAAGTGTCCCTTACCCGTGGTCTTATTTTTCCTTTATTAACTTTTATTACATGAACTTTTCACTAGGGCTATTACAAAACCCTCCCCCTTGGGGAACATCGTCCTCAATGTTAAACCACACCATGACCTCAACAAAACCATTGAAAAGAAAACATACTGCCCATGGAGCTTTATAACTTAGCTCATTGTAGTATTTACAATGAAAGACCTGCTCAAAAGCAAAACATCATGACAACATGATGTAGAAGATCTTGTAGATTCACAAGCTAATGCAATTTGCTAAAGCAAGAGACAAGAATCTACTTCTACTCTTTACAACGAAAGCCCATAAACATCAAGAAAATAATAATCAATAGAGGAAGAGAATAAAAGGCACATAACACACTAAATATCTGGGGAAAGCCACAGATCAAAACCCCACTATTTGTTTTGTATTAATCCAGAAAATCAAGATGAAATTACAATGCTTGTTCTCTCTAGAAAAATCCCAACACTTGGAAAATTCAATCTCCAACTCATAAGCAAGATCAAGGCCAAAGCTTAGCCTCTTCACAAGCTCTCCAAGTCTCTATTCCAATGTGTAATTCCTATGAAGGATAAATTGTATTTAAAGGGAAATAAAGCCTCTAAAAATAGCGCAATCTGTCAAATATCAGTTCATGATTGCATGCACTATCAGTGCAACTCAGAAAAATCTAAAAAAAATAGTACATTGTCCCTACACTCTAGTCTCAATTGGGTCTTTCTCAGAATCGACATGCATGAGTTTCCGATGAGTAAATATTCAGTTAGCTAGAGTACCACTGTTGGAGTTCATTACTATCACCACTGAATGTTAACTCACTATTAGTTCTCTCAATAAATTTGAGACTAATTTAACTGAACTGACTCAGGAAACTGAGTCTTCTATTTTACAACTAGCAATTAACTCATACTGGACTCCTACAAAGTAGGGAGAACATATACATTCCTTCCAAAAGACTTCCAACTCGAAATTCATAAGTTAAGTAGGTTTAATAAACTTAATTTAACTATTTTAAGTTGCTATGAGAATAGAATTCGAATTTAATTCAAGGACAAATTAAATTGGAATTTCTTGTTGTCATTTCTCAATGCTCCCTCTCAACAAGAAAGGGATTATCAACTACCCCGATCCTGTCTCTGTGAAACTCGAATTTACATCTTGACAATGCCTTTGTCAAGATGTTAGCATCTTGCTCCTCCGTGGGAATGTAATCTAACAACATGATCCGCCTCAATACACAATCTCTGAGATGATGATACCAGATATCAATATGCTTGGACCGATCATGAAATACTGGATTTTCAGAGAGTTTGATACAACTCTGATTATCACAATAAATCACTGTCAGATCCATTTGTTAACCAAACAAACCAACCAGGATCTTCCTCATCTAGATAGCCTCACATGCTGCCTGACTTGCAGTCATGTACTCTGCCTCTACTGAACTGAGTGCAACCGTTCTCCATTTCTTTCTTTACCATGAAATTGTCACTGACCTAATAATAAAGATCCCTCCTGATGTGCTCTTCATGTCTGATGGACTCCCTACCCAATCTGCATCGGTGAAGCCTTGGAGCTTCACTCCCTCTGTCCGTGTGTACCATAACCCAAACTGAGTAGTGCCTTTGAGGTATCTCAATACATGCTTTTCCACATTCCAATACAGCTTGGTAGGCTTAACCATATTTTGACTAAGCTGGTTAACTGCATAGCACATATCCAATCATGTGTTCACCAAGTACATGAGTGAACCCACAAGCTGCCTATAAATAGTAGCTTCCACTACTTCCCTTGAAGTAGCATCCTCCTTCCTCCAGTTACTAGCTAGAGGTGTCTCCATGGGTTTATTGCTCTCCATGTGGAATCTCTTGAGTATCTTGTTGGCATACTTGCCCTGATATACAAGAAACTCCCCATCTCCCTGCCATACCTCCATGCCAAGAAATTAATGCATGAGCCCCATGTCCTTCATCGTAAACTCTCTTGCAAGGTCCTCCTTGCAAGATTTGATGAGCTTCTCATCAACTGTTAGTATGATATCATCTACATAAAGTAAAATGATCAACAACTTACCTTCCACCACTATGTGATACAGGTTTGCATCCGCTTCACTCTTCGTGAAGCCCAACTTAGTGAAGTAGTTATCTATCATGGTGTACCAAGCATGGGATGCTTGCTTCAACCCATACAACACTCTCTTGAGTTGACACAAACGTAACTCATCCAAGGTTTCAAAACCTTCGGGCTGCTCTATGTACACCTCTTCCTCAATCATGCCATTGAGGAAGGAAGTCTTCACATCCATCTGATGGATCTTCCAACCCATCTGTGCTGATAATGCCAAAATAGAGTTGATTGACGAGTACCTTGCAACAGGAGCAAAGGTCTCATCATAGTCAATCCCCTCTAGTAGTGAAAAGCTACATGCCACAAATCTGGCCATATGCTTCTCCACACTACCATCTGCAGCTTGCTTTACCTTGTAAAGACAACAGGATCTCACAATTGACTTGTCCTTCGGTCTCGGGACCACATCCTAAACATTGTTTCCAACTATGGAGTCATACTCCTCCACCATCATATCAACCGAAACTGGCTGCTGGACTACTTCCTGAAAGGAAGATGGCTCTATCACAACACATGCACCCATAAGTGCCATGTACCCAGTGCACCTCTCTAGTGACCTCCTCTGTCTGCGTTGAGAAGAGGGTGCTCCCACATTCTCCCATGCATCATCCAACAATTTGTCAGCCTCTCTAGTGCGCTTTCTTCCCTCTCTAGAACTATTTGCCTTTGTGGATGTCTCCACTCTCTAAACCTTTGCATGTGGCCACTCCACATCGATCTGAGGCCCCTCAGCCTTAGGAGCTAAAAGCTCCTCATCCGCATGTATCTCAAGCTCCCTCTTAAGGGATACTTGCATAGCCTTCTCCTCATCGAACTTGATATCCTTGTGAACCACTGTCATCCAATAGGTCGGCATGTAAACCTGATAGTTGTGGGGTGTATCACTATACCCCATAAAGATCCCCAACTCTTCTATTGGCTCAAGCTTCTTCCGTTCATCTTTGGTCACATGGAAATAAACCGATGACCCAAAAATCCTGAAGTGACAAAAATCTGGCCTCTTACCTGAATAAGCCTCCTCTGGTGTCTTCATCTCAAGTATCTGATGTGGGCTACGGTTCTAAGCATAAATTGCTATGTTGCATGCCTCAGCCCACAAGTGTAGTGGTACGCCTTGATCATGCAGCATCGCCCTTGTTGCCCCTACTATGCGCCTGTTCTTCCTCTCGAAAACCCCATTTTGTTGAGGGTTATGGGGTGCCGTCAACTCTCGTTTAATCCCTTCCATTGCACAAAAGTTCTTAAACTCATTGGAGACACACTCACCATTGTTATCACTCTGTACAGATTTAACCTTCTTTCTAGAATCTTTCTCTACCAAATCTTTGAACTCACAAAACTTTGTGAAAGTTTGATCCTTTTTCTACATAAATAATACCCAACATTTACGAGAATATTCATCAACAAATATAACATAATACCTGTGTTTGGCCATGGATGTTGTCGAGAATGGTCCACACACATATGAATGGACTATTGGGTGTGGATCTTGATTATCTTCTTTATTCAGAGGTATCACTGCATTGGACCCTAGTTCGTAATGTGGCGGCAACACCGCCCATAATATTTGCACTGCAAGGGGGGTCTAGGGGGGCGGCTGTGATATTTGGGAACCCCACCTCGTGGGGGATCGGGGGCAGCGCCTTCGAAGCTGAAAATAGATGTAAAATTGCCTTGTAAAATGTTGTAATTTCGTAGTCAATCTGGGCCGTTCATTAGGCAAAGATCTGACAGTAGAAGTTATGTTTAATTTAGGGTTTTTTCCCTAGAAGGTAACCCCTCGCTATATATGAGGGAATTGTATTACGTCTATGTAGATCTGTATTCCGAGTGAGAAAGAGAGAGGAGATTGTGTGAGAGCGAAGAGGGAATTACAACGGATTTGTTGTAGATTGTATCTCTTCATTTTGCTGGATAATATAAAAGGAAGGACTTGCTGTTTCTCTGTGGACGTAGCCCAAATTGGGTGAACCGCATATATTTGTGTCTCTCTTGTTTTATGTGTTTTTTAAGTTTATATTTCTACAATATATTTTATGTGTTCCATTGCTCTGTAATATATAATTTTTTAACATGGACTCTCTCTAGAATAGACTCTACTCGACTATCTCTATCTCCCAAGGAAGACTTGGCGTATTTTCCCAAAGTACAACCCTTGCATGTATCAACTTTCTCAAGCGTACCTTTGGGAAGTCTGGTAGAGATTTGTTGCAATATCTTCAAAGCCACATGATGCAAGTTGCCCAATTGCCTGTGCCACAACTCGCCAACGTCTCAGCTCAACATCTTTTCCACTTTTGAACTCAAAGCAACACAATCCTCTACCTCTATATTATAGAGATTATGAACTAGAATCCCTATATTATTTACTTGACTCATGACTATGTGTCGAAGGAACACCTTTCCTTCCGAAAAGATCACTTCATAACCTCTATCCTCAAGCATGACAACATATACCAATTTTTTCATCAGTCTGGGTACATGCATAAAATTCTTCAAGTTGAGTGGAGCCACATGCTCCGTCTGAAAAGTAATAGTGTCCACACTAGTAACACTATAGTTATCGTCATCACCCATCTTGATATGCATCTTGAGATCTTTCTCATCGAGTTCAATGAATAACTCTTTTTCACCAGTCATGTGGAAATAAGCTTCACTGTCTAAGTACCAAACACTTCCCATAATTGAAGACATGATGCATGTAATGATGGAAAAGTCCAATTCAAATTGGGAGGCGAAAGCCTCACCCGCCACTCCTCCTGAGGACTTCTCCTTGGACTTCTTTAATGGACAATTTGTAGAAAGGTGTCCCATCTTGTGACAATGAAAGCATTTAACTTTTGTCATGTCCTTCTCCTTACCTCCATGATAAGAATATGATTTGGAACGAGAAAGTTTACCTTTCCCCTTCCTTGCCTTAATCGCTAAGGAAAATTTCTCTTCATCATCAGTCTTTGATGAAGAGCCATCCCTGGTGTTCCTCCTGATCTCATCCTACATCAAATACGACCATAGTCGTTCCCAATCTGGCAGCTTCTCCCGACCATTGAAAGAGTCCTAATAACTATGTCAAATCTTTGGGAGTCCAAGAAGAGCAAGTCTCACCATATCCTCCTCGGCAATCGTGATTCCAACACTTCCAAGTTCATCTCGACCTTGAGTGAACTTGGTTAAGTACTTTGAAATCGTCTTGTCTTTCTCCATCTTGATTTTATGAAGTTTATCCTTCAGTTCCAACTTCTTTTGATCACTGCTATTTTGATACAAGTTCGTCAATGTTTTCCACATAGCATGCGAGGTTTCCTTTCCATGGAGACTCGAGACAATATGATCTCAAACTCCCTCAAGGATTATCTACCTTGCCTTCACCACACACTTCTTCCACTCGACCAAGTTCTGTGCATCAGTAACTGTTGGCTTAGGAATTTCTTGTTCAACAAATTCCTTCAAGCCATTGTCCTCTAGCACAACCTCCATCCTGTCCCTCCAGGCTATGAAATTTGAGCTGCCTTCCAAGGCATACTCAAGCCTCAACCCATGGAATTCCATCTATCAATCCTAAAGTGTGTATGCAAATTCAACTTTCACTTGTAACCCAAAAACTCAAAACTTCGAAATCTCCTCTAGAAAGCTAGTTTTAAATCAACGATATCTCCCTCATCCGAACTCCAGTTCGGCCGATTTTTTTTTTTGAGTTGGGTATCTTTTCCCAAGGAATCCAGATCTGCAATTTGTTTTTGAAAGTTTTTCACATAAATTCTCATATGTTCTCTGCAAACTGTCGGCCCAAAAACAAATCTTGCTCTGATACCATGTAGAAAATCCTGTAGATTCACAAGCTAATGCAATTTGCTAAAGCAAGAGACAACGATATACTTCTACTCTTTACAACGGAAGCCCATAAACATTGAGAAAATAATAATCAATAGAGGAAGAGAACCAAAGGCACATAACACAATAAATATCCGGGGAAAGCCACAACTCAAAACCCCACTATCTGTTTTGTATTAATCTGGAAAATCAAGATGAAATTACAATTCTTGTTCTTTCTAGAACAATCCTGTCACTCAGCAAATTCAATCTCCAACTCATAAGAAAGCTCAAGACCAAATCTTAGCCTCTTCAAAAGCTCTCCAAGTCTCCATTCCAATGTGTAATTCTTATGAAGGATAGCTTGTATTTAAAGGGAAATAAAGCCTCTAATGATAGTGCAATCCCTCAAGGATTAGAGCTTGATTGCATACACTATCAGTGCAACTAAAAAAAAATCTAAAACAAATAGTACATTGTCCCTGCACTATAATCTCAACTGGGTCTTTCTTAGAATCAACATGCATGAGTTTTTGATGAATAAATATTCAGTTAACTAGAGTAGCATTGGTGGAGTTCATTAGTGTCACCACTGATTGTTAACTCACTATTAGTTCTCTCAATCCGTTTGAGAACTAATTTAACTGAATTGACTCATGAAACTGAGTCTTCTATTTTACTACTCACAATTAAATCATACTGGACTCCTACAAAGTAGGGAGAACATATACATGACTACCAAAAGACTTCCAACTTGAAATTCCTAAGTTAATTAAGTTTAGTAAAATTAATTTAACTATTTTAAGTTGTTATAAGAATAGAATTTGAATTTAATTCACAGTTTAATTCAAGGACAAATTAAACTGGAATTTCTTGTTGCCATTTCTCAACACATGGAAAGATAACAACCATACCTCTTATTAGAGCTTTATAACCTAGCTCATGGCAATATTTACATCCATATACATATACAAACATATACCAAAATATCAGCAAAATATATGCCAACATAAACCAACATCAAACCAAAACTGCTTTACCTTAACTGACAAACAATGAAGGATACAGGGCTCGCATCTAATCTATCATCTCCCATGTAGCTTCTCCAAGCCCAAAGTGCTTCCACTACACATTTACTTTCTTTATGGATCTATTCCTAAGCATGAGATGTTTGCGCTGCAGTATGCACTAAGGATCTAGCTGGAACTCTCCTTCCGCTCCACCTTCAATAGAGACCAATCAATAATATGATCAACATGCCTTATATACTTCTTAAGCAAGGAAATATGAAAAAAATCATGGACTTTCACTGTTGGAGGTAGTGCAATTCGATATGCCACTGGTATAATCCTCTCAAGGATCTCAAAAGGTTCGCAATACCATGGTGCCAACTTGGCACATGATCCAATCCTCAATGAGCTTCTATTAGGCTTAATGCACAAATACACATGCTCCCCAACCTGAAACTCCTTGAATACCCTATGGTGACTCTTATGTCTATCTTATGCTGCCTTTAGATTCTTCTTTATAACCTTCATTTCCCACTCCATGTACGCCAACATGTATGGTCCAATAAGTACCCTGTTCATTGGATCACTCCATTTGATGGAAGTGGTACAACTCCGTCCATACAATGCCTCGAAATGACTAATCCTCAATGACTCTTGATAACCATTGTTGTATTCGAACTCAACCAGTGGTAGATACTCCTCCCATTTTCTCTATTGGTGCATCACATACATCCTCAACATGTCTTCCAAAACCTCATTGACCCTATTTGTCTGTCCATCTGTCTGCGGATGATAAGTTGTAATGAAGGCCAACTATGTAACTAAGCATGCGAATAGCTCCTTCCAAAACTTGGAAGTGAACTTTGCATCCATGTCTGACACAATCTTCTTTGGAACACCATGTAGTCTCACTACCTCTTTGATGAACACCTGTGCTACCTCACTCGCTAAATATGTAGTCTTTACTGGAATGAAGCAAGCTACCTTTGATCAACCTATCAACCTTGACCATAATAGAATCATGTTTCCTTGCCTCCTCGGAAGACTTGTGATGAAATCCATGGAAATGACCTCCCATTTCCATTCTGGACTCGCTATAGGCTATAGCAGTCCACCTGGATGTTTACATTCTAGCTTTACATGCTTCAGCCAATAGTAAAAATTCTTCACCGCCGTCAACGTCTTTTGATATCCTAGATGACTTGAATATGGATTCACGTAAAACTCTCTCAAGATAAGCTTCTTGAGCTCACTGTAATTCGGTACATAGATCATCTCTCTAAATATCATCAACCCATTTGTTGTGAGACGGTAGTCTGCATCCTTATCACTTGCACCTATACCTACACCTGTACATATACCTGCACCTGTACCTATGCTCTGTTGTAGCATGTGCATGATCTCCATGTATTTGTCATATTGATGTCTTGCCTGCAAAATCCAGTTTTGTTTCAATCTTTGGATTCTCTTTTCATTAATTGGTTTATTTAATCTCTTAGTATCTCCATTTTATTCGACAATTCAAAAAAATACATAAAATCTAAAATCATAATGTGATTTCTACCAAAAGAGTTTTAATATACAAAATATGACAATTTTCTAAAATATAAATATATATATATAGGAACATAAATAAGTCATATTCCATGCACCTTTCAAAGATTAAAGTTTAAATTTTGATTACCTTTTGAGAGTTGAAGTTCAAAATTCAATTTATTAATGGGAAGTGACAATTATAACGAATTTTAAATATATTAAATAAAGATGTCTGATATCAAATTTCTGTGAGGTCCATATCCTTCCATGACAAATCATCAAGGGCCCTACGTATCCTTCCACCGTAGGAGGTCACCGAATGCGTATAGGATTGTATCTGCTGAACCGACAAGATGAATCCTATATTGTGATCTTTCGAATAGAAATTCTGAACCTCCATCATAACCTTCCATCACAATCTCAATCAATAATAAAGTTTCACTCCATACTCAACAATTTTAGTAAATATATCTATATATTTATAGATGAGAGTCCGTACATTTCCCAAGGAAGTTGCCATGGACGATAGTGGTAACCACCAATATCCACATTATAATGCCTCTGAAGACCAAACAATACGTATCTCCCGAACGGGCATTGTATCCCTTCATTCTTTTTGTCCACACTTTCTTTCAATGCTTTTATGTCATCAGCTTAGACTTCGGCCTTTTCGAGGTCGATATTCTGTTACTTTTCAGGTTGGGGTTTAGTAGTTTGGTCGTAGTGATGCACTGCAAATCGTCCAGATTCTAATGTAAAATCCTCTTGTGAAAGAAGGTGTTTCAGATTTCCAATGGGTTTCTTTCATTTATATGTATATGCCACTTGATTATAATGTAAATTCCTCTCGTGAAAGAAGTTTAAGCTTTCTAATGGTTTTTTTTTCATTTATATGTATATGTTATTGGTTAGATTTACCTTACTTGAATAACATATATTGTCCCGTTCATTAATAGAACTATAATTCCAGAAATAGAACTATAATTCCAAAAATATTAGTTTCTACCCGCTAATAATTGAGATAATGTATCACCATTATTTTATATTCATGAACTTAAATGGATTGCATATTATGACATCCAAGTGATATTGAACATAACTAGTAGTTGATTTTTCTCTATATGTTTGGATGCTTGGAACCTGCACTACATGAGGAGCATAACACATTTCCAAATTCTAAATTCGTTCAAAGATAAATTTGATAAGATGCTTCCAAATCCTTATATAGTTAGGTTTGTGACAAATTTGGAAGCTTGTGTATAAAATTCATGTGTGCAGGCACACTATGGACCGCAGTGGCTAACATTCTCACAGCTTTGATCGGAGCAGTGTTAGTTGTGCCATGGGGTGTTGCACAGTTGGGATGGATTGTGGGGCTTGTATCCATTATTATCTTTGCTTTGATATCATTGTATTCTTCTCTTTTCCTTGTGGACTGTTACAGGTCTCCGAATCGAGTCTCGGAGCCAATTAGAAACTGCTATTACATGGATGCAGTAAAAGTGAATCTAGGTGCTATATCTCTCCATGCTTAGATTCATTCAGATATTTAACCACACAGTGAATTTTAGATATTATTATGGTAGACTTAATTTCCTGTCTTTCGTCCCAGGTGAATGAAAATCATGGTTTTGCACGTTAGTTCAATATGTGGTCTTTTATGGAGTCTGTGTTGCTTTCACAGTTGGTGCTTTGATCAACGTCAGGTTAGTTCCATCACAAGAATTTCCATGATATAATAGCATTAGATTGAGTTGGCCAGAATTAAGTGAGTAATACTGTAATTTTGTTAAAATTCCTCCCTTGCTTTCTTTCACTATTTAATCTCTCGCCCACATGAGATTTTCCATTCTAGAGACAAAAAAATTATTGCGATTTTTAGCGAAAAAAAATTCAATTTACAAAATTTAAAATACAAAAACCTAAATTTGAAAATTTGTGTATTATGGTGAACAATAAAGTAGTGAGCTACAAATTAATTTGTGTATATTTGATCTCCTTTTACATCTGTTTGTTCTTGGTAACTACAAGCTTTTCCTTTTTAACATGTTATCAAAGTCTGCACTCACTTGAAATCTCTGTATTAGAAAGGGTGGTAGTTTTTTGCAAGTTTAATTCTCATAGATTATAAAACTAGAAAGAGTGTAGAGATTATGATTTAATTTTTACTCTGTATTTGTTGTTTTATTAAATGTGTTTATAGATAAGGTGTTCAGCTTGTGTTGAATCAGAGGAGATATTGGAATGTTGAAGTTGTTTGAACAAAAAAGAAAATTGAAAATTTTGAAGTATTGTTACAAGAAGAAACCCTTGAAGTTCTTTCAGAATATTTGGGGTGGTGTCAAAGTAAACCAACATTATGCACTGTTACTGTGCTTTGATTGGAAAGAGTGGTGCTATGTCTAATGTAGTATCTTTGATGAAGACCAAAGTCTAAAGATGTAAGACAACTACCATCAGACAATATCACATGATTAATCGTGAAGAAAGTTGTTGGTTCCAAGGCAATCACATTCTGTAACACCCCAAAATGATATCTGAATTACTGACATTTATGATTATATTTACATTTGCATGTGGAGGTTCGAGGAGTTTTTGATAATATTTACAAACAAGTAATGCTATTTTATTAATATAATGAAATCTCAGAATTCTTGAGGGTAGACCGGTAAACAAACTCTAACCTCGAGAAAGTTAGGGAAAAACAATTACACCCCTCTCCTCAAGATAAAAGAAGATCTCAATGGAGAAGGGGGGTTCTACTTTTGTTGTTCGGAAAATAGGAGGAAATGAGATGTGCAAACATTGGCAGGACGCTGCCAAAGAGAGTGGTCCTGAGCTGGATAAGAAACTGTGGATAAACTTTGTTACTAATGAAGATCAGAAATGTTAGACTGGACTATAGTCTTGAGGTCTATTGTTGAAAACTAACTGTTATCTACTGTCTAGAGTTGAAGCTCGGGGGGAGAAGTAGATGTAATTTCCCTTCTCAAGGTTGGCAAGAACGGTCTCAGCCCTGTGGAATTCGTGAGATTGTAAATTTGCAAATAAGTATTTGTGCTTGAATATTTATATAATTATGCATTGAATATTATTATCTGTAAATGAAAACTAATGGTTGTAGTAATTATTGTGTAGACTATTTCACTGTGGAAGTCGTATTGTTGAAATTACATGGATAAATTAGATGTTGGTCAAAAGGACTGTACTGTAGTAAAAATTACAGAAATGCTTTAGAAGCCTGTTTACTGAAATAAAAGTATACATGATGTAGTTGAACTTATGGTTTTGCATATTTTCTGTTATTTCTTAAAGGTAAATCATCCTAATTCTTGTGTACTTAGTTGGGTGGAAACACTACTACTACAGGAGAGCAGAGTATAGATTTCTTAGTCTAGCAACTGCACCTGTACAACCTGTGTATAACAATAGTAAACAAAAAGTAATAGGGTCGAGATAAAGCATTCAACTAAACTTGAAAGTTGTTCTAAGCTCTTGAATTAGATATCAAGCCAAGTCCTACATTAGCTGGAAGGTTAAATGAAATATTAAACCAAACTAACAAGGAATTTGCCTAGGACCCTAGTTGTTGTGATTATTCTAGTAGTATTGAAACTCAAAAAGATGTTTTGTTGAACAGAGGGGCCCAAATATACTCCCACGAGAATTATTCTTATTAGCCTCAGTAAAGGAAAAACTAAATAATGTACAGAGTTCAAGATTCATACCAATTAGAAAAGCATAGAAATCAAATACAACATATTCAGGGTTAGTACAACTGTAGTTGGGAGCCAGATAAATAACAATAAACATAAAAGAGACATTAAGTCTAGGCAATGCAAATTTACAAATGTTAAACCATGATATGGATTCAACCATTAATGTGAATATGAAACCCTGCTATACGAGTTGTTTTCTAAGTAAGAATGAATATTGAGGGAGTTGAGGCTAGGGCTGCCAAAATACTTCGGTCGCCAATCCGGTCTCCCTCATACCTAATTCAAATTAACTATAATAAATGTACATGAGAGTAAATATACACAACTGTAAGAAGGAATTGATATATATATATATATATATATATATATATATATATATATATATATATATATATATATTTACACATCAAGTATGCACAGGAATATGAAAAAAACGACCTTGATATCAAAACTGTACATATTCCCATAAGAAACAATTATTCCTAGTCAATAACGTTGTAACACATCGTGCTATCAGACAAATAAATGAACCAAGTACCCTCGTCCCTCGAGAGAGGAGAAGTAATAGAACCCTTATAAATTACAATAGTATTAAATGGTTACCTGAAAACCCTATGAGTTAACAATAGCAAAACCCGAGGAAACTGCATGATATATTTAATCCTTCCATCATTTTCTATTAATCGAAGATGGAATTCGTTGAAACGTTGTTTCAGTGCATGGTTGAGAAGTGCATGCAACAAAACTTAAAATAATTACTGCTAAACTAGGAAACACTGCCAAATCGAAAAGTGAAAACCAAATAAACCATATGCTAGTTCACTGCGTTCTTAAGGACCTAGAAATTGTCTGTGGTTACTTGTAGAAGGGGTAGGAATTGGGAGATGTCCCTAGCTCAAACCCTGCAACTAGAGATAAATAGGAAGGTAATTGAATTATTTATAAGCATGTTTTGAAATAGCAGGTCCAAAAGTGGTTACAACCTAAAGCCATTAACGTTATCTAGGAAGGTTGATTACTGGGAAGCCCTCATTGGCGAAAGGAAGTGAAGGACCAAGTCTACGCTGATGCCATCAAACCTGGAATTACCTGAGGATGATTTTGGGCAGAATAAACCCGTGACAATGACTAGAAGTGTCAACAGAGGGCATAGCAAAACTCTGTTCAAGAAAATCAACAACTGATTAAGAGGGGTTTCTTATGCAAAATGCTTACCGACATAGCTTGAGGACTCCATGGTGTTGAAAGAGAACGACTATGGAATCTCTTTCGAGGTTGGAGATTATAGCAAGGAGAAGGTAACGTGCAAATGAAACCTCTGGGTAGTGGAGGGAACTAGAGTTGGTTACCGTAACCAACCATGGTGCATTCAAGACTATGGGATGAGAAACCTCAAGATCGATGCCCAACATCATTCCACCTATCCATCTAATCCAAGTGGATATTGGTTGCCACCCACCTATTCCACCTAGACCTCCAATCAATTTCAATTGTTTCCTTGTTTATTTCAGCATTTACTATTTTTAGCATTTTTTCAGGTCTTAAACTTTTAGAGCAATTTTGACCCCCTAAATGATGTTTTATTGAGGTCAGCTCTAGGTTCATCACCATAGGTAGGGGCGTGTGGTGAAACCTGTAGTACTTAGAGAGACCTTTCCAACAAGGTATCGTACATGCCAAACGAAAATAATATGACCAAGTTATAACGCTGGGAATTTGGCTGCCCAACTAACCCCAACGGGGCCCATAAACTCTTAGTGTTTCATCTCCTAGGGTTAGGGTTTTGGTTTTTCAAGGTTTTATCATGCTTTTCAATCATAAATAGGCCCTTTAGCTTCATTTTAACACACTTCGGGGGCATGTAGCTGCCACATCTCTTCTAAGAGATAAGCTACCATCGCCCGAGCTAGTCTTATTTCCATTATGTTTGTAAGCATATTTCAGTGTTTGATATTAATGAAATGAAGTGTTATTTCAACTGCATCTTTGTATTTATGGCTATATCTGTAATTTATTGTGTTCTTGTTTAAATTTGAATCAGTGGTATCAGAGCAGTCTTTTATTTCTCTGTTTTTTTTGCATGTCCCCAATGAGGTCGGGATATAAGGATTTAGGGCTTGAACTGGTCGAACATTTGTAAGACCAACCTCGCAAATCTTGGCGAACTCCCATGGAGTAAGAAAAGAAAGACGAGGGGGCAGATATCCTTTCAAAATATTGCCCGAAGAAGCCCTCGAGCGATAGAGGAATGTGATTATGGACAACTTCACACAGATCCTTCAACAACTACCCAAGGAAAACACATCTACTTCTAGTAGCTACTCTGGAAGCGCCACACCCTTTAAGGTACAAGTTAACTTTGAAATTCCCATATTTGAGGGTCAGATAGATTCAGACGTTGTAGGTAATTGGTTAAATCTACTAGAAGGATATTTTTTTTTCATGATTTTTCCAGCCGAGAAAAGATTACTTTTTCTCTTCCCAAAGCCACCCCCCACATCAAGGATTGATGGGAAACCTACTGTGAGGAGAAGGATGAAATCACACCCTCACTATTTTCGGTCGCACCCACTTGGGATTTGTTCCAGGATGCCATCAAGGAGAAGTACTACCCCGTCAAGAGCTCTGAGGATAAACACATAAAGTGGACCACGTTGCAACAAGGAAGGGACCAAGATGTGTCAGAGTTTACCAATGTTTTTCATACCCTTTGCACGAGGCTGGGTATTAGAGATTGTGAGATACATTTGGTACTCAAGTACCGCTGCTTCCTACACAGGCACATTAAGGATGAGATGGAATTTCTGGACATCTCCTCGCTCGGCATGGCATACCAATACGCTGTCAATATTGAGTAGAATATTATACAAAAAACCAATACTTTGGATCTGTGAATCAGAAGTAAGGGAAAAGTGCCCCCAAATGACAGAGCAAAGTTCAAAGCCAAAGCGGGGCAATCCAGGATAACCCTTCTAAGCCACAAGCAAATAACAACAACATGAAGACAAAGAAGGACACAAGAAAGTGGTGTGAGTTTCATAAGAGAGTTCATAAGAGATCCACTCACAACACAAGTGAGTTTTGGGCCAAGCAGTTGTTAGTGGCTGAGCTGAAAGCTTCTGAGTCCGACGCATGTTCCGACTCTAAGTCAGAACCCGACAAGGGGAATGAAAAATGGAAACAGATCATTGACGTGGATCGCGGTGCCACTATGGTCACCACCAAGATCTAGAAGATTGAGCCTGAAGATCCAAAAGAGGGGGAACACCTATTCCAGTCACATATGTGGGTGAAAGGTTCTCTGTTGCTGTTCATTGTCGGCAGCAGGAGCCAAAAGAACCTCATTTCAGCAGAGGTTGTGAAGCGGCTGGGCCTACCAACTACAACACATCCACAACCATACACCATTAGGTGGCTTCACCAAGGAAGTGATCTCTGTGTCAGCTAACAGTCTCGTCTTCCCTACAATATCAAGCCCTTCACATATGAGGTATTGTGTGATGTCGCTCCTCTTGAAGTGTGTGATGTATTATTAGGACAACCATACTTATGGAAGTGGCATGTTGTATATGAGTCTAGACCTTGCTCTGTTATTATTTCTTTGGGTACTAAGTTATACAGGATACCGGAGGTAGCCCCACCTACCACCATCTCTTTGATCTCTGCTAAGAAATGCAGTAAGGTCATCTTCCAGACTGGGAAATTTGTTTTTTTTATGATTCACTCTCAAAGCAATGGGAAGGTCGTAGTCACATCGATGGCCCCCAAGAAGGGTTCCTCTAATTATCAGAAACATGTGGATGTAGTCGTGGAAGAATACAAGGACATCTTCTCCTCACCCACAGGGGTACCCTTGCATTGTCAGGTCAAGCATCCAATTGATTTAACTCCCTGAGCACCGCTACCCAACAAGCTGCTATATCATCACTCCATTTTAGAAAAAGAAGAGATCAAGCGGAAAATCTAGATGTTGCTGCAGAAATGGTACGTTTGACCAAGTTCCTCACCTTGTGGGAGCCCGATTGTAGTTGTACAGAAGAAGGATGGGACCTAGAGGCTCTCCATCGATTATCATACACTAAAAAAATCAATATCAGGAACAGGTATCCAATCCCACGGATTGATGTCATGTTGAACCAATTCAAGGGGGGAAATTATTTCAGCAAGATTGATCTGAGTTATGGTTATCACCAGGTTCCATAAAGTCCACAGATGTATGGAAGACAATCTTTAAATCCAAGGAAGGCATTTTTGAATGGTTGGTTATGCCCTTCGGGTTGACAAATGTCCCTGCCACCATTATGAGGCTAATGCATGACATCTTACGGCCCTTCACCAACTCGTTCGTGGTGGTTTATATGGACGACATCCTCATCTTCAACACGAGTTGGGAAGAACACTTGCAACACATTCAACAGGTCCTTCAAACCCTACGACAACACAAATCATGTGCCAACTTGGAGAAATGCACCTTTGGCATGAGCCAAGTCCAATACTTGGGGTACATCATAGACGAGTGTGGTGTGCATGTGGACCCGAATAAGATCCAATTCATTCGGGATTGGCTAGCCACAACCACTCTAATGGAGCTGCGCTACTTTTTTGGCCTGTAGATAGATCTCTTCGGGTTGATCTGCCTGGATTTTCCCATGGATGTAGCGGTTACCCAGTGTTTGTGAGCGACCCTTGAAAAAAAGATCAAATAATATTTAAGTATTGAGGCACTTTCGCAGTGCATTATATTCGATATCATTTTTTGGGATTCAATTGCGTTAAGTAAGTCATTCATATATGACCATTTCCATGAGAGATAGTTGTAGCTGACTAATTTCTCATGATTTTTGAATACTCCACTTAGCACTAATTGCATCGGGTGATACTTATAGGGGTGAAGAAGTGCGATTGGAGCCAGTGAAATGAATCACATAGTGTCAATCATCACTTCTGGGGCTTGCACCTAGTAACCAGGACTTCCTGGGAGGTAACCCATCCCAGATTTCCTTTGGCTCAAATATGCTTAACCGTATAGTTTTCCCCACAATGAAGCCCACTTAGCTTGCCACCTCATTCACAAAACCTTAGCAAGTATTGTGCCTCATGAACCATTCAAGTAGAGCTCCCTTCAAATAATATCCTATAACAGCTAGTTTAAGAATAATATATATATATATATATATATATATACTATTTTTCATAAACTAGTTGTTATTATAAAAAAATTTACACTCCCTTTTGATTGATTTGTTTTAATTTTAGTCTCCTTTAATTATTAATTTTGTTATAGTTCTTCACTCCTCTTTATATATATGTATGTATATTATCTTAATAATTATTATAAATTATAACATTATTATTCTTAAACTAGCCATTATATTAGCCGTTATAGGAATATTATTTGATCTTAATAATCATTACTAAAATATTATTTTTCATAAATTATTTGTTATATGATCTTTTGGTCTCTACATCACGCTCTATTTAATCCTGTGCCATGACCTGCATCTTCATCTGCTCCTATGTGATTTCTAAGGAAAAGACTTTTCTTAATGTAATATGGATCATAAAAGCCTAAATTCTTAAATTTTATTCTTATTTTAATCTAAAAATCTTGACTTTATTTATTAAAATACCATTTCATAAAATATTTTATTTCAATTAACTTAGTTTTATTCTTATTTTTTATATTTTAATATAAATATTTGAGTCACTCTAATCTAAATATTTGACTTAGTATTGACCAAGACATTATAATTAATTTAATTCTTATTTTAATCTAAATATTTAACTTTATACATTAAAATATTATCTCATAAAACATTTCCAATCAAATTAATTTTTTTTACTTAATCTAAATCTAAAAGAACATTTTCAATTAAATTATTTTTTTCTACTCCATCTAAATCTAGAAAAAAATAATATTTTTTTTTATAAGTCCAATTTAACATTCTAATCATTCTCTTTCAAAACTAGTTTTATCATGATCGTCTCTACATCAATCTCTATATTTAATATGATGTCATGATTTGATTCTCCATGTTGTCCTGAGGATGGTTAGAAACAAAAAGTTTAGTATGTGATTTTTACTGAAAAATATCTCAACCTTCATGATATGGATCACAAAATTTTTGAATTGAGGCTTTGGTGATCCATAATTTGTATATTGAAACATTTTATGTAGAAATGACATTATAATTTTGGAGTCTACGTGTTTTCAACCATCTAGTGTGGTTCAATACTCACGATTAAACAAGAAAGTCTGATCAAGGAAAGAGATTAAATAAGCAAATTGATGAATAGAAAATCCAAAAGCTCGAACAAGAAGGTCAAATCATGAATACATATTATTAAATTTTTTAACATTCTTATAAATAAAATATTATTAAATTGTTAATGTTCATGAATAACTTAATTGATTAGGAGGGTTTGGAGGCGAGGGTTCCGGGCGGAACCGCGATCAGGGCACGGTTAGGGGGCTTACAGACAGTTTCCGTGCGCAGGAGCAGGTGTAGGAAAGACAATCTTGGTTTGACTGGCAGCTGGAGGTTGAGTTTTTCGCTTATGCGGTCAGCTGGGAGGTAACATATTCACAGGAGCTGCTAGATTAACCTTTTTCCGTTTGCGACAGTATAGGTCAAGGGTTTGCGCTGGCACCTAGACTGTTTCCGGCGCCATCCTCGGAACGACATCCATAACCATGGTTAATCCAAACGAACTGGTTGATTTGGACCCGGAATTGGAGGACATTTTATCAGTTTGGGGGAAGGAACCTACAACCCAAAATGTTGAACGGTATTTCGGGGGTTACGAGCTATCAAGGCTAGAATCGCCTCCTCAGGTATCTCTGGAGACTAAACCCTCTTTCCTGCATTTCAGTAAGGAAATTGACAGAAATGCTCTCAGGATTCGAAACCAGACATCCTTCCAGCAGCCGGTCAGAGAGGGCGCCAAATGCTGCTCATTTTCTTGGTAACAGGGGAAAATCTGTTTCGGGCCGGAACTTTCTCTCAGGGGGCATCGAAGATATAGTAAATTTAGGGCTTGCTTCAGGGCTTGGCAAAGCAAGGGGCTCTGGAAGGGATTCTTCGTTTTCTAGGGTTTCTCTTTCAAGAGACCCTCCCTTTCCTAAAGAAAGCATAGCAGGAGGTTTCGAAGGCCATATCGACAGTCAAGCGGGTGAGCCGGGAGGAATTGATGGTTCGCTGGTCGGTCAACAAACAGTAGAAGACCCCTTCCTCGATTCCTCAGTCCCAGTTCAGTCTCGGCCGGAGTTAGAAATCCCTTCGGTTCCGACCCAGGAAGAACCAGAATGGAACGGTGCTTTCGAGGAAGCCAGGGTCTCTGCCGAAGGAATTAGGAAAAAAGGAGAGAAAAGAAAAACCCAAAGACCGATTGGATCTCAGGAGTTGGAAGGAAATTTGGTCCTAGGTATGGAGGTCTCAATTGAAGAAACCCTAGGAGTAGCAGAATGCACCCTGGTCGGCAGGGCGAGAGGCAAGAAACTCTCGTCAGGGTTTTTGCAAGCATGGGGAGAACAGCAGTTTGTTTCTGACAGACCCCTAGGGTTTGAGGCATCCTGTTTAGCTAAGGGATGGTTTATGCTCCGGTTCGAGGATAGGGAGGCAGCTGAATGGGTGCTTGAAAGAAATTGGATCATCGGGAACATCCCGGTTCTGTTGAAAAAATGGAGCCCACTCTTTGACACTATTAGAGAGAAAACTGACGTTTTTCCGGTCTGGGTAAGGGCCCCTGGCCTTCCTTCGTTCCTCTGGACTGAAGCAGTGTTTAAAGCCATTGGAAATAGACTGGGCTCTTTCCTGGAAGCCGACATGTCATTTCTGGAGACAAAGAACAGAGCAATGGCCCGCATTCTGGTGAGCCTAAACCCTAGCAGAGGTCTTGCCCAAAAAATAAATTTGGAGTACAAAGATTATGTATTTGAGCAGATTTTGGACTACGAGCACTTGCCCTTTCGGTGCCATAGGTGCCATGAGTATGGGCACCTTGCCAAGGACTGTCCGCTGTCCAGGAGAAGGAGGCGGTTTCGGAGGACCTCAGCTTTCAGGGAGTAGGATTTCTTTCACGCACATGTTCCTCAGGAGAAGGAAGGCTCGGTGGAGCAGATAGTTGAAGAAATGGAGACTGAGGGGACTCAGAAAGAGCCATCGCCCGAAGATCCTCAGCTCCGAGAACCGGCCAAGGTTACAGAATTGCAACCTGCGGAAGCAAAGGAGGAGACCGTAAGGGATTCAATCGCTGATCAAAAACCTGCCAAAGAACCTGAAAAGGGTATGTGTTCATATCTACCTCCTTCTCCTCTTCAATTTCCAGAACATAATTCTGAATCTCTGCATAAAATGCCCTCTCTTTCTCACAATCAAAACGAAGGCTTAAATGAGAACAAAGACACTTCAATGAGTGAACCTGACTTTGAAACTATTTCGGCTGCCATGCCTTCCCTCGATTTGAATTGTGAAGATGTTTGGCCTCCTCTTGTTCCCCTGGTACCTCACACCCCCTGCCCCAATAACCTTAGATCCTTGGGAGGAAAGCCTGGGTCGTCAGGATTAGTTGGAGGTTTAGGGCAGTTGGTCCCTCAAGGTTTCTCCAAAAATAAGAGAGGAAGAAAATTGGATTTATCTAAGGCCAAATTAAAAGCAAAATTGGATGTAGCTGATGGAAAACAACACTCAATTCCTGGGGTTCTTAGAGCGGTGCAGACCCCTGAATCAGTTATGAAATGATTCTGTCTTCTTGGAATTGTAGGGGTTTGGCCAGTAAACCTAAAAAATTGGCCCTTAGAGATTGGATCCAAAACTCTAAATCTGAAATTCTTTTTCTCCAAGAGACTCTTGGAAAAGGAACTGAAGTGGAAACAATGCTAAGTGCTCTCCTGCCAGGGTGGAAATTCTCAGCAGTGGATTCATCGAGCCATTCTGGAGGTCTTGCAATTGGGTATAAAGAAGGGAGAATAAAGGTAATAAATCAATGGGGGACGAAGCATGTAATGGGCTTGGAATTTATTTCCCCCGACCTCGCTCTTCCCATTTCAATTGTAAATATTTATGGTCCCTGTCAAGGAAGGGAGATATTCTGGAATGACCTGATGGCCAAATCCTTGATGAAGTCTTCTCTGTTGATTGTGGGAGGCGACCTAAATTTCTCAATAGGGAGAGCAGAGGCTTGGGGTCCATCGGCCAGGGAAGACCCCTTGTCGGATTTTTTCCTCAATCTCCTCTCGGACAACAATCTCATTGACCCCTCCCCGATCAAACTCAAGCCAACCTGGAGGAATAGAAGGGCAGGGGAGGCTCGAGTAGCTAAAAGATTGGATCGTTTTCTTTTATCTGAAGATTTAATTTCAAAGGTCCCTATTCTCAGACAGTGGGTTGATGAGATAGGTAACTCTGATCATTTCCCTATTTTTTTGGATCTCTCCTTCCCCCCTCCAAAACCTCCTGCCCCCTTTAAATTCAATTCCTCATGGTTACAAGATCCTTCCTTCAATAAGCTCTTCATGGAAACTTGGATTCATCTGGATAGAAGCGCAAGAGAGGACAAAAGTTTCCTGTTTATGGAAAATCTTAAGAGATTGAAGAAAGCAACTATCTCCTAGGCAAAGGACAGGAAGGTTAAACAGAATGAAGAGCTGATCAGGATCAGGGAGGAACTGAAGAAATTGGAGAGTACTGAGGAGGATGGATACTTTTCGTAGGCTTCTAAGGATAGAATCCTCCATCTGGAAAAACTTCAGAACCAAATCCTCTTGGACAAGGAAGAGGAATGGAGGCTCAAGAGCAGGGCAATATGGCTAAAAGCGGGTGATGAAAACACCAATTTTTTTCATAATTATGCCAAAGGAAGAAAATCAGCAAACACCATCTGGAGTCTTAAAGACGAAGAAGGAAGGGAGGTCAGTACTTTTTCAGGCCTCTCTGGTTTAGGACAAAGACATTTCCAGAGATTATTCTCAGATTCGGGAGAGGCCACCATAGCAGAGGTTATTAGAACTGCGCAATGCTTTCCAAGATTTGTCGAAGAGGGAGAAGAAGAAGAATTATCAAACCCCGTATCCAAGGAGGAGGTTGAAGCTGCTATGAAAATTATGGCCAAGGATAAAAGCCCCGGGCCTGACGGGTGGACTATAGAACTCTTCCTCTTTTTCTTCGATTTAATTGGTTCTGAAATCACTGATGTAGTAGAAGAATCAAGACAGAAAGGAGAAGTCTACAGCCCTTTCAATTCAACTTTTCTAGCTCTCATTCCAAAGAAGGACGATCCGGAGAATTTTGAAGACTTCAGGCCGATCTCCTTATGCAATTGTATATATAAGATTATTGCAAAGGTGATAGCTATTAGAATAGTTCCTATTCTGTCAAGAAACATCTCAATGGAACAATTTGGGTTTTTAAATGGAAGACAAATCCACGAAGCCATTGGAGTAGCACAGGAGGTATTACACAGTGTCAGACAAAAGAAAAAGAAGGGTGTGGTTCTTAAAATAGATCTCTCCAAAGCCTATGATCGAATCAATTGGATTTATCTCCGGTTGCTTCTAACTCATCTGGGCTTCAATTATTCTTTCATCAGTTGGATTATGGGTTGCATCTCCAATGTCAGTTATGCAGTTCTTATCAATGGAGCAGCTTCACCTTTTTTCAGAGGTCAAAGAGGCTTAAGGCAAGGTTGCCCTTTATCTCCTCTTCTGTTTCTTCTAGTGGCAGAAGGGTTAAGCAGGTTGATTCATAAAGCTAGAAGAGAGGAGAAGGTAAAAGGTATCGAGGTAGCAATAAATCTTTTCATCACTCATCTCCTTTTCGTTAATGACATTTTGATTTTCTCAAATGGATCGTATAATGAACTTAAGGAACTAAAATGCATATTAGATATTTTTCTGAAAGCTACTGGCATGCAGATAAATTCCAGGAAGTCTCAGGTTTCTGTGGCAGATATTGACAGAAGGGAAAGAACCACGTTGCTTAATCTATTTCCTTTCCAATATCAACCTCTGGATTCCCCCCTCAAATATTTGGGGTTTTGGTTAAAACCGACAGCATACAAGAAAGAGGATTGGAACTGGCTCATAGCCAAGTTAGAAGCCAGAATTTCTCATTGGAGTTTCAAGTGGCTTTCCAGAGCTGGTAGACTAACCCTCATCAAATCTGTACTGTTAGCCATTCCAGTATACTGGGCAGCCTTAACCTGGGTTCCTAAAGGAGTGTTGGAGAAAATCAGAAGGATATGCTGTAGATTCTTGTGGGCAGGCTCAAAAGAAAGTTCAGTTCTTCCCTGGGTGGCATGGGATAAGTTGGCTAGGCCAAAAGAATGGGGAGGTTGGGGGTTAAAAAGGCTCCCTGAGTTTAGTCTCTCTCTGGCAGCTAAATCGGGATGGAGATTAATCTCGTTGGAGAACTTATGGACAAGGGTGGTCAAAAGAAAATACATAGACCCAGTCTCTTTGGAAGATTGGATAAGGAGCCAGGAAAAGATAAAGAAGAATGTCTCAGTCATTTGGAAAGCCACGGTGGAGGCATTCTCAGTGATTGAACAAGGGCTGGCGTGGAAGATAGGAGACGAAAGACAAATAAGGATTGGCAGGGATCCCTGGGTAGGTTGTAATGAAGCCTTTGCCTTATCCCCAGGCTTACTCAGACATTTAGGAAGTAAGGGCATTTTAACTCTAAATCAGGTGGAGAAAACAGGCCATTCTACTATATGGGGACAGGCTTGGAAAAATGATGAAGAGCTAGGAATAAACATCAGGTGGAAGAACGAATGGTGCTCTTTCATTCAAGAACTCCATCGCTCCAATGTCAGGCTTAAAAATGAACCAGACTTGCTGATCTGGGCTCAGGGGGAAACAGGTGAATACTCCCCAAAAGATGAGTATAATTTCTTAATGCAAAAGAAAGGTTGGGGAAACCCAGAATGGTGGTCAAAACACATTTGGAAGTTAAAATGCCCAGCAAAGGCCAGGATCTTCTTTTGGTGTATGCTAAAAAGGAAAGTTCCATCTTGGGACATTTTGCGAGCCAGATACTTGGTTGGGCCAGGGAGGTGCCCCTTGTGTAAGATAGAAGAGGAATCAATAAGTCATCTCTTTATATCCTGTGCAGAATCAAAAAAGATCTGGGGGGAGTTAATCAGATTGCTCAACATTAAGGCGCAGTGGGGGATTGAACCCTTGGAAGAAGCTTGGAGTAGATGGTGGCAAAACTACCCGGAGGGGAACATGAGAAACCTCCCTCTTATTTTATTTTGGGGGGTGTGGATAGCGAGGAATAAAAGTCTGTTTGAAGACAAAGACACTCCAACATCTGTCACAGCTATTAACTGTGCAACCATTTACTCTGCCATCCCTATCCCTGAAGCAAAAAATCCCCACTCACATCACAAGCCTGTTATTATCCAGGAGGGCATGCCCTGGGCTTTTTTCGACGGAGCATCTCAAAATAACAAGGCCGGTGCAGGATTGTGCATTCATCTGAATCCTGGTCACTCTCTAAAAGCATCTGTAGGTCTAGGTTCTGGCACCAACAACTTTGCTGAGCTGTCCGCCTTGCACCTTCTTCTTTGCTGGCTTCTTCAAAGAAACATCTTCACAATTCAAATTTTCGGAGACTCTTTGAATGTCATAAACTGGGTTAATGGGAGTGCTATATGCCAAAATCAAATTCTGAAGATCATTTTAGAAGAAATATTGCATTTAAAGTCATCATTTAACAGTTTATCATCATTCCTGTCTACAGGGATAAAAACGAGGAAGCAGACCAGCTTTCTAAGACTGGTTTACAGCAAGCTCTGGGAAGCTGGTCAATAGTTGAATTAAGACAGGGGCAGTCCTTTACCTCTGTTCGGCCTCCTTTTGCTCCTCCAAAGTGATCGCGGCTCTATATTTCTTTCTGTTCTGGTTCATGGGCACCACTGTTTATACTTCCAGCATCTTTTTCTGTTATATTTCGAGTATTGCAATAAAAAAACTCTCTTTATACTTTTCATAACAACATGATTTTGTGAACTTACAGCCATGTAAGGGGTTGTTTCCCTTCTCTGAAGGAGACCCTAAAACATTTCTGCTAACTGTTCTAAGCCTCCTGAAGGGAGGAAGACATGATAGTTATTATCAGACTTCAATTACAGCAGTATAGGATATATTTCAAACTTCTCAATCAGTCAAGAAAGACTGAGATTCCCCGGATGCGGGTGCCAATGTGACAGCCAGGGAAGGGCCACATGCTATGCATGTGCCGCCCCGTGTTGAATTAAGGCAGGCACTTCACGCTGCCGCCGAGGTTTGAAGAAGGTATGTTCGGGCTCATTTGCATTCAATGCCGCACAGGTTGAAATGCTGGAGCTGCAGAGTGCAGTTATGGCGGGCTATTCTCGAGAGAATGACGAACAGGTTAAGAGCGGCAAGGGAGTATTGCAGGCTCATTTGTATTGTGTGCATTGTATGGTGCTGGCTCTGGAGCACGAGGTGGTGGAACCATTACAGTGGGCACTCAAGGGCGAGAGTCATTTGTGTGAATTCGGTCCGGGAGCTGACAGAGGAGGTCTCAAATCCACAGGGGGGCGTCGCAGGGTGGAGAATTGTTCCTCAGAAGCGCCAGGAGGGAAAATGGCTCCAAGGCAACGACTGCTTAGCAGGCGGGGCTCAGCTCGCGGAGGCTCTTCGCGCAGCCCTGTCGCAGACCCTCATCACCATTGCTGTTGTCAATATTGCCACCGAAGGTCAGGCGCCTCTCCTTTACGGGTTAGCCAGTATATGGATTCCGGCAGTCCCAGTGCCGGGCCGCCCCCGTTGCCAGCGTTTGGCACCGTCGTTTTCACTCTGGGAGGCTCAAGGAACAACGCTCGGATCAATGCACATATATCTGTTCTCTTCACGGAGGACCCTGAGGATGAGGAGGGAGGCTCAGGTAGCAAGGAGGAGCCCTCCGAGGACATGCAGGAAATCATTGAGGAAGCACAAGTGGGAGTTCTGGAGCAGACTCCTTCCCATCCGCAAGCGAATGAAGCGTCGTCCTCCAAGCAGGCTGAAGTGGACGCGTGGGAAGGCCGCCCTGAAGGAGATGGATGGAGCCGAATCCTCGAGAAAAAGCCTGAGGAATGACAACCCTCGGTAAGCTTCGTCTCCATCTTCTTTAGCTCAGGTCCGGTATTAGCGCTTTGTTTTTATCTATGTCAGCTATAGGCCAAGTATCTCTGTCTGGGTCTTGTTTGTTTTTCCTTATGTCGTGGTTATCATAGTCCTGCCAGTTCGGCTTATGTCAGTGTTTGTCAAGGATCCGCGGTCACCCCTGCGTGGGTATAGTTCTGATTTTGGATGGAAACCCCTGCGTGGGTCGCTGATGCAAGTTGTGGGTACAGTTTTATATTTTGTCAAAGGCTGGAAGCGAGTAAGTCTGGTTAGGAAGCCCCTGCGCGGGCCTATTTTGAATCATGAACAGCCTCAGTTGGCCCTGAGCCACATGTCATTCTGGATGTAAAGTTTTACTATACATAATATAATAGATAGTCTAGTTTAACGAGAAAAAAAAAAAAGAAAAAAGAAAGACTGAGATTTTTTGTGTTTTTAAAGAATGACAAATCAACAAGCATCTGAATCATCAGAAATGCTAAAAACATATGCAATGTAACTTTTTATTTTCTTAATAAAAAGTTCGCTTTTTTCTTCAGAAAAAAAAAAAAAAAAAAAAAAAAACAACAACAACAACTTAATTGATTAAAAAACATAAAAATAGAAATAAAATGATTTCTTTTCTAGATATATTTTATTTATGTTTTCAATTTAATTTATATTTTATATTTTGTTTTTATTCATAAACTTTTAATAATATTTTATTCAAAATAACTTAAAAAAAATAATAATATTTTTTCATAGTTTCACTTAATCCAACTTTTAGATTTTCCTTTTATCAATTTGTTTATTTAATATCTTGTACTCTCCAGTTAGTCTCGACAATAAATCAGTGTAAATGATAATGTGATTTTTACACCAAAAAAAAAAAATAAAGTTTCAATATACCAAATATGATAATTTTCTAAAATATATATAAAAAATATTGGAAAACAAATATGCCAGATTCCCTGCACCTTTCAAAGATTAAAGTTTAAATTTTGATTACCTTTTGAAAGTTGAAGTTCAAAATTCAATTTATTAATGGGAAGTGACAATTATAACGAATTTTAAATATATTAAATAAAGATTATCAAATTTCACTGAGGTCCAGATGAATCCTTTCGTGAAAGAAGGCGTTTCGGCTTTCTATTGATAATATATCACCATTATTTTATATTCATGAACTTAAGTTGATTGCATATTAGGACATCCAACTGATATGGAACAAAGCTAGTAGTTGATTTTGCTCTATATGTTATGGATGCCTGGAACCTGCACTACATGAGGAGCATAACACATTTCCAAATTTTAATTTCCTTCAAAGATAAATTTGATAAGATGCTTCCAAATCCTTATATAGCTGTTATAAGGTTTCCAATAAATTTGGAAGCTTGTCTATAAAATTCGTGTGTGCAGGCACGCTATGGACCGCAGTGGCTAACATTCTCACGGCTTTGATCGGAGCAGTGTTAGTTGTGCCATGGGTGTTGCGCAGTTGGGATGGATTGTAGGGCCTATAGCCATTATTATCTTTGCTTCGATATCATTGTATTCTGCTCTTTTGCTTGTGGATTGTTACAGGTCTCCGGATCCAGTCTCGGGGCCCATTAGAAACTGCTGTTACACGGATGCAGTACAAGTGAATCTGGGTGCTATATCTCTCCATGCTTAGATTCATTCAGATATCTAACCGCACATAGTATGGTATAATTAATTTCCTGTCTTCCGTTCCAGGTGAAAGAAAAGCACAGTTCTGCGCGTTAGTTCAATATGTGGTCTTTTACGGAGTCTGTGTTGCTTTCACAGTTGGTGCTGCAATCAGCGTCAGGTTAGTTCCATCACAGGAATTTCCATGATATAATAGCATTCGATTGAGTTCGCAGGCATTAAGTGAGTAACACTGTAATTTTGTTAAAATTCCTCTCTTTCTTTCCTTCACTATTTAATCTCTCGCCCAGATCAGATTTTCCATCCAAGATAGATGGTTAGAGACTTGTGATTTTTACCGAAAAAATTTAATTTACAAAATTAATTTACAAAATATAGATTACAAAAACCTGAATTCAAAAACTCTTACTTTACTAATTTTTTTTTCAATTTCCCATCTCATAATCAATTTCATTCTTATACCAAGCCTGATCTTAAATTGTTTAGTCAGTTAAATCGATCTTAAATTGTTTAGTCAGTTAAATCGAGGGGCTGGGATGCATATGCATTGTACATGGCATTCATATGAATAATGTCTTTCAAACATTCAAAGTGATGTCGGGTCAAGGGGCTAAGTGGGGAATTTAAAAAAAAAATTGCTAAGACAAAGGAGCTTCATCTCCACACACTTAAGAGGGCAGGTATCAGCTCTTCATCCTCTGACACTAAATTGAAAATAATCGAATCATTGGTATTTTCTCTGTATTTTATTGAATCGTTGGTATGTGCTCTGTATTTTATTGAATCATTGGTATGTTCTCTGTATTTCATTGAATCATTGGTATGTTCTCTCTATTTTTTGGATCATTAGTATGTTCTCTGTATTTTATTGAATTATTAGTTTGTTCTTTGTATTTTATTGAATTATTGGTATGTTCTCTATATTTTACTCTTATGTTAATGTTTACAAGTACAACTACATTATCATATTGTAACAAAGAATATCTCAATATGGAAATTCTTGAACATCGCAGAGCAATCAGGCAATCAAATTGTTACCACAAACGAGGACATGAGTCTCTATGCCATTTCCCTGAGCACACTTATATGATCCTCTATGGAGTTATACAGGTTATCTTGTCTCAAATACCGAACTTTCGCAAACTATGGGCCCTTTCAATAGTGGCAGCAACAATGTCATCCACCTATGCAACATTAGGATTTGCTCTCAGCGTTGCCAAAGTAATCGGTACTGTTTCATCCTACTTTCTGCCATTATTTTCATTCATTGACAGGCTATGGAGTTTCAATATCCAATCTGATTCACCGTGTGAAAATTCAATATTCCATTCAACACTAGGGAAAATTGCAGAAAATGGAAAGATTCATGGAACACTGGGTGGAATCACCACAACTACCTCTTTTACACGAGCACAGAAAGTTTGGCTGATTTTACAAGCACTTGGTAACATTGCATTAGCATTTACATATACACCACTTGTCCTTGAAATTCAGGTATTGATCAAATTCTACCGTTCCTTTGTATATGTGAATCCTTTGAAAGGTAAAAAGATGTATGGTAACCCTTCTGCTCCCTCCAATTAATAAATGTGCAGAATACTTTGAAGTCCCCTCCCCCAGAAAACAGAACTATGAGAAAGGCAAATTGGTTGTCTATGATGATAGTAACTGCCTTCTTTATGCTGTGTGGTTGCCTAGGCTATGCAGCCTTTGGACAAAATGCACCTGGAAACCTATTGGCAGGGTTTGGGTTCTACGAGCCATACTGGCTGATTGACTTTGCTAATGCATGCGTTGAAGTTAACCGAGCATACCAAGTAAGTCCTTATTTTCAGCTTTTGTTTCTTCACCTCTCCATTAATTTGTTAGGTCACATTTCGATTTTTCTGTAAGGGTTGGTTTGCAACAACATATAAGGTTCATAATACATAATCTTTATATCAATGGGGCAACCACAGGGGAGTGGGGTCTCCTACCAACGTTTAGTTAATTGGTTTAACATTTGATTAATTAGTTCCTTGGGGAGTATGCTTACTTGCTCAACCTTCCCATACTCCATTTCTATTTCTATTGCTCCTGTTGCTCATAAGATTGCCATGAAATTTTGCAGCAGTTTTGTCAACCAATTTTCGCATTCATTGAAGGTTGGATTTCTCATAAATGGCCAAGCAATAAATTAATCAATAAGGGAGTTCAAATACGCGTTCCCATATGTGGGTTCTGTAGAGTCAATATCCTAAGGTTGTGTTGGAGAATTGCATTTGTGGTGTCAACTACTGGCATTGCCATCTTATTTCCATTGTTCAATGATGTGGTGGGAATTTTGGGTGCTGTGAACTTTTGGCCATTGGTGGTGTACTTTCCCGTGGAGATGTACATTATCCGGAATAAAATTCCACGATGGACATTAAAGTGGAGCCTTTTGCAAACTTTGAGCTTCATGTCTTTTCTTGTAACAATAGTAGCAGCTGCTGGCTCCATAGAAGGCCTTGTGAAATACAAGGCCACATAAAAGCCTGCCAATACGTTATTAAAAACTAAAAATACAGAGATGTTGCAATACTCGGTGCCTCTACCTTTGTTGCTAGGAAGCTACTTTCTTAGAGTGACAAGATGGGGTAGACTAAAGTTCCAGGTCAGTGTTGGAGCTCCAGGTGCATGATCTAAAGACAATTGCATGAACATGTAATCTTCCTAATTGACTTTGTTAGTTGAAATTTGGTACAGCCGGACATTTAACAAACTGATATTTAATTTTTGTTTTACTAATAGTTATAGTTGTAGAATGAACCTATAATTTTTGTTTTACTAATAGTTATAGTTAGAGAATGAACATATATCATTCATGAGTATGTGAACCATCTCAGCTGTAGGGTATTGGATGTATTAAAGTGAATAATAAAGTAGTGAGCTGCAAATTAATTTGTGTATATTTCATCTCCTTTTACCTATCTTTGTTCATGGTAACTGCAATCCTTTCCTTTTTAACATGTTATCAAAGTCTGCACTGACCTCAAATCTCCGTATCAGAAAAATCGGTTGAGTTTTGCAAGTAGATTTTTGAAATGTTGAAGCTGTTTGAACAAAAGAATAATTAAAATTTTTGAGGTATTATTACCAGAAGAAACCATTGAAGTTCTTTCAGAATATTTGGGCTGGTGTCAAAGTAAACCAGCATTACGCACTGTTAGTGTGCTTTGATTGGAAAGAGTGTGCTAACGTGGTAGAAAAACTTTGATGAAGAGCAAAGAATAAAGAGGTAAGACAACTACCATTAGACAATATCACATGCATTAAATCACAGGCCTTATCAAAGACTGAAAAATGAAGATGTGTAAGACAGTATTGAGAGATGCACATTTGGAAAAGTCACTACGGCCTAGCTACGTATATGGTGTCGGGAATTTCTGGTTATTCCAAACAAAATACAGTGGAAAAATCCTCTGCTTCCACCGTTGAGAATTTTCTGATAAATTCCGAAACAACAAAAATATGAACAGAGAGCAATACTCTGTTTTCTGATAATTCAAAAACACAAGAACAGAGCATAAAATAATACTCTACTTTGTCTCACGATCAAAAACTGATCAAAATAATACTCTGTTTCAATACAGCGAAAACAGAAAAAAACCGCTTTGCTGTAACTGGTGTTGCAGCAACGTAACCTTTTGGTGTTGTAGCAATGTAACTTTTTGACATCAAGTATTATTTGAGTTACGGTGTAACAGCAACGGGGATTTTTGACGTCAAGTATTTTTCGACTTACGGTGTAACAACAACACGCAAAAAGAAACTTCTATTTATAAAAATAAATCAACTGATACAAATTTTTCTTCCTCTCACACAGAGGGATTTCTCAACTGCTGTTACAAAACATCTTCCTCTTAACAGAGGGATTCACCAATCTATGCTAAAGAGCATCTTCCTCTCAACAGAGGGATTCACTGATCTATGCTGAAGAGCATCTTCCTCTTGACAGAGGGATTCAAAAAACTATGCTGAAAAGCATCTTCCTCTTGACAGAGGGATTACAATAGGAACGCTTCAGTTCCAACCAAATAGCATCCTCCTTCTAACAGAGGGATTCACCAACATGCCTTCTTCAGAGGCACTTCAATCTGTGTCTACATTCATTTAGCACATACGCGCTGCAGCGTATTGCCCTGCAAAACTTCACGCTGTTGCATGCTCCCCTTTGCTCTCTATCTCTCTGTTTTCTACACTGCTGTGTCTACACATATATAGTGCAGGAAGCGGTCATAACTTATCCATCAACCGCCTCAACTTTCTGACAGAGTCTCTGCTACACATAATGAACAAATCTGATCTTTTGTTGTATTTCTTGAGTCGGTTGTGCTGAAACCCAAGACTGACAAATGCTGCGGCTAGCTCAAGGCTAGTACTTTCCTTCTCGGCCATGCTTCTTCTTTAATGTTGTAGGTGAGCAGTTATTGCGCAGAGCCCAGATCTGATCTTCCTCCTCCTTTGGGAATACAAACAGGTAAAGAGCGAAAAGACACTTATGGCGGTGGTGTGAATAAGCCGAAACAAATAATACCCGTTGGAATAAAGACAGATGGACTGCTGGGATTGTTTGCAGGTGAAAGTGCGATTTCTTTTCAACTGTTGCTGCAGTTGAAATTACATTCCAACATATGGGTGCATGGAAACATTCCTTAGATGAGATTTGTAATTATGGTCAAACTATAAATCAGTGCTTCCGCTTTTGTAAAATATGGTGAGCATATATATAGCACATTTGGGTGTTTATTGATAGATTTTATAAGCATAAGAAAATTACCAATCCAAAGAGAGGTGTCCGTACTATGTAATGTTCTCCACAAATGAAATTATTTTTAAAAATATTAAATGAGAAAATATTGTGAATAATCATTCATTTAACTTATTAAAATTTGTATTTTATTTTACAAAAGTGATGGTTAGGATCATAGAATACCCAGAGATGGTGTTTAAAGACATCGTCACACTAGCAAACAAGACTAATACTCCTGGAGTTTTTTGGCCTATAAATAGGTTACATTTCACATCAATACTATGTGTGAAACCATAGGTGTTTGTATCTCTTAGTGCAAAACTAAGTCAAGTTTACATGATTCAACTTAACAATTCCCCTCTTAAACGTGACTCTTGGAGATTGACCTGGTCCCATTTATTAACTTTCTCATCTGAGTTCTAAGATTCCTCCTTCCCTCAAGTTAGGATACTAGTACACTTGCCACCATGGGGTCTATGCATGGAATCGGGTTACACTTTTTGACAATGCGAAGGTAGGTTTTGGTGAAAAAATGGAGCTTGATCAAGCCATTTTAAATGCTCAATCGAACAATTTGTAAGCGCTCGATCAAGCTACTTAAGAGCTTACACATAGCTCAATGAAGCACTTAAACAAACTCTCGATCAGGCTCCTATGTAACCCAAGTTAACACAAGAGCTTGATTGAGCTATAGGATCGATCGGCTTGATCAAGCTCAAGGGTTCGATCAAGCCTCTATTTGCCGTTAAAACTAGCTTGATCAAGCCTCTATTTTCCATTAAAACTCACAGCGGCAATGCCAAACCATTTTTGCAGACCGAGGCACTAAAGGATTTGGAGCTCGACCGAGCATTTGGGATAAAGGATTTGGAGCTCGACCAATCATTTGGTATAAGGAGAAACGACCCCGCTAACGTCCCTGAAGATCAAACCAACCATTGTCTTCAGGCCAATATAGGTTTCCTATCATTTTTTCTTGCTAAAAAAAAAATAAAAAAAATTGAAATGAAAACCCACCATACAAAAACCTTGAAAACCACAAAAAAACCCATGCAAACCACCAAGAAAACCCTTAAAAAAAACACCTAAAAACCTACAAAAAGACAATCAAGAAAACCTTTGAAAACAAAAAAAAACAACCTAGAAAATCACAAAAAACTACCAAGAAAACTCTCAAAAACCACCAACAAAAGTAGATAATTTGGATGTTATTTTATTTTACATTTCATGGAATAAGTTTTCAAGAATTGCAATGGTGGCATGTTTATTATGAATTTTCTTTTTATAGATTTTGAATGCTAATTTTTAATTTAATTTTATTATTATTATTATTTAATTATTTTATGATTTGAAGTTTTTCTTTAGGAATTTAGTGAAATAATTTTTCAAAATATTTTGATTTTTTGTTATTTAAAATGCATTTTAAATTTTGAACAAATTTAACAAAAAATGTTTCCCAAAGACTCCAAAACATAAAACAACCTAAACTATAACCAATAAATAAACAAATTATAAGCTTAAAATTGACATGATGAATATGGTTATCCATTGTGAACCTCTAAATTTATCATATCTATATATATATTCAGGCTTCTGTGATACATACTGAATTAAGCAAAGTCTTTCGGTAGAAATCACATAAGAGAAATTTTTGGCCAATGCTTTTCGAAAAAAATTATAAATATATAGAAATTATATAGTTCATGATATAACTATATAATTATATAATTATATATATTTAACTATTATAATTGTAACATCACATAACTATATATTATAGTTCTATATATAACATATAACATAACATAGTTCTATAACTATTTAACATAACACACGCACACACATATATAACGTTTAACATAGCATACATCTTTTTTTGTAACCACATATAATTGCACTATCTTAACAAGTATAAAATGTACATTCTGGAAAACATGGGGACTGAGCCTATCACCCATCGGCTAACTCTACCCTTGAGCGGCGAAACTAGAGATCAAAGTATGAAATGTCCTCTACCTCTGGGAGGGGAAACCAGAGGTGAAAATTTGAGTTACAAAATAGAGATTTGTCAGTAAAATGTCAAAATTCCAAATTGTAACCAAAGTGGCGATGGGACAACTATCATCAAGAGAAAATAAAGGATCTCAGAAGTCATGATATGATGGGACCAGCCCTTTGAAAACTTTACGGTTCTATTAAATGATTAACACAATAATTTGTATGGTGATTAAACAGATAATACACCCAGCGGATTAGTGGTAGATATTTTAGTGATTGTATTAATGATCTAGTACTTGGCATTTACCGTGAGGGAACACCTGTCCCTGTCTCGAGATGTGCGATCCCGCCTTTGGTTTACTCCCTCATTCCTCGTTCACTTGGCATTCTGGCTGTTCTCTGTTGTTTGGGAGGGTTTCTCGACTGTTCCGTGGTGACTGTGGTAGTTTTGGTTCAATGGTGCTCTAGTTTCGATCTCTGCTCCAGCCACTGGTTCTGTTGGTGGTCTGCTGTTTGGTTGCTCTGATTTCTGGTTATTGTGAATGCTTTCTGTGGTCACTAGTTCATATATGCTCTTGTTTTTATGCTGCTATTTCCATCTACTGAGCTCCTCTGTCGTTTAACTGTTGTTTAACTGCAAATGCTTCAGGTTTCCACCGTCAAGGGTCTTGGCATTTGGTCTCAGCTTCTCCGCAGACGATGGTAAGTCCTCTCTCCGTGATTTTCTTACCCTATCATATTTTCTGTGATTCTAAAGGTCTCGCTCCTGTGTGAGCAGAGTACCCTTGGTGGTTGGCAACCGGTCGAGGCTCTGTTTCAACCCAACGCTGCCTTCCAGGTATTTACAAACCCTCGCTTTGTCTGTTCTTTTGTTTTTACACTTCCACACTCTCAGGCCTGTAATGATTTTGATGGTGGCTTTTGCAGGTGACTCGTCAGCGCTTAGGTTATGGTCTAAGGCTCTGTTCCACAGCTTGGATGACTGCTGACCCAAACGGGTAGGGTCTGGTCCTGCTTTCTCTTGTTTACGCTTAGGGTTTTGTTTGTCTTAGCTGAGCCTCAGCTCTCCTCTTTGCTGTATTGATAGGTCGACTCTGTCCATAAGTTTAGGGTATGAAACCCTCTGTCTGTAGTGATCTTGGCACTATAGACTGGCTTATCTTGCCAACACTGTTGGGGTTTTGAGTCCGGTTTATTTATTTAAATATGTGATATAATTTATCCACAGAACTTCATTCTACTGTTTTGAATATTGTATAAATGCTACAGTGTGTTATTTTAATGAAAAGAAAACTGTTTACAGCATTCTGGTGGAATTGTTACCTGATGGTCTTTATGATAGTTCTGTGCTTGCGTGGAACCCTCTGGTCGTTCTGGGTTTGTATTTGTAAAATGTATAATGTGGCTCGATGTTTGTAGGCCTGTAACTTTTTCTGAAAGCTTTCTTGCTTTGTTTCTTTCCTTTGATTCTTACTGCGACCTCCTTTGAGGAGTCGATGTGCTCACTCCCACTGGTTCACGGTTTCATCAGTTCTGTTGCTACTCGTATGCCTGTAATGGAACAATGTTTCACCAGTCCCTAACACAATATTTCTTAAACGCATTCAATACTGTTATGTAATGAGGAAACAAATAAATGAAATGAAAATAGTTTCAGTTGCGATTGGACACGGATGATCTGAAAAATTCCTGTGTGATTTGTATTTCAATTTTTCTGCTCTTCTTCAAAAATAAACAACCCTTTCAATGTCTCATTTTTCCTCTTTTGTATGAGTTATTGAGCAGTTGGAGTAACTGCTAACAGTTACAAGAAGTTACATAGAATAACTATCTAATTTTCTGTTCACCTAAATTCTATGATTAATGCAAAACAACAGCTAAAAGAAATTAAAAGAAATTAAGGAAATATAACGTTCTGTCAACTCCTAAATGCTAGAACTTAAAGGAAATTAAAAGATTCAGGTACAATGACCTGTCAACCTGGCTACATGTAAACCTGTGAAACAAACACGTTCATCTTTCTTCACCCTGAGCTGGATGCTCCTGCATCAGGCTCCCGGGGTAAGAAAAATTCATGGCTCCGGTCCATGAGCTCCTCGACTGAAAACCTGCCTGTTGTATTTGTCTGGTGTCAAGCCATGAACTGTCTTCAATGGGACGGTTCTTCCACTTGACCAGATACTGTAGGTATTCCTTTCGCCGAGTTCGCTTGGCCACCTGAGTGTCGAGAATCCTCTCGATCTCAAGGGGCTGAGCCGAAGGCATTTGTCTCATCCAAGACTCGCTCCCTTCCTATGTGTCCCGTGTAGGCCGCGCTGTACTGTCGTCTTCAGGACTGGAAGTATATGGAAACAAGTCTGCCACATTGAAGATGGGCGAGATGCCTATCCCTGGTGGCAGCTGTAATTCATAAGCATTGGCTGAAAATTTTCGGAGGATTTTGCAAGGGCCAATCTTTTTGTATTTTAGTTTGTTGTATGCACCACTAGGAAAACGTTCCTTGCGCAAATGTGCGAGGACTTCATCCCCCACATTAAACTATACCTCCCGCCGTTTCAGATCTACCCACTGCTTATACTTTTGATTGTTGTCCTGCAACTTCATCTTTACCTACTCGTGTAGGTCGTTCATTGCTTTGGCGAAATATTCCCTTTGCACAGAAAACCATTCAACAAAAAAATATCTAAAGTTGAAAGAATTGCAAATGAATCCAATGAAAGAAGTACAAGGAGTAGAAATTTTTTATTGTGGCACCAAGAAGGCCTTGGTAGCCAAGGATTCCTCAACAATTCCCTCAGCAATTCCCTCAACAAAACTATCAGTATCCACCTCAAAACTCTTGGAATACCCCAATGCCATGGCAAGCTTGGCCTCCACAACAATATCAAAACCAACCTGCACAAGGTTGGAGAGGATATAGTTATGGAAACCAGCTACCTCAACAAATGTATCCTCAACAATACCAACAGCAATACCAGTAACAATATCAACAACCATTTCCATACCAACAATTCCAACAATATCCACAATCCATGCCATTTCCACAACAAAATCCCACAACATTACTAACACAACCACAACACCTACAACTGCCTTCGAACCAGCCTAGACCAACTCAACTACCATCTCAGCCAGTAGCAAATATGAGCAACAAAATGAATAAACCTGCATACAATGTGGCAGAAGCAACATATTTTCCAACATACTCTATTCTTCCCATAAATGATGTCCATTTAAGGTCTGGGAAAGTACTGCATAAAAATTCTCCTCCAATTATAGAAGAACCACCTGAACAAGGAGAACAACTTGAAACGTCACATTCAGAAAATCAAAGTCTGAAAGGAAAAATTGTAATAAGTCCAACACCACCCTATCCAGAGAGGTTAGTAGAGCAGAAAACTCAAACGTCTCTTCCTGAATTTGATATTTTGGATGAATTAAAAAATGTTTATGTTAAAATTCCTTTATTGCAGGGAATCAAAGAAATACCAATTTATGCTAAAACAGTAAAGGAATTATTCATCAAGAAAACTAGTAAAAAGAAGAAAGATCCTACTACAATCCAAGTCATTGGAAAACTAGCTAGCCTCATGTCTACAAAGACAACAGTCGAAAAATATACTGACCCTGGTATCCCTATGGTTACTATTTCAATAAATAATTTTTCAGTTCCAAACACATTAATAGATTTGGGAGAAGCTATAAATTTAATGACTACAGAGACATTGAAACATTTAGATTTAAACAACATTAGATCTACTACTGCCATTTTAGAGTTAGCAGACATATCTAAGGTTGTACCAGAAGGAATATTAGAATATATCATAGTCTCTTTGGATTCATGGGAGTATCCTATAGACTTCCTCATTTTGCATCCAAAAACAAACTTGGGAGGACATCCTCTAATCTTAGGCAGACCGTGGTTAGCCACTGCTGATGCATTTATAGGATACAGATAGGGAAGTATGATTATTGCACATGGGGATGAAAGAAAACACATCACATTTTATTCTCTAGCACAAGCACCTTCTGTAGTATCATGGCTTGAAGGACAAGAACAACAACAAACAAAATAAGTTCTGAGTATTAACCAAGTTTTTGACCTTAGAGAAGAAGAGGAGAATGAAGATCTATTAGATATTTTCATCTCAGAACCAGATATTTCAGAGCAGCTTAGAGTAACTTAGTATGAAGCTGCAAGTAATCTTTTGAACCACTATTTTTAGGAAACCTGCACAATTCAATCACTACAAGAATCATTCACAAATATTTTTCCTGTAAACACAATTACTAATTCAACAACTAAAACAATTGAGATTTATCCTGGAAAACATTTGAACATTGGTAACAACTTACAATCGTCACAAAAACAAGAGGTAATAACATTATTACAAAAGTACTCAAAAGCTTTTTCCTGGGATTACATAGATATGCACGGAATTCACCCCAACACATGTATCCACCATATCTATACTGATGACCAAATTAAACTAGTAAGGCAACCTCAAAGGCGGATGAACCCCATGATGAAGGAAATAGTGAAAGAAGAACTACAAAAACTATTGCAAGTTGGGTTCATCTATCCTATTTCTGATAGTCAGTGGGTCTCTCCCTTAGTGGTAGTACCAAAGAAAAATGGGAAGTGGAGAATATGTGTAGATTACAAGGAATTGAACAAAGCAACATTAAAAGATCATTTCCCGCTACCATTTATTGACCAAGTCCTAGATTCATTAGCTGGGAAGAAATACTTTTCCTTCCTAGATGGGTTTAGTGGGTATAATCAGATTAGAATAGCAATGGAAGACCAGGACAAAACAACATTTACCTGCCCATGGGGAACATATGCATACAATGTTTTTCCTTTTGGGTTATGTAATGCACCTGCTACTTTCCAAAGAGCAGTCCTTGCAATATTTGCTAATTTGATCCATGAATGTGCAGAAGTCTATATGGACAATTTCACTGTATATGGTAACACATATGATGATTGTTTGAAAAATCCTGAGAAAGTCTTGAAATGATGCATAGAGACAAATCTATCCCTAAGTAATGAAAAATGCTACATGATGTTAACAAAGGGGATAGTCTTGGGACACCATATTTCCTCATCAGTAATTAAGGTGGACCCAACCAAAATACAAGTCATTGTGAATTTAATGCCACCTACAACTCAAAAGGAGGTAAGAAGTTTCTTGGGTTATGCAAGCTACTATAGACGATTTATTGAAAATTTCAGTAAATAGCACAACCTATTTTCAAGTTACTTGCAAAAGATTTTGAATTCCAATGGACAAATCATTGTCAAAATGCATTTCAAATATTGAAAGAAAAACTATCAGTTTCCCCCATTCTTCGAGGACCGAATTGGTCTTTGCCATTTCATATTTCCACTGATGCATCTGATACTGCTATAGGTGCATCACTTGGACAGAAAGAAAACCTGTTTAATTATGATATATACTTCATAAGTAAAAACTTAACACCAGCAGAATTAAACTACACAGTCACATAGAAAGAAATGTTAGCTGTAGTACATGCAGTAAACAAATTCGGGCATTGCATAATGGGCTACCAGTTTTCATTCACACAGACCATTCAACAATCAAATACTTAATGAACAAAGCAATCACAAATGGTAAAATTACAAGATGGTTATTGTTAATGTAGGAATTTAACATTATAATTCAAGATCGACCAGGGAAAGACAATCAAGTAGTTGATTTCCTTTCAAAGCTTCATACACCTGGTGATCCAAATCCTGTTTCGGATAATTTTCTGGATGAACATCTGTTTGCAATAACTGTCAAAACACCATGGTTTGCAAATATAGAAAACTATCTATCATCTGGAAAATTAACAGCCCAGTTCACAAAGAAAGAAAAACGAAAGATAATTAGAGAAATTTTCAGATATATTTGGGTGAATGGTGATCTGTTTTATACTAGCTCTGATCTCATAATAAGAAAATGTGTTAGAGAAGAAGAAATATTAGAAATTTTGAAAGCATGTCATGATGAGCCATGTAGTGGTAATCTTGCAGACAAGCGGACATCCTACAAGGCACCGCAACTCAGCTACTACTAGCCAGCAATCTTCAAAGACTCCAAAGCCTATTTCAAGAGGTGTGACAGTTGCCAAAGACTAGGAAGGCCAATAGTATCAGATGAAATTCCACTTAAGACACAAGTGCTCATAGAACCATTTGAGCAATGGGATATGGATTTTGTGGGACCAATAAATCCACCATCAAATGGAAAGAAGTACATCATGGTATGTATTGATTATGTCACTAAGTGGGTCGAGGAAAAGGTAGTAGCAAGAGCAACAGAAAACACAGTGGTCACATTCCTCTTTGAGAAAATCGTTGTCAAATTTGGGGTACCAAGACAAATTGTAACTGATCGAGGCACACATTTCACTTCAAAACTTGTTCGTGACCTTATAGAGAAGTACAAGATCAAACACAGAAAATCAACTCCATACCATCCTCAAGCAAATGGACAAGTGGAGTCGACAAACAAAGTCCTAGAAATTATCATGACGAAGACAACACAGATGAAGAGGAAGGACTGATCAAAAAAGTTAAGAGATGCACTATGGGCATATAGGATAACATGGAAAAACACAAATGGTTTTAGTCCATACCAATTAGTGTATGGAAAAGAAGTCCTGTTACCCATAGAATTTCAAATACACACATTCAAGTTAGCAACAAAGTTAGGACTGGAATTATCTGAAGCACAACAATAGCGAGTAATGGAATTGAATCAACTGGACAAATAGAGACAACAAGCAGTGGAGCACACAACTCTTGTGCAGCAGCAAATGATGAAAAGGCATGCTCGATTCATCAAGAACAAAACATTCAACAAAGGAAACTGGGCACTATATTTTGACTCCAAATTCAAAGATTTCAAGGCAAAGTTTACAACTTATTGGTTGAGGCCATACGAGATAAAAGAAATCTTTGATAATGGATTTGTTAAGATAAAAACTATTGATCAAGAGCCTACTTCATTTCTAGTTAACGGACATAGGCTTAAAGTCTACAATAAGCCTATCAATAAAGAAGATTCTATGAAACAAATGACAAAAGAGACTGATCTGGAAGTAATGGAAGAGCATAGAAATATGTCTTCCAATACTCCAGAAGAAGAATAAAAACAAAACAAAACAAGAAAAAAAAAAAATATAGTAAAAAGTTTGCTTGTGAAAACCAGGCAACTGGCACAAAGCAAACATGAATTCATAGAGGAAAACCAACTAGCTTTTCCTATATGAATTCACAATTTTTTTTTTACTCTCACAATAGTTTGATTTTTCAGAATGAACCTCCAAAACAAAACAAGACTTGAGGACAAGTCTTCAGATAAGCAAGGGGGAAGTTGCAAAAGAAACTCAGTTTGAGCAGCTGAAAGTTTGAGCAGTTTAATTAAAGAAGGAACTTGAATTGTATCACAGAAGGGACTTGAAACATTATTGAAAACATTGTGCATAACGGACCTAAAATGTCAGAAAAAAACATGTATCATACTACATAAAAATATACATGATAGTAGGAACATGAATCATCAAGTACCAATTGTAGAAGGGACCTGAACGACATCAACAATCAATGAACCTGAATCAATGATGGATGCAAGAACATGAAGAAGAAATAAAGTCTACATTTCACTAGCAGAAATAAAGTCAACATTTCAATCTATCCTAGACAATTCATCAAAGATATTTGACCAAAAGACATCATCAAATACTATCAGGGAGTAAAGTACAGTGAATACAAATTTTTGCTCTTGAAATTTCAAAATTTTTAGAATTTTTTTAGAGATTGTTAAAATTGAGGTAGTGCCTCACATTCATATTTTACTTACATATTCATTTCACTACCCTCATCATATTATCCTATTCCTATATTCATACCCATTATCCTACATTTAATCCCATAAACATCCTCCAAATATTCACTTCATATTCTATATTCATATTCCATATTCCATTTACTTCCATATTCATTTCATTTCATAACATAACCCTAAGTATTTTTCTTTTGAAAAGCAAAAGGGATTCAAATAGAGTGTCCAATAGTTGAAACCCTAGAACCTACCAAACCATACATAAGATTAGTATCGTGAAATTAATTTTAAATATGACCTAAACATAGTCATTTTAAAATTAAAAGACATATATTGAAATATATCTATATCTATATATATATATATATATATATATATATATATATATATATTAACATGCACATTATAAAGTAATACAGAGTGAAGGAAATCAAAATAATTTATTTCGACAAGTTATAATTAAAGTGCATAAGAATGATGCTATTGAGTGCAAGGGTTATCATAATGCAAATCATGTGATGACTATACAATCCAAACCATTATGAAATGTTTCGTAGGTATAAGACGTGGGCAATGGATATGAGAGGAGGTATGATGACAATTAAACGCGGATGAGACCATGTATTAAAACTATAAACCATGCAATCAAACTATAATGAAATTCAAAGTGGAGATCAAATCACAATGCATCATAAAATGAATAACAATACGAGCCAGTGGAAATGAAACGTATGGTATGTAGACTATACGGTGAAATGAGTGATACATCATTCAAAGGTCAAGTAATAAACGCCGAGACATGGAGGTAAGTATTGTGGGTTTGTATGCAGGACGACCACGATGGAATGAAGGACAACCACGAAGGAAGTAGTGAAAAGACACAATAAGTGGAACGATCAACCAAAATTTGAAAACGCAACAGTGAATGTTTCAAAACAACGCCATGAGTTTTGCATTCAATAGAGCTCATGCAATATACCTCTGCCATTTTTACACACAGAACGTTGTAAAAAACACTTTCTCTCCACCATCACAGCCGTTTTACAGGCTCAGGGAGAACTATGAAGTGTTTCATAAGCCATTAGCACACACTTGCGAGCCTGAGGGAATAGTTTGAGAAGAGAAAACGCGGAAACAGAGGAAAGAAAACCGAGAGGGAGAAGGCAAGAGATATAGCAGTTGGAAATCGGAGTGATAAGAAGAAAACGTGGAGTAGATTGAGGGATAAGCCGAGGAAACTAGCAGAGCAAGCAGAGTTGGTTAAGGAAGATCTCGTGAGCAACAAGGTAAGACCAAAACTTGATCTTCCTTAATAAATGCAGCAGATGTTTTATGAGGAAATCTCGTGATTTTTTTTATAAAACACAAGTTAGACACCAAGATATAAGAAGTGCTCCAACCACCGTTTACTATTTGTTAAATGTTGTTTGTGCCATCAATCAAGAAATAAGGTTTTTGGAACAAAGTTTAACAGTGGAAACCATTATGAAATGCAAGTTGGTTGAACCATGACATAGAGAGAATCAGGGCAATTCATTGCAGACAGGTAAATCAACTTGGATCCTCCACGTTCACTCATGAAATCGCCAAATTAATTGATGAAACAAAATGTTAGTTAAATTTTGATCGCCTAAGTAAATGCTTTTGCCGAATTGAGTAATGAAACAGAGTGTTTAGTTGTAGTTTTGATTACATAAACACATATTTTCGCGAAGTTAAAACAGAGTGTTTTGTTGTAGTTTTGATTACATAAACACGTGTTTTCACTGAAGACTGGGTAATGAGACAGAGTGTTAAGTTGAAGTCTGGTTGCATAAACACATGTTTTCATCAAACTGGTCAACGAAACAGAGTGTTAAACTTATAGTTTGTTATGATTTCGTTGAATACACATTGAAATATTTACGGTTGATTGCATAAACAGTGGGTTTGATTGCACAAACAGTGGCCTTAATTGTACAAACAGTGAACGAGAGAATGACTCCAGTTTGACATAAAAATGAGTTTGATAACCATAGGAAAGTTATAAGAAGAATGAAAATCGAAAAGAGGAGCTATGGTATGATTTTGTTTTTATATAAATTTCAAAATCAAAACAGAGTTTGATTTTCAATTTCTTTCTTATAAACAATGATATGCATAAAAAATAATACTTCATTTATATGTTATGACCCCTTAGACTCCTATATATAGAAAGGATGTCTTTTCATTTGTATCATCCAGGAATTGTTCATTTATGTAATGTAAAGGAGGTTGCCCCCTCGAAGAGGCTGAATTCTAAGGCGTTGATCTATCTTTTCTATCTTTTCTTGAGCTGGTTTCATAACATTTGGTATCAGAGCTTTGGATTCTAGGGTTTCGCTGCTCCAAACAGGTCATCGTGACATTTTCACTATAACGTTTTTTCTACGATGTTTCAGAAGTTGCAAAAAAAACCCATTTGAGAAGAAATCGTGCTAAACCTTGGGTCCGAATTTCAGAGCTTTTCACGCTATATTTACGGAGATATGATCTGAGGAAGTTGGTCTTTTTGCAGACTCCTGAATTACATTCCAAACAGGTGACCTGGGGAAAATCGTCATAACTTTCTCTATGGGGATCAGATTGAAATTTCGTAAGAAGGTATAGAAAGAGAACAGACTGTAGTTGCTTGTATGCATTTTTCAGATCCAAAGGTCGAAAAAGTGACTCGTGGCACGTCGTACAAGTTTGCTCTACTGAACTAGTCTATAATCAGGTCATCTTGGGAGATTGTGCATAACTGTTCCTTGGAAAATCCAATTTGGATCAGACTGATGGCATTGGAAAGAGGACACAGAAGGCTACTACAAGTTGCAATTTTAGAACTTAAAGATCCGAAAGTACAGAGTTACAGTCGTTTCAATATCGAGCTCCTAAAATCAAGAAAAAGCAAGATGAGGAAGTTTGATGGCAAGGATTCGGTAAATTGGATACTTCAGATGGAGCAATATTTTGATCTACATGGTGTACCACTGTTACAAAAGGTATTTATTGCATCTTCATATTTAGAACCGGATCAATTTTTATGGTATGAAGGGCTTTGTTCTCATAAACAACTTGTTACGTGGTCAATTTTCACGGAGGAAATGATAGCACATTATGAGGATACAAAGAGCAACACCTTCTTTAGAGCAACACCATAACAATTGGAAAGAGTAAAAGGGCTTTGTGACATAGTGGAAAGCAAAATTATGGAAACCAGGAAGCATACCCCTCACAACTATAAAGATGGAAGTGTTGTTTCTCCCAGCCTTCCACAACCTACAAGGGTTACACCACAACAATTGGAAGAAAAAAGAGAAAAAGGGCTTTGTTACAATTGTGATAGCAAATGCACTAAAGGTCATAAGTGTGCTGAGAAGAAATTATTTTACATAGAATATGAAGAGGAGGAAGAAAAGGATCAAGAAACATCAAAAGAAGAGGATATACACCAGGATCCCACCCTAGAGAAAGAAGAAATGAATCAGACCATATCTTGTAAAGCATTGGCAAGAATTACCACTCCTCAAACTCTCAAGATAGAAGGACATATCAAGAAGAAAAAGATGCAAGAAGTGAAATATCACATCGAGAAAGAAGAAATGAATCCAACCATATCTTGTAATTCATTGGTCGAAATTACCACTCCTCAAACTATCAAGATAGAAGGACATATCAAGAAGAAAAATGTTCAAGAAGTGAAAGATCACATTGAGCATCAGGAAATGAATCCGACCATATCTTGTAAAGGATTGGAAGAAATTACCACTCCTCAAACTCTAGAGATAGAAGGACATATCAAGAAGAAAAAGGTTCAAGTAGAGAAGGATCACATCGAGCATCAACAACAAGTTCTCCAACTTTTAAAGGATAACACCACTTCAGCACAAAATCAAACGAAACAATAGGTAGATCAACATCGTAGTGAAAAATGTTTTGATGTAGGTGATTGGGTATTTTTACTGCTACATTTCAAGCAAGCTATTTATGAGAAGGAAATGTTGGCAATACTACATGCACTTAAAAAATGGCGACCTTACTGAATGGGAAGACTCTTCAAGGATGAGGATGTGGAAGCATTGTTTTGTGCTATTTCTATTATCCAACTAGATTGGATAAACACAGCAAGGGATGAATGGAAGAAGGACGAAGAAGTATGGCCACTTATTCAAAAGTTGCAAAAGATCCCAATTCAAACAATATTGCCAGAAATTGAAGAGGAAGGAAAAATCATATTGGAACCTGGAGCAGTCACAGAAACAAGAACTCGACAGCTATGAAATCGATCAATTTCAGAGTATCTCATCAAGTGGAAGAACTTGCCCGCTGAAGATTCCACATGGGAGGACAAGAATTTTATACAAAAGCATCAAGAACTACTCAAGCGTTGAGGGCAACGCTTTTTGAAGGAGAGGGGCATGTTAGGCCCCTATACTACTAGTGTAACCCCTTATTGTTATTAGTACAACCCACTTATTATATTGATGTACCCATGTAATGCCCATATTGTTACTATTGTGCCACATAGAAGCCCACTATTGTTATTATTATGCCCTTACATTATTATTGTTATGTCGGCTCTGATTATGTTATGACCCCTTAGACTCCTATATATAGAAAGGATGTCTTTTCATTTGTATCATCCAAGAATTGTTCATTTATGTAATGTAAAGGAGGTTGCCCCCTCGAAGAGGCTGAATTCTAAGGCGTTGATCTATATTTTCTATCTTTTCTTGAGCTGGTTTCATAACACAAAGTATGGCACACTTTTACCATGTCACGTTGTTCCAACACACTAAGGGAGAAGTCAAAATAAACTTACCATATTTCTTCTCCCGAAGTCTCATAAAAATGATAGAGTTAGTGAGAAATGAGAACAAACCAAGAGAAGCTCAAGTTTATCATCAAGGACTAATAAAATTTCTTGTAGAGCATCAAGTAAAAAATCAAAGCATAATCTGGAGAGAGTTTTTAATCCAAAACCAGCATGAAGAACAGGTCATTGAAGAACAATACAAAACAGAGCAGGAAACCAAGGGCATCATGAATTTACCACTTTATCCTAGAACCAGGTCTAAGAAGAAAAACAACACTGTTATGGTTGAAAATGAGACATCCATCATATCCACTCCTATGAGGCTTAGGAGAAAGAGCCCAATAGAAACAAGTAGCAAGGACCAAGAAGTACAAGTTGTAGAAACATGTTCTACAGAGAAGCGGGTAGAAGATATAATCGAAAGATTAGAGAAAGAATCTCTAGAAAAGGACTCATATTTTGATAATGTGGAAGCCACATCATTTGCAAAAGATACACGGGAACTAGAAAAAGAGTTGCATTTGAGCAAAATCAAAGAATTGACAGATCAGCTAGAAATAAATAAGATCCTGGAAAAGCACTTGAAGAAAGAAAATAAAGCATGCAAGAAAAATAATGCAAAGTTAGTAAGGGTGTTATGAAACCAGCTCACAAAAAGATAGAAAAGAGAGATCCACGCCTTAGAATTCAGCCTCTTCGAGGGGGCAACCTCCTTTACATTACATAAATGAACAATTCTTGGATGATACAAATGAAAATACCTCCTTTCTATATATAGGAGTCTAAGTGGTCCCAATACAATCAAAGCCTACATAACAATAATATTGTAGGGCACAACAATAACAATATGGGCACTACATGGGTACATCAATATAAATAAGGGGTATAACTACAATAGTAATGGGGTAATCACTAGTATTATAGGGACCCAACATGCCCCTCTCCTTCAAAAAAGTGTTGTCCTCAACGCTTGAGTAGTTCAGGATACTTCTGCATAAAATTCTCATCCTCCCATGTGGAATCTTCAGCGGATAAGTTCTTCCACTTGATAAGATACTCTGAAATTGATCGATTTCGTAGCTGTCGAGTTCTTGTTTCTATAACTGCTTCCGGTTCCAATATAATTTTTCCTTCCTCATCAAGTTCTGGCAATATTGTTTGAACTGGGAGCTTGTCGCCTATAACCTTCTTTAAACATGAAACATGGAAAACTGGGTGCAATCGAGAAGCTGCAGGAAGCTCCAATTTGTATGCCATAGTACCAATCTTTTGCAACACCTTGTACGGACCATAATACTTTGGTGATAATTTATTATCCTTCTTAGCTTGCTTGAGGGACATTTGCTTATATGGTTGTAGCCGTAGGAATACCCAATCACCTACATCAAAACTTCTTTCACTGCGATGTTGATCTGCCTGTTGTTTCATTCTATTCTGTGCCAACACGAGGTTATCCTTTAAGAGTTGGAGGACTTGTTGTTGATGTTCGATGTGATGTTCCACTGCCTGAACCTTAGAATTTTCTCTTAAATATGATGTGATGGATGGTGGTTGATACCCATAAAGTGCCATAAATGGGGTCATTTTTGTTGCTGTATGAAAGGAAGTGTTATACCACCATTCAGCCAGAGGCAACCATTTGACCCATTGTGTCTGTTTATCAGATACAAAGCAACGAAGATATCCTTCCAAACATTTGTTTACTATCTCAGTTTGCCCATCAGATTGAGGATGATAAGATGAGCTATGAGCTAACTGAGTACCAAGACAAGAAAATAATTCTGTCCAAAAATTTCCAGTGAAAATGGGATCTCTGTCACTTACAATAATCTTTGGGTTTCCATGTAGCTTTTGAACTGTTTCCATAAATGCAGTAGAAACTGTACTGGCTTTAAATGGATGTGATAATGCACAAAAGTGTGCATACTTGGTAAGTCTGTCAACTACCACCATGATGACACTCTTTCCCTCAGACTTGGGTAAACCTGTGATAAAATCCATTGAAACCTCCTCCCAACGTTGGCTTGGAATGGATAAAGGTTGTAATAGACCCGGTGTCTTAATTGTTTCAACTTTATTTTGCTGGCAAACCAAACATTCCGCCACAAACTTTTGAATATCTGATTTAAGGCCATCCCAAAAAAATTCCTTCTTAACCCTGTGGTAAGTTTTTAAAAATCCTGAGTGCCCTCCTAAGGGAGAAGTGTGCAATTCCATAAGAATCTTTTGTTTTAGCTGGGAATTCTTACAGAGGTATAAGCGATCTTTGTACCATAACGAATCATTTTTCCAGCTAAATGTATCAGAAGTACTGGAATCTTGTTGTAGCTTTCGAATAAGTGCCCACACTTCTTCGTCATTCTTCCATTCCTCCCTTGCTTCGTTTATCCAATCTGGTTGGATAATAGAAATGGCACACAACAATGCTTCCACATCCTCATCCTTTCTTGAGAGTGCATCTGCCACCACATTTTGCTTCCCTTTTTTGTAGATGATTTCAAAGTCATAACCCAACATCTTTGTGACCCACTTTTGTTGCTCTTCAGAGGATAATCTTTGTTCTAAAAAGTATTTAAGGCTATCATGATCCGTTTTTACCTTGAAGTGTCTTCCCATTAGGTAGGGTCGCCATTTCTTAAGTGCATGGAGTATTGCCAACATTTCCTTCTCATAAATAGCTTTTCTTAAAAACTTTCCCTTGATTGGACGACTTTCAAAAGCAATGGGTCTTTCATCTTGCATTAGAACAGCACCAATTCCATTTCCTGAAGCATCACATTCCACAATAAAGGTTTTTGTGAAGTCCGGTGTAGCTAAGACCGGTGCTTGGCACATTGCCTCTTTAAGATGTTCAAAGGCCTTTGTTGCTTCCGAAGTCCATGAAAATGAATCTTTCTTCAATAATGTTGTTAGAGGTGCTGCTATTCTCCCATAATTCTTAACAAACTTGCGATAATACCCTGTCAACCCAAGAAATCCTCGCAGATGCTTTATGGATGTGGGGATTTTCCATTCCTTAATGGCTTTAATTTTGCTAGGGTCTACCTTAACTCCTTCATGAGATACAATATGACCCAAATATTCCACCTCCTGGACTCCAAAGAAACATTTGGATCTTTTTGCATATAATTGTTTCTCCTCCAATAGTTGTAGCACCCTGTCAACATGTTCAACATGATCCTTCCAAGACTTGCTGTAGATTAGTATATCATCAAAAAATACTAACACAAATTTTCTAAGGAATGGTTTGAAAATTGAATTCATCAAACCTTGAAATGTTGAAGGTGCATTGGTAAGGCCAAAAGGCATGACCAAAAATTCATAATGACCCTCATGAGTTCTAAATGCTGTTTTCGGAATGTCTTCAATCTTCATTCTGATTTGATGATATCCCGAACGAAGATCCAACTTGGTGAAGTAAATTGATCCATGCAATTCATCCAGTAATTCATCAATAACAGGAATGGGGAACTTATCTTTAATAGTGAGCTTGTTGAGCTCCCTATAATCTGGACACATGCGCCATGATCCATCCTTCTTGTGCACCAATACTACTGGAGCTGAGAAAGAACTTTGACTCGGTTGAATTATACCAGCCTCTAGCATTTCTGCAACCATACGTTCAATTTCACTTTTTTGGACATATGGATATCTGTACGGCCTGATGTTTGGAGGAACACTTCCTGGAATCAGATGAATAGCATGATCATGATCACGCATAGGTGGGAGACCTTTGGGAGTCTCAAATACCTTGGAATGATTGTCCAAGACTTTTTGGAGATCTGGAGAAATAGATGATTCCAATGTGGAAACATCTAGCGAACATAATTGTGCAATTACACCTCTTTGCTCCTTTTTTAGAAGCTTTGTCATTCCATTAGAGCTGATTATCTTTCCTGGTTTCCCTGCAATACCCCTTAATTCAACTTCCTTTCCTTCCACAGAAAATTTCATGAAAAGTTCTTGAAAATTAAAAGCTATTGTACCCAAGGATTGTAGCCATTGGACTCCTAGTACAACATCAGCACCTCCCATTGGAATGGAAAGCATTGGGCTAGTCAATACATATTCTCCCATGGATAGCTTGATATTATGGCACTTTCCAGAACAATTTATTGTTCCTCCATTTGCAATCATCACTTGACACTCTGGTGCTGGATATAGGAAGCAATTCAATTCTTTTGCTACCCTACAATGAATAAAATTGTGGGTGCTTCCTGAATCAATCAACACTATTACCTTTTTCTTCTTGATTTGTCCTTCTATCTTGATGGTTTGAGGAGTGGTAATTCCCGCCAATGCATTACAAGATATGGTCGGATTTATTTGTTCTTCATCTAGGCTTTGTTCCTGGAATATATCCTCTTCTTTTGACCTTTCTTGCTCCTTTTCTTCTTCCTCTTCACAATCTATGTAGAATAATTTCTTCTCAGCACACTTATGACCTTTGTGTATTTGCTATCACAATTGTAACAAAGCCCTTTTGCTCTTTTTTCTTCCAATTGTTGTGGTGTCAACCTTGTAGGTTGTGGAAGACTATGGGCAACAACACTTCCTTCTTTATAGTTGTGAATGGTATGCTTCCTAGTTGCCATAATTTTGCTTTCCATTTTTCTTGCTAACCTGAATGCCTTCTCTAATGAATCAGGTTCCCAAAGGCGCACATCATGTTGGATATTATCCTTTAAAGACCCTATGAACACATCAATCCTATGCTCCTCTGGAATATCTTTTACCCTTATGTTCAATTTTTGGAACTCCTCAATGTGCTCCATTATTGAACCCTTTTGTTTGAGACTTATCAATTGGCTAAAAAAAGTGTTGCTTTTTGTATCCTCATAATGTGCTATCAATTCTTCCGTAAAAATTGCCCAAGTGATAAATTGTTTACGAGAACAAAGCCATTGATACCATACAAACTGATTTGGTTCCAAATATAAAGTTGCCATACGTACCTTTTGTGTGTTTTGCACATTATTGAGATCGAAGAATTGCTCCATCTGTAATATCCATGTGGCGGGATCCTTGCCATCAAACTTCCTCATATCGATTTTTGGAACATGGTGAGTCTTTGATCCAACATTAGAGTCTATGGAATCATGATTAACATTTCTTTTGTTCTCATCATGAGTTTCCTTTACTACCTTTTCACCATTAGTAACCCTTTCTTGTAGCAACTTCTTCAATTCTTCCATGTTTGTATTCAAATCTATCTTCAAATTTGCCATCGAATCCTCCATCTTAGCTTCCATGCCCTTTATCTTAGATTCCACGCCATTTACCTTAGATTCCACGCCACTTATCTTAGCTTCTGTTAGCTTTTGTGAGCGTGACATTTGTTGCACTTGTTCTTGTAATTTTGATATATCATGTAGCATTTCTTCCTCTTCTTCATGAGTCATGCTAGAGCTTTCAGGTTCCTTACTAGGTGTTTGCATTTTCTTTCCTCGGGGCATCAGTTACCGATAATAATGCTTTACTATGCCCTTTGAATTCCGTTAAACCAAGCTTACACAAAAATAAAAAAAAAACTACACACCTTTTTTCACTTTATAGAAGCCTGATATTGAATCTGATGTATCTCTGTAATTTCGGATCATCCAATTCTGAAATTGCTACCTGTAGTAGCCTTCTGCGTCCTCTTTCCAATGCCACAAGTCTGAGCCAAATTGGATTCTCCAAGGAAGAGTTATGTGAAATCTCCCACAGTGACTTGCTTTTAGACTGGTTCAGTAGAGCGAAGTTGTACGACGTGCCACGAGTCACTGTTTCGACCTTTGGATCTAAAAATCACCCACAAGAAACTACAGTCCGTCCTCTTTCTGTACCTTCTTACGAAACTTCAATCCGATGCTCAGAAAGAAAGTTATGACGATTTTCCCCAGGTCACCTGTTTTGAGTGTAATTCAGGAGTCATCAAAAAGACCAACTTCCTGAGATCATATCTCCGAAAATATCGCGCGAAAATCTCTGAAATTCGGACCCAAGGTTCAGTACGATGTCTTCTCAAATGGGTTTTGTTTGCGACTTCTGAAACGTCATAGAAAAAAAGTTATAGCGAAAATGCCACGATGACCTGTTTGGAGCAGCGAAACCCTAGAATCCAAAGCTCTGATACCAAATGTTATGAAACCATCTCACAAAAAGATAGAAAAGAGAGATCCACGCCTTAGAATTCAGCCTCTTCGAGGGGGCAACCTCCTTTACATTACATAAATGAACAATTCTTGGATGATACAAATGAAAATACCTCCTTTCTATATATAGGAGTCTAAGTGGTCCCAATACAATCAAAGCCTACATAACAATAATATTGTAGGGCACAACAATAACAATAGTGGGCTTCTATGTGGCACAATAGTAACAATATGGGCACTACATGGGTACATCAATATAAATAAGGGGTATAACTACAATAGTAATGGGGTAATCACTAGTATTATAGGGACCCAACAAAGGGAGAATGAAAAATTAATTGAAGAGGTAGGCAAACTAAAGAGAAAGAATGATATACTTTGCAAATAGGTATTCAAGTGGCTTAAATATAAGAACATGTGGAAAAACAAATATGAAAAATAGAGCATAGGGATAGATTATCTGTTAGAGGCAGTACATCAGGAAGCACCGGGGTCAGGAACAGGATTCACAGCAAAGGTTAGGAGGTCCAAGAGGAAGAAACAAGCATAAGGACATGCTTGTGAATTAGCAAGGGGGAGATGTTGGCCCTCATTTTTGGTCTAGTTTTGCTTAAGAAAACTTGCTTAATTTTTATATTTTCTATCCATTTTCCATCACATCCACCTCATTTTGATGTATTTTATGCATATTCAAGTATTTAATTTTAATTTTGCAATTTCTAGAAGTTTTTATGAAAAATGAATTTTAAGTGCAATTTTTGGACAGAATCATAAATTACCGTAATAGCTATATGGATGTCATATTTGCAGGACACCTGGGCACGAGTTGGATACATTTATGGAAAGCTTGGGAACGAGGATTGAACTAACTCCAATTGGTTCGATCAAAACAAGCTAAATCGGGCCCATTCAAAAATGGTCAAACAAGACTAGTCATTTAGAAAATCCCTAGGAAATAGGGCAGTTTTATGATTTCATTGGATTTTCTATATTTTAAGTGATAGGTTGGATGGATTCGACTTGGATAGGTGGATATGGATAGATATAGTTGTTAGAGATACTTTAGATCATTTTGTTTCATGATCTTCTATTTAAGCCAAAACTTTGAAGGCTTATGCCATGTAGAATTTGTATAATTTTATGTTGAGACATTTGAATATTTGAAGTTAATTTGAAGAACCTGTTCTACTTCCATTTCTTTTGTTCAATGGTGTGAATGATTGACTGAAGTTGCAGTAGTAGATAACCTCTTCAAATGTGCAAGGCAATGGTGGAGGGCCCCCACTCCAAGCTACGTACACTTCATTGTTAAACTAGCTTAATTTTCATGAACTAGTTGCTTCAGATTTGTTTACATGTTTTGCTTCAGATTTGCTTACTTGAATTGATGTGTGATTATTTATGTTTGCTGATGAATCTTAGTTTGTTTATCATTTTTATAATAAGGGACAACACAGTGTTCAAGTTGAACCCTCCTTTTATTGAATTAATGAATAAAAACTAGAGTTCATTTTTCTTGTTTTCAAGCAGTTTTATGCAATTCCAATTTTCTAACAATAGCATAATGATGAATGAATTTGTGATGAGGAATATCAATTATCTCCTCATTTATGAGTCTCTTTCATTGTTTATTTATGCATCTTAAGCTGTTGTCAATTAATGATTTTTTATTTCTATTCATCAAGTGATATTGTAGAAGAAGGACACAAATGGATCTCCTAAGTTAGGAGCCACTTCATCTCACATATATTGCAGAAGTGAATTAGAAATTCTTTGATTAGATTCATATTTATAATATGTATTTCCTTAGTTTTTCATATTTTATCTTCTAAGCTTGACTACATATTATATACATACATTTTGGACATGCCTCCAAATTTTACAAAACTGGATTGATAATGAATACTTGTGTTAATTTTTGTTAATAAATTAGCCCAATAAGAAAAAACCAAAAAAATTATGTACCTGGTATGATAACTTCTTCTCCTCCTCCTCCTGTTTCCATCTCTAAACTTTTTTCAACTTCATAAGCACTATATTGATTATTTTTTTGCTTCCCACTTTCATCATTCTCTGTTTTAGAAGCTTCATCATTAGTCATTTTAGTAAACACTTTGACAATTAAGAAATATGAACAAAACAATATCCAAAGTATTATAAGAGAAACAACAAAGGAACTATGGTACCTGAATTTTCCAAAAAGTTGATGGATCCTGGATTTGACAGTTGAAAAGATTTGTAATTATTCAACACGATTGTCCTATGTGATTCCGTTTGCACAACACATGCAATTCTTCTTCCATATGTACAACAAGTCTTGATTAAATTTTTCCTCGCATAAAGAGAAATAACCACTTTTGCATCACTACATTGTTGGTGTTTTTCCAATAAATCCATCCAGAAATCATAATCTCTCTCATTGTCATCAAATGTGTCTTCAAATGTTTGAGAGTATTTTGAAGCTTCCAATTTTTTTAATTCTGAAGTATAGAAATGCATAGTAAAAACTATATCATAACTATAACTGTTTTGAGACTTATATTCATAAATGCCACTAGTCATTTTATAGTTGAACTTGGAGTTCTTTATGACAATTTCCAAAGGCTCGCATACATTATTACAAAACCAAAGTTCTACTAAGAGAATTGTAGAGAAGTCATTCAACTCATTTTTTTCGATAAGAAATCGAAAATATTCAATATAATATCCCTTGTGGAATGGTTCTTTTTTCAAAGCCAATGTATCCAAAACAACAAGGTCAATATGTAAAATTGGTTGCAGCTGACATTGGAAAAGAGTGCAAAAGTGTTGACAAAAGATTAGGGCCCCCAAAATGACAACCAAATTCAAAATTGTTGTCAACCTGTTGAACACTTGTTGATCCATTTATCATTCTGTCAAAGACTCCACATGCTTGCTGAGAAAGGGACTTTGTCTTTGTATTACGCGTTCCTTTTACATAAGTAGAACCCTTCACCGTGTTGCAAAAATTGGAAAATATGATATCGTTAATTTCATAATGCTTAAGAATGTTGATTGTGGTAAGAGTATTCTCATTCAATTTTTCATCATGACTTTGAAAATATGTAACCATTGCATTTAGTATTGTTCTGTTGGTTTTCAATTTAGAACAATAATTTTTTAATTTCAATTTAGAACAATAATATTTTAATTTTATGGCATCTGTTGGATGATTAAGTGGAATAGAAAACCAAATGGTTCGATCCAACATATTATCTACTACTGAAGCAATTTCTTCCATGGTTAATCCCTGAAGGGGCCAAAAAGTAGCTTTTGTCAAACTGTGTAGATTATTTCTCTTGTAGTTCTCAAAATCCAGTTGGCTTGGAGAACACTTTAATGTGCCTAGTTGGTAATAGTTAAAAACAATGTCCCATTTATCCCAAATAGGTTAATCAATACATAAGAGAATTTTTTTATCAGAGAAAATTGTGATGGGACAGTGGAAGAAGGAGCACAACATTTTGTCATCGACCTGATAAAATAATAAATATAAACTAATCAACAACCATTTATTAACATAATGTCTAACCATTGTAACAAAGTATAAACTAATTTTAAAATTGTCATACCATTTAAAGATTTTGGTATCGTGTTTCTTGAACTTCCTTTTTCCTTTGATGCTTCCTTTGAATTCTCACTAGCTTCATAGTCCATGGTTTCTGACAAAAAAAAAAAAAAACTATTATCACAGTTTCGAATTATTGAAGAAAGTATAAATTTATAAATACTATAACTACTCGCATCATTATATGTGTAACAAAATGAACAAGAACAATAACAAGTGTAGAACTCACAATAATAGCTAATCATGGTGTTGATTAGAAAAAGGGCACCCCCGAATAATTTATTATATTCTTTTAATCGTGACTATAGGCAATCTAGCACCTACTAGCTTTCCTTCTAGCACGAGCGTAAGCACATTTCCAAAAGACATTACATTGTGAATAAATAAAAACAACTGTAGAAACTACACCGTATTTGCACAAAATTTATCTTTTATAGTTATGTATAGTCTTAGCTTGCTTTAGAAACCATAAAAACAAAATACAATGAAATAACATTAACTATGGCAATCATTAGATTTTCTTCTAGATTTTCGTCTAACACAAAGACAAACACATAACAACATTGCAAGGTGAAAGAAATAGAGAATGTGATAGAATTACTTCTAGAAGAAACACAAGCATATTTCCAACAATAATGTTGCAAAGCAAAATAAATATTTGCATCCTAGATTGTTTTCTATCACAAACACATGGATATTGCCAATAAAAACATTGTATGGTGAAAGAAATCTAGCACATGCTAGAATTATTTTTAGCACGAACACATGCATATTTCCAAGAAAAACATTGCAAACCAAAAGAAATCTAGCGCAACACAAGCACATTGACATTAAAAATATTGCAAGGCAATGGAAATGTAACAAATGTTAGACTCCCTTCTATCGCATAAAAGAAGATTGCCAACAACAACATTGCATTGTAAAGTAAATCTAGTGCATGCTAAATTTCCTTCTAGCACAAACACAAATACATTGTCAATAAAAACATTGCAATAATAATCTTTCCTGAGACATCTCCATGCTTATGAAAATTGACCTTACTTTTTAGAGACAATGAGGTTTTAGTCCATGCCTACATAGTCTATTTTTACAATATAAAAAATGTTAAATCCTCAAATTATTAGAAGTCCCTTCATATGGAATATGTGGCCTGAGAATGGGATATGGTACAAATATAAGCATGTTGCCAACAACAACATTGCATTGTGAAAAAAAAACATTTTATATTACCCTCTATCACAAACACAAGCACATTGCCAATAAAAACATTGCAAGGTGAAATAAACATATTGCACGTTAAGTTTCATTTTAGCATAAAAACAAACACATAACAACATTGTAGGGTGAAATAAATCTAACATGTGCTAGAATTACGTTTAGCAAAAATACAAACACGTTTCCAACGACAATATTGCAAAGAAAATTAAATGTAGCACATGCTAGATTTGTTTCTAGTACAGACACAAGCACATTGCCAATAACAACATTAGAAGGGGAAAGAAATTTAAGCATAAGAAAAAAAAGAAAAACTCATATCAACATTGGTAGGTGAAAGAAATCTAACGTGTGCTAGTTTTACTTCGAGCACAAACACAAATATGTTGTCAACAACAACATTACAACAAGGTAAAAGAAAATATAGCACATGCTATATTTCCTTCTAGCACAAACATAAGTAAACAACATTATTGTATGGCTAAAGAAACCTAATACATGTTGGATTTACTTCTAGCACAAACACAAGCATATTACCAATAACATCATTGTAAGGAAAAAGGAATCTAGCACCCACAAGATTTTCTTCTAGCACAAACAAAAATACATTGCGAATAAGCACATTGTAAGGTGAAAAAAATCTAATGTGTGTTATATTTCATTCTATCATAAAAATAAGCACATAACAACATTGTAAGGTGTCAAAAATCTAGAATGTTCTAGATTTACTTCTATCACAAGCACAAGTATATTGTCAACAACAACACTGCAAGAAAAAAATAAATCTAGTGCATGCTAAATTTTCTTCTAGCATAGACAGAAACACATTGCAAAATAAAAATAATGCAACGCATTTGATTTCCTTCTAGCACAAATAACTGTATTGTTAAAAATAATGTTGCATTGTGAAAAAAATATAACACGTACTAGATTTCCTTCTAGTACAAATTCACAAACATATTGCCAACAACAACATTATCACACAAAACAAATCTAACACATGTTAGATTTCCTCCTATCAAAAACACAAGCACGTTGCAAATAACAACATTACAAGGTGAAAGAAATATAATGCACAGTATATTTCCTTCTAATGCAAACAATATCACATAACAACATTGTAGGGTGAGAAAAATTTAGTCTACATTATATTTACTTCTAAAACAAACATATAAATATTTCCAATGACAACATTACAGGATAAAACAAATATAGCACAAGCTCGATTTCCTTTTAGCCCAAACAAAAACATGTTATAAATAACAACATTGCAAGGTAAAAGAAAATCTAACATGTGTTAGATTTCCTGTTAGCACAAACACAAGCACATAACAACATTGTACAGTGAGAAATCTAGCAAGTGCTAGATTTATATCTACTACAAATACAAGCAAGTTGCCAACAACAACATTGTAGAGTATAAGAAATCTAGCCTGTGCTAAATTTTTTTCCAACACAAACACAAGAACATTTCAATTTGAAAGAAATCTAACGCATGTTATATTTCCTTCTAGCACAAACACAAGCACATAACAACATTATAGGACTAAAGAAGTCTAGTGCATGCTAGATTCATTTCTATTACAAACACAAGAAGTTTGCAAGCTGAAGGAAACAAAACACATGCTAGATTCCTTCTAGCACAAGCAACCATATTTCCAAAAACATTGCATTGTGAAATAAATCTAGTGCATACAAAATTTCCTTCTAGCCCAAAGATAAGCACATCGCCAATAACAACATTGCAAGGTGAAAAAAATCTATGTGTTTTAGATTTCCTTCTAGTATAAACACAGGCAAACACAAACATTGTAAGGTGAAATAATTCTAGCGCATGCTAGATTTACTTCTAGCACAAACACAACCATGTTGACAACAAAAACATTACACGACAAGGAAACCTAGCACATGCTAGATTTCTTTCTAACACAAACACAAGCACATTACAAGATGAAAGAAATATAACCCGTGCTAGATTTCCTTCTAGCACAAACACAAGAACATAACAACATTGTAGGGTTAAAGGAATATAACACACACTAAATTTACTTCTTGCACAAACTGAAACATAATGCCAATAACAATATTGCAATAAAAAAAATCTAGCATGTGTTAAATTTCCTTCTAAAACAATCAGATGCAAAATTCCAATAACAACATTACAAGGTCAAAGAATTCTAGCATATTTCCTTCTAGCACAAACAACCAAATTTCCAACCACAACATTGCATTGTGAAAGAAATCTAGTGCATGCTAAATTTCCTTATAGATCAAACACAAGCACATAAAAACAATGTAAGGTGAAAAAAACCTAACATATGTTATATTTACTTTTAGCAAAAACACAAGCCTGTTTCCAACAACAACATTATCAAGCAAAAGAAATATAAAACATGCTAGATTTCATTCTGTCATACACAAGTGTATTTCTAATAACAACATTGTAAGATGAAAGAAATCTAACGAATGTTAGATTTCCTTTAGCACAAATAAGCACATAACAACTTTAACCCTTAGTAGCTCCCAAAAGCATACTTTTATTTGCATGTTTGTTTTTTGACACCTAGCACCCCTTAAGTCATTTCATGGACTTCTTTGAGAAGCCAATGCACTTTTATCATAATTATTAAGTTATATGAAACCCACTTTGTATGCACATGGGGTCTTACCCCCCCCCCCAAATACTCTTTTCATCTTATTTGGTCTGCAGTGCTAATGTGTTTATTAGTGTGCATGAAATATCATATTTGAAACACCACACTTTTTAGCCTCAAAACATATAAAAGCATATGCACACCGATACTCTGGTCCCAAAACATATACACATACATACACATGGGCATGATACCCCCACTAGCCTAATCTTTGCATGTACATGTTATTTACAATCAAGGGGTTGGAGTTGGGGTGTTAGAAAAATCATCCAACATAGACAAAATTTTAGAACCTAAAACACACTAGAGGATGTGTTCCACATTTGGAACAAGGTAGTTATATTTATCTAATGCTTTATTGATATTTTTGAAATAAATGAAAATCTAGATTTCTCCATTCTTATTCCTAACAAGGACCTTATTGGATACCCATAGGGAATGATGAATGATAAAAAATATTTTTTCCTCTTATATTCATTTTCATTTGTTATTATATTGTTGAATACATATCTAAGAATATTTGTTGAATAGTATTATATATTTCTTGAATGATATCACATCCTGAATGATTTTAGTGTCATCGGTCTTTGAATCAGTGTAATTCTAGGAGAAAAAAGTCTTTATAATTCCTTGAGGAAATGAAAAAATGTAGCCCTCTCAATAGGCACGTATCCAATACCTAGAATTATATTTTGTGGGTATTATTTGTTATAGAGATTCAAACCACATATTTAAGGAATAAGTTCTCTCTTTGGTTTTCCATCTAGAGGAAATGTATTAATTTGATCACAATGTCAATTTTCATCAATGGTTGATCCCCTAAAAGTATCTCCCTATGTGAGGAATTCTAAAATAGGGGCATCATCATCAAAAAATATCTAGTTTGTAATATTGTTTGGTATAGAAGGTCTGGAAAATTGTTCATTAGAAAGCATGTCCATAGACAAGTTTCCCAATGGTATAAATATAGAGTTGTGTTTGAAGGTAAATTTGCATTTGAATTTTGACTTCAATGTACATAATTAATATTGAATGTTTCAAAATTAGAAATAATAAACCATGCCTCATCTTTATAATTATTAAGGTGATTAAAATGCAATGAATTGAATTTCCTAAATGTTTGATAACTATTTGTAAATCCTTATCAATTAGAGCTATTTAACATCCAAATCTATCGCTTTTTTAAGACGTTGTATCAAAGCCTCATACTTAGTGACATTATTTGTGCATGGGAAATACAAGTGACAAGAAATCAAATATTTGTATCCTTTAAGACACATAAGAGTGCATCTAGACCTTGCTCATGAAATCAACTTAGAGCCATCAAAAAATAAAAACCATACATTTTAATTTACATCTAAATTTACTAATTTTGAAGATAACTTTGTACATGTTCTTACATAATTACGTCGATAGACGTTCTCTTTGTTGGCTTGGGGTGGGAAAACACTGTTCACCCCCGGCCAATGGGAAAGCTTAAATTTCGCCCTTCTAACCAATCAAATCTTCTCATGTGTTTGTCCATCTAACCAGTGGAAATTTTCCATTTGTCCAAATTCCTTTCGGCATGTTTTCTCTTACCTACGTGTTTCTACAGCTCTTTATGGCATCCTCCACCATGTTTTGACACCTTATACTCCTCTCTAGAAATTTGTGCCCTACTCCTTCCCGATGGTCAGTCTATCACCGTCTGCCATACCATACCTTCGACATTGAATTATTGCATTGGGCATAGGGTATTATTTGCGGGTGCCACAACAAACAATGGAAAACAGATTATGACTTAACTCTTATATAAAGGATTCAATATCAGGGCTAGTGTCTGCAATGTGGACAGTGCCAAGAATCGGGTGATTCTTAACTGAGTGAAGCAATGGGCAATGTTGAAGCTGCCATATATGCAACAGGGTTCCACTCTTTTTTGGATTCTCTGGCTCCTTTTTGATGCATGCCATAGTTTACAACTCTATCGTGTTTACAACTTTTACCTAACAAAGCGTGGACGTGTAAGAATTGTACAACATTGAAAGACCTAAGTTCCTCTTCTCCCCATTGATTACCTCTATCTTCACTATTGTAGAGCTCTGACATAGGCACCAAGCATAAGGTTAGGATTTTTTTCATCATAGGCCTTGGATTCCCAATTTCCCATTACTCTTTTTCAGAATTGCGATTGATAGGTTTAGCAATCTCAGTTTTTGGGTATCTTGGTCCTCAACAAACTATTGATTTACTATGCGAAAAGGAAGTGGGTCTAATCAAGCACGTCTTCTATAGGATATAATTTGGGAGCGTTTTCATCGGATTTGGGCACCTGCGGTTGTTTGGCATGCTGGGGAAAATTGCCCCATTTTTTTTCTTGAGGGCCCAAATACCTCTTTTGTGATACATTTTTTATTGTTTGGCATGCTGGGAAAAACTGCCCCTGTTATTTTCCTTAAGGGCCCAAATACCCCTTTTGTGATACATTTTCGATCTGAAAAAATGACCTACTCCCCTTATCAGTTCTTTGTTTCTTCGAACCCTCTGCTTCCCATGGTAATCTCTCCTTCTATTGCTGCAACAATCTCTTCCTCTGATATCATCTATAGAAGAATTAGAGGCTTACTATGAAATGCTACAATTTTACTACTAGTGTTGGGGGTTTAAAAAAGGTTTGGTGCACCTAGTTTGGTAATAAAAACATATGTAGAAAGTAGTGCTTTTTCTTTATACACCAAGTTTGGTCCCCTGGATCCTAATATAACATGCATTAAGTTTTCAGGAGAAAACGACCTTACCTCCAAAGAAAAAATAAGACAAAAAAGTCATAGATGTTGAAGTCCTAAAGGCCTTATAAGTTGTTCCTGAGACAAAGCAGTATTTGGCTATGAGGTTTAGTTTGAGATTAGGAATGAAGCCACATGGTGTAAGTTTCCTAGGTAGCGTGAATACAATATACCCCAATACTAAATTTTTCAGCATATAGATAGGTTAGTATACAAATAATGAAGATCTAAATTGTGTCATAGCTTTCCTTCTTGTTGTGGGTCAATTGCATTAAAAGATGCCTTGGTTTCAGCAAATAAATGACACCTTTTCAAGTGCATGTAGCACAAACAACTGGCTATAGAATTTCTAAGCCTTTCTAGTGTAAAAGTGATGGTTATGTTATGAACTTAGAATACCCATGTAAACAGAGATAGAAACCCAAATCTAAAGCCCTAAGGCCAACATACAAGTATAGACATGAATATTGTTTATGTAGATGCAAACCAATTCTTTTAAGCATTTTGTAAAATAGCTTTCATTCAAACACATAAGAACTTCAAAGTTATAATTTTTTGTCAAAATTAAGAGAGGATTGTGATTTCCAGGCATTAAGAAAAATTCACAAATGTTTACTTTACATCTATAGTCATCATTAAAAGAATAAACCTAAGTCTTTTGTGCATGTACAAGAAAATTCATTCAGAAATTTCATAAAAATTCAAGTCTCTTATCCAACCAATTAGGGCCAGTTTGTACTGATTAGGTACCAGTCTCGTCAGCAGGCTGGTTCAACACCATGCCCAGTCCAATGGGGCGATTTGACCAGTTCTGATTCAGACATGACCTACATATGAAAAAACATTCAAACAATTACATTGCTTTCTGATGTTGAATAATAAGACCCTAGTGCCTGTTTCTACTCAGACAAACCACTAGAACACTTGCATGATAAAGATAGGATAAACACCAAGGGGGATCTATAAAAAATTCTCCAGACCTAAAGCTAAATTACTAGCACTTTTCATTGTCTGAGACTGAGAAAGGGAAGCAAAAACACAGATGGAAATTTCAAATTGTAAACAATGAAAAAACATGGAAAGTTTTACTTCTACTGTCATTTCAGTGATCAATAAACAACCTCCTCCAGTCTCTTAAGAAGACCCTCAAGTTTGTCTAAGAATTGTTAGTGATTATCCTGCCATATCTATCAATGTGGTTCTCAAAGGTAGAGAGTGAAATATTGATATGGAAATATACATGGTAATGAAATTTCTTGAAATAAAGATGCACATTCAGCACCCAAAAGCATCAGAACCCACAATGGAAAGCTCACATATAGGGCAGAGATTTTCTTGTATGACTGGAACAAAGCATGTTGTACAATATGGACAGGACACATCCTTCTGATTCACCATGGTATATAGGTGTAAAATTTGTTGCACCACCAACAAAAGGCTTTCTGAAGTCAAAATCATAATTCAGTTTTTTGGCATCCTGCAGCTCCCTTTCGCATGCTTGCAGAACTTGTTGTACCTTTGTTGAAAGGTTTGCAGGGGTTCACTTTCTAATAGTCATCAAGCAAAGTTAGCTGTTGTACTAAAGCTTCATCCCTTATAACAAACACCCATGGTAGTCAGCAAAGCCAACCTCAAATGGAATTTTTGAAGGTTGCTATGACTAAAATAAACTGCAAGCTCTTTCTGTTGAACAATATCATCCTTAACTTCCTTTCCCTTGAACTGCATCTAAAGACCCAGAACACAACTGCAAGCTCACATATAGCACATAGATTTCCCTTTATGATTGGAATAAAGTGTGGTGTACAATGCGGACAAGACACATACTTCTGACCACAGTATAAAGGTGTAAAAGTTGCTCCAAAAACAACAAAAGGATTTCTGAAGTCATAATTTAGTGCTTTTAGAATCCTGCAACTACCTCCACCATGCCTACAGAACTTGTTGGGCCTTTGTTGCATGGTTTCCAGTGGGCTCATTTTCTAGCGGTTATTAGGCCAAGTTAGCAGTTGTATTGAATTTCCCTAGCAAACACCTATGGTGTTTGGCAAAGCCAACCTCAAATGGACTTTTTGAATGTTGCAATGAGTAAAATAGGCTGTAAGCTCTTGTTGTTCGACATTATGATCCTTAACTTCCTCTTGAACCCAATTTGAAGACATAGAACACATTCTTTAGTAATTCCAATCAATTTCTTCACCTTCTTAAGCTCCAAAACAAGATCTACATCAATAACTATGATTGCGTGCAAGATGGTAAGAAATAACCTTAATGCTTCACTAAAATTCCCATCTGCTATGGATTTGTAAGCTAACTTCCCATCTATTGTGGCTTTGTAAGCTAGTATAATTTTCTCATCTAATAGAAAAAGCTTAAATACCAAAGCTCATGGACCTCTAACATTTGAGCTAGCAATCTCACTCCAACCTCCCTCTATTGCTAAGAAGACCGCAATGCAGAAACAAATGCAGGGAGGTATGTATGGTTGCCCATGTAAAGATCCAAAAACAAAGGTTTTAACTTTTAATGGAGTGAAATTCTTAATACCAAGTTGTTGACTTGAGATCTGCATCGCCATATTAATGTTACTAGCAGTTGCATTCTCACTTGCAAGAGAAGATTTTCTATATCCAGATTTGGATTACTGGCATAAGTGGTGATGGTGTAACTAATGACATTATGAGTTGTACCTACAACATTTGTAGCTTAGCCATCTGTAGGGAGCTTCAAATCTTCTACATTCCATCCTACCTCATCGTCATTGTCTCCTCTCACTTCTCTATCATCGACCACTACAACCTCGCCATTTTGGTTTTCAACTCCAGAAGTGTCAAGGTCTTAGCCCCTATTGGTTGCAACTCCTTCATCCTCTTCTTCATGGACTACACCCCTTGTATTATCCAACCCACCAAAAGTGTCAAGATCTTAACCCCTATTGGTTGCATCTCCTTCATCCTCTTCTTCATGGAATGCAACCCCTGCATTATCCAACCCACCCTCAAAAAGGCCTTCGGTAACCCTCAATAACAACCATTCACGATTGCGACAAATTGATGGAGGAGGCACAATCAGTGAAGATTTCTTTCCAGATGGTAGAGTGGGCAGATTACCACCTAACTATTAAGTACAACCATATCAGCAATCTCTATAAACCCATGAACTATTGCACTCACATATGGGCATTGTGAAACTGACCCATGACATCATTTTATATTTCTGCAATCCCCAACATCTTCAAAAACTTATCAATATTGTCCATGACAAGATACAAAATGAAGTCCTTTCAAAATTCTTTAATATCTGGTAAGCATATTCAACAATGCCATCATTTCCTTACCAAAGGGCCTCAACTCCAAGTGTATACCAGTGACCTTAACATCTCTCTGTTTTGCAGAAGCAACATCAATTTTAATAGTTTCACCCTACACTGCTAAGTTAAATCATGCCTTCTTGTCTTTGAAAAAGTGAAGAGCCACTTCTGGGAAGCCCTTCAGATGCAGCTAAGCAATCACTGCATGTCCACAAATCAGTGCAAGAAAAAGGCTGATAGGCAATTCTTCATAGCCTTGCCCACTGTACTCTTTATGTATCTCTATTTTGTATGATAATAGAATTAGTCGTATTCAGAAAAAAAAAAAAAAAACATTGTCATACTTCCTTTTTATCAGTGCCAACTTGAATATATACTTATGCATCAATCTGTATAACACGGTTATTTCCAACTCATTCAGGCAATTGAAAGAATTCTCAGACACCTTCGTTATACATAATTGAACATCAAGTGTTCCAATAAGACCATTTTTTATGTTTGGAAGACAACAAAGCACAATTGTCACCCCGAGCACCACTCTTTAGTTTTAACACAAATAATCTTATGCAGAGAACACTGTACAAGCTTCTTGCTTCCAGTGATTATTGCATGCTTACTCAGCAAGGCTACATTTTCCATGTCATTTGACTAAATGTATTTAACAAATGGAATATGGAGGTCCCTAAGTACAATCCTCTGTTGCAAACCAAGGTCATTGTCTTTTCTTCCTGCATTGTGTCACTCTTCTGTCCCAACACTATCTTCTGCCCCAAGAAGAAGGTTTTATGTTCCTGCACAGAAAGTTGTTTCAACAGTTACTGGACGACTAGACTTCTTGATCACCTTATTTCTCTGATTTTTTATCACATGGTTATGACTCATTTCAGTGACTACCGATTGATTGCAAGAAAAAAAAGGCAGCAGGTCCTCCAAGTCCCTGTCTTTTCTTCCTGCATTGCATCACTTCTCCCAAGTCCCAACACTATCCTCTCGCCCAAGAATAAGTTCATATCACCTACCTTCAACATCCAAATGTATTAGGACAACATTCTCCATGGGGCTAAACAACAATGATCATCATCCTTGATCCAATTCATGGATCCATCCCTTCTTATCTTTATAAGTTGAGAGTATTTTTGAGTTGCAAATTGAGGAGCCAACAAAAAATGGTCATTGTTGCAGTATAGGGTGTCCTCATAAACAACAAAAGCATATCTTTCTCTTTCTAACTTGAAAACAACCATCCCACGGTCATGCCCAATAGCAAGAAGATTCATATCAAGATGTGCTACAAGGATCTAGAAGCAATCATGGTCTCTATGAAATGTTTGGACACCTCTAGAATACTTGGATAGATCTCAAACTCATATACTTTTATCTTCTAAATTTTAACAAAAATGTCGTGGCGTGGATGCAACATCACACGAGACATATAGTTCACATGCCCTCTTAAAAGTTAAAATATCCAACTTCCCAAGCTTGGTACCCAAGAACAAAACATGCTAACTTTTCACAAATGAATTATCTACAAATTTTTCACATGCCCTCCTAAAGTATTCAACTTCCCAAGCCTTGATCTATGAGAACAAACTAACTTTTCACAAATGAATTATCTACAAACTTTTCACATGCCCTCCTAAATTATCCAACTTGCCAGGCCTTGGTATCCGAGAACAAAACAAACTAACTTTTCACAAATGAATTACATACAAACTGAGATGGTACTCAAGAAAGAGGAGTAAAAATAATAATAATAATAATAATAATAATAAAATAAAAATAAATAAATAAAAGGCGGAAGCCCAGTTCACTCCACGGTCATGACATTCCAAAACATATTTGACAACAACATCACCCTCTCCAAAAATATCTGTGTTCATTTGTGTTAACCTTAATATCATCAGCAGATGGTTTTCCTCCTCAGAGCACAAATATCCCATACACAATCAGTCTGATCCAAGGTGCTTCAAATGACCAAATATTCATTAGGATGAAAAGAAGCACACATTACACAAAAACTGTCGCTAATAAGGTCAGATACAAGTTCAAGATTTCTAGTTCCATATATATTTTTTTTGTTCGTGATTGGCACTGACAATCTAAGGATACTCATTGTGGAACTTAACTCTCCAGATATAGATAGCGATGCATATTGTAGTTCCATATATTGATCTTAAAGTCATTCCCTGTAGGATTAACAAGTAAATTGGAGTTATAACAACTTTTCATAATTGTATTTTTTACTGTTATGTCAGATGAATTGTAGTTAATATCATTTACAATCGAAGACACTACTCTTTAGATAGCCTAAATATGCATGCACAATGTCTACATAAGAAGCTACATAGCTCAGAAGCTTCACTAAACCTACAAATTCTAAAAAAAGAATTGTTCCTTGGATGGGAGAGGTGGGACTTTTTCTTACAGCTCTCCTTTGGCTAAGTGGCTACACTATGAGAGGCATTTTTCAGTTTGGAAATTTCACCGCCTATAGATCAAACTGATATATGCAATGTACTAAAGCATAATACTAGATCTAATTCTACAACCAATTTAGCGGAAGCTTAATCGAACATGAGCAACATCAATAAGAACACATATAACTGATATGGAGAAATCAAACACACATAACATAGAAGATATAACTAGGGGAAAGCACCATCCTAAAACCCCATCTTTGTATTATCATACAAGTGGAAATATGTCTGAATTACACAAAACCTTAGCTCGGAAGCTATCCAGCTCTCAGTACAATCCCTCTGCTACTCATAGATAGTCAAAGGCTTCTCACAAGCCTTCTCCTCTGCCCTCCAAGCCTCCTATTTCTATGCACAATTTTTCTTGGGTCCTCCAGCTACAACCTGAGTGATTCTCACCTCACACACAACACTGACCTCTGAAATAATTGCACAAACCTGAAGGAGATAAATCCTCATCATGGATGAGCTTCCTTTATAGGAAAAATATTCATCCAACTGATAGTGCATTGTCCCTTCTTTGATCTCAACTGGGTCTCTGTCTAAACTGCCATGTGTCAGTTATCCATGAGAGAATACTCAATTATCTGAAAATAACAGTTGTCACATGCATGCAAGCATCAACAAACTGTATCTCGTTAATTTAACAACTTGTTACATTAATCCAACTGAACTTGAATAAGTTAAACTAAGTCAACTTATCCTCTCAATATAGAACCATCCTTAATTCCTCAATTAGTGGAGCAAATCAAGGACACATTCCCCAATTAGTGGAGAAATTGCATGTTCTCACAAAGACTTCAAGTTTGATTTTCCTTAACTAATTGACTCATGGAGAATTAATTAATTAATTTACAAACTGCTGTTAATATCAAATTCGAATTTTACTTCCTATTTCTCGTCCAGGGACTGACTAAAATAGGAATCCACACTGAACTGCTAAAAATAGAAGTTCTATTTTTAGCAGTTCCATTTTTCATTCCCTGTTGCCCAATCCAGCACTGCCCAAACTGCGATTTTTAGCACTTCTATTTTTAGCAATTTCTTGTTGCCATTTTTAAACACTAAGCCTGCCAAAATCACTAAGGACTTGTCATCTGGCCTAATCCCCGCCCATTCAGAAGGTTTTAAAATAGGTATACCAGTTTGATTACCTTGCGACCTTATTTTTCCTTGCGTGTAATTTATCACCCCACCCTCCATCCGGTAGTGAGACTGAGAAATTCCTCATAGCTCCAAACAATAATTGACTCTATTCCTCATAGCTTATGAAGAAGAGCTCCAAACAACAATTGACTCGCAAACAGGGAAAGATAACATTTTCTTTTCAACCACCCAAGCTAGACCCAATTGACATCACTACAAAACTTGCCACTAGATGTGTGTAATTACCAGACATTTTACAATACAGAGCAAGTAAAGGTAATCTCCTAGTTGATCCATGAAAATTTTGTCAAAATACATGAGGGAATCACACAACACCAATGTGTTCTGTTATCACTCAAAATTTTCCGTAGAAGTTATCCGAAGAAGGAAGCAACTGAGGTAACCACAAACCAATCTTTTAGGCTTAGGCTCTAGCCAACCTAAGTCCAGAGAGGGCTCTCTCTATGTAATTTAGCTTTGTTTTACTGGGATTTTAGGCTAGTTCTTAATGTTCATGGGGGTTTTTGTTTTGATTTTAAGGTTTGGTGGTCAAATTCTGGGAACATATGGATAGATCCAAGGTCTTTAAGCCATTGGGATATGGAGTCAACAAATGGATAGAAAAACCGGATCAGCTCATTAAAGGGAATGTTCACAGGGCAGGCTAGCAAAGTAAAGAACAAATCTGTAGACTGAATGGGTGAAATGATCCTAACCAGGGTGAGAGAGCACTTAAGAATCCTCAGACCGGAGCTAAAATGAAGAACAGGGGATAATCATGAACAAAGGGAAATTAAGAATCCTTTGCTATAGATCACAAGGGATAACCTAAACTAAGGAGCAATCAAGAATTCCTTAACTTAGATTTGTGAAGAAAACATTCAATATGCATAACAGTCAAGACAGAGTGCAGTTAAGCAATTTCTGAAATATCATTCCATGTTATAGCATTCATATTTTTAGAGATACAAATAAGATTATGGAAAACTCAAAGAAAATAACACTAAATTTAAGAAAATACTTATTTGAACTTCGCTTTGCACAAGAATCCAGTGAAATATCTGATCTTTATTCCTTGATCCAGCTAGCTGATCCAGTCATTGACACAATAGAATTTCAGACTAAAGAACAATAACTCTATAGAAATTCTTGGAATCCACCCTACATACTTTGAATGGTGAAGTATTTATACAAAAAATTATTACAAAATATCTCAAAATATCTCAAACTGTTTTGAGATTAAATTTAGGAAATACAAATATCTTCTTGCAAGAAGATAGAGATAGCTAATGAACTGCTTCATGTTGTCCCTTTTATTATGGTTGTGCTAGCTTTTATGGTTGAAGTGTAGCCCTTTATGCTGCCTTGCAGTTGTGGAGTTTTCACGCTGGAGTCTTCTTTACTTTCATCTTTCCATTGATACTCTTTAATCCTGATACTCTTTGACCCTATAGTGTTGTTTTTACCTGTTTCACCTAGCTGCCTTCATTTTCACTGTGCAGTAATTGTCTACTGTAAATTTATCACAATAAATCAGCTACATTCTCCCACCATTTTGCTTCTGGTAAATTTATCTTCATCATCCTTCTATAGATCTCATCTGCTTTAGTATACTTGTCAAAATTGGGCTTGGTGAGGAATAAATGTTTGACCTCATGTTCCAGAAAAAACAAGTTTTCAAATGTATCATATAACACTTTGCTTGTTTGAAAGGATTTTATGGATGAAGAGATGGCTTGTTCCTTGGCCAACTTTCTGAGTCTATCACTATAGTCCAACTGTGTCATGAGTTGGTCGTTGATAACCATAGGACTGGGCAGACCTTTTCCTCTCAAAATTTGGAATTTAGCCATGAACCTATCAATGACTACTTGCATATTATGGCATTTTTCTTCTAAATTAAGCATAAGGTTCCTCTTGGAAAGGACCTTCCTTATCTCCAAAATGGTCTCAGTCCTATCTTTGATGTTTAGCTCATGAAGCTCATATTTATTTTTGTTGTTGAGGAAGTGGATGAGTCTATTTGCATCCTCAGGCTTATCTCCCAATTCCTCTTTTACTTTCTGGATAGCTTCTGTAGCTATCTTTACCAACTCTGTTTGTTCAAAAATGACTTGAATTGATGGCCAAATATCATTGACAGAGTCAATGATATTGGCCCACAACATTTCCTTAGTTTGTCCAAGTGGTTTCTCCAGTGTTAAATCCTTCTCTAGGATTTTGATTCTCTCACCCATTCTCAGTGCCTTTTGTGTTTCTTCTTTTTGCTGGAGTTGGGCAAGTTTGCAATCAGTTTCCAAACTTGCCACCTTTTCCTTTAGTCTCTTCATCTCTGTAGCCTGGATAGACATCTCTTCCATGGCTTTGACTAATTTTGCTGCTTTCTCTCCCTGTGTACCTGTTGTTGTTGTAGATTCTGCTGTTACTGGCAATGTTGTGGCAGGTGGAGCAATGGGTGCCAGTGTAGAAGGAACTATTGTAGATACTATTGGGATGACATCTTTGGGAGTTGTGGCCAAGTCGCTTTGTTTCGATTTAATTAAAGCATCCAACTCCTTTTCTGTCTCCTTAAGTTGATCATTCAGCTTCAGGACCAAGTCTATCAATTCCTCATTCTGGTTTGATTCTCTAATACTTCAAGAGTTTGAGGATGATGCAGCTGGGGAATTTTCAATTACCTCTTAAGTGCAGTAATATCATCATTTTTCTTCTTAATCAAATGTTTTGTAGCTTTTATATCCTTGGGATCGTGTCTGAATTCAATCACTAAGTCCTCTAAGGACTTGATCGTTGTATCCTTGGCCTGTGAGGAGGCCTTCTCTAATTGAAATTGTGCTGAAATGTTGTTCAGAGAGTTCTGTAGCTGATGGGCAGCCATGGCTTTACCTGTCAGGGTGGAGTATATCATCTCTCCAGCCTGTTTGTGTAGTTCAATCTGGTCTATGGGATGAATATCCCTTGCTAATACTTCAAAATCCACTTTCTTAAAATCTGATGTTGTCTTTGGCTGTTGGGTTGTAGGCTTAATAAATGACATCTACAGCTTCCCCTCTTTAATGTCAAAGGCTGACATTAGCCTTGTTTGATTGGTAGGGGTGAGCTTCAAGTACTATGCATATATTTGGGCCTTAAGCCTCTCATTCCTAGCCTTGAATTCTTTATATCTTTCTTTGATATCTTGGTCCTTGTCAGCAGACATTCTAAAGGAAGATACTTCAACACTGAGCTACCTTTCCAACATCTGAGTTTGTGATGTGGAAGGCTCTGGTATGCCCCCAGATGGAGTGGCAGGCATGTTCCTATTTCCTTCTGTACTGGTGACCTCTGTTGTCTCCTCTGTGTATTCTTGTTTAGATACAGGATTCACTCTCTGTCTTTTGGCTTGGCTTGTTTCTACGTAAGCTTGTGAATTTGTTCTTGCTGAAGTGGTGGCCCCCTCCCTATTTCTCTCTAGGCTTTTCTCCTCATTTAGAGGAGTCTGTACAATTGGAGGGGTGCTCATGGTTGTCTCCGATCTATCTGATTTCTCTGGTATGTCTGATTGGTCTGGCATGTTTGATTTCCCTGGCACCTCTGATTTCTCTAGCACCTACAGGAAAGAACCCTCATCAAGTTGTTTTTCCAGATCAATGAGAGCATTCTCTATGTCTATTCTGGTGTTGTCTTGGTCCACTAGGGTACCTTCCACCCATTCCGATTGGTTGGCATAGGCTTCAATTTCAGGTATGGGATGATGAATAAAAGGTCCTAGCTTGACCTTTTGTCTCTTCTTGGTAATGAATTCCAAAGGGTCATATCTCCAAACAAAACTTCTTTGGAATTTCATGCTCTGCAATATCAAATTTGCTTCACGGCCTGCCTCCCTAGAGTTGCATATGAAGGGGCCTAGTTGGTCTTTTATTTTGAAGTTGGCCTTCTTCTTGGCATTTACAAAGTTTATTTCATCTACATTGATAATTTGCCTGTAGTATTCTAATGCAAACAACCTCATTGGGAGGTATTTTGGTAGTTTGTATGGTGCCAGCATGCAACCATAAATTCTGATTTCAGTGTGGTTTTGGTATAAATACCAATCACCCACTTTGGTCTGTTTAGACAGTTGAAGGATCCTTTTTATGTCTGGACTGATTCTTGGAGGAGGGCTTCCTATCAACATTGTCATGATTGGGTGTACAAATAAATCAATGAAGTTAGCATATGAATATGGAGATCGGTATTTTTGGATTAATGGGGTCCAAAAAATGACTGATCTGGGCTGACCTTTTGTGTCAAGATTCTGAAGAGTGAATGGGAACTTATTTGACTGATAATATAGGAAAAGATGGTACAAAACAGAGGAGTATTTGAAGACTCTCTCATTGCTCATTCTAAGAAACTGGTCATGCATCCTATCAGCTATAAATTTGGCATAGTCATAGATGATAGCAGGAGGCTGCCCTGGAGTGTAGATGGACATGAAAGCTAGGATAATTTCATCAATATATTCACTGGTGGTATAACCCAGGACACTAGATATCATGGCTACAATGTTCTGACCCAATGGGGAAAAAATAGTAGCTACATATGGAGGAGGATCCCTTGGGATATGTTTTTTTTCTCTGATGAAGGTTTGAAACATCTCAGCCAATTTTGCAGTGGCAAGTTTGAGGAACTGGTCTAATAAGCTTCCAATTGAAAGAGGAGTCAGTTTTTGCTCTGGTTGGAGTTGTAGCATTTCATTTATAGACTCAGCAGTGATGGTGAAAAGTATGGTTTGGCTTGGGGACATGACGACTCTTTCACTAGGAATATAATTGGCATGACAATAGTGGACAATCTCTGGGAAAATTTGGACTTGGGGGAAGTGGTACTTGTGCAAATTAGACTCCCAAAGACCAATTTCATCAGCATGGTTCAGGTATTTATCCCTACTTTGGCAGTATACTTTGAGCGGGGATTCTTGGACAGAGGTGTCCTTTATCTGGAAATATTTATCGGCTAGGGGAAGGTGGTCCAGGTCTAAATGGGGTGTAGAGATGGGTCTCACATCCATAGCAATTGGGGCAGCCATTCTCAGTTCTTGTGGATTTGAGTATGGGGGGGGGGGTTAATTTGCAGTATTTAGGGCAACGATGTTCAGCAAGGAGTAGGCTTGAGCTCTTGAGTATTTTTAATTAATTTTTAACTTAACTAAAAACACTCAACAACTGGTTACTTTGAAATTGACAGGGTATTTGGTGAATTCTGGTTTAAATACCCAGAATTGGAGTGAATTGGCTCTTAGCAAGGTGGCTGGCGACTGTGAGTGGTCGAAGGGGCTTTTTATAGGCTACAAGGCCGACTGGGTTGTCTATGGCGTCTTTGGAGTGAAATTGTACGTGGCTTGACAACTTTGATGTTTGCAGGTGTCGTGCATGCGTACAGAGGCTTGCAGATGAAAATTCAGCGAAAACAAACAATTTTGGGGCTTTTGGCTTTTATACGCAAAAAATTATTTTTTGGCAGGTACGGGGTGAATAGTGGTTAATTTGTCACGTAGAGGGAGGGCAGTAAGCGGTTTATTTCCCACTGCTTTTGGGCGCTTGGTGGTATTTGTGAGGGGCCACCCAATTCCACTCATCAAATGACACGTAGCATTGTGGGCCAGGGGGAAAACCACTTTATCGGGTGGGTAAAGGAGGAACGTCAGGTTGAACTGATATGGATGAGAGTCGTTAGATGAGGAGGGGGACGATCGCACGGTGATCGGGTGGAGAAGCTGCGCGGAGGCTCGTGGGGGGCCTGGCGGGCACTTAATTACGGCGGTACTAGGGTCTAATAATGGCTTAAAGTGAGATTAGGCTATCGGGGTAATTAATAGAGGATTAAAGGGGGCTTCAATAACTTAATCACAGATCGACCAGTTAAAGGTTTTGGTCGGGCTTTAGGTGAAAATCATAGTTTATAATTAAGCTAGGGTGTAGGGTTAATTTATACATAGGAGTTAAATATATACGGGAAATTGGGTTTTTATCAGGATTTAATATAATAAAGTTAGTAATTTATATGAAAAATGGGCGGAAAAGGGAAAAACACTACGCAAAATACTTTTTTGTGAATTACATGTTTTTCACATATTTACATTAATACTTGGGGTAAAGCATTTTGTGGGTTTTTGGTATGAAAAGTGTTTTATATGGGGGACATTTGCTTTTCCTAGGCAAAAAGTGTGTTAACCTTAGGAAAAGGAGAATGAATGAAATGAAGGGGGGATGAACTTTTATGAGGAGAATCTAGTATTTGATATCCATAAGTCATTGAATCGAGTGTCCGATCCCTCCAAAAATCAGAGAAATTCTCTATGCCTCTTTGACTTAAAGGTTTTAAGTACTTTGAATTTTATTATGGGAAATTAGTTAAGTAAAGAGGTGAAATGAATGGGGGAAGTTAATTAATTGACTTTGAAATGCATTTGCATGCTTGATTGTCCATTCATATTTGGAACATATGATAAAAGATGATAAATATGCTTTTTGTCTAATCAATCATCATACTTCTGCAACCTTTCTTCTACTTATCCTACCATTTTTTCTTCACTTTATTAGGGTGCATTTAAGCTAGCAAACCCTTATCAATGTTTTTATTTTCTTTACAAAATAAACTATCTAATTCTAACCTTATAACATCCGAGGGCTTAGATTAAACTGATGAGCTCCTTTTATTTACTCTACCTATCTAATTATCTGCCAAGATTACACTGTTTGGTCAGAATTTATTCTCTAATCTATAAACAATAAAATTCAAAGCATGAAATAGCCAAGTTTAAACATTTTGATTATCATGGATTGTGGTATGACTTACAAGTTGCACACAATCATTTATTATACATAAAAGGTAAATAGTAGTGGCATTTGGACTTGCACACTTTCATGGTCTCTTTTTGTTTTTTTGGGGTTCATATATTTTCATCTTTTTTGATATTTTTCATTCTTTTTTGTCCTTTGATGATTCTTTTAGTACATACCCTCTTGACCATTTTTTAATTTTTTATAATATGGAAAAAATTTGCAAAAAGCAAAGGTATGTACAATATTACAAGGCTTAACCTCAGTAATTCAAAATTATGACTCCTATTGGTATAGGAACCTAACATGTTCAAGACCCTCTCCATGTCACCAAGGTGTTAGAGACCCACCATTCCAGGATATAAAAATGTATCCATTGAAACTCATATCAATCGTCCAATTGGAAGAACTACTGAAAACTGAACCTTGGAGATCAATTTCAAAGTGTTGCTCAATCTCTGAAATACATAAAAAAGAGGTTCACATGGACCACAAAACATGCAATAAATAATCCAAGCCGATTGGCTTACCTAAAGAGACAAACACGGCTGAGCCTTGTGAAAATGTACTCCTCTAACCAACCCATCATGTTCATCAAATCTGTCAATGTTCCCATCTGATAATTCCATAACTGAATAACCCTACCGTGAAGACTGGCCAGGATCCATGGCCTTTTCATATAAAAGCTCAACCCCTTTACCCAGTTACTCTGGGACTCGAATTTGGTCGACGTTGCAAATGATCTTACAACCTATATACCATAAAATGGGTTGAATCAGCATACAGAACGAGTACAAACCCTAGACCAAACCCCACATGCAATTTCATGAACGATCCAAACCATTTTCCCCATATTTATGTGGTATTGTAGTGATGCGTTATCATTTCTCCTTTAAGATTCTAATTTATAACAAATGTTTTGAGGCATTCCCCTCCTTTATGGGGAGGAATTGCTTAATGCAAATTTTATGGATGACCTTACTCTCACTACAAAGCTCATTCAGTCGTTTAGTGGAGGGAATGACACAATGTCTTGATATTGTCACTACAACAACATGCATCATGGTTAATCAAGAAAAGATAAAGGACTTTATTATTTGGGGAAGAAGTCTTTATAGATTATCTTGTCAATTAGGGGATTATTGCTTCTTAAGAGAACTTAAGGTTGGGTTCCCTCACTTGCCTTGATAGTTCCTCTTCATAGAAACTTGAGGTAAGAGAATTCAAATAAACTCTTCAGGTTAAGATCATTTATGTGTTATTTTCACATATTAAGGAACTAAAACTATTTTCTACTATTTTGTAGTATACCATTATGCTTGTCTCTAAAATAGAAGCTAAGCTTCCTAATACCAATCATTTTGTTCAAAATAAACTTGTTTCCTCTTCTCAACCCCACACCACTTCTAAGGGATAAACCAATAAAATGGATCGAACTTGGTGTCCCCCAATGTAACACTTATAAATAGGATAGGAAAAAAGAAAAGGTGGTTCTATTTTGACAAGAAGTATGAACATTTTGATGACAAATGTAGGGTCATTCAAGCTAAGATCACTAAAAAGGCACATGCCATCCTTTTTGAGCAACATTTTAATCTAAATTATAACATAGATATCACAAAATCATTCTCCATTGTTCCTATCAGCGTTCCTTTGCACCTCTTGGTGCAATTGCTAGTTTATAGAATTATTTACAGCAAGCTAAGTTGAGTGAAAGATCTTAGACTGATTACACGCATCTACAAAAGGTGAACATTCAACATTAAATTTCCAAAAAAGAGAGTCAAAATAGTAGTTAAAAGGTGTAGAATTAAAGAACACAATGAACACATTTGAATCACTCAAATCAATTATCATGTGCTTCATATGCCTCTTCCTTGTTATTTTAATTTGATTAGTCTTACCCTTATATGGAAGCCAAATATGTGACCATTCTATCAAAAAAATATCCATTTATTTTTTGAAACCAACCCTCGCTTAGTAACAAAGCATATGACTCAACCATTATTTTGGATTAGAAGAAAGTTTGAGAAGTACACACTTTAATTCACTATGCACTTTAACATTCAAGCATTCTAGTTGAACAATCTAATTCATTGTTTTATTGAGTTCTACATTTAATCTTTTACAAATTGAATATGGCATAGCACTAGAATATGCCATAAAATAAACCAACTAGTTATGTAAATTTTAAAGTTTCACAACCCAGTTTGAAATTTGAAAATGAGCAGGCAAGTAATGTTTGGTGAGTAAATGGAGGTTTCCAGGTGGTTTTTTCTTCGTATTAAGGTGCAGAGGAAAACAGGGAGTGTTCTGAAGCTTCAAACCCAAGATAAAATCTTCTCAAGGAGCTCCTCTATATGTACAACAAACACTGGTGACTCTTTCCCGTAGTTCCATTGGTCCTACTGACATTAGCTGGAACAAGTTGATCGACCATGGTGATCCTTTGGGTGGGCTGCAAGAACTGGTAAACTTCCACGTTGGATCTCTGAATATTTTTGCTCGGTTTACACAAATTCAAAGGTGTAAAGTTGTGTTGCTCACAAATTTACAAAATATCAATGACTGGAACCCAGGAATCTAATGTTTGCATTACACGGGTGAGGGTTGCAAAGTCCATGTTTAACAATGCCCTTCCACCTCTTCTGTCAGCCCAAAGTAAACCAAAAGGAAAGCATGCAGCAATAGAGTCAAATATTTCTGGATCCAGTGTTGCTGCTAAACCCCTTAAACAAAGTGCAATGTTACCAGATGTGTCCAATATCTGTAAGGAAGCAGGCGCGATTGATTGCTTGAAAAACCAAAAGAAGTTAAGGTTGTATCTAAAAATGTTAATGCAAAGGGAAGAGGTCAAGGATTTCCTCGGAATAACAAGAAAATTACTCAAGAGGCAGAGATTAATAAAGAGACTTCACCAACTATTTGTAATGTTGACGATGCATATGCTGGTAATGCAATCGGCGTTGATAAGGGAAATCTTGTAGCTCTCTCAATAAAGGAAATCATTTTCCTTTTCTACAGGGAAATCCCTTTACTAGTGAGGGAAGGATATTACTTTCCTCTAACTCAAGGAATCACCTTGCCTGTATAAAATGAAAGCCCTTTTCTTACAGAAGATTAGAGAAGTATAATTCTAAAAAATAATTAAAAAAGTAGGTTGAAGAACGAACTTGAGAATTGGTTGAAACATGTTCTTGAGAGGAGATCCTAGAGAGAAGAAAAGCATAATTAATCATTTAAAAATAATGACTTCTGGAGACAAAAATGATAACTACCACTACTACAAAAAAGGCTTTTGGGGGGGGGGGGGGGGGTCATATGCTGCCTCCAAAAGTGGGAATTAGAAGCGGTTTTAGCATTATCTGCAGTTTTTTAAACCCTCACTCACCCCACCCCCCCTGGCAGCCCCTAAAAGCATCACCTCTAAAAGTGAATCCTTTTAGGAGCAATTTTTTAAGAGATATGAATTTCCCCCATATGTGTCATTTTTCAAGGAGGGTTCCAAAATTGAAAATTGACTTTTTCGTGAAATTTTTTAGACCCCACCCTCCCTTCAAAGCATCACCTCTAAATGTCAAGCCCTTTAGGGAAGGTTTTTGAAGAGATACCATTGCTGGGTAGCACAAATGGTTGGTTGAAGCCCCCCTACCAAGTCATTGGCCCTCTCTCATGAGGCGATGGTTCAATTCTCCTTGGCTTTGTCAGGGTCAAGCCCCAAAACTTGGGTCAATTAGGTGTGAGGGTCCTTCAGGTGGGCTAGCCTAAGGGTGTTGTAAATCGCCTCCAAAAATTCACTTTTGGGGGCGATTTTAAACCCCCTTGAAAATTAACCTATGGGGGAAATTTAAACCCCCCTCGTAGCAACCTACAAGAGCGGATTACAATCCCCCTTGTAGAAACTTATTAAGGTGGTCTAAAGCCGCCTTGTAGCAACGTTTGGGGACATTGGGAGCCCCCATGATACTAACTTTTGGGGGCGTTAAGAACCCCCCTCGTGGCAACTTGTGGGGGCATTAGAAGCCCCCCTTATAGTAAACTTTACATACTTTCACATTTTTAGATTGTGATACTTTTACACTATTATGTTGGGCACTAGTGAAGAGGATCAAAAAATTTGGTAGTTGTATCCAATTGAGGTTGGCTTACACGATGCGTCATTGAATTCATCAAATCAAGGAGAGTTTGCAAATGGAATTGAATAAGCTTTGCGCAAACCTTCATTCGAGCATACGATTATCTCTTCGCATTCACTCCATAATGAAAGTACTGAATAAAATTGATGATGTCATTGAATAGAGTGTTGATCTTGATGTATTCTACGGGAATTTTAGGAGGTGTTTGGGAATGTTCTTTCTGTTGTTGTTGATTTGCGCTAAAGGGAATGGCATTATCAAATCATGAAGGGGAAAAAACTTTGCATATTTACCAATAACAACCAAGCAAGTTGAAGGACCAATCCCTCCTAGCCTAGTCCCTTTACCTTTTTGCGTTATGTTTCCTTTCTAACAAACCCTTGCGCTTTATTTCGATAGCCTTTGGGAGGGCATCACTGGTATTAAAGTTTGTTTAATTCTCAAGGAGCTTTATCCCCTTAACACAAAGACATTTAGGTATATTTATATATAATGAATTTTCATTTAGTATCTCGCAGTTGGTTTGGTCTCTAACTCTTTGAGTTTGTAGTCTGTTGGGTTGTTAGTCCATCTATCATATTTACTTTCCCTCCAAAGTGCATCCCTCAAGTCCAATATTTTCCCTAATGTTCTTTCTCCTCACTCTTTCATCCTGAGTGAGAAATGAAAGGGGTGGTCAAGGTCGTAGCCAATGCCAGGGTTGTGGTTGTAGAAGAACTCAAGCTCAAGCTCAAACCACCCGAAATCAGGGTCATAGAAATAACAATGATTTAATCTTGGAAGCAACTAGGTCTTATCAGACTAATGCACACCCATGGGCTCATTAGATTATTTCGGGTTGGGAGAATGAATTGAAGAAACATGAAATAGATAATGAATTAGAGTTAAATGAATGGCAGGATCTCATCCCTGACCTCGATACCAAAGGTCGATACACCCAGTTCCAGTAGACCCTTTAACTTTTCTGGATGATGAAAAATCTCTTGGGAAAAGCTTTGACGTCCACCTTTGCATGAATTTTGGAGTTGGAAACAGAAATACAGGAAATCCACAAGGAATTCTAGCTCATTCAGCGCCATATTGAATAGAAAAATGCTCATTTAAGTCATACTAAGAATCATATCCCCTGCCTTCTACAAACTGAATAAGGACACAATATCCTTTTTATAAAGTAATATGGAACAAAATGAAAATTATCTTTTATTATTAAATTGATAATTAATTGAGTTTGTCTTGAATAATTGGGATTTTTTTTGTCATAATGACTTGGAACCTTGTTATTAAATCTAAACATAAACAATCTCAATATACGTGATAACATTTCTACGGTTTTGAATTATAAATCTATTTTTTCTGCACAACCAAAAAGGTGCATCTTTCCTACATTAATGTTCATAATGACAAAATCTGTGACCTATTTAGCTGAAAGTCTAAAATATTGCTCAAGCAGCCTACTCCCAACAACTAATTTTACTTTGTTGATCATAACGTGATTATTTCTCATTAATTATCAATTCGCAGTTTTCTTTGGAGATTGAACAAATAAAAATGCAATACAAGACCATAGAAATCTCAATTTTGGATTTGAACATTTAGAACTCACTCTTTTTGTTTGTTTCTCACCATTTATTCCAAAGAAATTAGATTTCTATGCTGAAGTTTTAAGTATTACATAGCTTCCATGAGAGAAAATAGATTTATGTACTAAATTTGCCTATGGATTTTGAAAATTGAAGTTGCCTCCTCTTATCAGGCAACCTATTTATATGATTTTTTGACCTCCAAGATGGTAACAATTCGATTAACTATTGATCACATAAATTTTGTTTCTCACCCCCATCATCTACCGCATTCTCGAGGATTTTGAAAAAGTGATTCTCAAAAGAATCCCCTAGAGGCCCTCAAAATAGAATCAAAAGACCCTCCAATACCTTGTCATGGCACAAAGATCAAGTCGGCCTACATGAAGGGACAAGTCGGCCTAAAGAGAGCAATTTGTACCCCTCACAAGCCTATAAATAAGAAGGAATGCAACCTCATTGTGACTCACCAAAATAAATTCCGATCTTCTCAAGATAGAAGCTGGTAAAAGGACGAAAAGGAAGGAGAAGAACTAGATCTAAGTTTTTGGGCCTCTCTCTCTCTCTCTCTCTCTCTCTCTCTCTCTCTCGTGTTAGGGTTTCTAAATTTGATGGGCAGAATAATTTGTTGGGGAAGTCGAATTTGCAAAAGAATTTGTTGGGCAAGTCAATGTTGCAGAAGAGTTTGCTGGGCATATCGAAATTGCAAAAGAATGTGTTGGGTAGGTCGAAGTTATAGAAGAATCTGGTGAGCAAGTCAAAATTGCAGAAGTTGCTGGAATCAACTTCTTGGCATTTTCCCTGTTTCATGCAGTTTCATAAAAAGTATACCCTGAGTTTCTGGCACTTTCTGGACTGTTACCCTACCCATTTCCATAAATTCATTCCTTAACATTTCCTAATTCTGATTTCCTTCAGTTCCTTTATTATTTTGATTTTGACTTATTTCGGGTATAGTGATGGAATTTTTAACTTTCACATTAACATGAAACCCTTAAAAATAATCCAAATCCTGTTACAATCCTTCATGCTAGTTTATCATTTGGTTTCTCATTATTTTATTGCTAAGATGGAACACTTGAAGAAAGCAACTAACAATCAATTCCTTGGTGAGGAGCATAAAATGATCTCTTTGATTTCGGTGGGAACAAGTGTCAAATAATACACAAACTCCTCAACCTTTTTGCTATAAGATAAGTGTTGACGAATGTACAGGAATGTATCAAAATAACTAACAACACAGTTAAAACCTCAAAATTTTTTACAACCCTTTGGAAACAAAATGTTGTTCAAAAATGCATCTAGATAACTAGCAACTGAAGGTAAAACATAATGTATTTTTGATAGCCCTCTCGATAACAAAAAGCTAAAACCTACTATATTTTTGGCAATCCTTCAAAGTTTGGACCATACTGATCCTACCAGCCATTCATTGTTGAAAAGTGTGCAACAAGAAATGCTAAATTTAGAATGTGCTAAAAATAGACCTGCTAAAAATAACATGTCTAAAAATAGCAGTTTGGCCAGTGAGGTCATTAGCCACATTGGGTGAGAGGTGAAACTGCTAAAAATAGAAAGTTTTAAAAATAGCATTTCTGGGTCCCTTCCTATTTATAGTAGTCCCTAGTCTATCTATAGGAAGTAAAATTAATTTTGGTCTTAACAGTAGTTGGAAATATTAATTAATTAATTCAGATGAGTTAATTAGTTAAGGAAATTCGAATTTGAAGTCTTTGTGAGCATGCACATGAGTTGTCCCACTGATTGAGGAATTTATCCTTAATTTCCTCCACTGATTGAGGGAATAAGTATGAGTTCTATAATGAGAGAATCAGTTGACTTAATTCTAACTAGTCAAGTCCAGTTAGATTATTTTAACAAGTTGTTAAAATAATAAAATATAGTTTGTTAATGCTTGCATGCATGTGACAACTATTATTTTAGATAACTGAGAATTCACTCATGGATAACGGTTGCATGTCAGTTCTATCAGAGACCCAGTTGAGATCAGATGTGGGACAGTGTACTATCAGATGCTTGACTATTTCTAGTAAGTAGTTTTTTCATGGTTGAGGAATTAGTGTCCTCAAGGATTGCGTAGTTGAACCATTGGTTAACTTGGTATGTTTGGAATTAATTGCATATGCTTTTGCTATTATTTCCTAAGCAAACTGCGCAAGGAAATAGGGATTGGACCATAGGTAAAGCCTTTATATACAGGGCTTGGTTGGTTCATGAGACATATCTTCATATCTTCATAGTTCATTGAGAACTGGATAGCTTGAGAGCTGATTCTTTTTGTATGTGGTTGAGGATATCCACTTGATTGATAATACATGGTTGGGGTTTTATGTTGGTGCTTTCCCCTGGATATATCTTGTGTTATGTGTGATTATTTCTCTTGATCAGTTATGCATGTTTCTACTTGATGTTGCTCATGAATTCGATTATGCTTCCGCTTAATGTTTTGTAGAAGTAGAACAAGTATTATGCTTTAGGACATTGCATATATTGGTTTGTTCTACATGTGAAATTTCTACATGGTATCGGAGCACAGGTGATCAAGCAAGAACAGTATACTAGCAGGAGAAATTTGAAGTTTATTATTCGAGATATAGATCTCAAGTTCTTATCACATCTATTTCATCGATGGCATTCTATGGTTTGAGGCTTGAGTATGCCCTTGATGGCAGCTCAAACTATATAGCTTGGAAGGATCGCATGGATACAGTTTTGGAAGATAATGGTCTTAAGGATTTCATTGATAAAGAAATCCCTAAGCCTACTGACAAGACTGAGCAGGTGGAATGGAGGAAGTGTGTGGCTAGAGCTAGGAGAATTCTCTTGGAGGGAGTGCGAGATCACATTGTCTCGAGCCTCCATGGGAAGGAGACTCCGCATGCAATGTGGAAAACATTGAAAGATTTATATCAGAATAGCAGTGATCAGAGGAAGCTGGCATTGAAGGAAAAACTTCGAAAGATCAAGTGTGAAAGGGATGAGACGATCTCTATGTATCTGACCAAGCTCATCACATGCAAGGATGAGCTTGCAAGTGTAGGGTTCGTGACATCAAATGAGGATATGGTGATTCTAGCACTCCTTAGCCTTCCTAAGAGCTGGCATAGCTACCAGGACTCGGTGAATGGAAGGGAGAAACTTCCAGACTGGGAACGACTATGGTTGGATTTGATGCAGGAGGAGATCAGATGGAGCACCAAAGACAGTTCTTCATCCATGCATGATGAGGATAACTGTGCCTTAGCGAGTAAGGCGAAGAAGGGGAAGGAGAAGGTTTCTCTTTCTAAATCCAGTTCTTCCAATGATGGGAATAAGGTTGACAAATCAAAAGTGTGATGCTTGCATTGTCATGAGGTGGGCCATTATGCTGCAAATTGTCCACGGAGGAAATCCAAGAAGGGATCCGGGGAAGGATCTAAAGGTGAGGCACTTGCTTCACAGTTTGAGTTGGATTTCACACTCTTCACATGCATGGTTTCATCCATTGTGGGAAGTGGTTGGTTTCATGACAGTGGAGCTTCTTTCCACATGACTGGCGACAAGAGTTTGTTCAGTACTTTGGAGGAGAAAGATCTCCAGATACTCATAGCGATGGGTAATGATGAGAAGTATAGTGTCTCAGGTCTAGGCACGGTTATTTTTCAGAGGGAGCATGGATCTCACCTTACCTTGACCGATGTCAAGTATGTACCAGGACTGAAGAGAAACTTGGTGTCGATCACGATGCTAAAAGGCAGAGGCTATGATGTAGTCTTCAGTAAGGGAAAGGCTTTCCTTAGACACATCATGACTAGATAGGTGAAGAAGATTGGTTCACGGGTCAAGAACCTGTATGCTCTTGAGGTTCAAGATGCATGCAAAGCCTTGAGCAGTAAGGCAACTGATGGAGACTTGGTGGTTGAGAGGGAGGGTATATTACCTCTCAACATGCAGAGCCAGAAGAAGTCTCAGACGATTGTGGAGGAGCCACGATTGGTGCAGCAGCTTCAGGAGGCTGTGGAGCAGCGACAATAGGGGAAATTGAGTGGAGATCGAGTAGAGACGTCTACTCATGTAGAGACCTCCAGTAGGGGGAAACTTCGAGCCAGGTGGGCTGAGGGATCACATGCAGCCATACCTCCAGGTAGGAGGTGGGGCGATATAGAGTGATCGTCCCAAGGAGGAGGGGCAGGATCCTTGAGGTACCCAACCTCTTGGATGAGACCTTGCTACAGGAGCCCAGATGTGGAGTAGCAGGAACTGGCTGATTCGGTAGAGACAGATGCGGATGGAGCGGTACAGAGAGCGACAGTGCAGGGAATCCTGGGACAACGCATAGCTAGCAGGCTGCAGCAATGCGAGAGGCACAAGTGTTTTGCACAGTGCTAGGTGGCACAGAGAGGTGTGCAATGGTGCGATATGCATGGAGATGTTGCAGTAGCGCAGATGTCAGAGAGGGAGCACTTGTCAGCAGCTGGTAGAGCTTCAGCATCAGAGTATGTTCCTAGCCCAACAGAGTGGTCAGTTGGGAGTGTTTTTGTTCCAAGTGTTGTTAGAGCAAGTGGACCAGGTAGATGTGTTGCATGCAGAACATTCCAGAGATACAGGATTGGGTTCGGGAGGAAGCCTTTCTTGTTGAGAGGGAGTGTTGAAAAGTGTGCAACAAGAAATGCTAAATTTAGAATGTGCTAAAAATAGACCTACTAAAAATAGCATGTCTAAAAATAGCAGTTTGGCCAGTGAGGTCATTGGCCACATTGGGTGAGAGGTGAAACTGCTAAAATAAGAAAGTTTTAAAAATAGCATTTCTGGGTCCCTTCCTATTTATAGCAGTCCCTAGTCTATCTATAGGAAGTAAAATTAATTTTGGTCTTAACAACAGTTGGAAATATTAATTAATTAATTCAGTTGAGTTAATTAGTTAAGGAAATTCGAATTTGAAGTCTTTGTGAGCATGCACATGAGTTGTCCCACTGATTGAGGAATTTATCCTTAATTTCCTCCACTGATTGAGGGAATAAGTATGAGTTCTATAATGAGAGAATCAATTGACTTAGTTCTAACTAGTCAAGTCCAGTGAGATTATTTTAACAAGTTGTTAAAATAATAAAATATAGTTTGTTAATGCTTGCATGCATGTGACAACTATTATTTTAGATAACTGAGAATTCACTCATGGATAACTGTTGCATGTCAGTTCTGTTAGAGACCCAGTTGAGATCAGATGTGGGACAATGTACTATCAGATGCTTGACTATTTCTAGTAAGTAGTTTTTGAATGGTTGAGGAACTAGTGTCCTCAAGGATTGCGTAGTTGAACCATTGGTTAACTTGGTATGTTTGGAATTAATTGCATATGCTTTTGCTATTATTTCCTAGGAAAACTGCGCAAGGAAATAGGGATTGGACCATAGGTAAAGCCTTTATATACAGGGCTTGGTTGGTTCATGAGACATATCTTCATATCTTCATAGTTCATTGAGAACTGGATAGCTTGAGAGCTGATTCTTTTTGTATGTGGTTGAGAATCTCCACTTGATTGATAATACATGGTTGGGGTTTTATGCTGGTGCTTTCCCTTGGATATATCTTGTGTTATGTGTGATTATTTCTCTTGATCAGTTATGCATGTTTCTACTTGATGTTGCTCATGAATTCGATTATGCTTCCGCTTAATGTTTTGTAGAAGTAGAAAAAGTATTATGCTTTAGGACATTGCATATATCGGTTTGTTCTACAGGTGAAATTTCTACATTCATGTCTTCACAACACTCTTAAGCCACTTTGGAAACGAAACAGAAGAAACCCTGCTAAAACTGAAAATAAAAATTCACAAATGCTAGTTATGGTCGTTTTATACTCAAAGGAAATTTTAGGATTATTTCAATTAGTGTCATTTGAATTAGTAAAATGAGATATGTTTCCTATAAAAAACCATCAATTTTGCATGATGTTATGTAATTTTCGTCTGTTAAAATTGAAGACAAATATGTTCAATTAAATCCAACAAATTTTATTATTCTCTTAAAGTATCTCCCAAGGTTCTTTAAGAAAATAATTACCCTTGAAGTCGTTTCCAGAGGTTCTTTAAGAAAACTATTTACCCTTGCAAACCCCCAAGTTCAGGGGTCGGTTGCCAAGTTATTCAATCTAATTAAACTACTACTACAAAATGACAGTTAAGCGACCCTATCTACTCAACGTGGAAACTTATTCTTCATCATGGGGTTGCATACAGAATGACATTGTCATTGTCGAAGCTTAAAATAAACCAAAAAACTGCAAACCCTAAATTTATCAAACCCTGATGATTTTAATGACACCCCAGAAAAAACACATGGAAAACCACAATCTATTCCAGAATAGTCTTTTTACTTAAAAAATAAGATTGAAGACCCAATACATTGTTCGATGACTAAAATGTATAGCCAGGAATGGCTGACTGAAGACAACTTCATTAAAAATATTGGGTATGAAAACTCAAACTAAGAAGAAAACATGAAGATACGAACCTCATGTCTAGAGAAATATTTTGGACCAGGAGGATAGTGGGAAGAGTGGAGCATATGTCTTTGAATCTATCTCGCTCCTTGTATTGATCACTCTCCTTGCATTCCTCGTAACATCTTCTATGAGGAGGGTTGCGGCTCCTTCTGGGGATGTAGCTTCTCCCGCAGCTCCGCTTTCCTCCCATTTTGCCCCCCGCGGAACTGTTTGATACGAATCAAATGTGAGAGAATCTATGAACAAGTATTTACACAGATAGCTTTGCTCTCTCGCTTGTTGTGGCTATCTAGCTGATGTGTCAAATACTTTCTTGGAAGTATTGTGATAGTCCTCAGCTTCACAAATGGAGAGAGGGACAAGGAATGAACTTAAGCATGTGGGATAATAATGGTTTATCTTAATTCTTTAACTCACATTAAATTGATATAAATTAAGATTATGCATAAATCATTTATAAATTAGGTAATTATTTATTATTAAATTGGGATTTTATATAAATTATTTATTTATTTATTAATGTTAATTTATAGTGATTTTTAATATATTTTTGTTAAATAGAATTATTTGAATTATTATTGTATTAATATTTTTTGTTGATTTTTCCATTATTATATTTTAATCCGCTTTAAACATGTTTAAAATATGCTTCCATCTTCATATGTGGAGGTTATCTACTTGTATATTCAAAGAGTTGGTTTCACCTTTATATGTGAAGGTTATCTACTTGCATATTCAAATAGTTTTGATGTAGCTTTTGCCTTAAAAAGTGACTACTATGACTGTGATGGTGAGAAAGTAATCTATAAATAGAGTTAAGAGTTATTTAGAATAAATAGGAGATTCGTTCCCATTATCTATGACTAATCATTGAGTGATTGGGTATACATTCCCTAATTATCACATAAACAAGATTTTAATCTTGCATTTACTGTTTTATCTCCATGGAGGTTCGCTAAACAAAGGGGATACATCCTCCTATGTGACTTTGATTATCTCTCCTTCTCAAAGGATTGCTAAACATTAAGAATTGAATCTTCATTACTTTAAAGATGCAGTCTTGTTCAATATACCAAAAACATAGTAGGATTCTTTCATTGTGGACAAACTCAAGTACATGGTAGATGGAAGTATTCGTCTATGGATGGTTAACAAGTAGATCAATAACTACAATCAAATGCTTCAATCTATATATTTAATGATATCTAGTCATCATCTAAAGAGTTCAAGAATCAAATAAATTCCAACCTAAGTTCTAAGTATATAGTAAGCTTGTGCTTTAGAGGTTCTATTATTGTAAAATTTGACAATTACAGAAGTTGTGGCAAGGTCTTGGAGGAGGGACTGTAGTTTTGGAGCAAAGCTAGCCTCGTTTTAAATGATAGTTTCTAAAATTGAATCCATCTTCAATGTTTGTCTCTTCAACCCCACTCTAGATTTGAATATTGAATCTCCCCCTACTTATTTTGGGATGAGACAATCTTTCAAAAGCCAACATAAATATGTTGGGGTTGTATAACAAGATACAAACCAATCAAGGAAGGTTATCCACACATGTGCTAAAATTTTCATTGAATTTGACGTGAGCAAGGGTATAGCAATGCATATTTAATTTAATATTGGTGATTTTAACAACCCATCCATTAGATTACAATAATGATACTTTATGTGTATCTATGTGCAAAGAGAATATACTCGAAATACATCTTCCCAACAAAAAAATGATTATAAGAAAAATTGAGAAGTAACAAGCTAGTGGGGGGTAGGATTTAATGAAGAATCAAAGAGCATGAAAGAAGAGGTATCCAAGTTTAGTATCAATAAAATATTCTATGACACCCTCCAAGGAGTGTGTTATTAAGAGTGACACAAAGCATGATCATGGATTTCATGCCAAAATCTTATGGGAAAAACATGAAGCAACATGAATGAGATATTACGGATTTCAAAGAGAATTCATTTTATTCAATCCAATGGAAGAAACGCACTTGGTGCTACTTGAGCCTCCTTAAGCTCTAAATAAATTGGTTGAAAGCAAGAAATCTAAAAGAGAAATGAAATGAAAGGAATATTGAGTGGTTAATATGAGAGAAGTCTTTTTAATCATTGGAATTTAGTCTTCAAATTAGAGGGGCCATATAACAGTTCTACCATTTTCTATTGCACATGTTTAGAGATATTGAATTCTACATGAACTGAAAATTTTCGAGATTTGTGTCCAAGAGACCTTCAAATAAAAGAAAATAATCTAGTTGCTTTGTAATATGAGCATTTCTTCTTATATCATTAGGCGATGTTGGCATAGGCTTTGTAGGGAGAATATCACAAAGGCCAATGTCATCAAAAAGGTCTATAAAGAACTTCGAGAGAGGGTCTACTTGACCATATGGATCCCAAACTTAAAAACCCCCAAAAATAAATTTAAATCTCCCTTGACAGTAATGTGACCTATTACCGCTCAAACTATCGGGGGTCCTAAAAGGGGATCCTTGAAGGGTTGCTACTAGCCTAAGGGAAACAATGGACCGATAGCCCATTGTCACCTTGGCTAAGTTTCCCTTCTCTTTAAAAATTTTCACTGATGGGAGGAAACTCGTTATGATAAGGATCACAAAACGGATGGACCACTGATAGGGTGGGGGGTGATCCTGGAAGCCTATTCACAAGAGAGGCTCAAATATGTGGCTTTTTTCTCTTGGAAGACAAGATGTAAGGCTCTCTATGAAGGGCTTGGGGAAAAATTATAGGGTTTAGTTTTAAGTATGTGCCTTGTAAAGGATATCCCTAAGCCCTATAATTCTTGTCGAAACTTGGGTTCCATGTGATCTTTGAAGAATTAACCTTGATAGTGCATGGGACCACACGGGACCAAGTGGATGTGAGGTTTAGTCAAGGGGATAGGATTTAACAACCAATGATATGCTTGACCTAATTATGGAGGGGGAAGGGATCAATGAATGAATTTTCAAATGAAAGACAATGAAAGGATACCAACGATGTTCTAAGGGAAACCAAGGGAAAGAATTTGTCTTCGAGATATGGCTTGCGATATCTAAAGATCCCACCATCAACCTCATGAAATTTGGAGGGCTTATTGAGGAAACAATTGTATATGTATGTGTTGATTGTATGCATATGGTGTCACAGTCTCAAAGCTATGTATGGTGAACTCTTATCTAGTGGATATTTGATCCAACCTTGTGAAGGCTGAGGGGCATTAGTCATCATGGTTGATCACATGACTTAGAGGCTTCAAGTGTACATGAAGCACTTCGTACCTTATATGATTCATATACATTCTTTGCAGAAAAGATGACAGTTGAGGTTCATAACACATTACCTGATGATGGTTGGATGTCGTTGTCCAAATTTTGGTTGGGGGATGTCACTATCGGTAAAAAGTATTTGTTAAATTACATAAACCATATATCATCATCAAATAGCCTATGTTCAATAGACATGGGCATCTTGAGTGTAAAAGCTTTCCTTCTTTTACAAGAGGTTTCTCATACAATGCTAGGGCTTGTTTTTTGAGGAAACACTAAAATGAGTGAAATTCACGTTGGCCTTAAAAAAAAAATTAATAAATGCTAAAATTGATACTTAGGTTAGCCTTATTATAATCGTGAATTTTCAAAGGGTTAAGTCAGCTCTAGTTAAAGGCCCCTCCAAATCACATATATACAGGTCAACCGTGGAGCACAAATGGAGAAAAATTTGGTGGATTTGAGGTAGCATACCAAGGAAGAAAGGATTGATGCCCTAGCTTCATTGAAGATCAGTTGAAGGAGGCCGACAAGGTCATTCCATCCACACTTTTGATCTATTAATAACAGGAAACAATGAAACTTACACTGCATCCATGAAGAAAGATTTGAAGAGATATTTGAAGAAAGGTTTTGAGATGACAAATTTGGAACATCTTCATTACATATTAATTTCCCAAAATAAGTATGTTGGAGGACTACTAAACAGATTTGGCATGGCAGATTGTAGCCCTCTCTCCACTCTAATGGATTAGAATTTGAAGCTTACGTCAAAAGAAGGGAATGAATTTGAAGATGCAACCAAGTACAAAAAACTTGTAGGAAATATCTGTAGGTTTTAACCCCGTACAGAAATTACCTGCGCACAAATTCTAAGAACAGAAAATAAACAATGCGAGAGCATAACACATAAAACACATATACACAGATATTTTCCCCTGGATCCCAAAACTGGGACTACCAGCTTGTTTTTTCATTATATTCCTTTCAATGTCACAATACATATTTATACATGTTAAAGCATCCAATACCATGGACCTAAAACCATCGTGTCCAAAACCATGGACTGAAAACCATCACGTCTAAAACCATGTGCGAAAACCATGCACAAAACCATAGGTAGGTCCGCCCAACCTAATATAGGGTCCAAAAAAAATTTCCCCAGGGCGCTACCCCGGTACCTGTAGAGGGGGGCTACGCACCCCCCACAAACCCCCTGTGATCCCCCCACTGTGCAATCAATGTAACGGGGGGCTCTGCCCCCCCTCTAGCCCCCCGGTTAACTACGCGGGCTAGTCGTGGAAAGAATATAACACAACCCAACATTCTCCCACTTGTTGTTTTCTTTCCATAGGGGGCCCCAGGAGAGATTAGTCATTTATCCAGCCCTGCAATGCCCATTATTTCTCTATACCAAGAGAAATTCTTAGAGCTCACAGATTTTTTCAATGCATCTGCAGTATTCTTCAAAGTGTCCACCTTTACCAGCAACACCTTTTTGTCTTCTATCATATCCCTCACAAAGTGATACTGAACATCAATGTGCTTTGTCTTTGAATGGTAAGCAAGGTTCTTTGCCAAGAAAATTGGACTTTGGTTGTCACAATCTATCCTTATAGCTCCCTGTACTAACCCCATACTTGAACACAATCTCTGCAACCAAACTAATTCCTTGCTTGCATGAGTGGCTGCCATGTATTCTACCTCTATAGTTGATAGTACCACTACAGATTGTTTCTTACTCATCCAACTGACTGCACCTGCAAATAGGTTAAACACATACCCACTTGTAGATCTTCTTTGATCCAGATCTCCAGCCTAGTCCACATCAACAAAGCCATGGATATCCAAAACTCTGTCCAATTATGGTCTTCCTTGGTAGCACAAACCATAATCACTAGTGCCACGCAAATACCTGAAAACCTATTTCACTATTGTCCAATGCTCCTTCCCTGGTTTTGACATAAACCTGCTCAATACTCCCACTGCATGTGCAATGTCTGGTCTAGTACAGACCATCGCATACATTAGGCTACCGACTGCACTTGCATATGGAACATGGGACGTATCCGCTTCCTCTTTTTGTGTCTTGGGACACTATTCAGCACATAACTTTACACCTACAGGAATAGGAACCTTCACTGGTTTACTATCCTGCATATTAAACCTCTGCAGTATTGTCTTGACATACTTCCTCTAGTTTAACCAGAGCTTCCTCTTTGCTCGATATCTTTTAATTTCCATGCCCAAAATATAGTTTGCAGCACCAAGATATTTCATGTCGAATTTGCAAGATAATTGGGTCTTCAAATCCTGGATAATTTCTTTGTCATTTCCAACCAGCAACATATCATCCACATACAAGACCAGAGAAATAACACGGTCACAAATTAATTTAAAATACACACAGTGATCTGCCTTGCTTTTGGTGAAGCCAAGTCCCCATATAAATGTATCAAATTTCTGATACCACATCCTTGGTGACTGTTTTAACCCATACAAAGACTTCTTTAACTTTCATACCATTTCTTTCTTACCCTTCACCACAAAGCCTTCAGGTTTCTTCATGTACATCTCCTCTTCCAGATCCTCGTGAAGAAATGTTGTCTTCACATCCATCTGTTCTACCTCAAAATCAAAAGCAACAATAACAAATAAAAGTAATCTAATAGAAGCTACCTTGGCAACAAGAGAAAAAATATCACCAAAATCAATTCCTGATACCTGGGAATAACCTTTTGCTACCAATCGAGCTTTGTATTTCTCCACCTTTCCTTCTGCATTTTTCTTCTTCTTGAACACCCATTTGCTGCCAATGGGTTTCCTTCCAGCTGGCAACTCCACCAGATCCCAAGCCTCATTTTTGTGCAAAGATGCTATTTCATCAACCATGGCCTCTTTCCAGATTTTTCCATCCTCTAAATCTACTGCTTCCTTAATAGTTTTGGGATCATCATCAGTAATAGATAAAGCAAAATTTGAACAGAAAGCAAATGGACTATACCTTTCTGGCTCCCTTCTTTCTCGAACTGATCTTCTCACAACCGGAGTTTGTGGCTCTTCATCTTCTGATTCCTCTTCTGCTATAGAGTTTGATTCTTCCTCCTTTAGCTCAAACTCTATCTTCCCAAGTTCCTTTGATGGGACTTCCACATCTCGGTTGTACACAACCTTCCTTGTTACTGGGTTCCAAAGTTTATAACCCTTTAAACTATCCTTATACCCAATAAAGATGCACTTTTCATATTTACTATCCAACTTTGTTCTTTTCTCCTTTGGAACATGTACATATGCATCACATCCAAATACCCTCAGATGTGAAAGAGAGGGTTTGTTACCAGCCCATACCTCTTGTGCAGTCTTATCCTCCAACGTTGATGAAGGTGATTTGTTGACTAGGTAACATGACGTCTGCACCGCCTCTGCCCAAAATTCCTATCCTAACCCTGCACCACTGAGCATGCTTCTTGCCCTTTCCATCAATGTCTTGTTCATTCCTTCTGCAACTCCATTTTTCTCAGGTGTGTATGGAGTAGTCTTATGTCGTGCTATACCACACTTCTTACAGAATTCTTCAAATTCCTTGCTGCAAAACTCTCCACCGTTATCTATCCTCAACACCTTTATCTTCTTCTCTGACTCGTTTTCCACCAGAGCCTTAAATTATTTAAACCTGTCAAAGACTTCAGATTTCTTCTTGAGGAAATATATCCATGTATTCCTTGAGAAGTAATCTATAAATGATACATAGTACACAGAATTACCCAGTGATGGAACCTTCATAGGTCCAAACACATCACTGTGCACAAGCTCTAATATTTGTTTCGCCCTCTTACCACCAGAAGGGAAACTCACCCGATTCTGCTTCTCATATACACAATTTTCATAGAAATCAAAATCCAGAGAGCTATTATTCATACCTTATACCATATCTTTACAATGAAGTATTCAAAGGCCCTTCTCTCCAATATGTCCAAGCCTTTGATGCCGTAGCATGGTCTTTTCTCTAGAGACCACTAGATTTTTTGCTCCACTCTCAAGAACCATAGAACAATTGCACCCATCAACAACAGTGCTACTTTGCTGCTTGTACAGAGTTCCAATCCGAACTTCCCACATCAATACTAGTGCTCCTTGAACCATCTTGCAGGTATCTTTCTCAAACACTGTTTTTACAGCTGCATCATCCAACTTGCGTACAGAAATCAGATTTTTGGCCAATGCAGGTCGAATATGCAGAACACCCGGAAGTGTTCTAACACTTCCACCTTTCAACTTCAACTTTACTTTTCCATGACCAACGATTCTAACCTTCCTGTCATCCTCCAAGAAGACATCACCACCATCATATTTCTCATACTTGCAGAACCACTCTCTATGGGGAGTGAAGTGAAAGGATGCACCTGAGCCAATCAACCATGCCTCATGATCTACATGTGTACTTGAAGAAGCCATGTACACATCCCCGCCTTCATCTAAGGTGCTTTTCGCCTCTACAGAAGGAGCATCATCAAATCCCTTTCCTTTGTCAGGAGCTTTAGATTTACAGTCCCTTTTGTAGTGCCCTTCCTTTCCACATTTCCACCACACAACCTTTACAAGTTTTCCTCGAGATTTAGATCTCCCTCTAGATTTAGATCTCCCACTCAATGACTTATTTTTGTTTCTGTTCTGGGATCCTCCTCATACAAACAAGGCATCACCATTCTGGCTCTCCATATTTTTCCATCTCATCTCCTCTGTCAGTAAGGATGAGACTATTTCATCAAACTGCAAGGCAGTTGCATTGCTACGCATTGCAATAACCAGACTATCCCACGAATCTGGTAGAGAACACAACAAACTGATGCACTTATCTTCATCTGAAATTTTAATATCAACAGATAATAACTGACTTACCACAGTATTAAATGCGTTCAAATGCTCTGTCACCAAGTCTCCATATTTCATCCTCAGGTTATACAACTTTTTTCGTAGGAATAGTTTATTCACCAAAGACTTAGATTGGTACAAAGTCCCTAACTTGTCCCACAAAGCCTTAGCCGTAGCTTCCCCTGATACATTCAGCAATACTGAATCTGAGACACACAATCATATTGTGCTCTTTGCCTTCCGATCCAACTTCTTCCATTCTTCATCGAAAACTCCCATTGTTTTAGTACCTGGATCTACCGCGATCCACTAATCTTTATCCACCAACAGATCCTCCATCTTGAGTTTCCACAACTCAAAACTCTGACCATTAAATTTCTCGATCTCTATCTTTCCACTAATCGCCATCTTCTTTCACCACCAGAATTGATCCCGCAGATCTCCCACTGAATAGTGTCTACCACAGGCCCGAGCGAAACCCCTCAACAACATAGGCGTCCCCTTGAAGCCAAAATATCTCTAATACCAAATGTAGGTTTTAACCCCGAACAAAAATTACCTGCATATGAATTCTAAGAACAGAAAATAAACAATGCGAGAGCATAACACATAAAACACATATACACAGAGATTTTCCCCTGGATCCCAAAACCGGGACTACCAGCTTGATTTTTCATTATATTCCTTTCAATTTTACAATACATATTTATACATGCCGCAGCATCCAATACCATGGACCGAAAACCATCGCATCCAAAACCATGTGCGAAAAGCATGCACAAAACCATAGGTAGGTCTGCCCAACCTAATATAGGGTCCAAAAAGAATTTCCCCAGGGCGCTGCCCTAGACCCCGTAGAAGGGGGCTACCCGCTCCCCTCAAACCCCTTATGACTCCCCCGCTGTGCAATCGGCTAGTCGTGGAAATAATATAACACAACCCAATAGTATCAACTACCTAACCATAGACATACCATATATCTCATATATTGAGCATACTTTTTAGAGTTATGCATAAACCACGTGAGGGACATTGGTCTACTGCGAAAAGAGTCCTGAGATACTTAAAGGGGACTCATGATTATGGGCTTAAGCACACCAAGGTGGATGAATTTAGTCTTATTGCAAATTCTAATTCATACTTCAATGGGTACAAGGAAAACATAGTATCAACTTCAGGATATCTCATGAGTCTTGGATGAATAGTGGTCTCCTGCATGAGGCTTCACTCAATGAACCTCTGACATATTGCATGCGTTTGTGGCATACTAAACAATACCCCTAATTTGATTATATATTGAAAAAATCCTCTACAAATCACATTATATAACCCCACTATGAATGAACGTGGTATGGTATTTCTCCCCAAATGAAGCCCCCATGGTATCCTGGAGGTCACATAAACAATCAGTTTCCATAGATTCAACAACAAAAGCAAAATATGTGGCATTCGCAGAAGCGATAAAGGAAATTACATGGCTCAGGAAAATAATTGAAGGCTTGCAAGAGAAACAAGTGAACTCAACTCCTTTACGTTTCAATAATACTTTTGCAATCAAGTTGGCAAAGAACCCAAGATTTCATGGTCAAACGAAGCACATCAATATGAAATATCATTTGATTCGATATCATGTAGAGGCCAAAACTATTCATCCAATACATTGTTCTACGACTAAGAAAATTGTATACATCTTCACCAAAGCTCTAGGAGGAGAAAAATTCTAAAAGTTCAAAATGATGCTTGGGCTAACAAAAACTCCTTCAAATTAAAGGGGAGAATGTTAGACATTGCAATCCTTCAAGATTATAGTTTAAAATAATTAGGTGTAAAATTAGGGAAGGTAACGAATAATGGGTTGGGTTTTAATAACTGTCTTTTTATGTAATAAATTTGTTTTCATTTCTCAATGAATGACCATTAGAACTATTCGATCCTCAAAGAGTACAACCTTTCAAACCCATTTCCTTTTTATCTTTCCTAAAAAAAAAATCCTTGCTTAAATGATAATGAGCTTGAAAATAAATAAATAAAAAATAAAGCACTCTTTAATAGTCAAAAACTTCAAAAAATAAATAAAAAATACACATAATTTTTCCAAAATTCAATTTTTAAAATTTTACATTCTCTTGCACCTTCCTTGTGTGACCATAATATCTCCACAATTTGAGTAAAAGAAAAATAAAATCTATTTATGCAAAACAGAGAGTATAATGATTCTAAATTATTTCCTCCAAATTTATGAATTTGGTCAAATTTTCACAAATCACTAAATCACTGTGTAATTTGAATTAAACCATGTGAACAGTTTTAGATTTTTCTAGCTAAATGAAATAGTCGTAGCCTGTGTTGCCCTCCTAAACCCATTTCAAAACCATTATCTAGGTCAATATTTCCATATAGTGGGCACAATTTTTTCGGTTGAAGTGTCACCAACAAAAGTAGAAAAAGAGAACCAGAGTCTGCAGTTTTTTGGTTGAAGCGTCACCAACAAAAACTTGTGAAGTTTTCTATTTGGGGTTGTACTGTCTTCAATCTCATTTTTCGAATTGGCAATACACTATTTTGTCTCAGATTGGTCAAGTTGAAGCATTTTAGATTCTTCTCCTCTAGATTTTTTTGTTTTTTTGGGGTTTTTTTTTTTTAAATATAGTGCAATATATATGTATATGGGTGACTTCACCTTCTCTAGCAATGCAGTGTGGGGGCAAGGTCATTCTTCAAGGTTTTCCTTATTCTCTTTGGGAATTATATATTTCACTACACACAATTCCAAAAGTCACCTCACATAAAGACAACCATACATGCACTCCATGTAACCAAGAAATGCTTAAATGCATAACATGTTTTGGCCAGTTTTGGCCTCTGCCATCAACAATTTCATATTAATAAGCATTGTCACCACTGGATCTCATGCATGACAACCACAACCATACCAACGTACACTGAAAATACACGAGCATAAAAAATATGTAACTAGTCACACACTCATGATGACATACTTCATAACGACAACATCCTCATTCACATGGCAACATCAATACAACCATGACTGACACGATGCATATGCAACAAGCACGTAGACCACAAGGATGATTAACCACACATGCAAGCAACATTAATGCTTGACCAACACACTGCCCATCTAGCCTGAGGAGTGAACCATGCTTTTATACCACTTCGTAACACCCTCCTCCCACATCTACCCAAGTAACCGGAAAATGGGGGTAAACATGTGATAAGAGGCTATTATGATTAGATTCAACCTCCTAGGTGACCTTAAGGAAATGGAATCGATAGAAACACGTCGTATAGACCTTCCACATAAGCTACAGGACCCCTAAGAAGCATCCCAACACTTCCAGTAACCAACCCTTGGGACCCACTAAGGTTTTAGGCCACTAGACCTTTGGACGCTCCCATGCTATGGACCTAACAATGTCTAGGAGGCTATGGATGCTCTCATGACAAGGCATGCTAGTGTTTAGGGACTATTTTGCTAAGTTTTGTGCCAACATCCCGAGGATTTGAGCCACTTTTTTAGGCCCAGAGCCCAGGTCATTGCCCAAAATTGAATGACACCTTCATAATAGAAAAATAATAAGGAAACAATGATGCAAATATAAACACTTGAAGAAGCCCTTAACTAGACCACTACTAGCCATGACAAAAATTTCGTCAAACATTTCACGAATATGTAATGTATAGGTGTAAACAATATATTTAAGCATAGGGGTCTCATACTTATTTGAGAATTGCTATGAAGCATTGTTCCCTTATATCATTTGTTGAATTATCATCTATTAGGTCATAGATACATTGATCATTCATTTACAAGTAAAAACATGATGAGAGCGATACATAGCTACTTTCACAAAACATATACATAACCAACATAATAAAAAAAAGAAATATCATGAATACATCAGCGATAGGATCCACGTATAATCCAAGACATTTATAGATGAAAAACCAAGGGAATGAATTCCTCATTAATGAATGTAGAAACCAATCGGGGATGGGACTACCATGTTCCACCCGACCATAAATTGATTGAATGAAATCTCTCTTCAGCCAATCACCCCCATGCCATATTCCAAGCATGCATGTGGGACTCATAACCAACTAAAAAGAACCAAACAAGCATGGATGTTACTCAAGTTATCCACCTACATTGTGAGGAATTTTAGTGCCTCCTAGTCTCTCAGGATTTACCATAATTCACAGTCTGATCCAGGGATCACTAGGCCCTACACCGAGACCCGCTCTCCAAGATTTACCGTACATCCCATCCTAGGACTACTAGGCCCAATGGAGAGAAATCCACCTCTTGGCTTTACCCTATATCCTGCCATTCACCAGCAAGGATTTCTAGGCCCACTGAGGCACACAATCCTGGCTTTACTGCAACCCATAATCTGGCTCAAGGGTTACTAGGCCAGTGTCTTTATTGTGATCCACAGTATGATTCAGGGACCACTATGCCATGTGTTTGTCATTTCAGAGATCCACCTTACTCAGCTTCGAATTCATCCGACAATCTAGCTCAACCGAAGTATGAGAACCCATCTCATCAAGGCTATCTGGAAATGGCAAGGCTAGATTGAAAACACTGCCACACCTGGAAAAGCCCATGCCATGACATAAAACAACCACATGCAATACCATGCATGCCAAATCTAGCAAGGAAATCACACATGCAAATCAATACCTGCAAATAATCATGTTGTAGTTTCTTAATCTTGCTCTTCCTTGCTTACTCCTTCCTTCTCCTTCCCTTCTTTGCCTTTCTTGATCCAATGCCAAAGTGCTCCAAGAAACTCTAAGTGTCCAAGAGTGAGAGAGAGAGAGAGAGAATAATGAGAGAGCTCAAAAACTGAACTCACAAAAGGTTATAAATTGATCCTCAAAATCATTTTTATTAGTTAGGCCTCTATTTTCTTCATTTTCCATTATTTTCCTTCATTTTCCTCCTCACATGCAACCTGTGACCTTTCACCTTCCTTTTCTCCTAATTTCCATTATTTTCACAAATAATTGTGCCAAAAATGCCATTTTTCCTTTCCAAAGCCTTAGCCATTGCCTTTGCCAATTTCCTTTAACTTTTATTTTTAACTTTTATTACATGGAATTTCACTAGGGTTGTTACAAATTTGGGAGTTTTCTATCTGTTGTGGCAATATTTCTTTTCACTACATCCTTAAAAGAAATTGGACCTTTGGAAGATGATGATGATGGAAAGTTCATTCCAAGAGCTCCACTGTGTAACCTTAAATTTGTAATAATTGTAGAATTATGCTCGATGCCATGATCGTTTAGATTGATGGCATATTGGATTGATTTTCCCTGCAAAACTAGATTCTAGATATTGGCCGAGATACCCAATTTTTCCCACACCTTCTTTTCAACTCTGATACCAGATCTACTGGTCAAGCCTCTATAAGGATTGAATTTCCCTTTAGATCCTTAAAAAAAAAATTGGTACTCCTCTTTGCAGGCATGGTCTGAATCTTGGTATTTACAACTCGGATCTCGAGGGGATGTGGCCCATATTGTAGATTTAGGATAGTGCCAGAATCCTCCAACTAGATTTGCCTTTGTGAGAGCATAACAATGAGGATCTGGATGTCACCTACTCCATGCATCTTCGACATTATGACTCAATCTCACCTCTGTTGCCAACAAATGGCCTAGCGAAGATCCAAACTAATAAGATTTGAATTCGATCTCCACAGCTTGATAGCATCGCCGTGATGCCATATTTCCCCGTCCCTTCCAAATGCCACACTTAAAATATGGTGATTTGACAGACCTGAACTGAAATTTACAAGATCTCGCATAAAACAACAATCAGATTGAGGAACTAGAGTCTGTTTATTTGATCCATTAGTTATCCACATACAAGAGGCATGAGATACCCTAGCTTTGATGAGAGAGGAGAAAACACGATGTTGGGCACAAAGCCTTCAATCCAAATCACGAATGTTTGTCGGTATTTGAGGATATATCCAAAGACCTGCCACCAGTTTTGCTTCAATCCAACCACTGTAAGACACCAAGCTTATTGGGACCTCCCCTAAAATCCCACCATCATACTCCTTAGATCTGAGCTGAAGCTTGACTGCATAGGTAGAGGCCTGAAACATTACGCTAACCCTAGCCATACTCTCCTACATATATCATGATTAATCGATAACTAGTGTAAATTATGTACACACTTTAATAAATACATTTTAAGTAAAATAATGCCCTTCCAATTACTTAAAATGTAAAATTTCACAAATGTCTAAATAGATAAGTTAAAATTTCAATAGAAAAAAAATAATAAATTTACTTTGTAATTTCAAATATAACCCTTAACTATATATACATAATCATTAAACCATATATTTTTTGAAAATTTTCCAAGTTTAAAAATTGACAATATAAATTTTTTAACCATAATCATAAAATTAAACATTTTTGTAAACACCAATATAAAAAAAATGTAATCTATATATTACATTGGCACTACATTTTATTTTGTATTCATATTCTAAACATACATCAATTCTACCTAACCACGATAATTATTTTATTTTAAATCTCATCAAAAGAGATAAAATTGGAGATCTTGAGGCGTTCATTAAAAGGTGATAATACTATTAAAATATTATAAAAGTAATAAAAATACTCTACTAACAGGTAGACATCTAGAAACATGACGATTCAACCTGACTATATCTATTGCTTATGAATTAAGTAAAGATATTTATGATTGCTTTCCAAAATTTTTAGACGAGAAGAAATAAATTCAGCATGACTATATCTATATTGCTTATGATTTAAGTAAAGAAACATGACGATTTAACATGACTATATCTATTGCTTATGATTTAAGTAAAGATATTTATGATTGCTTTCCAAAATTTTTAGATGAGAAGAAATAAAATCACTTGCCAATGCCACTAAGCATATTATTTTTTATTAAAGATATTAGTTATTCATTTTATTTTTCAAAGAAAAGTCTTCTTTTAAATTTTTTCATTATACAACACAAATTAACATTTTTTATCTAAATTTGAATTATGCCATGAATTTAATGCCATGGCAGGGGACATTGCAAAGAGACGCACTATAGTATAAATTATATAAAGGGCGATTAAAATTAAAATGATCCTTCATCTATAAATTTCTTTCATAATTTTTTTTTAAAAAATATGAATTACTCTTTATTCAACAATTAAATATTTAAAGTAAAGATATTGATAAATTATTTAAACTGAAGATTTTTGAAGATTTTTAAAGTAAAGATATTGATCAATTTTTTAATGTTATTTTTTATAAATAAAAAAACAATTTCATTACCTTTTTAAACCAAACATGTTTAAATTTCGTAGGGCGGGTATGGGGAATTTCAATCTCGATGATGGATAGAATAAACGCGGAAAATCAAGATGTCAAAAGGTAAAATCACTTCAAGCCAGCCTGGAATCTTCCCTCTTCAGGTGGTTGTTGGCCCTAAAGTAAAAGTAGTGTGTTTGTACCTAATCATGTCTTGGTCGCTAAGTCTCTGATTGCTAAGTAGAATGACTAAGGAAATCATGCCTCGAGTTATTTTTAAGGTCCGCCGTAGAACAATAATATGGGTGAGACTATGGGTGAGATTCTTTGTGCATCGATTCCAAACACTAAAACTATGAAGTGAGATTTTTTATTGCTTATATTTTATTGTACTATGAGTGTGGGTGACACCTCTAGAATAAAATAGTGGAAGATATTTTTGGATGTCATATGGCTTCGCACTTTGGTGGCCAGGAAATTCTAAAAATGTCAAAACGCATAGAGAAATATCTCATAAAGTGGCACAACGCGCCAGTAATATTATACCAAATCGTCCAAATATTACATGACATAAATGGCATCTCTCATCTACACCGCGTCTATATATGCGTCTTGGTCACACGTCTATGGTATCCAAAGCATCATTGTTCAATGCGTCCACTGCATTTTTAAACAACATTCGTGTGCATTTCGACATAAACTTTGAATTCCATTGAAGCTTTGCATCTTATTATTATTATCCCGTTTATCAATTCATACATTTCCACATTTCAGTATCAGTAGCAAATCTAACTATATCCGGTCAAGGTTCTGCTGCTTACTCTTCAATGGCTCCCCTTCTGCCTTGACTTCTTGTACTCCTTGGGATCTGCTAAAAATGGCAATGTTTGTATTAAAATAAAACCCACTGGTCAGCTCTACGAAAGAGAGTATGAACCAGGAGAGTCTAGCTCTGCGGAACGCTCTACATTGTTCATCAACACTACGCATTAAATAGAATACATGGTTTTAGGAAAGTTAGAATAACATCCTAAGAAATAGAAACTAACTCCTATCCTAAGGCTACGTGAACCAACTCTACCTATTCTAGGATATTCTCCATTATCTTCAACACTCCCCCTTAATGAAGAATGGGTTCACATATATGCCTAACATCTCCCTAAACATTTGAAACTTAATTTTTCCAAGAGGCTTAATGAAAATGTCTGCAACATTATCACATGTATTACAATATTCGAGATGAATTTCTTTAGATTGCACTTTCTCCCTAACAAAATGAAACTGAGTATCAATATGTTTAGTGTTTTTATGAAACACTGGATTGTTGGCCAGCTTGATTGAACTTTGATTGTCGCATCTGATTGTTGTTGCGACTGTCTGTTCTTCCCCAACATCCTGGAGAAGTCTCTGCAACCAAATCGCCTCACACGTTGCTGCACACATGGCTTGATACTCTGCTTCTGTTGAGCACAAGGAGACTGTGTTCTGCTTCTTGTTGCTCCAAGTGATCACCCCAGATCCAAGACTGAATGCATAACCTGTTATAGATCTGCAAATCCTGCCAATCTAACATCAGAAGAGTCAGTGTAAATAATTCCATAATGTACAATACCTTGTAGTTACCTCAAAACATTCTTCGCTGCATTCCAATGGCTTTCAAGTGGCTTAGACATAAATTGGCTTAACACGCTGACTGCATAAGCCAAATCAGGTCTAGTGGTGGTTAGGTAGATCAGACTCCCAACCAGTTGTCTGTAAAGTGTTGCATCTGCCACTTTTGAGCCATCCTCACATTGCAATTTGATGTTCTGCTGCAATGGTACCGGTGCCAGCTTACACTGATCCATTCTAAACTTTTCTAATAGGCCTTTGACATACTTTGCTTGAGACAGAAATGTTTGACCTGAATCTCTCCAGATCTCGAGACCTAAACAGTATCTGAGTTCACCAAGATGCTTCATCTCAAACATCTATGACATCTGCTACTTGATTTCATCAATTAGATATATAGCATCACCTGTAATTATCAAATCATCTACATATAATGAAATCAGCGCTATGCACCTTTGTTCATCTTTCATGGTGTAAAGATTAGGGTCATTCTTACTTCTATTGTAGCCAGCTTGTAGAAAAAATGAATCAATTTTCTCATACCACAACCTGGGAGCTTGTTTTAGTCCATAGAGTTCTTTCTTCAACCTACAGACTAAATGTTCTTTTCCCTTCTGGACAAACCCTTCCAGTTGCTCTAAATAAACCTCTTCTTTTAGTTCTCCATTCAAAAATGCAGACTTTACATCTAGTTGGTGCATCATCCAATGTTTCTTGGTAGCTAAGGTAATTAACATTCTGATGGTATTCAATTTAGCTACATGGGCGAAGGTTTCTTCATAATCTATCCCTTCTTTTTGTGTGTACTCTTTGCAACAAACCTAGCTTTCAGTTTTTCTATAGTTCCATCTGCATTAATTTTCGGTTTATATAACCATTTGCAACCTATGACCTGTTTTCCTCTGGGGAGTTATACCAATTCCCAAGTGTTGTTTCTGATTATTGAATCATATTCCTGTTCCATGGCTAATTTCCATTCATTATTTTCATTTGCTTCTTTAAAACTAGATGGTTCAACCACATTCATCATACTAGTTATAAAAGCATTTTCCCTATATCTTGCAGGCATTTGAACTTTCCTACCTGATCTCCTGAGTGGTGGGGTGGTGGTTTCAAACCTTATTTCTTCCTGCTGCTGCTGCTGTTGTTGTTGCTATTGTTGATGTTGTTGTTGTTGTTGTTGTTGTTGTTGTTCATCTTCTGCCTTTGTTTGCTACTGACCCTGATTGTTCTCTGCTTCTTCTTCCTCAAAGTATGGAATGTCCCATCCGTCATAGTGCTCATCAGTTTCTTCATTATCCTGCTCATGGAATTTAACATCTCTACTAACAAAGATCTTGTGAGTAGAGGGATTAAATAATATGTATGCTTTATATGACGAACAATACCCTATAAAAGTACATCTGATGGCTTTTGAGTCTAATTTCTTTCTATCTTCCTTTGGTATGTGGGCAAATGCTTTACATCCAAATATTCTTAAGTGTTTTATTGCAGGCTTATATCCATATAAAGCTTCAAAAGGAGTTTTAAACTCAAGACTTCTTGTAGGACTCCTATTTTTTAAATAAACCACAGTATTCACTGCTTCAGCCCAAAAACCATTTGAAAGATTCTTACCTTTAAGCATACTTCTAGCACATTCCACCAGAGTTTTGTTCTTCCTTTCTATTACTCCATTCTGCTGTGGAGTATGGGGTACTGTAAACTGCTGCAAAATTCCATGATCTTCACAATATCTGATGAGTTCATCTTTCCTGTATTCTCCCCCTTGATCAGAGCGGAGAATTTTTATCTATTTCCCTGTTTGTCTTTCAATCATATTTTTAAACTGCTTAAAGTATTCGAATGTATGACTCTTCTTACTTAAGAAATACACCCAAGAAAACTTCATACGGTCATCAATAAACAATAGAAAATACACTGCACCTCCTAATTATTTTGTCTGCATGGGACCATAAAGGTCTGTGTGCACTAACTCTAGTATATCCCTCTGTTTCTTTTCTACTCTAACAGGGAATTCTTCTCTATGCATTTTTCCTAAAGTACAAGCATCACAATCATTATGTACTTGCTTTAGCATAGGAAGATCTCTTACCATTTCTTTCCTCTATAGTAACAACAAATCATTGTAATTGATGTGGCCGAATCTCTGGTGCCAAAGCTCTTCTGTAGTCAAGCTCGCTGCTGTCAATGCTCGAACCGGTGCAGGTCTCACATCCAACTTGTACAGTCCTCCTGTTCGGATTCCTGTAGCAATTGTCTTCATTCCATCTAGCAGATCCTTAATGTAACAATTAGATTTTAAAAATTCAACTTTCAAATCTTGATTTGTAATCATTGATACAGAAATCAAGTTCTTTGTTATGCCAGGCACATACATTACATTGTAAATTTGTTTAATATTACCATCAAGTAGAATGACAGAAACTTTCCCACATCCTTTGATTTGATGACTTTTGTCATCTCCCAGGTAAATCTATGCGCCTTCGTTGATCTCTTTAAAATCCTCTAGCCAGTTCTTGTTCCTTGTCATGTGTGTTGACGCTCCTGAATCTACATACCAGATGTCTGCATCAATATTTTCATCACGATCTGCCATGAACAACCTCAAATTCTACACCTGATCACCATTCGCGAGATGACTTGCATGTCTCTTTGGCTTCTGCTGTTCTTCATGATACTTCTTTTTCCTACACTCCCTGGAAATATGACCCAATTTTCCACAATAAAAACATTTAGTTTCAGAGTAGTTTTTATTCAGGTGCATACCTTGGGTCAGATTTGGCCGTTTATGTGAACTTGCTCTGTTTTGTTGTTGTGGACCTCCTTTCCCTTTGTAGAAGTTTTTCCTCACCATCAATGCAAGATCGATGTTCTGGGGCTTTAGAGTCGATATCCTCTCTTCTTCCTACATCAGTATACCTATCAGCTCTTCAAAATGTGAGATCTTTTCTCTGGCATTGATCCCAAGGATGAACATCTGATAATCATCAGTGACACCATTCACTGTAATGGTCACAAGATCTGTATCATCCATTGTATGACCAATATCTAATAATTTGGTTTTCAGATCCTTGATCCTTGCTACGAATGAAGCAATCATTTCATTCTTCTCCATTTTCATGGACATAATCTTACTCTTGAGGAACAGAAGACGATTTGAATTTTTGATCTCATACAATTCCTTCAAAATTCCCCAGATCTCATTAGCTGACTTACCTTCTTTGTTGTGCGGTATAATGCAGTCTTTCACTGACATCTTTAACATTGTCCTTGCTCTTCTTTCTCGTTTCTCCCAATCTAGGACCGATGCTGATCCAGTCGTAGACCTTGGCTCATCCCCATTCACAATCATCCAAGCACTCTGCACTTATAGTAGAGTCTGCATCTTAAACTTCCAATTTTCATAATTGGAACCATCGAGCTTGTTATGCTCCTTCATGCATGCTTCAAAAATATTGTTATTCATCTTGGCGATTTAGAAGAAAAAAAATTCGATAGGTAAAAGATGTTAAATTTACCCCAGATATGTGACAAAGACAGATCACTGTTCTTTGATCTCACAACACACGCGCAGATCACTGTGGCTTTCTTTGCAACCTCTAGACAACCCCCTGTTGTCAGCCACAACCTTGTTCTTAGCTTCCCCACTCAGCTTCTCTAACAGCTACAGCCTTGTTCTTGGCTCCATCATGTAGTTTCTTTGATTTACACGATCATCGCAGATATACGCCCAATATCTGATACTATCACAGATATTCATCAATTTTCTGAGACGTCATCGCAGATATACGCCCAATATCCGAGACTGTCGCAGTTTTACATCAATTTTCTGAGACCGTCACAGTTGTACACTGAAAAACTGCGACGATCGAAAAATAAAAATTGTGAGAAGTGTAATAGTGCTATCATCATGGCTATCCACTCAAAACCTGCGATGATTTCAGTTCAAAGAACCACCCACCAGCCAGCGTACAGGTTCCTCAGCCCTGACGCTCTGATACCATGATAAAAATGGCAATGTTTGTATTAAAATAAAACCCACTAGTCAGCTCTACGAAAGAGAGTCTAAACCAGGAGAGTCTAGCTCTGCAGAACGCTCTACATTGTTCATCAACATTACACATTAAATAGAATACATGGTTTTAGGGAAGTTAGAACAACATCCTAAGAAATAAAAATTAATTCCTATCCTGAGGCTACCTGAACCAACTCTACCTATTCTAGGATATTCTCCATTATCTTCAATAGGGTCTATTTATTAATCACCGCAGTCCCGATGGTAAATGGCCGCCTAATATCTATACGAACGCCTTACTTCCAATGGATTAATGAGAGTCTTTTTCGACAAGGAAGAGATGAATAAGGCACAAAACATTTCTCGCCAAATAGTAGAGGTTATTCGTGGTGTGTCTGTTCACATTGCAATCTTTTCACGAAAGTATGCCAAATATTTGTGGTGCTTAGATGAACTTGTCCTCATGGCAGAGTCAGGGAAAGCCATTCTTCCAGTGTTTTACAAAGTTGACCCTTCTGTGGTCTGTCATAATGTCAAAGCTAGAGTGTACGTTGATGCACTGCAAGGCCTTGCAAAGAAAACTACACCGGTTGATCCTAAAACTGGTAAAGAGAAGCCACGCTACAGCTCTGACACTATTACAAATGGAGAGTCGCACTTTCTTCTGTTGCCGATTTAAGCGGTTTCGAGATTAGGTGAGGTGCATCTCCTCGTGTCCCTTAACATCTGTTTTTGTTTTCATTTTTTGGATTGATATAAGTTGCACGACATACATTTGTAAGTGTTTCTCAGTTGCTTTGTTTACTCAATTCAGGGACGGGGACGATGAATTTGAGGAACTGGACAATGCAGTGGAAAGAGTCCTGAAAATGGTTTCAAAGCCATTGCTATCTGTGGTAGACCACCCAACAAGGTTGGATCTCAAAGTTGTTGAATTTAATTTTTTTGAAAAGAGGGTCCTATTAGGAGCGCTGCAAGGTTGTGGGCATTGTGGGTGTGGGTGGCGTTGGGAAAAACACCCTAGCCAAGGAATTATTCAACCTTATAAGTTTAGATTACACTAAATCCTCTTTTTTATTTGATGTAAGACAAAATAATATAACTCTTTTGCAGACAAATCTCTTAGAAGACTTAGGTGTAAATGATTACAAAATCAAGAGCCGTAATGAAGGGTCAGGGATACTTTTGAATTTTCATGGTATTATAGTTCTAGATGATATAGATGATGCATTTCAATTGAAAGCACTTTTGCCAAGTACGGATATCCTTAGCTGCTCAGAGCTTGATTTTGGTTACCTCGAGGGACAAGCACGTCCTAAGAAGTTCAGGGGTGTCAGAGTCCTCAATTTATTATCTGAAGGGACTGAGTGAATCACATTCCAAAGACCTCTTCTGTTGCTATGCCTTGAATCAGCGATTTCCATCACTAGAATTTGAAAATCTGGTAAAACGATTTGTAAAATCGTGCGATGGATTTCCATTGACGCTCAGAGTATTCGGGGCGCTTGTTTGTGGACAGAATGAATCTTACTAGGAAGTGACACTTGATAAACTTGAAAAGATACTCACGGGAACTGAGATACAAGAGAGTCTTAAAATAAATTACGACAAGCTCAGTTCAGATGATCAACAAATATTTTTAGACATCGCTTCTTTTTTCATGGGAGAAGAAAGAGATCGTGCCATCAGAATATAGGGTTTGACGGGGATTGAAAATATACAGGACAAGTGTCTGTTTGAAGTGGACGTGAAAAATAACATTAGAATGCATGATCACTTTCGTGACCCAGCAAGAAATTGCGCAGGGATTAGGGAGCTGTCGTCTTTGGCAGCAATCGACGAAGGACATTGATGATTTGCTAGAGCAATCGTTACGTGTAAGTGCTTCCATCATTCAAACCCTTGGATTCAGATTAAATCTGAATTTTAAAGTTTCTGTATTCACAAGAAATATATTTGTTTTCTCGAAATAAAGATCTACAATTGTGATATTTTATACTTTTCATATGTGAGTAGATAATGACCGAAGTTCGCGGGATTAGGATGCTTGGTTGTAATATTGATAGCTGGTCATGGTCGTGGTTCTGGAGCTCACAAGGGCCAAAGCCACGGTGCAAAAGACCGAGGGATGATTCTCGTTTTTGTGGCATTTTGAATTTGCAGTTTGTTGCAACTGCAGATGGTTATTATTTAAAACCCATATTGGACAAAACGTGGTCACCAAATCTCAGATGGCTCCGTTGGCATAATTTTCCATACTCTTGCGTGCCTGAGTGGATACCGATGGAGAACTTAAGAGTTTTAAAAATAGCCGAGAAGAGCTTCAAATCTCCATGGAAGGAGGAATCTGGGTTATGCTTATTTTTCTTTTATAACTTCATTTCATTTGTACACCAAAATCATCATTTACGTCTTTCTGATACCTGAAACACCAAACATTGCAGCCTCCTCTTTAGTTGTGAGAACTACGTATCCACACTAGGGCATCATTTTCAAAGTTTCCCAAGTCCATAGGACAGCTCCAGTACCTTGAAAATATTACCATCAGAGCCTGGCTCAAAAGTTTGCCAGAAGAATTTTGTGAACTGCGCTCCTTGAAATACTTATGCTTACAGGGCTGCAACAAAATGATCTCGCTGCCTGATTCTTTTGGAAGGCTAACAAACCTCCAGCACATTAAATTGAGATGGGCCTCCAGTTTGCAGATGCTTCCAGAGTCTTTTGGCGATTTAACTCGACTCAAAATTCTAGATTTTTGTCGTTGCTTCAAGCTGACCGTCTCCAGCGCCACACATGGAAATATTACAACCCTGGAATACTTGAATATCTCCGTTGCTGGAACTACCATTTAAAGAGATTGAAGAAGAAAGAGAAAGGGGTAGAAAATTGACTAAATTGTTGGAAATTTTTGGTAATTTCAAACATAAAAGAACAGAGAAAATGCTCTGTTTCTGCCACAGGATCTTTTGCACAGGGAAATTAAATTGCTTTCTGAGAACAGAGATTTTTCACACCCATAAAACCTTTATATTCATTAATAAAAACCCTGATACATATTTCTTCCTCTTTCTGAGAGGGATTCACCAAAACTTTTACCAAAAACTAAATACTATGCCTCTTTTACAAATGATTTTTACACTGCTGTGTAAAATCTTCATTCACTGCTATGTGAAAAGTTTTTACATTGACTGCTGTAAAAATAAAAATTCCTTACATGGGTTTACTGCAAAAAAAAACTTTCACATTCACTTCTGAGTGAAATTTTTTTTCATTACATTCATGGATTTTCACATTACATATTCAATAAAAAAAAAATTTACATTCCATTCCCATTCGTTTCAACGAACAGCTACAAGCACCTGTAAGAAGAATCCCAAATTTCATTCACTGCTGGGAGTCTTTCTTCATTTCATCTCTACTCTGGTTTCAATTTTTTATTGCACTGGTTTCGCACTGTTGTGCTCTCCTATTTTTCTCCTTCGCTGCCGCGAGCCCCTTCTCTTTTCATCTCATCCCTGCTCTGGTTTCATTTTTTTTCACACTTCAGTGCTCTCTCCTTTCCACTTCATTACACACTCAATTCACACACAAACCATTACCAATACGAATGCATATATTATGCACTGTTGTGCATCTCCCCTGATTTCTATTCGCTGTTGCGAACCCAGTTTTTTTCATTCCATGTGCAATAAAACTCATATGCAAATGAGCACGCACAAGAAACATATACCAAGAGTATTAAAGATAAGGCGTTGACTTGCCCATACCATTGTTTAAATTCGCCATGCTTCCGTGCAAACAAGACGTAAAACGTTTACCAACTTTTACCTGCAATTTACGAAACGTCATGAATCACATTAATTCCTTCACGTGGGCGATCAGACAAAAGTTCAGGCAGGTTGAAGGAGATCTATGTCCGTTGACCTGATCGGACGCATTTCGCACACCAAACTCACACAAGCCAAACGTTGTTTAATGGCCGGGGGATTGGTGGTTTTGGAGTTGTACACTGGACGCGTGGCAACAGCGGATTGTGTCGAAGGCCCTTCAGGAAATACCACTTATGGCAAAAGGCGGTGCGGGGAAGTCTGGCTGTTTTGCGGACGCGGTTTACTGCCAGCACTGTTCAACTATTACGACAGTTGAAATTACAATTTCAACACTCCCCTTTAATTTCAACTGCTGGGAATTCAGTCATACCCAAACATTTCCTCAAAAATTCAAAGCTTTTCTGGTCCAATGGCTTTGTCAAAATGTCTGCAACCTGTTCCTGAGTCCTGCAATGTTCTAAGACAGTTTCTCCATTGCTCACCAATTCCCTGATGTAATGAAATCTTGTGTCAATGTGTTTCGTTCTCTTATGAAACACTGAATTCTTGATAATGCAATAGCTAAGCTATTGTCACAAAAAATCATTGTTTCTTTTGCCTGCTCTTGGCCTAAGCTCCTCAACATCCTTCTCATCCAAACTACTTGACATGCTGCTGCTGTAGCTGCCACATATTCTGCCTCTGCTGTAGACAACGCCACAATAGGCTGTTTCTTAGAAGCCCATGAAATGGCTCCTGAACTCATGTGACGAACATTACCAGAAGTGCTTTTCCGATCATCTCATAATCCTTTTTTTTTTTTGTCTGTTACAGAGAAAAGGTCTGCTGTTACAAAAGAGTCTTCCTCACACAGAGGGATTCTCCAAGAGATTATGCTGAAGAGCATCTTCCTCTTAACCAGAGGGATTCACCAATCTATGCTGAAAAGCATCTTCCTCTTGACAAAGGGATTCACCAAGAGACTGCTTCAAGTGCAATTCCAAAACAAAAATAAACTTCACTGTCTCTTCTGAAAAATACTCTCTCTTTGTCTTCAAAATTAACATTACTGAAGCACTGCTGTGTCTGCACTGCTGTGCATTTTTCAAAAACAAAATATTGTCTCTTCTAGAACAATTACTCTGTCCCAGCTTACAAATTTACACTATTGTTGCATATATTGCATTTTAGTTCAATGAACAACACACTCACTGCACTTACCTTTACTGCTGTAAAGAAAAATATCTTTTACATGTGCTGCTGCCCATTAAATTTCGTTTCTTCAACAAAAAAATCTTCATGCTGCTGCATTTTTCATATTCAAACTGCTGTGTGTTTTTACTACATATTCTCCAACAACAAAAGCAAGACTTACATTACCTTTTTCACTGCTGTGTGAAATATTTCATTGCATTCTCAAACACTGGGCATTTACGCTCTGCTGCGTTTTGCCCTCTTCTCATTACCACAAAAAAAAATTTCACTTCTGCACACTGCTGTGTGTTTTTCTTCCTTTTGTTTTCAAAATGGACAATAACCAAAAAACTTCACTGCACTTACATTCCAACGCTGCCCCTTTTTCTTCTCCGCACTTCTGTGCATATTGCATTGCATATGTGATAAAAAACAAAGACATTACATTTTTCAACACCACTGCGTATTACATTTCAGAGGGATTAACAAAAAGATTTCATTTGCGCTCTGCTGCGCTGCAATACATCCTCCACGCAATCTCCATGCCCTACAGACTCTTCTTCTCTGCTTTTATGGCAGATTTAATTTCATATCTCTCCCCTATAAGAAGATCTTCATAAAAAAATGACTGTTAATATATTTCAGCAATTATGATTAATAATTACAGGCTCCCCTTAACTGTATGCATTGTCTTCTTTCAACAAAGTTTTCTCAAAAGAAACTTAGATCGACTGGGGAGCTCAAGGGACTTTCGGACTGTATTTCCTTCCTTCTCCATACTTGTGTAACTTTCTTCTTTTGCATGGGTCTAGCTTGCGTAGGAGCCCATGTTAAGTTACAATCACGTGCCATATGCCCAATGTTATGACACTTGAAACATTCTACATTGTTCATGAATAAGATTTCATGATTTCTTCTTGTAAAATTGTTTCTTGGAGGTTGTCGGAGACCATAACATCTATCTCTATGAAATGCTCTACAGTCTTTTGCCATATGACCAAAGTTTGAACAAGAATAACAATAACCAAAAAATGAACTTTGGTACCTGGGAGATGGAGGTTTCCTTGATGTGCTTCTGAAGCCTTTTTTCCTTGAGATCCTTTGATGATAACCATTGCCTCTTGCCTCTTTGACATCATCTACATTTCTTTTTGGAGCTGGTTTTCTACTTGGAGTAGGATTTCTTCTATTGTAGCCTTGATTTTTCTCCTTGCCTTTGCTGGAACTAGGAGCATCACAATTTCTTTCTGCCTTCTTCACATCTCCTTTGCTTAAAGCATTTTCATTCTTGCTTGAGGGTTCACCTACATACCCGAGTCCTAATTTATCAGATGGAGATCTGTGATAGCTGAGCATGTCATCTAAGGCTTGAGAGCTCTTCATGATTTTGTTCATCCCTTCAACCTTTTTTCTGAGGAGGACAATCTCTTCTTCCAATCTTTCACACTCATTATTCTTCTTTGCAAGTTGTTCCTCAGTTTCTTCCTTGCTACGAGTAGCTTCAGCTGCTACTATTTTAAGGGAGATGATATCTGACTTCATTTCTTCATTCTTTGCTTGACTGCTTTCCATTTTCTTGTCAGTTTATTGTGCCTATTTCTTGGCTTCTTGTAATTGAGACTTAAGGGAGGAGACCTCTACCTTGTACTGACCAATCTCTTCTACAAGTTTGTTCACTCTCTTGTGCCTTTGTTCAAGTTGACTTGACAAGGCATCTTCCTGCTTCTTTGCTTTATTCAATTGATTTTTCATGGATATGACTTCTTCATAATGCTTCCTTTTGCTTTGATCAAGTTCCTTCTTAAGCTTGGCGAGCTCTTCATCCCTTTCTTGTACTTGAAGCTTGATGAGGTCAACCTTCTCATTTTCAGCTTCTATGATGGGTTCAGAATTTCCTTCTTGACTGATGGTCATGGTTAGTGCTCCCTTTGCATGAAGGTCATGAAGTCTGTCCCATATATCCTTTGCTGATGAATATTTTCCTAGATTCTTCTTTACAGAATCAGGCAGTCCATCCAAGATTGTCTTTGCTGCTTTTGCATTGTACTCCTTGGATTCTTTATCCATCTTGCTATCATCAATCACTGATTCCCAAATTTCAATCCCTTCAGACTTTAAGAAAGTCCTCATTTTTATTTCCCATATATAAAAGTTCCCATTGAACCTTGGAGCCTCTAATAGAATGTTTTCAAATTGATTGTTTTCTATTTTAGTAGTAGAGGGAGACACATCCTTAGGAGGATTGGAGACTTTCTTCTTTGACCTTGCCATTCTTAACTATGCTTCAAATACTTGACTGTGTTTTTAAAACAACTGACTGTCTTCAGCAGTAACACAAAAAACTGATCTGAGAAATACTTGGATCCTTTTGCCTGAGACTTCACTCTGCTGGAGAAGTTGTTGCAGCAAAAAAAAACTCCTTCCTTCAGCTTCTTTGACACCTTCAAAGAGCCTGGATCAGCTCTGATACCATGTTGGAAATTTCTGGTAATTTCAAACATAAAAGAACAGAGAAAATGCTCTGTTTCTGCCACAGGATCTTTTGCACAGGGAAGTTAAATTGTTTTCTGAGAACAGAGATTTTTCACACCCATAAAACCTTTATATTCATTAATAAAAACCCTGATACATATTTCTTCCTCTTTCTCAGAGGGATTCACCAAAACTTTTACCAAAAACTAAATACTCTGCCTCTTTTACAAATGATTTTTACACTGCTGTGTAAAATCTTCATTCACTGCTATGTAAAAAGTTTTTACATTTACTGCTGTAAAAATAAAAATTCCTTACATGGGTTTACTGCAAAAAAAAACTTTCACATTCACTTCTGAGTGAAATTTGTTTTCATTACATTCATGGATTTTCACATTACATATTCAATAAATAAAAAAATTTACATTCCATTCCCATTCGTTTCAACGAACAGCTACAAGCACCTGTAAGAAGAATCCCAAATTTCATTCACTGTCGGGAGTCTTTCTTTATTTCATCTCTGCTCTGGTTTCAATTTTTTATTGCACTGGTTTCGCACTGTTGTGCTCTCCTATTTTTCTCCTTCGCTGCCGCAAGCCCCTTCTCTTTTCATCTCATCCCTGCTCTGGTTTCATTTTTTTTCACACTTCAGTGCTCTCTCCTTTCCACTTCATTACACACTCAATTCACACACAAAATGAGTGCACACACAAACCATTACCAATATGAATGCATATCTTATGCACTGCTGTGCATCTCCCCTGATTTCTATTCGCTACTGCGAACCCAATTTTTTTCATTCCATGTGCAATAAAACTCATATGCAAATGAGCACGCACAAGAAACATATACCAAGAGCATTAAAGATAGGGCGTTGACTTGCCTATACCATTGTTTAAATTCGCCATGCTTCCGTGCAAACAAGACGTAAAACGTTTACCAACTTTTACCTGCAATTTACGAAACGTCATGAATCACATTAATTCCTTCACGTCGGCGATCAGACAAAAGTTCAGGCAGGTTGAAGGAGATCTATGTCTGTTGACCTGATCGGACGCATTTTGCACACCAAACTCACACAAGCCAAATGTTGTTTAATGGCCGGGGGATTGGTGGTTTCGGAGTTGTACACTGGACGCGTGGCAACAGTGGATTGTGTCGGAGGCCCTTCAGGAAATACCACTTATGGCAAAAGGTGGTGCGGGGAAGTCTGGCTGTTTTGAGGACGCGGTTTACTGCTGGCACTGTTCAACTGTTACGATAGTTGAAATTACAATTTCAACATAAATTGGAGTCCTTCCATGACGATGACAAATGCATGCTTGCGCTCAAGGAGATACATCTGGCCTATACAGAAATATCAGAGGTATTCTTTCCAGAGTGTGTTTGCCCAAACCTTCAACGCTTGAGCTTGAGTGAATGTGGGAACTTGACACAAATAGGTGGGCTTTGTGGTTTATCAAAACTTCAATATCTGAACATTAGTGAGTGTGAAATACAAGAGAAGCTGCCAAATCTTGAGATGTTGATATCTTTGGAGAAATTGAATGCTTCTGGATGCAAAAGGCTGAGGAGCATTCTTGGGTTGGGACAGCTCAAGAAGCTGAAGAAGCTATGTGTTTATGGGTGTGTAAGGCTAGAGGAGCTGCCATATCTTGAGATGTTGATATCTTTGGAGAAATTGAATGCTTCTGGATGCAAAAGGCTGAGGAGCATTCCGGGGTTGGGAGAGCTTAAGAAGCTGAAGACGCTACATGTTGTTGGGTGTGAAAGACTAGAGGAGCTGCCAAATCTTGAGATGTTGATATCTTTGGAGAAATTGTATGCTTCTGGATGCAAAAGGCTGAGGAGCATTGAGGGATTGGAACAGCTCAAGAAGCTCAGTAGGCTAGAGATTGACGGATGCCATGATATGCTAAAGTTGTTCGGTGCAAATCTTTCCGAAACTACCTTTCTGTTGTTGACTGTCCGACACTGCGATGGGGTGAGGGTTCTCCGGTGCAAAACTTTCCGAAACAACTCCACCAACAATTGAAGGTAAGCCTAAAGTTGTACAAAGAAGCCCTAAATTTATGGTGAATGTAATGTTTCCGATGATTTCAATGTACATACTTTTTATCAACATTTTTGCTTGTGACACATGCCACCACGGGTTTCACCATTTCATGTTTTTAATTAATACACGAATATGTACTGCAAGGAAGGCTTGGTTCAATGATGACAACGATGAATGGGAATGGTTTTCAAAATGAAAGAATCGCCTAAAACATAATTCAAAAATAAATCTCATTTTTAAACTTTATAGTAGTAATCATAATACTCTGCAAGGAGAGTACCCCTCTCTATATAATATAAAAAAAGATGAGGGGAGGGGTGTCTCAAATATCTTTGTGTGTGAATATATATATATATATATATATATATATATATATATATATATATATATATATATATATATATATATATATATATTATATATATATATATATATATAATGAGGTGTGTCTGAAATTTATGTGGTGGGTCTCTCGTACACAGTTTGTAAAGTCAACCAATCTAAGTTCTCATCTTGACCTAATTTCTCCAATGAGTTAGGATATCACTCGACCTTTCCAATTTTGTGATACAGACAAAAGCCCAAAGCTCAGGTAAATTTTTTTTCTTCGAGTTGATTAGTCACCCACGCGATCCCCAAGAGATTCCTAGTAAGACAGATTTGGAGCTTTTAGACAAAGACAGATTTACTAATGGTATATTAATATTAATTTAAAATTTACAATAATATTTTTATTACTAATTATAAAATAAAAATTTAAAATTATTAATAAGCATTGAAATGTTTTTGGCGCTCTAACATAAATAATTTTAAAATTTTAATTATATATATATATTTATAAATTATTGATTAACGGAAAAATATATTATATATATTTAAGTTATAACTTGAAAGTATGAAAAGAAGGTTTAACTCGGAAAATAAGAAAAGGTAATAATTTTTTTGATTGATATTTTATTTTAAAAGGTTTTATGAAAATTCTAAGTTTATGAATGTTTAATATAGTGTTTAAATATTTATAAGATGTTTTATTTTAAAGACATATTTTAACATTTATTATAAAGTATTAGGTTTTTATTTTGAAACATATAGAATATGGATAAATGTTTTGTAAAATGTAAATTACGGATATCAAATCCTATCAAATAGGAGTCCTATAAAAAAAAATAGAGATTTTGTATATTTTCTTTTAAGTTTAGAAGTTCTTCAATTTTACAATGGAAAATTGTTTAACTAAAACATGAACTCAAAATCTTATTGTTCTTATTTTTAAGACAAGGAAAAAAGAAACTTCTCTATTTATATGATCATTATGATCAATCCTTTTTTAGCTAAGTTATAAGAGATTATATTGAAAAGAAAATAGCATATAGCTAAAATTTAGGATAAAAGGGTTAAACCATGGACCACCTAGTTTAATATAAGATTATTTAAAATGAATGTACTAATAACCGTTTTAAGTTGACTTTTCTATGATAAATGATGTACAAGAATGTTATTGCTAAGTTCAATAATACAAATGGTTGGTTGAAAACAATTAATTGTAATATAGAAGTTAAGCAAAGTTGTATTGACAAGTTTAACACATATTGGAAGAAGTAGGTTGCACTAACACTATTCCAATTACAATAATTATCATTTTTCTTGTGTACAATTATATTATTGTTTTTATGAAAAGTTGTAATATAGAAGTTAAGCAAAGTTGTATTAACAAATTTAACACATATTGGAATAAGTAGGTTGCACTAACACTATTCCAATTACAATAATTATCATTTTTCTTGTGTACAATTATATTATTGTTTTTATGACAAGTTGTACCTTTGATCTAGACAAAGCAATTAAGAATATTCAAGGATTTTTGTTTTAGTCTTGGGCTCATAGTGAATTATGACAAAACAAAGTTATGATGATGAAGACAAAATGATCACCAATCTTAATTTTGTGTAATGATAATAACAACTTAAAGGGAGTTACTTACAGAAATATCTATCTTGGAGTAGACCTTCATCACAAGCATAATTGAAACTACAATATTGAGAAAATAATAAATGGAGGGTGGAAAATCAAATTTCGTCTTGAAAATAATCCTAAAATAGTCGATTTCTATTGTAGGAAAAAAATTGTTTGAGGCTGTTGTCAATCCTATTACCTTATATGTATTTGATGTTTGTAGCTATACAATCTCTAAAGAATCACAAAGAAAGATCAAGCAAATCCCAAAGCTTATAATTCATAAACTCAATACACCTTATCTTGTTCTCCCCATACAAGCTAGTCCTTCCTGCATTAAGAGTGTGGCTATGACTAGGTAATTGATGTATAAGCAAAAAAAAACAACATGAAATACAAATGACTTCCTAAGATTACTTCAAACTCAAGTGAAAGGCTCCATGACTTAGAAAGGTCGGCATAAAGATGTCAAGACTTGGCTAAATCATTATGGATGGATGAGGAGGTCATCGTGCATAAATGTAAATTGTTACGATATAAAGAATTAGAGGATAAGAGACAGTTAAGATGATAGTAATATAAATCTAATTTTAAGGTCACACCAAATTTGTGTATAAGATAGAGGTGTACATACTCTACTTTGAATCTTTAAGCTCTTACGAGGAAACACATATTTTAACACCCATTGGGCCACTCAAGTTGTACTAGGTCATGGACTCTAATTTAGAAGATTCAAATTTCTTTTTATTATAAATAGCATGAAAGAATAAAATCAACATAGCTAAAATAACAGTGGCATTGGATGATTCATAAAACACCATTAAATGAATGTAGTAATATTTTTTATAATATTAAGAAGGCGGAGGATGAAAAACACCTTCTCCCAAGATATCATGTATATGCCCACATTAAATAATAATTGCAAAATATTTATAACAATATCAACCTTCCTAACCTTTTAAATCACTAAAACTATAGATATTTATGAAACATTTTCACCTAGATCTTTGACCATATAAATAAAACTATAAAAAAAATCTTCACCCTTTTTTTAATGTAATAAATCAGCATTAACTTCAATAAAAAATAGCAATCATCATTATTATCATCATCAACATTTTTAATAATAATAATAATTACATCATTCCCTACGTGGACACAAGGTATCAATGTTTTGATCACATATGTCCCTGAACATAATTTTGTTGAAGATAGGCAGTGCCTCTCTATTTGAATATGCTTAAATGCATTTACAAATGTAATTTCTTTTTAATAGAAATTACAATTTTGCCTATGGGAAAAAAAAATTACGTCGTAAGGCATTCCTCTAAGAAGAAATCCCCTCCCATGCCACCTGTGCCTTCGTGTGTCGTTGATTTGGGTGTTAAACAATAGAAATAACTTGGGCCCTTGGATTGATTCGACCGATATTACTCAGTTACAAAATCCTGCATTCACTGTGGGATAATGGTAAAAGCGTCCAAAGAGAAGACTTGTCACACAACAATTGAGCTTCTCAAGAGATGGCTCAAAGACCAAACTCACGTTTCTGATCTTGACTTCAAGAAGCTCTGGAAGGTCTCTTCTACTGTGCCTGGCACGCCGACAAGAACCAAGTGGACTAGCTCATCAAAAATATTGCCTCTTTGATTCAAACCCTTGACCTCACCCTCGCTAGGCACTACCTCCAGGTCTTTCTCTTAACTGGTACATGAATATAGTGGAATTTCTCATCTGCGCCCAGACAAATTCTATCTCATGCTCAACCAATTTATTCATCATGCTTTTCTCCTTTTAAATGACCATGGGTGGCATTATACATTGACAAAAGGGTTCATGGCAGATTTGAAGGACAAAACCCTTTTGGCTGAAGATAAGTACCCAAAGACATTTTTGTTGAGGATTCTCCTCAAATTTTAGACTATGAAGGGCAACTCCTGAAAGATTTTTCTCCACTCTCCACACAAGCCAGGATGAATGTTGTTGTTGTCATATATGGTGGTGAGAACACCAAAACAATATATAGAAAATACAAGAGTCATGGGATCAATATTGTTTCTCTAACGAATCTTGAAGACTTGTTTGCCTTTGAGGTAACATCTCCTAGTGCTAGGTCCCTATAGTACTAGTGAATCCCCTTATTGTTATTAGTACAACCCCCTTATTATATTGTTCTGCCCATGTAGTCCCCATATTGTTATTATTGTCCCCCATAGAAGCCCACTATTGTTATTATTGTGCCCTTACATTATTATTGTTATGTCGGCTCTGATTATATTATGACCCCTTAGACTCCTATATATAGAAAGGAGGTCTTGTCATTTGTATTGTCCAAGAATTGTTCATTTGTGTAATGTATAGGAGGTTGCTCCCTCGAAGAGGCTGAATTATAAGGCGTTGGTCTTTTTTTCTATCTTTTTGTGAGCTGGTTTCCTAACATTTGGTATCAAAGCTTTAGATTCTAGGGTTTCGTTGCTCCAAACAGGTCATCTTGGTATTTTTGCTATAACGTTTTTTCTGTGACATTTCAGAAGCTAAAAAAAACCCATTTGAGAAGAAATCTTGTTGAACCGCGAGTCCGAATTTTAGATGTTGTCTCGCTACATTTTCAGATATATGATATGAGGAATTTAGGGTTTTTGCAAGCTCCAGAATTTCGTCTAAAACAAGTCATCGTGGTATTTTTGCTATGAAGTTTTAGAAGCTAAAGAAAAAACCCATTTGAGAAGAAATCGTTCTAAATCTTGGGTCCAAACTTCAGATCTTGTCTCGCTATATTTTTGGATATATGATCTGAGGAAGTCAGGGTTTTTGCAGACTCCCGAATTGTTAGAAAATTATATATTATGGAGCAATGGAACACATAAAATATTGCAGAAAAATAAACGCAGAAAACGCATAAAACAAGAGAGACACAGATATGCGTGGTTCACCCAGTTTGGGCTACGTCCACGGAGAAACAGCCAGTCCTTCTTTTATTATATTATCCAGCAAACTGAAGAGATACAACCTACAGTAGATTCACTGTAACACCCTCTTCGCTCTCAATCTCCTCTCTCTTCCTCATTCAGAATATAGATATATACATAGACGCAATACAATTCCCTCATATATAGTGAGGGGTTGCCTTCTAGGGAAAAAAAACCGTAAATTAAACATAAATTCTACCGTCAGATCATCTACCTAATGAACAACCCAAATTGACTAGAAATTACTGGACTTTTACAAGGCATTTTTACATCTATTTTTAGCTTCGGGGGCGCTGCCCCTGGACCCCCCCAGCCGGGGGGGATTTACCCCCCCACATGGAGGGGTGTGCAGTCGTCCTGGGGTGTACATCCGGCTGAAACCTTTGAATACAGAAGATAATCAGGCTCCACACCCAACAATCTCCCACTTGGAGACTGGTTATAGCAACTCCACCACTGCTTCTTTTGCTAGACAATGACTCCACTTTGTACCTAGCTGTTTCTCATCTTCTTCATCATACTTGAAGACCAATTGAAACTGAGCAGATTCTCAGTTTCTCCCTGGTTACAACTTTTGTTAGCATATATGTAGGATTCTGGCTAGTGTGTATCTTTTCCAGTTTCAATTGTCCATCTTCCAATGCTGATCGTATGAAATGGTACTTGAGCTATATATGTTTAGTCTTGGAATGAAATTCAGAGTTCTTTGCTAGATGTATGGCACTCTGGCTGTCACTGTATAACCTGCCCAACTCCTGCTTCTTACCTAATTCATCCAGAAACCTTTGTAACCAAATCATTTCTTTACTAGCCTTTGTAGCAGCAACATACTCAGCTTTTGTTATTGAAAGTGCAACAACACTTTGGATTTTTGAAACCCAACTGACAGTTGTTCCACCTACAGTAAACACATACCTTGTTGTGCTCCTCCTGTTATCTCTATCACCTGCCATATCTGCATCAACATATCCCTGTAGAGCAATGTTTGAACCACCAAAGCATAATGCTTGATTTGTGGTACCTCTCAAATACCTGAGAATCCACTTCACCATCATCCAATGTTCTTTTCTTGGATTGTTCATGTACCTGCTTACAACTCCCATTGCATGTGTAATATCAGGCCTTGTGCAGACCATTGCATACATTAAGCCTCCAACTGCTGATGCATCTGGAACTTTAGACATATGAGCCATTTCTTCCTGAGTCTTGGGACATGTCTCCTTACTTAATTTGAAATGGCTAGCCAAAGGTATACTAACTGGTTTTGCATTCTACATATTAAACCCTTTCAACACCTTTTCTATGTACTCACTTTAAGACAATGTTAATTTGCGATTCTTCCCGTCTCTAGTTTTTCTCATACCAAGGATTTGTTTTGCAGCACCCAAATCCTTCATTGCAAATGAGTTTTCCAATTTCCTTTTAATTACATTTATTTCCTGCATGTTAGAACCTGCAACAAGCATGTCATCTACATACAATAACAATATAATATAGCTGTTATCATTTTGCCTTTTGAGATAAACACAATGATCAGAGTGACATCTAGTACAACCTTGTTTAGACATAAACCCGTCAAATTTAAGATACCACTGCCTTGGAGCCTGTTTTAAGCCATATAAGCTCTTCTTCAACCTGCACACTAGTTTCTCCTTCCCTTTTACCTCATATCCTTGTGGCTGCTACATATATATCTCTTCCTCCAAATCCCCATGGAGAAAGGATGTCTTTACATCTAACTGCTCAAGATGCAAATCTTCAATTTCTATTAGACTTAAAATAGTTCTGATTGAAGTCATTTTAACAACAAGAGAAAATATTTCATCAAAATCAATACCTTTCTTCTGTGCAAACCCCTTCACCACAAGTCTAGCTTTGTACCTCTGTTTTCCTCCATCTTCTTCCTTCAACCTGTAAACCCATTTATTCTGCAATGTTGTTTTACCTGCAGGCAACCTGACTAAGTCCCAAGTCTGGTTATGTGCTAAGGAGCCCATCTCATCTTTCATGGCTTACTCCCACTTCTTCCTGGTTTCTACCTGCACTGCTTCTTCATAACATTCTGGTTGACCAGAATCAATAAAAAATACATCATATAATGAAGGAGAGTATCGTTCAGGGGGTCCACTTATCCTGGTAGATCTTCTAACACCACTTTCAGGTGTTTGAAGTGCTTGTTGCTGTTGTGGTTGTTGTTCTAGCTATTGATCATTATGATTTTCAGGCACCATCACTTTTCCTATGATATTGTCAAGCACTATGTATTCTTTGTTTTCTTTTTCTTGTTTCTTTTCCTGCAACTGATTCTTATACAAGACCTTTTCATTGAATATTACATCTCTGCTCCTAATGATTTTGTGATTTTCATAATCATATAAGCGATAACCAAAATCATTAACACCATATCCAATAAAGGTACATTTCTTTGATTTTGCCTCAAGCTTTGTTCTATTTTCTTTATTAATGTGGACAAAGGCTTCACAACCAAAAGTCTTTAAAAATGAGTAGTTTACTTTTTTACCTATCCATGCCTCCTCTGGAATACCACCATCCAAGGAACTTGAAGGCCCTCTGTTTATTAGATAAACATCAGTATCTACAACATCTGCCCAAAATTGTAAAGGCAATTCTGCATGCAATCTCGTGCACCTTGCACACTCCATGATTGTCCTGTTCATCCTTTCTGACACACCATTTTCTTGTGGTGTTCCTGGAACTGTCTTCTCTCTACGAATTCCATTCTCTGAACAGTACATATCAAACTCTTTGATGCAATATTCACCTCCATTATCTGATCTGAGACACTTAATCTTTTCCCTGTCTCATTTTCAACCAAAGCTTTCCATTTCTTGAAAGTATCAAATACATCAGATTTATTTCGAATACAATAAATCCAGGTTTTTCTAGTTGCATCATCAATACAAGTAACATAATAATGAGAGCCACCAAGAGATGATACCTGAGCATGTCCCCATACATCTGTATGCACAAGCTCTAATTTTTCGCTCTTCTTTTCTTTCCCAACTCTAAGGAATCCGACTCTCTTTTGTTTTCCATAAACACAATTCTCACAGAATTTTAAATCAACATGCTTCAAACCTGGCAACAAATTTCTTGAGTGAAGAATCTGCATCCCCTTCTCACTCATGTGCCCGAGCCTATGATGCCACAATGTCGTATCTTCTCCTGTAGAGGTTAAAGCATTAACAGAATTAGAAATACCATTGTATAAATATAATGTACCAACATTTTCTCCTTTCGCTATTACTAGGGATCCTTTAGTGACCTTCCAGGTTTTATCTGTGAAAGTGCTTATGCAACCTTCACCTCCCAACTGCCCTATTGAAATCAGATTTTTCTTTAGATCTGGAACATGCCTTACATTCTTCAATAGCCACTGATTTCCATTTTGTTGTTTTATGAAAACTGTACCCATTCCAACGATTTTACAGGGTTTATCATCACCCAATCGAACTTGTCCGAAATCTCCTTGAACATAATAATGAAAATGTTTCTTATTAGGTGTGGCATGGAATGAGGCCCCTGAATCTACCACCCAGGCATCAATAATATTTTCTAATGAAAGAACCAAAGCATCTTGCAACACATCACCTATTACATTCGCTTCATGATTAGCCTCTTGCTGCGCGTCTCCTTCTTTTCCCTTCCGAGACTTGCAGTCTTTCTTCAGGTGTCCTTTCTTCCCACATTTCCAGCACACTATCCCTGATCTAGACTTGGATCTTCCTTTTCTTGACTTACTGCGATATCCATAGCTCTTTCCTCTTTCCATTTTTCTTCCCCTAGTCTCTGCAGTCAAAGCATTACCTGATGTCTCACCAGAGCTTTTCCATCGCATTTCTTCGCTAAGGATTGCACCAACAACATCAAAAAACTTTAAAGTACTAGATCCAGAGATAGAGTTACTAATGGCCATAACTAAACCATTCCAACTTCCTGGTAATGAGCACAGAAATAATAGAGCCCTAACTTCATCATCAAAGTTTACCCCTACAGAACTTAACTGACTTGTAACTGTATTAAATTCATTTAAATGATCAGCAACAGATTCACCCTCTAACATATTCATATTAAATAAACACTTCATAAGAAATACCTTATTTGACGCCGAGGGTTTTTCATATAGTTTGGCTAATGCCGACATTAAACCATGTGTTGTCGTTTCCTTTGAAATATTAAATGCTACCGACGCCGCTAGGCACAGCCGTATTGTTCCAAGTGCCTTTCTGTCGAGAATATCCCATCCTGTGTCTATCATACTCGTCGACTTCTTTGTCTTTCCGCTCAATGGTAGGTACAGATCTCTCTGATATAGATAATCTTCCATCTGCATCTTCCACAGTTGGTAGTTTTGGTCGTTAAATTTTTCGACCCTAAACCTACCATCTTCCGTCATTGCTCCCACTCGAACCAGGAACTCTTTTCTCCTACGAGTTTATCAACCAAATAGACCTTCGGCTCTAATACCAGTTGTTAGAAAATTATATATTACGGAACAATGGAAGACATAAAATATTGCAGAAAAATAAACACAGAAAACGCATAAAACAAGAGAGACACAGATATACGTGGTTCACCTAGTTTGGGCTATGTCCACGGAGAAATAGCCAGTCCTTCTTTTATTATATTATCCAGCAAACTAAAGAGATACAACCTACAGCAGATCCGTTGTAACACCCTCTTCGCTCTCAATCTCCTCTCTCTTCCTCACTCAGAATATAGAGATATACATAGACGCAATACAATTCCCTCATATATAGTGAGGGGTTGCCTTCTAGGGCAAAAAAACCCTAAATTAAACATAACTTCTACCGTCAGATCATTCGCCTAATGAATGGCCCAGATTGACTAGAAATTACTAGACTTTTACAAGGCAATTTTACATCTATTTTTAGCTTCGGGGGCGGTGCCCTCGAACCCCCGCCAGGGGACCACTGGCCCTCAGACCCCCCAGTCGGGGGGGGATTTACCCCCGTGGGGGGGACAAGTTCCCCCTGCACCGCCCCGCGTGGAGGGGTGTACAGTCTTCCTAGGGTATACATCCGACTGAAACCTTTGAATACAGAAGATAATCAGGCTCCACACCCAACACAAATTACATCCTAAACAGGTGACCTTGGGAAAATCGTCATAACTTTCTCTCTGAGCAACAAATTGAAATTTCATCAGAAGTTACAAAAAGAGGACGAACTTTAGTTTTTTGTGCACAGTTTTTATTTACGAAGGTCAAAACAGTGACACGCGGCACGTCGTACAAGTTCGCTCTACTAAAACATTATATAATCAGGTCATCTTAGGCGATTGGGCATAACTCTTTCTTGGAGAATCAAATGCTGATAAGACTTGCAGGGTAAGAAAGAGGACTTAGACGACTACTGCAGGAGACAATTTCAAAACTTTGAGATCTGAAAGTACAGAGTTACAGTCATTTCAAGATCGAGCTCCTGAAATCAAGAAAAGACGATATGACGAAGTTTGATGGAAAGGATCCAGTAAATTGGATACTACAAATGGAGTAATATTTTGATCTACATGGTGTACCACTGTTACAAAAGGTATGTATTGCATCTTCATATTTAGCACCGGATCAATTTTTATGGTATAAAGGGCTTTGTTCTCGTAAACAACTTGTTACGCGGTCAATTTTCACAGAGGAAATGATAGCACATTATGACGACACAAAGAGCAACACCTTCATTAGAGCAACACCACAACAATTGGAAGAAAAAAGAGAAAAAGGGCTTTGTGACAAAGTGGAAAGAAAAATTATGGCAAAAAGGAAGTCTACCCCTCACAATTATAAAGATGGAAGTGTTGTTTCTCCTAACCTTCCACAACCTACAAGGGTTACACTGCAACAATTGGAAGAAAAAAGAGAAAAAGGGCTTTGTTACAATTGTGATAACAAATACATTAAAGGTGATAAGTGTGCTGAGAAGAAATTATTTTACATTGGTTGTGGAGAGGAGGAAGAAAATGATCAAGAAACGTCAAAGGAAGAGTATATACACCAAGAACCAACCCTAGAGAAAGAAGAAATGAATCCGACAATATCTTGTAAAGCATTGGAAAGAATTACCACTCCTAAAACTCTCAAGATAGAAAGACATATCAAGAAGAAAAAGGTTCAAGAATTGAAAGATCACATCGAGAAAGAAGAAATGAATCTAACCATATCTTGTGATGCATTGGATAGAATTACCACTCCTCAAACTATCAATATAGAAGGAAATATCAAGAAGAAAAATGTTCAAGAATTGAAAGATCACATTGAGTCTCAAGAAATAAATCCGACCATATCTTGTAATGCATTGGAAGAAATTACCTCTCCTCAAACTATCAAGATAGAAGGACATATCAAGAAGAAAAAGGTAAGAGTGTTGATTGATTCGGGCAGTACCCATAATTTTACTTATTGTAAGATAGCCAAGGAATTGAATTGCTTCCTATATCCAACACCAGAGTGTCAAGTGATGGTTGCAAGTGGAGGAACCATAAATTTCTCTGGAAAGTGGCATAATATCAAGCTATCCATGGGAAAATATGTATTGAATAGCCCAATGCTTTCCATTCCAATGAGTGGTGCTGATGTTTTACTATCCAATAGCTATAATCTTTGGGTACAATAGCTTTTAATTTTCAAGAACTTTTCTTGAAATTTTTTTGGGAAGGAAAGGAAGTTGAATTGAGGGGTATCGAAGGAAAACATGGAAAGATAATCAACTCTAACAAGATGACAAAGCTTCTAAATAAATAACAACGGGGTGTAATTGCACAATTATGTTCACTAGAGGATCCCACATCGAAAGCATGTCTTTATCCAGATCTCCAAAACGTTTTGGACAATCATTTCAAGGTATTTGAGACTCCCAAAGGCCTCCCACCTATTCATGATCATGATCATGCTATTCATTTGATTCCATGAAGTGTTCCTCCAAACATCAAGACTTACATATATCCATATTCCCAAAGGAGTGGAAACTCATTTAAAAGTTGCAGAAGATCCCAATTCAAACAGTATTGCGAGAACTTGACAAGGAAGGAAAAATTATATTGGAATCTAAAGTAGTCACAGAACCGAGAAATCGAAAGCTATGAAATAGATCAATTTCAGAGTATCTCGTCAAGTGGAAGAACTTACCCGCTAAAGATTCTGCATGGGAGGACAAGAATTTATACAAAGTAGTCACAGAACCGAGAAATCGAAAGCTATGAAATAGATCAATTTCAGAGTATCTCGTCAAGTGGAAGAACTTACCCGCTAAAGATTCCGCATGGGAGGACAAGAATTTATACAGAAGCATCAAGAACTGCTCAAGCATTGAGGACAACACTTTTTGAAGGAGAGGGGCATGTTAGGTCCCTATAGTACTAGTGTAACCCCTTATTGTTATTAGTACAACCCCCTTATTATATTGTCGTGCCCATTTAGTCCCCATATTGTTATTATTGTGCCCCATAGAAGCCCACTATTATTATTATTGTGCCCTTACATTATTATTGTTATGTCGGCTCTGATTATATTATGACCCCTTAGACTCCTATATATAGAAAGGAGGTCTTGTCATTTGTATCGTCCAAGAATTGTTCATTTGTGTAATGTATAGGAGGTTGACCCCTAGAAGAGGCTAAATTATAAGGCGTTGATCTTTCTTTTCTATCTTTTTGTGAGCTGGTTTCCTAACACCTAGATTAACAGTTCTTGAACCTTCCATCTTTTCTCATATGAGTCCCTAACTGCAAGCTCATAAGAAAGCCCAGGAATATATGCAGATTTAAAACTAGATGTTGCCTCCTATAAATACAAAGGCAATTTCACAGGGAATACATAGATGAAGCAGGTTGCAATAAAACCTCAAAGCCCTTGAAATTCTTTGATGTAAACACATTTCCAATATTCCTCATATGGGTTGGGATCCCTTCGTAGAATGTCACCTTGTTGTGTAGATGTGGAACGTCATAATACATGTGGGTTTCCCTTATCGTCATCTATGGTTACAACCTTAAATTTAACACTTGTTTCTTTTGTTGAGACAGTGATCCGTAAACTACTGTGGATATTCCACTGGACAATTCGTAATAACAGATCCGATAATAAAATATCAAAATGCAATATTTTTACACTATTACAGTTCTATTAAAACTCTAGATCTGTAAATTTAATTGTAATTAGTGCAATTCGAATGGAAATTATGCAGAAAAGTGGAGAACAACAAATGAATATTACACACACACATAAGACACAAAATATGCTCTGGGAAACCCTTCCGGGAGAAAACCCATTTGGAAGGTGAGGCTGCTTCACTCTCTTTCTCAGTCTGGAAATATGGTTGTAGGTACAAAGAATTAATTCCTATGGCCCATGGGCTACTACAATGCACAGATCCTCTGTGTGTGTTGTACCTCCTATCTCCCCTGGCTAGCTTTTCTCAGCTATGGAACATAATGCTCTCGAAAGAATGGAATTCCTTTTCCTCCTAGTGGCCCAATTATAACACAACTCGATAGCCTACTAGTGGTTAAGTTTTACTACATCAACTCTTAAATACAGTTACAATATAGACTCTTCCATATTTTTTTACATCACAAACTTGTGGCTAGCCCCTTTTCCATGAATAATGGGGGTTGACATGGCATTGTCTCGAACTATAGCCATGAAAACATGAAGGTTAACTTCTGAGTAACTTAACTTTTTCATATGGAATCTGATTGACTAATTTCTTGTGTTGTTGGAAATATCTTTGTGTGGAGAACAACATGAAAGGTGATACACAAAAGTTATACATTTTTACCCCCCAAAAAAGGTTGTTTGATGCCTCAAAATGCTCCCTAAAGGTTTCAGACCCCATTTTGCCAAACTGGGTCATGCTGGTAAAAAGGTCCCATGAGATGATTCATCCACTTTTTCCACTCTAGATGCATCAATATGGATAACAAACAATATAATGATTCAATCCATATCAAAGGGAAAAACTGAGCCATAGTTCTCGTGAATTTGGAGCTACTCTGAATCCTAGTTCATGGTCTCATTGGGGCTCTCCTACAAGTAAAGTTGTCTGGGGAGTTCAAGGAGAAGAGTTGAGAAAATTAAGAAAATCAACCTCATTTGGTCCCCATAGTTATGAAGAAATATATTTATCTTGGGTTCAAACATTGGTAAAGGAAACTACACCAAAGGGTAAAGATGGAGGAAATGTGGGTTCTTCTGGGGAAACGCCACACAAGGGGAAAATAGAAAATTTTGACCATTCGGTTTTAAGTGCCTAGATTGAACATATGCGTCTTGATCAGATTGTAGCTTGATATTATGATTATTTATTTAGAGTGGTGGTAAGGTGGGATAGGCTCATTTAAAATTCAATTTTTCATTTTTTACTATTTATTTTATAAAATTCCCCATTTTAGTTTAAGAAATAGTATGGTTTTCTACCTATTATCGGAATTAAACCTATTGGAAATTTGGGAGGAAAGCATGCAAAAAGAAGATAGGGATGTTCTGTCTATCAACAGGTTGACCAGTTGAAAATCAATTGGGTGGTAGACCAGAGAATGACACTCTTTTTTGTCGACATCGCAACTGAAGATATTGCTTTCTCTACTTATAATTAACAACCGTGTATATATATATATATATATATATATATATATATATATATATATATATATATATATATATATATATATATATATATATATATATATATATATAAAGAACTGAGCAGATTGAAGATGTTGCTTTCTCTACTTATAATTAACAACCATGTATATATATATATATATATATATATATATAGATATATATAAAGAACTGAGCAGATTGAAGATGTTGCTTTCTCTACTTATAATTAACAACCATGTATATATATATATATATAAAGAACTGAGCAGATAAATGTTATCAATTGGTTCCTTTGCACAAGGTCTTGGAAGAAATCTAAGATGTGGCATCTTGGTGCATTTTTAATTTATCAAATGTGAAATCCATAACATGTTTCAGTGAGTGACTTTTAAGGTTGTATTTGGGAAAACCTGTGATGTTGGATGTCTACTGCTGTTTTTCTGTGCCTAAATTGTCAATTAAAGTTTGTAGGTAGTAGTTTTGTGGAAACATTTTTGCACATTGAAGCGGATGGTCTACACCTATGTAGAATTTGATGGCGCAACATGATTTTCTAGTTGATATATTTGGTAGGCTTTGCCAAAGTAGTGGCATGTACATTTTGCAAAAATTTAAAGGATGACAATCCATTATTATGCCATGTAGCTTCACTTTATTGATTAGGTGGAAAGGAATTTTGAGACACTCCAATTTGTGCGTACTTATGTTGGGAACTGCAATATCAGTCTCTTGTGATGTCCTCAAGGCTATTATGCTCTAAAGGGATTTTCATAAAACCATAAGTGGCCTTAGATTTTGGATATGTTTATTTATGAAAGTGAATTTATCTTATAATTTTGTTAGCCTGATGAGCTTCTTTCTCATTGTCTTCTATTTGGATAGGAGAATCTTGTGATTTGATATATACATGTTTAAAGCATTGTTAATTTCATCTCACCATGTCTTGATCATTGTTTCATATCTTGAAGGAATTAATAAATTTCGAGTTGTACGAAACCACTTTTTTTTATATGATTTACGAGAAATCAATTATTTTCTAGGGAAATATATTGTGTTTGTTCAAAAATTGATTCCGAATGAATTTTATTTAATCTAAATTTCTAGGGACTTTATTTTACACAATTTTTTTGGTTAAGTAGTAATTTTATAGTTTTTTTCCTTGGCAGCAATGGTTCAAACTTCTAAGTTAGACATTTTTGTAGACGATAATACTCGGTCCCTAATAAAATGAAAACTTCTAAGTAAATTTTTGTGCATGCATAAACTTCTTGTGCATCTATCTATGGGGGTCATGGCTTGAGTGGAAGTGGTTATATTCTAGAGATATGTTTTGTCTCTAGTGAGCTTTTCAATGTTTTGTCACTGATGAAGTATTTTAAGTTGTTTCAAAGTATTATGCCAAATGAAAGTCTTGGTGGGATATTTATATCTCCATCTATGGTTTTCTAGGTGCAACAATCTCATTTATAAATTTTAATGGTACATTCATCATCATGTCTGCAATGTGGAATGGATATTGAGATAGATCAAGTAAGGTATTTTATTAAGACTACCATGTATGGTATGCCTGCATTTTTTTATATGAGGTTGGAAAGACATAGTCATTGATGTTGAAGAAATTTAGCCAACTGGATCTAAGGTCCATGGGATCCCAATGGAGCAACAAAAACTATCCTGAAAGCCAAGAGAGCTTGATTGAAAAAATTTAACAATTGGAGCACTTTTTCAATAGCCTTGTTGATGACTTCTTCACCGACATTGTTGATAGCAGGAAGATGCTCTTGGACATTTGCAATTAGGAGTAATATCATCACTATCTAGGGGTTGATAGTATTGGGTGTAATGCAGACTAGGATAATACCACTTGGTCTATCCATGCCTTTCAACCTTTATTACTTTTGTTATTGAAAGGGCGGGGATAATATCTCTCAGTATTACTTTTACCATCTTACTATTTTCATTTTTATAGTTTGCATAAGCAGATATTTTGTAAGTAGTGTTATAGAAAAAAGCAAGTAAATCATGGAGTGGAGCTTCTGTTTGTCACATGTTACTTCTGATCCATATTGGTTGCCATGATTTTGATTTGAAATACAATGCACTTAATTGCTTCATTGGATGAATTTCTAAAATCCCATAAGTCATGTTGAGAACATTCTCGACATAACTTTCGATGTAATCCTGAAAAGAATGGGGCTTAGAGGTGATCATGATATCGCCATTTATTAATTTGTTTTCAATGATTAATGAGATCGTTCTACCATGAAACTATTTCAGACTATGGTAATATTTTGAAATTTATTTTCTAACCCTAATGTTTTTCTCTTCAAAACGGAATTCGTAGTGAGTTAATATTTTCATGTCCCTCATGACCTTGCTATTTTCACAATGTGCATAAGAGTAGCTTCTTCAATCCAAAAAAAAATTTAGCAAGCTTGTGCAAGCAACTAGAAAGTACGAACTATGATGTTGATTCTTAAGTATAATGATATCCAAATTATATTCATGTATTCTCAATATTAGAGGGAAATTCATTATTTTATTTATCCAAACATTATTATATATGTTAGGGATTTTTTGGAAGCATTTTCACCCCATGCCCTACTCAATGCAATGTGTGTGTGTATTCATTCTCAACGAAATAATGTGTGCTCTCCTATCATTTCTAACTGAAATATTGATGTTATAATATGACATTCTATTATATAAATGGTGTATAGGTCATTGATCAGAATGCAATTGCACCATTACAATGATGAGCTGAAAACAAGCATTTAGGGGTAGAACATACTTCCTTGGTATGATCTTTAGGTGCAAGACTTTGTCATCATCATTACCATCTATGTCAGTTTTCCAAAACATAATTGCTTCAAACTCTAGAAGCTCCTTCTTTATTCCGACAAATATTGCATTTCTTTAAAACAAAGACTCATCACCTTCGATCTCGACCTTCCTTACATTCTCTCTCTCTGCGAAACTCCTCCTGCCTAGCCTGGTGCCCAAAAAGCTAACTGCCCTCATAACACAATGCCTCCAATTCCTAGTATGTGCCTCTAGTTCCCACTCATCAATGGCCCTGGTTAGCCCCTCCAAGACCTCCTTCCATTCCTTCTTATCTCCGCCATACAACATCCATGGATCCTCCTTGACTCTCCCACAACTACCCTCTCTTCTCAATTATATATCTAGATAGGAAATCTTCGGGACCCAGATCAAAGAACAAAGGAACCAAATTCTTCCTATCCAAAAAAGGTTTGAACTCCTCTATACTCTCTGAATTTGCAAAAGACTTCCTTATCAGATAGGGAAGTAACCTGAATACGGTTGTTCAAAAGATGAAGCGATTTTTTTCACATAAACCGTTTTTCCATAAGGTAATCAAGACAATCAATATTGTATAATTTATGTCTTCCCATCTACTCAAAAAAAAAATAGTGTTGACACACTTAAATAATGCATGAAAGGAAGGAATAGAAGGGGCAATCTGATGCAGTATATTTTAGTTATTCCATTTTCCAAAAGACATCAATAAAAAAATAAAAAAAATGGAGGAATATGGAACCCATAAACAAACTACCTATGGCCTACATAAAGGGATAATGACATAAGAAGAGATGATCCTCTTATTTGTTTCACTGGTCTTTTATTTCACTTTTCTCCAAGATAAAATATGTTTTTGAAGACAAGTAAGTCAACCCTAGGTGTAGCATGATTAACACAAGAAATATGTTAGCTAATATCATCTTATCCAAGAATAGGGGATCTTGGGAACTCAAAATGTAAAGCCAAATGAGGTTAGATTCCAACAATTTCATTTTTCTATTGATAAGTTTCAAGCAACAAATTTAGGAAGGGAAATTTCAAAACCAAGTTAGCAACTTCAATTGTCTAAGCTAGACTTTTATCATTGGTGTCTAGCTCAAAATTTATGCATATTATTTTTTGATGGAACATTGAAAGGAAATCACAATACTTCTCGCATAAGAGGGATCCTCCAAGATCCATAGGGGAAAAATGAAATTCATTATGCTTAGAGCATTGGTTTTTTCCTTTGTTACAATCATTGTAATTGGCTAGAGCTCATTCTAACAATTAAAAACTTGATTTGATTCTTTTAAAGACTAAACCAAAAGGTAGATCTTTTCCAAAATACATAATTTATCTAAAAACTTGCACACTCATCAATTATTTAACAGAGCTATAAGGGAAAAAGATGGGTTTTTAAACATAATGGATCAATAATTTAGCAATCCATTCCATAGAAATATGCTCAAATGCCCATTTTCATATGGTTCTATGGAATCCCAGGTGCATTACGAAATAATATCAATATCAAAGGTTGCCTTCATCACTAAGAAATCTAAGGCAAAAACACCAAATGTTATAGATCTTAAAACCCTGTCAGTGATGTCATCACTTATGGGGTTTGTGTAACAAGCCTTATCAGTGGTAAAGCAACCAATCCCCTACATCTCTAGCTCTGCATGAATCCATTTTGTGAAGCGAAGAAGAGATGTCTTTTGTCCACATGTTCCATTGTACACATCACAACTCCTAAGCATTGTAGAGGATGCCAAAGGTTGAGTTCCTTGTAAATGAAATATCCTTTGATGGGTTGCTTGCTTGCAATATATTTTTATGACTTTCAACATTGTCAAGGTCTATTGGGCACCTGTCATTGTGTGATATTGAATTGTTTTATGCGTTTTTCGATGAAGACTCCTTATATAATGACCTAGACTTTTGAGTATCATCCAACTGATTTACTCTGATGAATGACGGGCCATATGATGAACTTGGTATGTCATTAGTGTTGTTTAATAATGAATTTTGAGGCAACGATGAAATGGATTGTGAAAATTTGTTCCTTCTGATACTCAAGGGACGAGAGTCATTGTTGGAGGAACTCTGCATATCATATTTGTTGTACTCAATTAACAAAGTGGACTGAGACTCATCATTGTTCGAAGGAAGAGGATGATATTTTGGAGAATAAAATGGGGACTGAGAGGCTACAACAAATATTGATACCTCTTTAGCCACTTTCCCAACCTCAACAAAGAATTTCTACTAAATATATATATTCATTTGTGAACTTCAAAGCTTGTTCCTTATCTCTAATGGCTTGTGTCACTTTAGAAAAGAGGGAAAACCATTTGAATGTTATCCAAATAAATGGAAACCCATTTCAATTAAGTTAAAACAAATGCCACCAATTTCAATCAAACAAAACATATTTTTAGTGCAATCCAAAGAAATTAATATCACTCAAGATACCATTAAATATATACATACTGTTCTTTTAAAAATAGGGATAGGGCCAAACCTGCCAAAACCCAACATCTATACAATATAGGACAAGATAAATAAAAATAGTCTAATAAAAACATTTTATAATGCTATGTATAGGAATTTTTATAATTAGTAGAGTAAGTTCTTGCTTTTAGAACCCTTGGTCCTCACAAGAACTTGAGAAGACAAGTAATTGAAGTAATAAAAAAAGAAGGCCCAAACTATGAGCCAAGACCAAAAAAAAAAAAAAAAAAACCAATTTCTTTATCCAAACAATTATTGAAACCCAAATTTTCTTTTTAAATAGATAATTCATATTAATTTAAATATCCAATTAAATCACATAATATATCACATCTTCTTTCTTCTTTGCTACTCTTTCTTATGCTACCACCTTACGAGGTTTCCTTTCAACATCTCCTGTAATTGCTAGTAATAATAAAACCAAATATTTATTGGACCAAAAGGCATTCTATAGTCTAGTATGGGAGAGATGTTGTATTGTTGGGTTACATCAAGAGGCCTTAAACCTAAAATTAAATTTCAATTAAAAATTAAAATAAAATAATGTGGGTTCCATTACAGGAGAGACGTTTTAAGGAAGTATTAGATAAAAAGTGATAATAAAACATAACATCTACAAAATTAAAAATGTAATAAAAGTAATACTAGAATGACTATATTCAAATTTTTGTATTGCAATTTTTTTATTAATAAAATTATAGACAATTTATTAAAACAAAATCATTCTATACATATTACATAATTTAAATAATGATGATTCATATTTGTAATCATGATATTTCAAAATTTCATGTTTAAATTTAGGTTTTTTTTTTTGTTAAGTAAGAGTGGAGCCTTCTATTAACCGCAAGAAATATTACATATATTACACGTCTTCACAAGTGTAAAGACCAACAAGGGCTAACCCGATGAAGATTAACCCGAAACAACCTGAAACAAACCCGAAACTTTATACCTAAATCTTACATCTAAACCTCTGCCCATTATCCAACCCGATGGCCATTTGATAAGACCCCTAGTGATCCAACGGTCATTAAGGAATCACTTCGGAGATATGCGCGACCTTTACCAGCTTTACGGAGCCGACAGGGTAAATAAACTGTCAATGTATAAAACTTCGGGTCTGTTCTTGGACTTAACCTCCTCCCATGTTGAAACCCGATATCCTTTTGATCCAGATCCCGTAAGATCCGACGGTCGCAACCACTATTACCTCGGCAACATGCACCCCTTTTACCCGGTTCACGGGTTCGATGAAGATTATGAGCCATTGGTTTATAGTTAGTCATGTAAAAATTTAATATTTACAACAATCTCTATATATATTTGTACACATAATCTATGCTATGCATATCACATTAAAATATTAAATTGTAAAACTTATGAAATATGTCAAAATGTACATGAATTTAGAGATATTTCGTAAGAGGATTTTAATAGAATTATAAGCAAGCATATTTTAATAGAATTATAAGCAAGCATATTGTTGTATATAGAGATGTTACATTTATATGTAATATAAATAATATTATAAAGGACCAATTTATATCTATTTTAGCTGTAATTCTACGAAGTGTCATAAGCATCAAAACTTTAGACGTTGAATTTTTCTTCAATTTTTACACTCAAAAAAATTTGCATCTTCAAAAATTTAACCCCTCCATACTTAATAGATCTAAAATTAAAATAGATTTATGTTAACTAATAATTACAATTATGAATATTAATATTACATTTGTTTTTAAATTTTATAATTATAAAAAATTATCTCATTTATATATTGTTTTGTTATTGTTTTCTTCTTATTCAATAAATCTTAAACCATTTTTATGAATATATGAAAATAATTTTAAAAATTAAATATTATTTATCATTACTTCATAATGAAAATTTGTAATACTTTTTTTTTTTGGGTTTCAGAGTTAATAAGTTATACAGTGTTACCATATTTAACTTAGAAAAACTTATAAGAGTTTGTTTCTATTTTTTAATATTTAAAATTATTTATTATTTATTTATGAGATGTAGAATAATGAGTGATAGTGTGTTTTGTTAAGGCATTTTTTGTGTGAAGGTATCTGATTGAAAATCTTGTGGGTAAAAAATATTCATCCATGTCAAGGGTTTGTGTGGCCTTGGTGCAATGCTATCTCTAGATGACTTGCATAACCACTTACACAAAAATAAGGTTATTGATAAAACAAGACATCATCACAACAACATCCTAGATATGAGCCCAACATGTCACTTATGAGAATTGGATTTGGATGGGAATGATATCAATCATTCATCTTAATCACCCAAGATAAATCTAATTGACATTAAATCATTTTATATTTATTTTTAATTTACGTTGGATTTATTAAATATTGATAAGTATCATAAATTTTGAAATATAAATTTTAAGGTTTTGCACTTTCAAAAAAAACAAATTTTGATAGTTTGATATTTTCTATGCATGATTTAAAGCGAAAATAATTTTACATTATTTAGTATTTAATACAAATACATTTATATAACAACAAAATATACAATTTAATGTACCTAAGTCCACAATTGGAGTGGGCCTAATAGCTAGGAGCATGTGTTTCCTCTTAAATTGTTTCACAAGTTTAAAACAGAACACCTATGTAGGCATTGTTTTAACCATGATGAATGGCAATTGGTTGCGTAGGCACTCTCCAGCCAGTAGGGTAGTGATGTTGTAATGTAATATTTAACATTTTGACTAAATTAAATTACATAAATATAAAATAAAATATGAAGAAATAAAATTAAATAAATTTTTTTAGTGTAATGTAATTGAAAATTTTAACTAGGTAAAAACAAAAACCTTATAAAAATAAAATAAAAATAAAAATAAAAATGGCCCATATTGTTGATCCATGGTATTGAGAACTCATGGTATTGACCCATGGTATTCATGTGGAATGTAGTCTATTTAAAGGGAGAAACTATATCAACCTAAATCCATCTTAAGTCTAGATCTACCAAGGGCCACAAGGGATCAAATCTCTTGATATGCAAACCTATTTTAGAGTGAAAAGAGACTTGATTCCTTTAGGCTTTGGTTGATCCAGCGTTAAGATGGATCTAGGATGGCTGTAACAATCAAATCACTATGTAAAGATTGGTCTCTTGTCTTAAAAATAAGAGAGCCTCATACACCAATTTATTATGTGAATTGTCTAGTTATCTTAAATTTATATTATTATTACTAGCAACTAAACTAAATGTTGTAAAGGAAACACTGTAAGGCTATAGCATATGGAATAACAACACATATGAAAAAACATGTGATATGTTATGTGATCTAGATGTTCCCTAGTTTGGAATTGTTTCCTTTGTAACATAAATTACTTGCTAAGAAAATGTAATAAATAAATTTAACTTTACAAGAGGTGCATCTTGAATGGAGACCCCATTTCTATTTAATAATATTTCCAATCAACGAAATAAATTAAATTAATGAAATTTAAAAGGTAAACTTTGAACTTTGAAAGTGATAATTGAATCTTTACAAATATGAAATTTACAACAAAATTATTATTCGACATTGCAATTGTCCTTCAACTACTATATCATAGACATTTAATATGACAACTCTCTTATACATCTTCAAAATTTGTATAGCCACATATACCCTTGGATCTGGCATGAGCCACAATGGAACTTGTTCTTTTGCCTCTAACATGCCCCACACACATTAGATGTAGATATTCAACCACAATTATGTAAGTTGTCATATAGTTCTCCAAAATGTTAAGGTTATTAAAACCCTGTGAGCCTTCCTCGTGTTCCAACGCAGTAGGTTGAATATTTTTGTCGTTGAAGGCATGAGCACCAAAGCTCCAAAGGATCCTAGACTACTTCCATCCTCTCTCCTTCAAACATAAAATACTTGAGCTTCATGGTGATGGGTAAAATTCAACATACAAGTTGCTCTACTCCAAAATCTCCCCTCATCCAATCTTAGTGGAGACAAAGAACAACATACAACCCTAGGGACATCCCCCTGAAACTGGAAAAGCACTAGTTGAAACAGAGAGACAGTCGGAGATGGTTTAGTTGTCTAGAGTTGGTCCACAGCTCTGTTGGAACAGATTAAGGGAGAAGGGGCAGAGGTTCTATTCTGAGAACGTTCAATATGTCAGTGCACCCATTAACGGTTCAATCTGGAGTTGATTGGCTATAGTGACTCAGATTGGGTAGGTTTCATTGATGACAGGAAGTCCACTTTAGGAAACTTTATGTAGCTAAAGATATGTGAAACACATGTTAGGTCTTCCAAATCCAAAGAATCCTTCTGAGATTGGGGTACTGACTAATTCACTGGGCCAACCAACTTCAATGGATTAATGGTAAGCTGATAAAACGAATTATATAAATATGTGGGGCCATCTTGGAAAACCACCTCTCAATCTCGCTCTTCAACTGCACCCGCTCTTGTATATTATATGGGTTCTTTCCTTTGGACCACCCATCTCAACTGGCTATAAATAAAATAAATCACTTGATCTTTTGCGTTTACTTATGCCGCGGTGATTAACCAACCTTTCTATATGGGAGTTTGCTTAATTTCCATGGGGAGAGGGGATGGGAAATTATTATATAAGATGTGATTAGGTTGGGGACTATTTATATAAGTTAACAACTTGATGCATACGAATGAGAGGGAGGGTCCAGTGAGTTGTCCCACTCCATTAGGAGTATTAATCCTTTGTGCCTCCTAATATCAGGGTTCATGAGAGCGTTGGAAACTGCTTCGTTATGCAAGCTTAATCTGGTGCGCTTATGCAAGTCTAATATGTTCTCTCAATTTTGCTACTCAATTAGGTGGAAATGTTTATTTGATGTTTTGGAACCGATAGAGAATTTATTCTTTGTTGCTAGGAGAGAGACCCTTGACTATTTACTTTCTGAAGCCCACCTTGATTTTGCCACTATTTCAGCCATAGGTTTAGGATTTGAGAAAAAAACAAAACCCTAGAAAGGGAATTTCATGGCTTCGAATATCTAATGCGTCCAACAATTTTTGGTTGCATTGATTTTAGACAGAGAGTTTTGTACCTATCTTGTTAGACTAGGGTATCTTATCTTTTAACATTACCCTAGAAGACATGTTAGGTTAATGTACTGTGAGAGATCCTTTGTCTCTTTTATGGCCACAACGATGTTATCAAACATTCCTGGCATACTTCTCAAAAAAATTTCAATTATTCTCATTTCCTCAAGTGTCTCACCATGAGACCTGATTGAGTAACCAATCCAATTACATGTGTAAAAAATTAGTCTACATTCTCAAACTCTTTCATACAAATTGTCTCAAAGTCTCTCCTTAGCATTTGTAGCTTTGTTTTCTTCACTTTCGCCATGCCTTGGTAAGCTGTCTATAGGGTGTCCCATGCTTGCTTGGACTTTGTTGTTGTTGCAATACTTAGGAAAATACTTTCATGGACTACTTGAAAGATGTAGAAGAGGAATTTTTCATCCTTCTTCATGTTGTCTCTCAACAAATCCCTTTCTGGTTGTGTCAAGGCATTGTATGTTGCTACATATGTTGGTTGTTTACACAAGCACCGAAACCTTCCGATACCATGTTTACGTTGCTGAACCTAATTTCCCCCTTCGCCGCCTACTGATCGGGTGGGATATAAAGTAGATTCTTCTCTCCTTTCTTTCAAGCAAGACCTGCCATAATTTCCTTGGCCTTGACTTCTTCTTCAGGATGACAGGACCAGGCAACCCAATTAAGAGTTTCCTTGGCCTTTGGATTAGGAATTTCAAAGTCAGGAACCTAAGTTGTTTAATATAAATGCCCCCCACCCAATAAGTCAATAAGGAATTTTTTATTTTTCCCATTCAAATATTTGATAAGCTGGGTGTGTTGGAACCATTCTCCACCAAATCCCAAATTTCTTGAGAAGAAAAAGAGCTTTCATTGCTATAGCCCAATAGTCATAATGTTTGCCATTAAACTGAGGTATGTGAGGATTAGTCAAGTCAAGCTTGTGCTTGATGTTACCATTTCTCAGTGTAAACAAATTTCAGATTAGTCAAGTCAAGCTTGTGCTTGATGTTACCATTTCTCACTATAAACAAATTTCTCACTACTCGTGAATACGCTCCAAAAAAAATCTACCTTCAAAACAATTCTTTTAACTTCTAGTAAGAACACTTGTTTTTACACTAATAGAGTTTAAGTGGCTCTGATACCATGTTAGGAATTTTACAGGGGCAGAGGAGAGGAGTCTCCTTCAACAAATCACTTGCAGAAGTCAAATCTCTAGTTGTGGCAAATCACTTGCAGAAGTCAAATCTCTAGTTGTGGCAAGCAAATTGGAACAAAGGCTTAAAAAAACACAAAAACTTACTCACTGCACAAAAATTTACTCACCCCAAAATAGAGTAAACAAAGTAAAAGCTTGGAACAACACAATAAGACTTTAGATTATATTTCTAATGCATGAAAATACATTCATATGAGATTGAGGCTCATTCACCATGTAAATAAAAATTCTTACTTCGATTTACACTTCATTGGGGTTGCAGAGTAACACACAGTAAAACCGAATAATGGTTGTTTTCACGCATCCACTAATATTTGTTCCACAATTTTCTCCTCTACCTCTCAGACTTTCACCCTCAACTCTCTACATATTTACCAACTCTTCATTAAGTGCTTTAACTATTGATGTGTTACGAAATGATCACAACTTCACTCATTAATACACCACAGAGAAAAAATTTAAGACACTGGATGGGCCATTATACAAAATGAGTGCCCACAGAATGGTCAGCTTGTACTTCTGCTCAAAACTTCGGTGCTTCAATGTGCAAACAAAATTGCAACACTTATGGTTGTTGTCACTCTAATTCACTGCCCTAGTTGAGATTAATATTTCCAACGCATAATGTCATAATTATGTTGCAAGTAATCTCATCACAGAAATCACCAAGGCACATTTTTGTGAATACTCAAGTTTTTAATGACTTACAAATTTATTTATTTTTCATTTATACTGGAACTTTCTATTTGAAAAACATGTAAATTTATAGAAAACACTACTATGCTTAAATCTTTTGATTTTCCTTTAAACCGTTAGATAAATCTCGTTTGATCGTTGTATCGCATAAAGGGCCACATCATATTCGCTAAAACCCTGAATTATTGGGATTTTTTTTTTACATATATGTGCCAGCTTTACCATTAATAAATCTTTTATCATACCCATTTTTACTATCAAATGTCAAATATCACATTTACAAATTTGACATTTACAAGTATTTCTTATGCCCGATGTTTTCTTCAAATAAGCTATAGAGTCAAAAAAAAAACCAACTCTATGTTGCAATTCCTTCCACCAGCAACTCATAAATTCCTCAAACGTTGGGCATTTCTTATGCCCAATGTTGTCATTTTTGTGAATAGGGATATTTTTAGTTTTGTGAACAACCGTTCTTAAGCTTATTTTGATAAGCATACACCCATATATTTGATCGTTTCCCTCTTTTTAACTGCATTTCTCATAAAGCATGGCAAATTTTCTGATCGCTGGCAAAACACAAATGGAGCGTAAAGTATTGAATATATTCCTTTATATTCATAAATCTATCAAATTGCTTTATAAGTCTTTTTTTTAATATCTTTTTTGGATAAGTTTATTTTCTTTTAGGTATTTTACTTTTATTGAAATTTTTTTAAAAAGTGTATTTTTATTTGTGTAAATTATTGATTTATTTGATTGGAAGAAAATAAGTTTTAATTAATTAAAAATATAAAGAAATAAATTGTTCAAGATTGTTATAATTGATATTTTATAAGAGAGTATAAGTTTATGTTAATCAAATTATTATTATTATTATTTGTGTGTTGGATTCTTATTTTATTTAAAGAAGATGGATTTTTCATTAATTATAAGTAGTTATAGGTATGTGATTTTAATTTATATAATATTAGAAAAAAAGACAATTTACTTTGTAATTATAATTTATGTCATTTTTAGTAAAGTCAAATGTGTTCAGTAACATTTATATTAAACTATATAATGTATTAATTGCAATTTAATATTTTTGTTATGCAAAATTTAAATGGCTTAGTTGAATTGTTGAATTTATGTTTTTTTTTTTTTTTGCTAGAACTCAGCCATACAATTCATGGAAAAAGTGTAATTTTTTATTATCTAAATCTCATTTTTAAATGAATAGATGAATTCAACAACCTTTCTAGAATTATCTAGATACCATAGTTTAAATATAGGATTCCATTGTTAAAATTGTTTTTCTGAATGCATAAATAGATTCAACACCCTCTAAAATACTTAGAAGCACTGAGATTATGCAGATTCTATACTTCAAATTTTGGATTCCAAGAATTTCCTACCAAATTTCAAACGAAAAGACCAAAAATTTTACAAAAAAAAAAATCAAATTTAACATAATACCCACTAAAACACCTAACTCAAATCCCCTCACATTGGTATTTTTGCAAATCTTGTTGTTTATCACCTACTTTCTTCACCCTCGATTACCTTACAAATTTATAATACTACATGGGGAGGAATGCATTGAATTCAAATTAATGAAATGGAAATGGTTGGTTCTAGCATGTTGCAAGTAACATATTGTCATACCAAAAATGTCAGTTATAAAAGAGAATAGAATTTGTGTAGACTCCATATGCTTAAGTAAAATATTATCACACCACTAATGTCAAATACATGATGCTTATGTAAAATATTGGCACACCACCAATGTCTACCCTAAAATAGCATAGTATTTGTCTAGATACCATAATATTCCTCAAAGAACCATAGTCCCATGGATTTCAAAAGGGTTTTCTAAACTTTTCTTGTAATAGAACCACAAATTATAAGTGCAAACATAAATCTTAAATGAAGATTTTAAAAACATTGTAGAGAAAAATCACAAGTCTTATTTTGTTTGCAATTGGGTATATTTGACTAAATTACTCTTTAGTTTGATTGATCTTAACTTACATGAAGTTTTGTATAGGAAATCAAGACTTTGGCCAAATATAATGTTGTTTTGGTTTGTTTTTGTTGAAAATGCCAATTTATAAGTAAGAAACACGTGATAAATGGCCAAAGCATGTGTCACATGAAGTTGAGACATCATAGGAGAGATCACCAACTAACAATCCTAACCTTCTCTAATTTTGTGACGTGGTTTTGGTTCTTAATCTCTTCCCTAATAGTCCCAGACATTTATAATGGTTTAACATAAAGTGTATACTATAACATGCATCCACATTAGCACGAATAAAAATTTATATAATTTTTCTTTTCATTTAATGTTTGTTCGGATTTTGTTTACTAATTAATAGGTTGGACACTTTTACCCATGTTAGCTTAGTGGCTAAAAATGATTTGCTTAAATTTCGAAATAAAGATAAGTGAAGTTAAGCTTTAGGTTTACCATCATGGAGAAATAAATCTAAATGTTAGTAAATTAAGTGCCATACTAAAGAAATTTCAATTTGATAAAAAAAATTAATTGTAACATCAAAGGGAAAAAAGTAGGAACCATCACTAAATTTCAATGAGATGGAAATGAAATGTACCTACTAAGTAATATCAAATCCATCATTTTAGTATGCAAATTGGAAGTATAATTTCCGTTTAATTTCTAAATAAAAATGACATTTTCTTTTTAAACATTAAAACATCAACTTTTGAGAAGATCAACATAATAAAATAATTTTAAAAACTGTAACGATAATGTAACATACATAACCTAAATCATCTACATTTTTTTTCTTATATTGGAAATAAATATGAAATAGAAAAAAAAGGAAAAAGAAAAAAAAGAGGAAAGAAAGAAAGAAGAAGTAAAGTGAAGAATTCAAAATGTTGCAGTCTCTCACCATCAATTGGTTTTGTAAATCATCTTCAGATCCACAAATTTCTTTTTCTCAAACTATTTTTAACTATGTAATAGTGTTTTCTCTTTCAAAGTGGACAATACTCCATGCTTCACCATGACAGATAACTTAAAAGGTGGACAAAATTAGTTTATTCTCTTCCCTTTACCTTGTGCCATGGACAACAAAGAAATACATAAAATTTCTATATAATTCTATTCTTTCTTATATTTTATTATTCTTATATTTATAATCTTTAGCAATTAACATGTTGTTAACTTCACTGAGTTATTACTTTAATATGAAAATTATGATTTATTGGTTGAAAGTTTGATAATGCATGAGTACATAGATATATAATTCTTTTTGTTTTAAATATAGAGTTAATACATGATCTTTAAAAATATTAATAGTGAAATATATATTTAAATGTGGATTATAGATAAAATATTTCAATATCAATTTTATATATAAGAAATTAATAGATACAATGTAGGAAAAATATTAATAATAAAAAAATATTTTGATGTGAATTAAAATAAAATATTTCAATGTATAATTCCTTTTGTATTGAAAATGAACTTGGCTCTTAACATTTAAAAAATATTAACTAAAAAAAATTAATATTAGTTAGAAATAAATTATTTCAATGTCCTCTTTAATGTTCCCTTTAAGTAAATATTTGTATATCAATTCATTGTTCTCCTTCCAACCTTGGTTCATGTGATTTGCTCAACTTACAATAAGTGTGCCTTGTAATGTTTTCAAGCCTTGTTATCTAAACAATCCCTCTAAGAATTTACATATTCCTCATATATAATATAAATATATTTTTTTATGAGACAAATATATTTGAAGCAATGTGGCACCATCTTAATTTTAGATCTATGGTGCATAAAGAGGGTTCAAGTCCCTCAATGTATCCATGCCTCATACATAAAATGATAATACTTATTAGCATTAAGCATAAAAAACAATCATTCATCATCATGTGAAGGCTTAAAAGGGTTGAAGATAAAAATCACATTCTCTTAAATTGTCTAACTTATACTCACATGCTTTCTAATTTTCAATATATCTCTCATAGTACCAACCTTCTCTTACTTCTTTTTGAGCATAAAAATAAAATGCTAAAGAATTTTGACTAATTTCTTACCTTTTTAAGGTCCAGTGAATCTTATAGTTTTTAATAGATCATCAATATCATTTGCTAGAATATTTCATTTATAAATTAATTAATTAATTAATTTAATAATAATTTATTTATAGTTTTTCTCTACAAAATATCTGGGTAAATCCACCCAAAGGGATCACTTCCCACCACCTTATTATCCGAGCATAATCTAGAGGGCATTAAGGAAAATTGACCTGTGACCTCCCATTAACAAGGTGCTTTGAATGAGAGAAACTCGACCAAGATCAATATATCTCTCATAGAACCAACCTTTTTTTACTTCTTTTTGAGGATAGAAATAAAATGATAAGGAATTTTGATTAATTTCTTACCTTTTTAAGGTCTAGTAAACCATACCGATTTTACTAGCTGTAGAACATCATCAACATCATTTGTTAAAATAGTTTATTTATAAATTAATTAATCTTACAATAATTTTATTTATTTATTTTCATTTTTTTCTGAGAAAATATTTGGACAAATCAAGTTGAAGGGATCACTTCCCACCATTTTATTATCACTTCCTAACCCATAAGGCTTGAGGAGACCTCCCATTAACAAGGTATTTTTAGCTAGAGAAACATAATCAATAAAACTAACCCAAAAGACTATTTATTATTATTTTTATAATATAATAAATATAAATTTTATTTTATTATTTAAATAAATCTATTACAAACTTGAGTAAACAATTTTGAAATTTATATATTAGTTTTATGTTTAATAAATATTAATTAGACTTAAAAATATCCAAAACTTTTTTTTTTCATAAAGAAAAGCATAAATATTTATATTAAGGAAATATATTTTACATCATAAAACTGATGGGTCTTAAGAAATCAAGACCGCGATATGGAGAGCCATTGTTTAAGAGAGAAACAGTATAGCCGCATAGTTGAAGCGATACATAGAAACATATTGTGGCAAAAAGACATCATCACTAATGAGACATATAGCACATCTGATCAGAGCCTTTAAAAACAAAATTGTAAACTCCATACCCTTCAGACGAGAAGTTGTCATGAGGAAGGGGGATAGAGTGCCGAGACATAAGATAGGACAAAATTGGAGGAGATGTTAGAGTCCTCAAAAACTTTTAGATTTCTCCATTTCCAGAGGCACCAGATTGTTGTGGGGAGGATTGGGCGTTTGTTTGCATCCTGTCCTCCCCACCAGGCGAAGGCTGCATCAACAGAAGAGAAGTTAGGGAGCTGAAAGGAAAAGAACGATGCAATATCATACCAGATTTGTAGAGAGATCCTGCAATTGAAGAACATGTGGAAATTCGTTTCCTCCTCCATCTTGCAAAACACGCATCTGCTGGGGCCCTGCCAGGATCGCTTCCTCAAGTTTTCCCAAGATAAATTCATGTTGTAAAAGACGAGCCAGGAGAAAAGGATCAATTTGAGGGGGTAGGCAAGCTTCCACCATAACACTGGGAAAATCTTTCTAGCCGGCATGATTTTCTTTGATATGAGATCCAAGTAGATGACCCTGACAGAAGCTTGAGAGTTTGAGAGAGATAACGACCAAACCAGGTGGTCATCAATCCCGGCCTGCTTCAGACCTGCTTGATCAATGGATAATTTGAGGTTATCCCATAGGGAAAACAAAGCCTGAGGGACACCAAGATCCGCAGCATTCTTGAGCATAGGATAGGGGCCATTCCATCTTTCAATAATTCTGTCCCAAGTGAAAAAACCAGACCTGTGGAGGTGAAAAAGAAGAGGATCCGGAACCTGTAGATTTCCTTTGAATCCAGCAAAAGAGTCGAGACCGATGAAGATCTTTCTACCAGAAAAAATTCTCCATTTAAGGTTGTCAAGAAAGTACTGCTCAATTCTTCTGAAACTCAGCCAGATCGCCGATCCCTGTTTGATACCAAGAGAGCCAGACCTGAACCAAAACTCCAAGCTTCTACCTTTTAGATATTTTTGGCGAATAATAGCGCTCCATGGATTTGAGTTAAAGATGCCTCTCCATAAGGCTTTGCACAGAAGGGCTTTACCAAAGATCCTTATATCCATCAGACCCCAACCACCCAGATTTTTTGGCAGAGATAAGAAGTCCAGTTTTGAAAGATGAAATTTGCTTCTTTCCGCTTTTGCCCCCCAGATGAAATTGGCAGTGATTCTGTTCATGGCATGAATAATGCTGGCCGGGAGAAGAAAGAGGTGGGCCCAGTAGACTGATAGCTGCATCAAAACTGATTGGGCAAGAACGACCCTTCCACCCAAAGATAACGATCTGAATTCCCATAGCGATATTTTGCTGTGAAAACGATCAATAAGCCACCTCCAATCATCCTTTGAATATGCCTTTGGTTTAAGGCGAAAGCCCAAATACTTGATACCATCGGATAATGGCTTTGAGTTAATCCCAAAGAGCTGGCAGATCCAAGAAATGAAGGCCTCATCTGTTTCATTATGAAAAAGGATCGATTTTGACTTATTGATAGCAAGCCCGGATGCTTTTTGAAATCGATCAAGAATAGATTTGATACAGATCCAGGAGACTTTAGAGAGCATAGCGAAAAGCAGAACATCGTCGACAAAGAAGTTATGAGATATATGAATATGTTTGCAAATTCTGATCGGAACAAAATCCTTTATCTCCACAGCACGATTGATATGCAAACTCAGGGGATTAAGAGCCAGAATGAAGAGAAGAGGCGACAGTGGGCATCCCTGTCACAGGCCTCTTTCTGCCTGAAAGATGGGAGAGGGGACTCCGTTAACCAAAACCGCATAATTGACGTTTACAAAACAGGCCATGATCCATCGAATCGGCCCCTGCTCCAAGCCGATTTTTGCAAGGAGAGATTGCAGATATCCCCAATCCAGAACATCGTATGCCCTCTGAAGGTCAATTTTCAAGATAGCTGCATTTGTTTTGTGCACAGACATAGAGTGAATGCATTCTTGTGTACTGGCAACTGCATCAAGAATATTACGGCCCTTTAAGAACGCGTGCTGGTTAGGAGAGAGAGAAGAGGCCAGAATCCCTTTTATTCTCTCTGCAATAATCTTTGAAATAATCTTGAAAGTAATGTTGCAAAGAGAAATGGGCCTAAAGTCCAAAAACGATTCAAGCTCTTCTTTTTTAGGGATAAGACCGATATAAGTGGATGAGGTGTGCGGATGAATAGTACCCGAAAGTCTGGAAGCATCCACCATGCTGAGCAGGTCCTTTTTGAAAAGGTTGAAGAAATGTATGAGGAAGTCAATTGACCATCCATCAGGGCCAGGAGATTTATCCTTTTTGAATTATTTCATAACCTCAAGGAGCTCCTTTTCAGAAACAGGGCAGAACAGGGCTTCATTTTTCGCTTGATCAAACAACTCTGGCATTAAGTCTATTCCCCATCTTATGTCATTGAAGGCAATCTGACCGTTCCTGCCATATTGTTTCTTGAAGAAGTCCAAAGCCATCTTTGTTATATCCTCCTGAGAGACAGCTGAATTGCCATGGTCATCCTTTATGCTCCATATGAAGTTCCTTTCTCTCCTAGCATTTGCAAATTTTTGAAAAAATTTTGTGTTTTTATCCCCATTCTTCATCCATAGAGCTCTGCTTTTAAGTCTCCATTTGGCTTCTTCCCGTTTCAGCAGAGAGATTTTTTCCTTTACCAGATTCCTAATGCGGCATTTCAATTCAAAAGAGCATGAGGAATAGTCTGTGGATGCTAGCACCCGATCCAATTCCTGTTGGACCCTTTGAAGATCTTTTTTGTCCTTCTGATGTTTTTGAAATTGCCATTTTTTCACCAAGCCTCTTAACTCAACCAATTTTTCTCTGAAGGAGGAGAAAATTAGATCTTTATCTCTGTCCTTTATCCTATTCCACGCGTTCTAGATATATTCATTGAAAGCAGGGTCCTGAAAAAGGCCCCAGTCAAACTTGAAGGAATATCCAAAACTTATTATTTAGATTTAAAAAAAATCCCCCTATTTTTCAATATCGTTAATTACAATCTAATTAAAATAGCATTTTATTAATAATTTAATATTTAATAAAAAATATAATGATTAAAAGATTAAAAAATAAACCATTGACATTTGTTTTCTTTGTCATGCCATAACCTAACTTGAATAGATTTTAAAGACTTACATCACATGCTCATTTAAAATTAAACGAAATATGTGTATATAAATTCCTAATGCTAAGAATAATGAAGCAATACATGTCTAGACCTGTGGATGCGGTATTGGTTGAAACATTTAATGTTTCGGTCACGTGGAGGATAGAGTTCTAACCTTCATCCCTCGTGTCATTATCTCATAGCCCACTTCATTGAGGCCTCATATCGAATCTTGTGAAGTCAGAAACTAACACGAAGGCTTGTGTCGAATCCGATTCAATGCAGGACGGGGAATAAGAAATAATTTCAATACGTGTCTTTTTTTCACTGGGTATGTACAGACGAGGAAAGGGCGAGGGCAACCCTCCCTTTATAAAACACTTTCGGTGTAATTATAAATGAGATGATGGGCGATTAAAATAAAAATGATCCTTAATTTATAAATATCTTTCTTAATATTTTTTTTTAATAATATGAATTACTCTTTATTCAACCATTAAATATTTAAAGTAAAGATATTGATAAATTATCTAAGGAGAAGATATTTAAAGTAAAGATATTAATAAATTTCAACCATTAAATATTTAAAGTAAAGATATTGATAAATTATTTAAGGAGAAGATATTTAAAGTAAAGATATTAATAAATTTTGTAATATTATTAAGTAAGGTAATAATGTATTCAAAAAAATATTGATGTTGATATTAATTTTAAATTTACCAAAAATTAAATGTTTTTATCTAATGTTTCTTTTAAAAAAATATATATATATTTATTTCAATTTTAATTGGTTCATCTTTTATTTTACAATGATTACATTGTACCACAAAATCTATAATTTATTGTACCATAAAATCTTTTGTTGTACCAATATAATTAATAAAAAACGATAATTTTGCAGTACTACAGCTTCAACATTTGTAAAGTAGAAACATTGACTCAACGAACCATATTTCACACGGAAATTGGATAAGACATTCATGTGGGAAAGTATTAATTCACCATTGCAATGTGAGAACGTGGAGAGACATTATATTGCTTTAGCCTATACTTCAATACCACACACTATACAACTTAATGTGATTTATAATCCTACCCCACTCGTTTATAACGTTACGCGCTTGTCGTGGTTGTTAATAATCTGCTAGAGTGTCGTATCAATGTTGCCAATGTGACATATTTATTTTAATAGCGTAATTTATTTAGTAGATGTTTGTCTTTTTGTTCAAAGTTGAATATAGACTTGTTTTAGGATAATAAATTTGTATAAATTTTCAAATTTTGGTGTAATTTATATAAAAAATTAAGATATTAAATTTATTTATATATTTTAAATAATAAAAAATTATAATAATTAATTTATTAAAATATACTTATTTTTATTACAAAATTTACTTCCTAAAGATTTAGGAAAGTCAATGTAATAGATTGTGATCACCCTGATAGATTATTATCAATGTGGAATATCTCCTTAAGGGGAATTTTTTTTTTTTCTTTAAATTATTATAGGCTATTTGGCAGAGGATTAAATGACATATGAAACATTACTAATAAGTGTGATAAACTTATTTATAAAACATTAAACTGAATAAAAAATTTATTTATATAAGACAGATAAAAACAATTTATAAAATACTTTATTTATATAAGACAGATAAAAACAATTTATAAAATATTATATAGCTCGAAGTTTTATTAAGTTGAGAGGTTTATTCTACAATCCAGTGTAATGTGTAAGGGTGTTCGTCTTTCATGAAAATTAATCTAGTATAATGTGTAAGGGTGTCCGTCCTTCATCAAAGTTGAAATTTTGTTCATATTAGTCAAAATAGAAATTTAAAAAAATCCAAAAATAAAAAAAATTAAATAACTATACAAAACATAACATTTAAATAATGTTGGATGTTACATCCGTATTTAAGATGGATCTATGTTGGTCTATTTTAAAGTGAAGTTTCAAAATCCAAATTGCCAATAATCTTCAAGAAAAACCATTAAGATATTTTTGGAAGTTTTGAATAAATAAAATTATTATTCCTGCCACAAAAGGGTAATAACGTATTGAAAAAATATTGATGTTGACATTAATTTTAAATTTATCAAAAATTAAATGATTTTATCTAATGTTTACTTTTGAAAAATTTTAATTTTTTTTTTAATATATTTATTTCAATTTTGATTGGTTTACCTTTAATTTTACAATGATTACATTGTACCACAAAATCTATAATTTATTGTACCATAAAATCTTTTGTTGTACCAATATAATTAATAAAAAACAATAATTACAGTGCAGCGCACAATAAAGCATTGGTGTCACTTCATTCTATATACCAACTCTACAATTAATTTCTATGTTTGCAATTAACAATCAACGAGAATAAAGAAGAGAAATATATTAATAATTGTGTGTGATAAGAACATTATAAAATGATATTTATAGGTGCTCATTAAGGCGAGAGTAACGAATGATGACATAATAAATTAAAACATGTGATAGAGAGAATAGGGCATCTCATTACACTTCGTGGAATAAAGAATAACAAGAACAACCATAAGCATGCGCTTAAATGTCTCACACGCTTGTTTCAATTTTTCTTAAAAAACTAAATTTGTTACGTGAACAACAAGAACATGTGGTTACAAATCTTACATGCTTATCGCTTCTCTTTTTTAATGGAATTTTAATTGTAATTTGATTATTTAAATAGGGATGAGTAACTATTATATTAATTTTTAATAAATTTATTATTAAATAAATATATTTTAAAAATAATTATAATTATAATTATTTCATTTCATAGCAGGGTAATAACCTATTCAAAAAATATTGATATTGACATTTATTTTAAATTTGCCAAAAATTAAATGATCTTATCTAATGTTTACCTTTGAAAATTTTTTAATTTATTTTAATTTTAATTTTTTTTAAATATATTTATTTCAATTTTGATTGGTTCACCTCTGAATGTACAATGATTACATTGTACCACAAAATATGTAATTTGTTGTACCATAGAATCTTTTGTTATAGCAATGTAATTAATAAAAAACAATAATTACAGCACAGCTCACAATAAAAGCACTGGTGGCACTTCATTCTATATACCAATTCTACAATTAATTTAATAAAAATGTCACGTCATTATATATACCACCTAATCAACACAAACTCAAGCAATAATGAAAATTGACGAATCAACTCATACAGAGAATATCAGAAAGTGCGCGATCTGTTTATTGGTATTTATTGGAGCACCTGCTGTATATTTCGCAAAAGTAAAAAACAAATTGAATGTATTTGTAAAGAAACTATTCCTCTCCATCATTTCGCATAAAGTCAAAGATGATTTTTGAGCATTGCAATTTTTTTTCAAGCCCAAACTTTGAAAGTGACCGCGACCACAAAGAATACCGACTGTGCAAGTATGAAGAGAGGCATCTGAATGGATGATGATTGCAACCATCTAGGAAGTTTAAAAGCTTTGAAATTTATTTAACAAATAAAAAAGGTGCACGATAAATTCTATTTTAGTAGACAACCCTATTCACAGTAGCCACGAATTTGTGAATTTGTTTTCAAAATATTAAAAAGGTATTTACAAATTTGTTTGAATGACTTATATTGACCAATTTATTAAAAAAAATTGACATTTTAAAATAATATGTGCTAAAATTTAAAAGTACTTGTTAATACATTTATTTTTGTATTTATGATAAAGTATATAAAATATTTATTTGAGAAATTATTTATGTAAATAAATTTATGTTACCTCACTGCAATATCATATGGTGCTTTTCTTAGTTTGGTATCTTGGTTTCATAAAAATAGATATTTCATATCTTTATAACATGAAATAGCTTAAATTTAAATATGACATTTCTAATTAAAATTAATATGTAAATTGAAGAATCTTTAAATTTTTAGATAGTATAAAGATTATTAAAATAATTTATTTATAATGTTGCCTAATTTAATATACTTATTATAATTTTTAATTTAAAATAATTAAATAAATTAAATTAAAGTATTAAGTGTATTATATCTTTCAATCCACATTATTATTGTTTTGATTTTTTAAACTGAGAGTAATTAGAAGTATTTAAATAACTCACAAAAGTTATTTTTATTTTTTCTTATGTTTTAAATTTGAATCTATTATTATTTTTTTAAGTTTTATCTACCATATTAAATTTGTGTTATTATGATTTTTTAAACAATTTAATAACAAAATTATTAATATTTTAATTATATTTATTCTTATTTAAAGAAAGCAATAGTACTCACTACTAATGTTACAAATTTAATATGGTATATAAATCTTATAAAAATAATGCTACAAATTTAATATGGTATATAAATCTTATAAAAATAATGCTACAAATTTAATATGGTATATAAAGCTTAAAAAAATAATAATAAATGGAAATTTAGAACACTAAAAAAATTTATAATCATACAAATTTAATATCGTGGATAAAGCTTAAAAAATAATAATAGATGAAAATTTAAAATATCAAAAAATAATTAAAAATAACTTTGGTGAATTATTTAAATGATTTTAATTACTCTTACTTTAAATTGTACTGCAAAGCCAATTTTCCGAATAGTATTGATTGGTGTCTTCAATTTTGTGACTCATTTATGAAAGCCTATCCAAACAGTTTACAATGCACTAAGAATCCCAAAGTGAAATGTTCTATGCCAATTTAAGATTTCAATATCAAGCCTAAGAAATAGCCAATATGAATGTCTTGTAGATACAAGTTTGACAGCAAATGAAACTAGCACAGGAATAGATTTTTACCTCTATCAACCAATCAATCAAGATTACCCTCATTTTCTCATTGATTTCAACTGCCTTGACATATAATCTGGAGATATGCAGCTAATGGTTTGGACATATGGACATATGGTGCTACAAACTTTTACTGAAAAGAAAATAAAAAATTACCCTAACATATATCTTCAACATATATCTTCAACATATTCAACAACTTACAATCTTCAACATATTCAACAACTTACAATTGATTTTCAAGGTCTCCATCATCCGTGATAGGAAGAGCTTCAACAACTTACAATTGATTTTCAAGGTCTCCATCATCCATGATAGGAAGAGCTTTGTGGCAATGGCTGCATGCACCCTGAAATTACGCTTATCAAGATTATTGAACTTTTTTTATCCTACTTACATCATAAATATACAGAAAGATATCTGAAGTTTATAACACCTGCTAGTAATTTGGGGTAGACGTGGTTACTTAAAATAAGCAAGAATATCTACAAAGTAGCCCCTGTTCAAATACAATAGTTAGTTCATACATTTCAAAATTCAATAATTGAACTAAGTCGCAGGGAAACACTAGCTATACAACCTTGTTTTATAAATAAAAAACAATTCCATTACCTTTTAAAACCCAGCATGTATAATTTCAATTTTAACGATGCATAGAAAATTCCATTCCCTTTTTAAACCCAACATGTTTAAATTCCCTACGGAAATTTCAATTTTGACGGTGCATAGAATAAACGCGGAAAATCAAGTTGTAAAAAAGTAAAATCACTTCAGGCCAGCGTGGAATCTTCCCTCTTCACGTGCTTGTGGGGCCTGTAAGTTGAGGAATATCAAATTGTAAAAGGAAATCATTAATGCGGTTTCAGCGTTGAGTCTTCCTCTTCACGTGTTGGTCCGCCATCAAGTAAAAGTGGTGGACCATATTTGTGGACGTCGTACGGCTTCGCGCGTTGGTGGCCAAGAAATTCAAAAAATGTCAAAACACGTGGAGAAATCTCTCATAAAGTGGCACAGCGCGCCGGCAATATTATACCGATCGACCAAATATTACATGACATAAATGGCATCTCTCATCTGCACCGCACCTTCAAATACTGAATCGTCCAATATTACATGACATAAATGGCATCTCCCATCTGCACCGCACCTTTAAATAGGCGTCTTGGTCACGCGTCTATGGTATCCAAAGCATCATTAAGTCAACGTGTCCACTGCATTTTTAAATTTTGAATTCCATCGAGGCTTTGCATGTTATTATACATTTTATCAGTTCATACATTTCCAGATTTCAGTATCAATGGCAAATCTAACTATATCCGCTGCTGCTTCCTCTTCCATGGCCTCCTCTTCTGCCTCGACTTCTTGTACTCCTTGGGATCTGTTTATTAATCACCGCGGTCCGGATGGTAAAATGGCCGCCAGATATCTGTACCGATGCCTTACTTCCCATGGATTAATGAGAGTCTTTTTCGACAAGGAAGAGATGGAGAAGGGACAAAACATTTCTCGCCAGATAATAGAGGCTATCCGTGGTGCGTTTGTTCACATTGCAATCTTTTCACCAAGGTATGCCGAATCTTGGTGGTGCTTGGATGAACTTGTGCTCATGGTAGAGTCAGGGAAAGCCATTCTTCCAGTTTTTTACAAGGTTCAACCTTCGGTGGTCCGTTATAATGTCAAAGACGGAGCTTACGCTGATGCCCTGCGAGACCTTGCAAAGAAAACTACACCTGATCCTAAAACTGGTGAAGAGAAGCCACGCTACAGCTCTGACAATATTCAGAAATGGAGAGGCGCACTTTCTAGAGTTGCCGATTTAAGCGGTTGCGAGATTAGGTGAGCTGCATCTCCTCCTATCCCTTAACATCCGTCTTAGTTTTCATTTGTTGGATTCCCACCATGTTCAGATTCCCTTAGTTTACATTTGTAAGCGTTTCTCAGTTGCTTTGTTTACTCAATTCAGGGACGAGGATGAAGAATTTGAGGAACTGGACAATGTAGTGAAAGAAGTTCTGAAAATGATTCCAAAGCCATTGGTGCATGTGGCAAAACATCCAACTGGGTTGGATCTCAAAGTTGCTGAATATGAAAATTTTGAAAAGAGGGCCCTATCCAATCAGGAGCGCTGCAAGGTTGTGGGCATTGTGGGTGTGGGTGGCGTTGGGAAAACCACCCTAGCCAAGGAATTGTTCAACCGTAGAAGATTAGTTTAGACGTAGTCTTTAACGCGACTTTTTGAAAGCCTTTCCGGCGATTTTTTCCGGTGAAAATCCGGCAGTGATTTATTGGAATCCAAGTTTGATAGCTAATTTCTGCACAATGAAACCGTCCCAGGGGTTTTTCAGGGTGCTGAATCTGAATATGCAGTTAAAAAACCATTTTAACTGCAACAAATCATGATTTCATCTCAATTTCTTCCGCCGGATTCCGTCACCGGAATCTCAAAAAGTCGCATTATAGACAACTCCATTAGTTTACACTAAATCCTCGTTTTTATTTGATGTAAGACAAAATCCTATAACTCTTTTACAGACGAATCTCTTGGAAGCCTTCATAGGTGAAAAACATTGCAAAATTGAGAATCCTGCTGAAGGGTTAGGGATACTTTTGAAGTATCTCTCGTCTTTTCATGGTCTTATAGTTCTAGATGATATAGATCATGCATCTCAATTGGAAGCACTTTTGCCAATTAGGGATATCCTTAGCCCTGAGAGCTTGGTTTTAGTTACCTCCAGGGACAAGCACGTCCTCAGAAGTTCAGGGGTGTTAGAATCCTCAATTTATTATCTGAAGGGATTGAGTGAATCACATTCCAAAGAGCTCTTCTGTTGCTATGCCTTGAATCAGCGACTTCCATCACCAGAATTTGAAGATCTGGTACAACGATTTGTAGAATCGTGCGATGGATTGCCATTGTCGCTCAAAGTATTCGGGGCGCTTGTTTGTGGACGGAATGAATCTTACTGGCAAGAGACACTGGATGAACTTGAAAAGGTACTCCCTGGAACTGAGATACAAGAGAGTCTTAAAATAAGTTACGACAAGCTCAGTTCAGATGATCAACAAATATTTTTAGACATTGCTTCCTTCTTCATAGGAGAAAAAAGAGATGGTGCCATCAGAATATGGGGTTTGACGGGGATTGAAAATCTACAGGACAAGTGTCTGCTTGAAGTGGGCGCGAAAAATAGCATTAGAATGCATGATCACTTTCGTGACCTGGCAAGAAATATTGCGCAGGGATTAGGGAGCCGTCGTCTTTGGCAGCAATCGACGAAGGACATTGATGATTTGCTGGAGCAATCGTCAGCTGTAAGTGCTTCCATCATTCAAACCCTTGGATTCAGATTAAATTTGAATTTTAGAGTTTCTGTATTCACAAGAAATATATTTTGCTTTTTCGAAATAAAGATCTACAATTGTGATATTGTATACTTTTCATATGTGAGCAGAGAATGACCGAAGTTCGCGGGATTAGGATGCTTGATTGTTATTACAACAGTTGGCCGTCGCACCGTTCAGATATGGCAAAGCCACTGTTGGGTATTTTTGATGGGGAAAATACCAAAAACCAAATAAACAAACACACAGAGACAATGCTCTGTTTCTTTTGCTCCAAGATCTTTTGTGCACACAGAAGACTTAAAAGAAATTTCACTGAGAGACAGAGTATTTCACCACCATTAAAGCATTCTATTCATTAAAACCTGATGCAAAGATTTACCACTGTAAAATCCCTTTTTATATTCACTGGTGTGAAAAACAACTTACTGCTGTAATAAAAAGATTTACATAAGTTTACTGCTGTGAAAAGAAATTTACACAGAGTTACAAAAATCGCTCCACCATTTCCTTTCTGCACTGCTGTGCAAAACCACACATGGTTTTTGCTATTCCAAAAATTATATCACCTGGTTCTTCTCATTTTACACACTGCTGTGTGATTTTCTTTTACTGCTCCATCATTCTTTTTCACTGCTGTGAAGAATAATTTTTGTTCCTCCCGTGTGCAATACATAACATTTTTTTTAAAAGTCAAAACAAAAAACATTAAACTTATTACATACGATTTCCTATTTAATACATGCCGTATATAAATATATATAAAAACATATATTATAACATGCCCATGCTCATATTAAAAGAGCCTCACCAAAATCTTGTACCAATCATTAAATTCTTTTACCTACGGCGGTCAACCATAAACCTTTTACTCCACGCAAAACATTGAATTGATGTGGGTTCGTATGCAGCTCCAGGTGATCAACGGCGGAGAACATGGGAGCAAATCCAACGGTGGAGAACAATATCGGAAGACCAACAAGTGCTGAAAGTTAACCTCCGAGATTCTTACGTTGCGTTACGTCAGGGGTCAACCACGCGTCAGCTCCATATTTTCTTGGAGCTCCTTCCCGGATTATTCCTTCGTCGGCAAATAGCTCCGAGAAAATCCGGTGAACGGTTTCTGGCTTGGTTCACGGTTTTTCTTGGTCTGCGTTGAAATTAGATTTCAACACTCCCCTTTAATTTCAACAGCTGGGCATTCAGTCATACCCAGACACTTTCTCAAAAATTCAAAGCTCTTCTGATCCAGCGGCTTTGTCAAGATGTCCGCAACCTGTTCTTGAGTCCTGCAATGTTCCAAGACAATTTCTCCATTGTTCACCAATTCTCTGATGTAGTGAAACCTTGTATCAATGTGTTTCGTTCTCTTATGAAACACTGAATTCTTTGACAAAGCAATAGCTGAGCTATTGTCACAAAAAATCACTGTCGCTTTTGCCTGCTCTTGGCCTAAGCTTCTCAACATTCTTCTCATCCACACTGCTTGACATGCTGCTGCTGTAGCTGCCACATATTCAGCCTCTGCTGTAGACAATGCTACAATGGACTGCTTCTTAGAAGCCCATGAAATGACTCCTGAACCCATATGAAAAACATAACCGGAAGTGCTCTTCCGATCATCTACACTTCCAGCCCAATCGCTATCTGTGTATCCAACCAAATCTGAATGTTCTGAGGCATGATATAAAATTCCAAACATTTTGGTACCTTTGACATACCTCAAAATTCTCTTTGCTGCCTGCCAATGTGCCTCCTTCGGCCTCTCCATGAACCTGGAAATTAAACTAACAGCATACATTAAATCAGGCCTAGTAGCTGTTAAGTACATGAGGCTACCTACAATACTCTTGTACAAACTAGGATCAAAATCCTTGCTGCTGTCCTCTCTGCTGAGCTTTAATCCCATCACTGTGGGAGTGATTGCTGCCTTGCATTCTTCCATCTTAAATCTGCTCAAAATTTGATTTACATATCTTGCTTGAGATATAAAAATTCCTTTTTCATTTTGATCTACTTCTATGCCTAAGAAGTATCTCAAGAAACCCATGTCAGTCATTTCAAATTCATCCTTCATGACTGATTTAAAATTTTTAATGAGCTGATCATCATTACCTGTGAAAATAACATCATCAACATATAAAACCACAATCAAAATCTTACCATCCTTTTCTTTGATGTAGACTGTGGGTTCTCCTTCACACTTGTCAAATTCATTATCCAATAGATATGAATCTATCCTGCTGTACCATGCTCTTGGCGCTTGCTTCAGCCCATAAAGAGCTTTCTTCAATTTGCACACTTTGTGCTCTTCACCTTTCTTCTCATATCCAAGAGGCTGTTCCACATAGACCTCTTCCATTAACACTCCATTTAGGAATGCTGACTTCACGTCCATTTGGTAGACTTTCCATTTGTTTTGTGCTGCCATGGACAGCACTGCTCTCACGGTTTCCATTCTTGCAACCGGGGCGAAAGTCTCCTCATAATCTCTCCCATACTGCTGCTTGTAGCCTTTGACAACCAGCCTTGCCTTGTGCCTTTCAATCTTGCCTTCAGCATTGCTCTTGGTCTTGTAGACCCATTTCACACCAATGACTTCTTTGCCTTCTGGTAACTCAACCAAATCCCATGTTTTGTTTCTCTCTATGGCATTCATCTCCTCATCCATAGCTTCTATCCATTTCCTATCTTTAATTGCTTCTTCGAAATGAATAGGATCATCAACGTGACAATACAAGGCAAATAAGGAATTCATTCCTTCTTCATAAATGTCACTTAGATTTCTAAACTTCTTACCTCGTTCACTTGGTGTGCAAGTGCTTGAAGATGCACTTGAATTTCCTCCTTGTGGTGTGCTTGGAGAAACATTCTCATTGATCCTCAATGGTGTACCTTGCTGTCCTTGTGTTGGCGCTGCTGTTTGGGGATTCATTTCAGCCACCTCCTCTTCATCTTCATCATGAGACAAACAGTTCTTGACATTGACTGTTTTCTCTATGCTTCCATCCCAAGCTTCCTCTTCTATGAATTGAACATCCCTGCTGACAAAGAACTTCTTGGTAGATGGAATGTACACCCTGTAGGCTTTGGATTCATCACTGTATCCAATGAAGATGCATTTCTCCCCTTTGCTGTCCAACTTCCTCCTTAGCTGATTTGGAATGTGTGCATAGGCCACACATCCAAAAACTCTCATGTGGGTGACTCCTTGCTTTCTCCCACTCCATGCCTCTTCTGGCACTTTGTTCATGACTGCTTTTGTAGGACACCTGTTCAATATATAAACTGCACAATGTACAGCTTCAGCCCAATACTCATTTGGCAAATGCTTTGCCTTCAACATGCTCCTTGCCATCTCCATGATGGTTCTGTTCTTCCTTTCAGCAACTCCATTTTGCTGTGGGGTGTACCGAGTTGTAAACTGTTTATGAATTCCATTTTCTCTACAAAATCTTAGGAATTCCTTGGAGATATATTCACCTCCTCTATCAGTTCTCAAAACTTTAATGTGCAGCCCGCTTTGGTTTTCAACAAATGCTTTGAAGTTTTGGAATTTCTCAAAGACTTCACTTTTGTTCTTGAGGAAATATATCCAAGTCTTTCTTGTAAAATCATCAATGAATGTCAAGAAATATAGGCTGCCTGCTAATGATGGAGCTTGCATTGGTCCACACAAATCTGAGTGGATAATCTCTAAGGGTGTCTTTGCCCTTATACTCTTCCCTGATGGAAAACTTTCTCTATGTTGTTTTCCCAAAATGCAGCCTTCACATAGGCTGTCCGGTTTCTCTATCAATGGTAATCCTCTTACCATTCCTTTTCTGCTCAATAAGTTTAGACCTCCAAAATTTAGATGCCCAAATCTCAAGTGCCATAACCAGTTCTCATCCTTTGGCACGCTTTGGAAGGCCTCTTCGGTGACTGCTGCCATTTCCCTTTTGTTCTTCATGTCTGCCCTGATCCGGAGAGGGAACATCCTGTTCCTTGTCATCTTCACTTCAGCAATGCATCTTTTGCTGGGTGGTATATCCATGATGGTGCACACATCATTTTTAAAGAAAACATTGTAGCCCTTATGGACAAGCTGTCCAATACTCAAGAGATTACATCTCATTCCGGGGACATAGTATACATCTGCTATGGTTTTCCTTTCTCCTTGCTTTGAAAGTATTTTTATTTCTCCTCTTCCCATAACAGACACTTTACTATCAGTTCCTAGTGTGACTTCTGATTTCACATTTTTATCTAGGGCAGAAAAGAAGGCTATGTTTCCGGTCATATGGTTGCTGCAACCTGAGTCTAAAAACCATATGTCCTCACTATGTGTTTCAGCCATGTTACAAGCTAACAGGACATTTTCTTGACTGCTGTTTTCTCTTGTAACATTTGCATTTTGTCTGCTGTTCATATCATGTTGTTTCTTTCTACAATCACTTGCATAATGTCCATACTTTTTGCAATAATAGCATTGAACATTAGATTTATCATACCTTTGTCCTTGAGCATGATGTTGTCCTCCTTGTTGGCTGCTGCCTTGGCCTTGGTTCTGATTTGGATTGTTGCCTCTTCCTTGTGCATTTGATGAGTTGTTCCTTCCACCTCTATTCTGGCTTCTGCCTCTTCCTCTTTTGTTTCCTCTGCCTTGACCTCTGCCTCTTCCAAAGGACATCTGGGTCTTGAAGGCTTGCTTAAGAGATGAGTTTTCATTCCTACTCAACCTCTGCTCATGTGTTATCAGTGATGCATGTAGCTCATCAACTGAATAGCTTGAGAGATCCTTTGTCTCTTCAATGGTGGTGACTATGGCATCAAACCTTGAGGGTAAGACCCTCAATATTTTCTCCACAATTCTTCTGTCTTCAATGGTTTCTCCATGAGTTCTCATTTGTGTGATTACACCAATCACATGAGTGAAGAATGAGTCAATGTTATCTGACTCCTTCATGTTCAAGTTCTCAAAATCCTTTCTCAGCAATTGTAGTTTTGCTGTCTTCACTCTCTCCATGCCTTGATAGGCTGTCTTAAGGGTTTGCCATGCTTCATTGGCTGTCTTAGCTGCTGCTAACCTTGGAAACATACTCTGGTCTACTGCTAGATACAACAACACACGGGCTTTTGAGTCCTTCTTCCTATTGTTCTTCAGCAGATCCTTCTCTCCTTGAGTTAATGCATTGAACTCAGTTTCATCTGCTGGTTCTTCAAAGCCTTCTTCAACTATTTCCCATAAATCTTGGGAAGCAAGCAGAGCTGTCATAGTTATTGACCAGTAGTCATAGTTCTTCCCATTAAACTGTGGGAGCTGGGTGTTAAACAAACCCATACCAGTGCTTGTGCTGGCCATTCCTTGACTGTATATTTAAAACACTGACTGTCTCTTCAATAACAAACAAGATAGCTATGAAGAATACCTGAATCCTTTGTTGTCTGAGTCTTCTGTCTGCCTGAGAAGTTTTGCTGCAGCAACAACCTTCTCCCTTCAGCTTCTTTGTCTCCTTCAAAGAGCCTAAGCCTGCTCTGATACCACTGTTGGGTATTTTTGATGGGGAAAATACCAAAAACCAAATAAACAAACACACAGAGACAATGCTCTGTTTCTTTTGCTCCAAGATCTTTTGTGCACACAGAAGACTTAAAAGAAATTTCACTGAGAGACAGAGTATTTCACCACCATTAAAGCATTCTATTCATTAAAACCTGATGCAAAGATTTACCACTGTAAAATCCCTTTTTATATTCACTGGTGTGAAAAACAACTTACTGCTGTAATAAAAAGATTTACATAAGTTTACTGCTGTGAAAAGAAATTTACACAGAGTTACAAAAATCGCTCCACCATTTCCTTTCTGCACTGCTGTGCAAAACCACACATGGTTTTTGCTATTCCAAAAATTACATCACCTGGTTCTTCTCATTTTACACACTGCTGTGTGATTTTCTTTTACTGCTCCATCATTCTTTTTCACTGCTGTGAAGAATAATTTTTGTTCCTCCCGTGTGCAATACATAACATTTTTTTTAAAAGTCAAAACAAAAAACATTAAACTTATTACATACGATTTCCTATTTAATACATGCCGTATATAAATATATATAAAAACATATATTATAACATGCCCATGCTCATATTAAAAGAGCCTCACCAAAATCTTGTACCAATCATTAAATTCTTTTACCTACGGCGGTCAACCATAAACCTTTTACTCCACGCAAAACATTGAATTGATGTGGGTTCGTATGCAGCTCCAGGTGATCAACGGCGGAGAACACGGGAGCAAATCCAACGGTGGAGAACAATATCGGAAGACCAACAAGTGCTGAAAGTTAACCTCCGAGATTCTTACGTTGCGTTACGTCAGGGGTCAACCACGCGTCAGCTCCATATTTTCTCGGAGCTCCTTCCCGGATTATTCCTTCGTCGGCAAATAGCTCCGAGAAAATCCGGTGAACGGTTTCTGGCTTGGTTCACGGTTTTTCTTGATCTGCGTTGAAATTAGATTTCAACAGCCACGGCGCAACAGACGGAGGGATGATTCTCGCATTTCGAATTTGCAGTTTGTTGCAACTGCAGATGGTTATTATTTAAAACCCATATTGGACAAAACGTGGTCACCAAATCTCAGGAGGGATGATTCTCGCATTTCGAATTTGCAGTTTGTTGCAACTGCAGATGGTTATTATTTAAAACCCATATTGGACAAAACGTGGTCACCAAATCTCAGATGGCTCCGCTGGCTTAATTGTCCATTCTCTTGCCTGCCTTCGTGGATACCCATGGAGAACTTAAGAGTTTTAGAAGTGAAAGGGGAATGCTTTTATGGATACCCAAAATCGCTGTGGGAGGAGAAATCTCGGGTATGCTTATTTTTCTTTTGTAATTTCATTTCATTTGTATGCCAAAATCATCATTTACGTCTTCTGATACCTGAAACGCCAAACATTGCAGCCTCCTCTTCAGTTGCGAGAACTACGTATCTGGAATAACGCTTCATTTTTAAACTGTCCCAAGTCGATAGGACAGCTCCAGTACCTTGAAAATATTACCATCCAAGCCTCGCTCAAAAGTTTGCCGGAAGAATTTTGTGAACTGCGCTCCTTGAAATACTTACGCTTAGATGGCTGCAGCGAAATGATCTCGCTGCCTGATTCTTTTGGAAGGCTAACAAACCTTCAGCGCATTAAATTGAGACGGGCCTCGAGTTTGCAGATGCTTCCAGAATCTTTTGGCAACTTAACTCGACTCAAAAGTCTAGATTTGAGACGTTGCCAGAAGCTGATCCTCTCCAGCGCCACACTTGGAAATATTACAACCCTGGAATACTTGAATATCTCAGGGTGTTTGAATGTGACAGAATTGCCCCCCCAGATCGAACATCAACGGTCCTTGAAAGAATTAGAAATGATGACAACGAACTTAAAAGAATTGCCCAACTGGATTGGGAACCTATGCAATTTAGAAGCTCTGTCAATAAGTAGCGGTTCGTTGGAAGTGCTGCGTCCTCTTGCGCTGTCTGACCGCAGGAGCTTCGACAATTTCGTTATCTGTGGAACGCATAGATTGAGCAATCCCTGTCCACGGTTGTCTCAGTTGGAAATGTTGACTAACCAGGCGTGTGGAATAGAATACTTACCACAACACCTTCTGAAGATGAACAATCTTCGACGTTTAGAGGTTTCGCTTTGTCCGTTGCTGGAATTGCCATTTAAGAAGATTGAAGAAGAAAGAAAAACGGGTAGAGAATTGAATAAGTTGGAGTCCTTCCAGGATGATGGCAAATGCATGCTCGCGCTCGAGGAGATATGTCTGGCTGATACAGAAATATCAGAGGTATTCATTCCAGAGTGTGTTTGCCCAAACCTTCAACGCCTGTACTTGCCTGAATGTGGGAAATTGACACAAATAGGTGGGCTTTGTAGTTTATCAAAACTTCGAATTCTGAACATTTATGGGTGTGTAAGACTAGAGGAGCTGCCAAATCTTGAGATGTTGATATCTTTGGAGGAATTGATCGCTGGTGGATGCAAAAGGCTGAGGAGCATTCCGGGTTTGGGACAGCTCAAGAAGCTCAGGATCCTATCTGTTATTGGATGCGATGAGATGCTAGAGTTGTCCGGCGCAAAACATTTAATGTTGTTAGAGGAACTTTATGCTTATGACTGTCCGAAACTACGTTGGGGTGAGGGTGAGCTCGAACAACTCTGCCAACGATTGAAGGCAGAAGGCCTAAAGTTGTAGAAAGAAGCCCTAAATTTATGGTGAATGTAATGTTTCCGATGATTTTAATGTACATACTGTTTATCAACATTTTTGCTTGTGACACATGCCACAAGGTTTTCACCATTTCATGTTTTTAGTTGATATAGGAATATGTAGTGCAAGGAAGGCTTGGTTCAATTATGACAACGATGAATGGTTTTCAAAAGGAAAGAATTACCCGAAACATAATTCAAAAATAAATCTCATTTTTAAACTTTAGATTAGTAAGCATAATCCTCTGCAAGGAGAGTACCCCTCTCAATATAAGATGAGTGGAGGGGTGTCTGAAATAGTTGGTGTATATATATATAAATGATAGGTGGTGGGTCTATTATCCACAGTTTGTAAAATCTATGAGTTAGACGAAAGGCCAGGTAAAAAAAAATTCTTCGAGTTGATTGGTCACCTACGCGATCCCCAAGAGATTCCTAGTAAGGAGAGATTTTATTAAATGATTACTAATAGTATATTAATATTAATTTAAAATTTATAATAATATTTTTATTAATAATTATAAAATAAAATTTAAAATTATTGATAAGCATTAAAATGTTTTTCGCACTCTGACGTAAATAATTTAAAAATTTCAATAATATTTTTTTTTTTATAAATTATGGATTTATATATATTTAAGTTAAAATTTGGAAGCATGAAAAGAAGTTTTAACTGGGAAAATAAGAAAAAGTAATAATTTTTTTGATTGATATTTTATTTTAAAAAGTTTTGAGAATTCTAAGTTATATTTGAGATAGTGTTTAAATATTTATAAGTTATTTTATTTTAAATGTATATTTTAACATTTATTACAAAGTATTAAATTTTTATTTTGAAACATATAGAATATGGATAAATGTTTTGTAAAATGTAAATTATGGATATCAAAGCCTATTAAATAGAAGTCTTATAAAAAAGATAGAGAATTTGTATATTTTCCTTCAAGGTTAGAAGTTCTTCAATTTTATAATGGAGGATTGTTTAACTAAAACATGAACTCAAAATCTTATTGTTCTTATTTTGAAGACAAAGAAAAAAGAAACCTCTCTATTTATATGATCATTATGATCAATCTTTTTTTTAGCTAAGTTATAAGGGATTATATTGAAAAGAAAATAACATATAGCCAAAATTTAGGATAGAAGAGTTAAACCATGGACCCCCTAGTTTAATATAGGATTATCTAAAATGAATGTACTAATAACCATTTTGAGTTGACTTTTCTATGATAAATGGTGTACACGAATGTTATTGCTAAGTTCAATAATACAAATGGTTGGTTGAAAACAGTTAATTGTAATATAGAAGTTAAGAAAAGTTGTATTGGCAAGTTTAACACATATTGGAAGAGGTAGATTGCACTAACACTATTCCAATTACAATAATTATCATTTTTCTTGTGTACAATTATGTTATTGTTTTTATGACAAGTTGTCCCATTGATCTAGACAAAGCAATTAAGAATATTAAAGGATTTTTGTTCTAGGCTTGGGCTCATAGTGAATTATGACAAAACAAAGTTATGATAATGAAGACAAAAATATCACCTATTTAATTTTGTGTAATGATAATAATAACTTAAAGGAAGTTACTTAAAGAAATATCTATCTTGGAGGGTGGAAAATCAAATTTGTCTTGAAAATAATTCTAAATTAGTGGATTTCTATTGGAGGAAAAAAAATTGTTTGAGGCTCTTGTCAGTCCTATTACCTTATATGTATTTGATGTTTGTTGCTATAAAATCTTTAAAGAATCATAAAGAAAGATCAAGAAAATCCCAAAGTTTATAATTCATAAACTCAATACACCTTATCTTGTTCTCCCCATACAAGCTAGTCCTTCCTGCATTGAGAGTGTGGCTATGGCTAGGTAAATGATGTACAAAAAAAAAAAAAACATGAAATGCAAACGACTTCCTAAGATTACTTCAAACTCAAGTGAAAGGTATCCATGCCTTAACAAAGGTTGGCATAAATATGTCAAGACCTGGCTAAATGATTATGGATGGAGGAGGAGGTCATCATGCATAAATGTAAATTGTGATGATATAAAGAATTAGAGGATAAGAGACAATTAAGATGATAATAATATAAATCTAATTTTAAGGTCACACACCTAATTCATGTGTAAGATAGAGGTGTACATACTCTACTTTGAATCTTTAAGCTTTTATGAGGAAACACATATTTTAACACCCATTGGGCCACTCAAGTTTTACTAGGTCATATGACTCTAATTTAGAACATTAAAATTTCTTTTTATTATAAATAGCATGAAAGAAGAAAATCAACATAGTTAAAATAAGAGTGGCATTCGATGACTCATAAAACACCATTAAATGAATGTAGTAATATCTTTTTGTAATACTAAAAAGGTGGAGGATGAAAAACACCTTCTCCCAAGATATCATGTATATGCCCACATTAAATAATAATTGCAAAATATTTATATCAATATAAACCTTCCTAACCTTTTAAATCACTAAAACTATAGATATTTATGAAACATTTTCACCTATCTCTTTGACCATATAAATAAAACTATAAAAAAAATCCTCATCCTTTTTTTAATGTAATAAATCAACATTAACTTCAATAAAAAATAGCAATAATCATTATTATCATCATAAACATTTTTAATAATAATAATTACAGCGTAAGGCGTTCCTCTAAGAAGAACTCCCCTCCCATTACTCAGTTACAAAATCTTGCATTCACTGTGTGATAATGTTAAAAGCGTCCAAAGAGAAGACTTGTCACACAAAAATCGAGCTTCTCAAGAGATGGCTCAAAGCCTAGACCCACATTTCCGATCTCGACTTCAAGAAGCTTTGGAAGGTCTCTTCTACTATGTCTGGAACACCGACAAGCACCAAGTGGCCTAGCTCATCGAAAATATTGCCTCTTTGATTCAAACCCTCGACCTCGCCCTCGCTAGGAATTACCTCCAGGTGTTTCTCTTAACCATGGTACACGAATATAGTGGAATTGGTCATCTGCACCTAAGCAAATTCTATCTCTTGCTCAACCGATTTCTTCATCATGTTTTTCTCCTTTTAAATGACCATGGGTGGCATTGTACATTGACAAAAGGGTTCATGGCAGGTTTAAGGGACAAAACCCTTTTAGCCAAAGATAAGTACCCAAAGACATTTTTGTTGAGGATTCTCCTCAAATTTTAGACTATGAAGGGAAACTCATGAATGATTTTTCTCCACTCTCCACACAAGGCAAGATGAATGCTGTTGTTGTCATATATGGTGGTGAGAACACCAAAACAATATATAGAAAATACAAGACTCATGGGATCAATATTGTTTCTCTAACAAATCTTGAAGACTTTTTTGCCTTTGAGGTAACATCTCCTAGAGTAGCATTGCTTGAACCTTCCATATTTTCTCATATGAGTCCCTAATTGCAAGCTCATAAGAAAGCCTAGCAATATATGAAGATTTAAAACTAGATGTTGCCTCCTATAAATACAAAGGCATTTTCGCAGGGAATTACATAGATGAAGCCAGTTGCAATAGAATCTCAAAGCCCTGGTAATTATTTGATGCAATCACCTTTCCAATCTTCCTCAAATGGGTTGGGATCCCTTGGTAGAATGTCACCTCGTTGTGTAGATGTGGAACATCATAATACATGTGGGTCTCCCTTATCATCATATATGGCTACAACCATAAATTTAAGAGTTGTTGCTTTTGTTGAGAGGGTTATTCGTAAACTACCATGGATATTCCACTGGACAATTCGTAATAACAAATCTGATAATAAAATATCAAAATGTTATATTTTTACATTATTACAGTTTTATTAAAACTCTAGATCTGTAAATTTTATTGTAATTAGTGCATGCATTCGAATGGAAATTATGCAGAAAAGTGGAGAATGAGAAAAGAAGATCACACAGACACATAACACACAAAATATGCTCTAGGAAACCCTTTCAGGAGAAAATCTAGTTGGAAGGTGGGGTCGCTTCACTCTCTTTCTCTGTTTGGAAATATGGCTTTAGGTATAAAGAAGTAATTCCTATGGCTCGTGGGTTGCTACAATGCACAAATCCCTTGTCTGTGTTGTACCTCCTATCTCTCCTGGCTATCTTTGCTCAGCTATGGAACATAATGTTCTCGAAAGAATGGAATGCCTCTTCCTCATAGTGGTCCAGTTATAACACAACCTGATAGCCTACTAGTGGTTAAGTTTGACTACATCAACTCTTAAATATAGTTACAATATAGACTCTTCTAGATGATTTTACATCAGAAACTCGAGGTTAGCCCCTTTTCCATGAATAATTGGGGCTGTCATGATATCCTATCGAACTATAGGCATGAAAACATGAAGTTCAAATTCTGAGTAACTTAACTTTTGCATACTCACTCTAATTGATGTGTTTCTTGCACCGCTAGAAATATCTTTGTGTGTAGAACAACATGAAAATGTGCTCCACTGAAGCGACAAACTTTTACCCCAAAAAACGTCGTTTGATGCCTCAAAATGCTCCCAGAAGGTTTCAGACCTTATTTTTTTCCAAGGAAAAAAACGGTAACCTTTTATTAAAGAATTAATGAAAAGTTACACTAGTAGATGCAATGAAGCATTCAGTATGTTGCCACATGGGCTCGCAGCGTTAGGAAACTAACGTGCACAAAGAATAAGAAGGAGAAGAGAAAAGAGAAAGAAAAAAGGGGAAAAAAGCCTGACTTCCGGCAGTGAGTAAAACTCACGCTTCAGGTTTTTCGCCCCTTTTTCTTTTCAACCTTGCGCCACTCTCCCACAGTGGGCTCGGTCGAAGCAATGACTAACTGAGTTGTTACATTCTGATGCCCTGTTTCTTTGTCTGAGTCTGAAGTATCTGAGTGATGCTGACGTTTGATGCCTCCCATGCTTTGATCCATGCTTGTCATCTCTGCCTGATTTGGCTGGGTCTCTGCCTGAGTTGAGTGTGGCTGTAGATCCTTGTTGACTGCTGTATTTTCCTTCTGGTTCTCTATTTCAACCTCCTCTATGGTGGTATCATCCTCCTCTGCTTCTGTTTCTTCGTCTTCTGATACTGTGGGGGCTTTCTTTTCCACGGTTCTCTTCTTTATGACATTATCTATGTTCTGCCATCCTTTGTGCTTCCTTTGTTGTGGCTTGCTCTTGTTAAGGCTTTTGCATGCGTTGAACAGATGACCTGTTTGTTGACATCCCCTGCATCTGAATGCTGTGTTCTCATAGTCCAAAGGTTGTTTCCATTGAGTATTGTTGAAATTCAGGATGATGCTTTCCGGTAACCCTTGACTGAGATCTACCTCGACACATATTCTAGCAAAGGTAAAGATTCCTTTTAAATGTCTGTCTGTATCAATCTTTAACATTCTTCCAAGGGTATTCCCTATAGCTGATAAGGATGTAAAGTGCCAAAAATGTATCGGAAGATTATGTAACCTTACCCATACCGGCATCCTTGATACCACCATGGTATTTGGATCAAACTCCGGGAACCAAGGGGTAACAAATAGTCCCGCACTGCCCCAGAACCATGGTCCTTCAATGAGAGCTTTTTCCCTTTCTTCTTCAACGCGAAAGATTACTATGAAAAAACCCTTCGAGCATAGGTGGATCCGGCAGTTTTTTGTCCATGTCGTGTGAATCCATTGATACAAAGCATCCGTTCTAGGCCAGAAGCCGTTAAATCTACAAATAACGGCATTTTTTTGTAGATCTGAGAATATGCACTTTACCTCCGGGATATCCAACGGAATGGAGGGGCTGTCTGGTACTTCATCCACGATATACTGCCCTGGAGGTATATTAACAGTTGCATGTTCTTTCCCCTTTGGAGATTCTTTCCCTTTTGCTGCGTCTCTATAGGATCCTGTAGGTTTTGATGTAGATCCCTTAGATCCACCTTGCAATCGGTGATTGAGGATAACAGTTGAGTCCTTTGCAACCCTGTAATGCTGGAGTGTGTGTTGATCCTGCATGCAGAGCCCTGAAAATAAAAGATTTTGTAATGCAGCTGGAGTACCCAGTTTGACCTGGATCTCTTTTTTTAATTCCAATACAGTCATCCATTCCCAGATCTGCACACAAACGTGTCTTCCTTCTGTTGATCTGATAAAGATTTGCTTCAAATCTGCTGTGTCTGCCTTGTTCAGGTCCCATTTTACTGGTTTGAGTTCTGGATCTGGCTGGCTTCCATCTGTCTTTTGCCTAGATCTGGCCAGATCTGATCGTTCCACCCTGGAACTATAGCGATTGGCCCGTTCTGGTGAGCCGTTTCTCGGATCAGGGCATCTGAAAAGATGCTGGGGGCCTTGTATCTCACGCCGAGAGGGCGTCTTGAAGATGGGGGTCTTGTGGCTTAATTTTTCCGCTGTCAAAATGACCGTCTCCCAAAACAGCGCCACCGAGGACAGAGGAGCCTCAAACCATACCAGCTCCCGTTTCCCACCCCACAGTTGATCTTCACCCAGGTCATTTGAAAACAACCGTATTGTGGTGGATCGGACCCGCAGAAATCCCAGAAGGAAAGGGATAAGCGATCGGCTCTCTTCCCCATTTACGCAGACAGGGCTACCTGTCCAGGGTAAGTCACCCGCGATGGAGGTCTCATCAATCTGAGACTGTGTGAGGGTCGGTAGATCTGAAACATATAACCCCAGACAGTGTAGAGGGGTGCCCAGATTCGCCCTGAGGCAGACGAACCGTGCCAAGAAAAGAGGAAAAACCTCAAGAATCCGTTTGTTTTGAATCGGATCCCGCTGCTCCTCTCCGTTAATGGATCCAGGCCACGTCCTGCATGTACTATCGAATGCTATGAAACCCACGGCCAGGCTCCAGTCCGATCCTGCATCCAACAAACCAGTGGGGGCGGCGGCGGCGACATATGGACTTGCTGAAACCCTAAACTCGCATACGCCTGCCATCCTCAATCCTAAATTCCAAGTCACACTCTAGGGATGGCGAGAACTTGCCACAAAAAAAATAAAATCAAAAGCCATACACATCGGGATGCAATGTTGTTGTTGGTAGTATCGGTTTTAGACCTTATTTTGCCAAACTAGGTTGTGCTGGTAAAAAAGGTCCCATGAGATGATTCCTCCACTTTTTCCACTATGAACGCATCAATATGGATAACAAACAATATAATGATTCAATACATATCAGAGGGAAAAATAAAGCCATAGTTCTCATGAATTGGGAGCTAATGTGAATCCTAGTTCATGGCCTTATTGGGGCTCTCCTACAAGGAAAGTTGACTTGGGAGTTCAAGGAGAAGAGTTGTAAAAATTAAGAAAGTTGGCCTGATTTGGTCCCCATAGTTATAAAGAAATATATTTATCTTGGGTTCAAACATTGGTAAAGGAAACTACACCAGAGGGTAAAGATGGAGGAAATGTAGGTTCTTCTCGGGAAACGCCACACAAGGGGAAAATAGAAAACTTTGACCATTCGGTTTTAAGTGCCTGGATTGAACATATGCAGCATGATCAAATTGTAGCTTGATATTATTATTATTATTTATTTAGAGTGGTGGTAGAGTGGGATAGGCTCATTTAAAATTCAATTTTTCTTTTTTTTACTATTTATTTTATAAAATTCCCCATTCCATTTTAAGAAATAGTATGGTTTTCTACCTATTATTGGAATTACACCTACTAGAAATTTGGGAGGAAAGCATGCAAAAAGAAGATAGGGATGTTATTCCTATCAACAGGTTGACATGCTAAAAATCACTTAGGTGGTAGAGCAGAGAATGACACTATTTTTTGTCGACATTGCAACTAAAGATGTTTCTTTCTCTACTTATATATATATATATATATATATATGGATGGAAAGAACTGAGTAGAGAAATGTTATCAGTTGGTTCCTTTGCGCAAGGTCTTGGAAGAAATCTAAGATTTGGCATTTTGGTGCATTTTTAATTTTTCAAATGTGAAATCCATAACAAGTTTGAGTGAGTGACTTTTAAGGTTATATTTGGGAAAACATGTGATGTTGGATGTCTACTGCTATTTTTCTGTACATAAATTGCCAATTAAATTTTGCAGGTAGCAGCTTTGTGGCAACATTTTTGCACATTGAAGTGGATGGTTTGCACCTACTATAGAAGTTTTCCAGTATGTAGAATTTGATGGCGCAACATGATTTTCTAGTTGATATATTTGGTAGGCTTTTCCAAAGTAGTGGCATGTAAATTTTGCAAAACTTTAAAGGATGACAATCCATTATTTTTCCATGTAGCTTCACTTTATTGATCAGGTGGAAAGGAATTTTGAGACACAAATTTGTGCGTACTTTTGTTCTAAACCACAATATTAGTCTCTTGTGATGTCCTTAAGGCTATTATGCTCTAAAGAGATTTTTCTAAAACCATAAGTGGCCTTAGATTTTGGATATTTTCATTTATGAAAGTGAATGTATTTTATAATTTTGTTAGTCTAAAGAGCTTCTTTCTGATTTTCTTCTCTTTGGATAGGAGAATCTTGCGTTTTCATATATACATGTTTAAAGCGTTGTTAATTTCATCTCACCATGTCCTGATCATTGTTTGATATCTTGAAGGCATTAAGAAATTTTAAGTTGTACAAAACCATTATTTTTTTAATATGATTTACGAGAAATCAATTATTTTCTAGGGCAATGTATTGTGTTTGTTCAAAAATTGATTACGAATGTTCAACTTTTACGCTTTATTTTTAAAATCTGGAAATGAGGCTAATTTTGTAAATTGGAACTTGTTTTGGTTTTTTTTAAATGAATTTTATTTTAATCTAAATTTCCAGGGACTTTACGATACACAAGTTTTTTGGTTGAGTAGTAATTTTATAGTTTTTTTCCTTGGCAGCAATGGTCCACACTTCTAACTTGGACATTTTTGTAGATGATAATACTCAGGGCTTGATAAAATGCAAACTTCTAAAGTAAATTTTTGTGCACGCATAAACTTCTTGTGCATTTGTCTATGGGGGTCATGGCTTGAGTGGAAGTGGTTATATTCTAGATATATGTTTTGTCTCTAGTGAGCTTTTCAATTTTTTGTCACTGATGAACTATTTTAAGTTGTTTCAAAGTATTATGCCAAATGGAAGTCTCAGTGGGATATTTATATCTCTATCTATGGTTTTCTAGGTGCAACAATCTTATTTATAAATTGTAATGGTACATGTATCATACTGCCTGCAATGTGGAGTGGATATTGAGATAGATCAGGTAATGTATTTTATTAAGACTACCATGTATAGTAGGCCTACATTTTTTTATATAAGGTTGGAAATACATAATCATTGATGTGGAAGAACTTTAGACAACTGGATCTGAGGTAAATGGGATCCCAATGGAGCAACAACAAATATACTAAAAGCCAAGAGAGCTTGATTGAAAAAATTCAATAATTGGAGCACTTTTTCGATAGCCTTCTTGATGACTTCTACACCGATATTGTTGATAGGAGGAAGATGCTCTTGAACATTTGCAGTTAGGAGTAATATCATCATTATCTAGGGGTTGATAGTATTGGGTGTTATGCAGACTAGGCTAATACCACTTGGTCTATCCATGCCTCTCAACTTTTATTATTTCTGTTATTGAAAGGGTAGGGATAATATCTCTCAGTATTACTTTTACCATCTCACTATTTTCATTTTTATAGTTTGCATAAACAAATATTTTGTAAGTAGTGTTATAGAAAAAATCAAGTAAACCATGGAGTGGAGCTTTTGTTTGACACATGTTACTTCTGATCCATATTGGTTGTCATGATTTTGATTTGAAATACAATGCACTTAACTGCTTCATTGGTTGACTTTCTAAAACCCCATAAGTCGTATTGAGCACATTCGGGGCATAATTTTTGATGTAATCCTAGAAAGAATGGGGCTTAGAGGTCAGTGTGATATCGCCATTTATTAATTCATTTTCAATGGATAATGAGATCATTCTGCAATGAAGCTATTTCAGACTATGGTAATATTTTGAAAGTTATTTTCGAGCCCTAATGTTTTTCTCTTCAAAAAGAAAACTCATAGTGAGTTAATCTTTTCATGTCCCTCATGACCTTGCTATTTTCACAATGTGTGTAAGAGTAGCTTCTTCAGTCCAGAAAACTATTAAGCAAGCTTGTGCAAGTAAATAGAAAGTACGAACTATGATGTTGATTCTTAAATATAATGATATCCAAATTGTATTCATGTTTGCTCAATATTAGAGGGAAATTCATTATTTTATTTATTCAAACGTTATTATATACATTAGGGCTTTGTTGGAATGTTTTTCACCCCATGCCCTACTCAATACAATGTGTATGTGTATTCATTCTCAAGGAAATAATGTGTGCTCTCCAATCATTTCTAACTGAGACAATGTTGTTATAATATGATATTCTATTATATCAATGGTGTCTAGGTAGTTGATCAGAATGCAGATGTACCACTGCAATAATGAGCTAAAAACAAGCATTTAGGGGTAGAGTGTATCTCCTTGGTATGGCCTTTAGGTCCAAAGCTTTGTCATCATCATTACCATCTATGTCAGATTTCCCAAACATAATTTCTTCCAACTCCAGAAGTCCCTTCTTTCTACCCACAAATATTGCATTTCTTTAAAATAAATACTCATCACCTTCGATCCCGACCTTCCTTACATTCTCTCTCTCTCTACGAAACTCCTCCTCCCTAGCATGGTGCCCAAAAGGCTAACTTTCCTCATAACACAATGCCTCCAATTCCCTATATGTGCCTCCAATTCCCACACATCAACGACCCTGGTTAGCCCCTCCAAAACCTCCTTCCATTCCTTCTTATCTCCACCATACAAAATCCATAGATCCTCCTTGATTCTCCCACAACTCCTCTCTCTTATCAATTATATCTCTAGCTAGGAAATCTCTGGGACCCAGATCAAAGAATAAAGGAACCAAATTATTCCTATAAAAAAAAGGTTTGAACTCCTCTATACTATATGGATTTGAAAAAGACTTTTTTATCATATAGGGAAGTAAGCTGAATATGGTTATTCAAAGTATGAAGCAGTTTTTTCACATAAACAATTTTTCCATAAGGTAATCAAGACAATCAACACGGTACACTTTATGTCTTCCTGTCTACTTAGCCAAAATTTTAGTGCTGGCACACTTAAATAACGCATGAAATGAAGGAATAAAAGAGCTAATATGATGCAATATATTTTAGTTATTCTATTTTGTTGGCTTGAGGGGGTTTGGACTGGAGTTCAGAGTTAGTTGCACCAACCAACAAATCCCTACATTCCCAACCCTTTCGGAAACAACTCGCGTAGCACAGGCTGTAGTCTCACTCGAGGCAGTATTGGGAGATGACATAATGAGGCTTCCACATCCAGAGGATCATGTGATGTGGTTCTGTTACCTCTAGGGATTTATTCCAACCTTCACGATCCCTAACCCTTGAAACACAGAAATTGCAGTAACTTACAGATAACATATCTAAACTCTTCACCAAGTGTTCTAAACATTCATAGCAACATGTGATTAACTAGACCTACCACTTTCGTGCATCTATTAAGCATGTCTCATGATAAATTGAAATAAACAAAGAAAATACACAACAAATTCAGAAGTAAACATAAACGCGTGGATACATAGGTATTGCTCCAAAACAACCTTTATTACGCTAAGATCTTCAATTACAGAGTCTTTCTACTCTACACACATAGCTACAGGGGCCTGCGCACTCAGCTGCGGACTTACCAGGGTCTCCGTGCACTCAGCTGTGGGAGCCTTCTCCTTTGCCTAAGTACATAAAATAGACTTCTCTACCTTAGATCACTTGCTCATACATTGATGTTTTATTGATTGACATCTTCATGAATCTCTATGAATCTTTTTATATCATCATCTATTACAATTCCATGGTCCGCGAACCATGGGCAGGTCATAAAACAACTTAACTTCTACAAACTAAGGGGCTTTGACCTTCCTAAAGCCCCGTTGACTCCTACGACCTTCACACTCCACTCCTCAAAATGCAGAGACTTTACAATAATAACAAAAACTGTTTACAAAATTGACCCGAGGGGAACCTGTCCCAACAACCCCCCAACATAAAGTTGTGACCCGTCCTCGAGTAACTCTGCTAGTGTTGCCTTGATCTTCTCCTATAGACCACTGGATTTGATCTTCAAGACTTGAAGACCTATTGTTCCCTGAGGACTAGCCTAACGAACTTCCTCAACCAAATTTTCAGTAGTCAGACCTTCAACTACAAGGCCCATAGTTCTCTGTGTCTACTGCATGGCTTTCAACTTGCTCTGCACTGAATGTGTCAACTGAATTGCTTCCTCTTATCAGGGCTGCATCCTTAAAGATATGATGGATTATTTATGATGCAACTCATCAATCTCATTCTGGATGAGCTTGCCATCCTATAATCTGGTGAAACTTTGCACTGGTGCTAAGGTCCACGCTGTCGATCTGATCTCGTTGAACTGTCTTTGCTTGTCTCGGATATTGGGTTGGATTTTCTGCAAAGTTGGATCCTCCTGTAGAGAGGTCCATAGTTCCATGGCTTGTTCAAACAACTGGATGCAACCCTTGACTGCAGCTTCTAATGTAGCCATCTCTTCTTTAATAGCAGCCTCGCATTGCTCCCTAACTTCTAGTGGAGTGGTTGGTTGCAGCTTAAGTTGGAGCTCAGATATTTGCAGTTGCAGCTCGAAACGAACCTTAATAATTTCCTCGTTCGACTCTTTTACTACGGAAGATAGCTTCTGAATCTTTTCTGTGAAGGTCGCTTCTACTGGAATCTAGAGCTTGGGAAGCTCATTACAGGCCCGCGCTATTGTTGCTTCTAGTTGTTGACTTCACACCATCACTTCTTCAAATTCCTTGAGGCCTGTGCCTTTTCCTTGAACATCTGTTGGTTGTTAGTTTTTACTTCGTTGTAGACTAGAAGTGCACATTTCTCCCTGACTCTGAGCTCATTGGATACCCCTTGATGTAGCTTGTGTAGTGTCTGAATAGGGAGTGCCACAAGGTTCAGACTCATGTCCTTCAGATGGAATAGGTGCGATCTGTCCTTTGATGTCTCAACCTATAGTGACGCCTATGGTAACTGCACTGTATGGAGGTACGTGGTGAGTTCTGTTGCTAAGGCTCACCCACTCGCTTGTCTCAGTCTTGCTTGCTTCAGGATCACTTGTCCAATGCTCGCTTCAATGATGCCTGTCTAGATCTGTAATTCCCTTAGGCCCTGCTGCAACTTGTCTAGAGTCTGATGATACTAGTCCTCGATGTGGATCCAAATAGTCTTTGTTGTATCGCAGACCACATCAGAAATCTCATCCAGAGCCCCCTCCACGAGGACCAAAGGTGTCACACTAGTTGATTTGTTTGACTTCTCCTTCTTGCGCGGCCCTATAGAACTCCGCTTTTGCCTCTTTTTGAAAATTAAGGGGGACTCCAAGCCTGTGCCCCCTTCCTCTTCTCCCTCCATTTATTCCTCAAAATTTGTGTGCTCTGTGTCAGACTCATCGCGGTCAATGGTGGCTTGCGATCTCGTAGCAGTTTTTTCCTTCGGTGCTTCTGTCTCTTTGGAAGAGACCTTCTCTTTTGTTGCTTCTTTCTTCTTTTTATAAGCCTCCTTTTGTTGAGCAGCCTTGTCCTTTGTCGCGAACTTTTCCTTGGCGGAAGCCTTTTAAGCATCCTTCTTCTTCTCTTTCGCTGCCACTGTTGTGGTTTTCTCTGCTTCTCTTCTGGCAGCTGTGCTAGTTCCTGCACCTTCATCAGATGGGACGAGCTAGTCACTTAGCCATCTACTAATGACCTATATGATGTCATATTTGGTGACTAGGTATGGGAACTTGTGGCATGTGTGTCTCATATCTTTCTTCACATAGATGTGTATATTATGAAAATCTGCCTTGAAGTCAACAACATTGGCATACTATGTGTGCAAGCTAGGTGATAACTGTGGCCGCTGGTTAAGAAACATCCTCAACTCTGATTCAAAAAAGATCCAAAATATTTTAGTCTCCATGAAACGCTCAGGTTCCTTGGTCACCCACAGCTGGGTGAACTTTGCTGCCTCGATTAGATCGCAATCATGCTGAGGGAACTAAATTTCTTCTGGCATCCTCCATGCCACCGACGCGATCAACAAAAGAAACCACATGTAGTGGAACATCTTGCCATCATCTTGGGCATCTCTTCAATCATCCAAAAACTCATGGCATAAGTATTGAGCCCAATTGTATTGGACTCCTTTGGCACACTGCACAGTTAGATATACTACTAATGTCGGCACTTCATCAGGGTGACATTTTCTCATTATTTTCCCGGACAAGGTTTGTGCAACGAACTGCACCGCGCCATCTGATATGGAACTTATTGCATAGCCGCGCGACTTCTTCACTAGCTTAAAGTCACTCTTCATATGATCTGCTAACTTCTTTTCCTACAATTTTCCTGTGAAAACATTTGCAGGGTCTATTCCTTGATACGACAAGAGGGTTATCTAGTGAATCAACATATCTGTGATTGGGATGGGCCCTCCCAACCAAAGGCACTGATCATGAACCATCATCAATAATTTATGAACACAAACTGTGTTGATGGCACTGTGGATGAAATGCAACACCCACAACATGTTTAACAACCCCGCGCACCCAACTTCGGCCATCCATTTCATCGGCTCAAGCCACGTGACATCCACTTCTTCATAATATATCTTCTTCAGGTACTTTCTCGGTTATAGCTGTGGGAACTTCGCGTGATCCTCCAAGTCCCAATCTTTCATCTTTAAATACGATATTCAGGCCAACAGATTTCCCTCAAAAGGAACGTTCTTCGACAGCAATGGTGTGGAGACCATGAACTTCATTGAATCCATATATTTCATAACCTTGGCTATGGATTTCTGAGATGGGATATAAGGCGGTAGCCGCGTAAATGGCTCGAATTCATCTGCATCATTCTCCTCAACCCGTTTGGCTAGCTCTTCTTCATCTAGATCCAAGGGTTTCGTCGGTTGCTTGGATCTATCCATTATGCCCTTCTGTCTTATCTCTGTTGGATTCTTTCGCGAGGATTGTCGCACTGGTGGTTTCTAGGGCTTCTTCTGGTTCTTGTCACCTGCCGTGGAAGCATATGGCTTAGGTCTTGGCGACCTAGGTGCTATAGTAGGAAACCTTGTAAGTACAGGTTGGGCCAACTCAGGTTCAGGTTAGGTTGCAGTCATTCTCTCGATGAATCTCTCATGCTGCCAATCAGATAAATTCACAAAACTTGGCTGTGAAAGCTTCCCTTTATGTATTTCCCAAACCTCCTGAGACATAGAACACTTCTCTTGGCACAAACTAAGGCACAAAAGGTCAAGGCGAATTCTTAGGAAGCAAAGCGTTCAAGTGTGGAGCGGCATGCCCTATTTATAGCCCAATTTGAATTCAAATCTATTTGTTCCCTCCAAATCCCTATCATTAATGAGCTTTTGGCGGCATATTTCCAAAGACATGCTCCATAAATTCTCCCTCCTCACTCCTTTTAATGGAAAAATCACCATCCGATCAGCTACAGTGCTTCCAATGATCATTTTTTGGCTAGGCTGCGCGGGACCCATCAGTCTAGCATAGGTCCTTTGTTGCAACTTTCCTCTATGCCTTCCTTTGACTTGTTGCATGACCCATTCACTCCCAATCCTATCCTTCAGGTAGTGTAGTTTACAGTCCCACATTCCCTTGCAACTGCCTGGAGTACTAAGACTATCCTACCTTCATATAGTCATTGTGTAGGGGCAGGATCACCCTTGTACAAATTTATTTGGCTCCCATTGACATTTCTTGAAAACAGTTCCCCGTTCAACTTTGCGAGCTGAACTGCACCTCCATCCGTAATTTCCTTGACGATATAGGGCCCCAACAATGCATTTGGAACTTTCCTGGAAACTTCGTAAACTTACTGCTGTACAACAACACCAAATATTTATTCTTAAAGGTGCGCTACTTAATATGGTGATCATGCCATGCCTTTTCACGATCCTTTTGCACCTACTGATGAAAACCGGCCAAGAAACAATATTCTTCCAACTTAACTATCTATACGAGGCGTTCTTCCATGGTATCTTGATTGGCCATGTTTGTAATTGCAACAATCCACAAACTTGGCACGATATACTCCATCGACATCACAACTTCTTACCCATAAACTAGTCTAAACGGTGTTTGTCTAGTCAATTTTTTATAGGTAGTCCTATACGCCCATAGAACAGTTGGTATGGCACATCCCAATCATTTTGTTTGGCATTACAAATCTTCATTAGGGAATTATCCAGAATTTTTTTAAAGGTTTGCATTGTTCCCTTTGCTTGAGGATGATACAACATACTCTTTTGGTGATACATTTGGAATTCTTCCGGCAAGGCAAAAATTGTTTCATTCAAGAAATGCAAACCCTTATCGCTCATCAAAATTTTAGGGCAACAAAACCGAGACATAATGTATTCCAAAATGAACTTCGTGGCTATGGCCATGCTACAATCCTTCACGGGCTACGCCTCAGCCCATCTGGTCAAATATTCAGTTGCTGTAATGATTTATCTTGCTCCGATCTTCTTTCCTAGTGGCTGAATTGGTCCCACAAAATCTATCGCCCACTTATCAAACACTTGTAATGACACCCGCGAGTTCAAAGGAAATTCATCCCTTTGTGATGACCTCCCTATTCTCTGATATACATCGTATGCCCTGCAATACTCCTTGGAATTCTTGTGCATAGTTGGCCACCACAGTCCTACCCGTAGCATTTTCTACGCAGTTTCTCTTCCCTCATAATGTCCTCCTGCAACTTCTTCATGCGCTTTAGCGAGTATACTTAGTCGCTCATACTCTGAGACATACCTACGTAGTATTTTATCTGATCCCATTTTGTACAAGTGTCCTGCGATAATAGAAAACTCTACAACCCTGACCACCAACTCTTTCTTCTGCTGCATTGTATACCCTTCAGGAGCTATACTTGTGGATAAGAACTCGATTATGTCAGCAAAATGCTCGTCTGCCACGTGCACAACAAAGAGGTGCACATCAAGCAATCCTTCACCTAGATTCGTAGGGTCATCACCGTTCTTAATTTGCAAGAGGTGATCTGGTCCAACATTCAATCGCCCCCGCTTCACAATTACTTCAAAGTCATATTCTTGAAAAAAAAACAACCATCTTCGGCTGCGCTTCTGACCCAATATTCACCTGCTTGGTCTTAAGGGGTTTTGAGATATCAGGGACTTCCGCCTTAGGCCTTGCCACTTCGTGTTGTCCTTATGACTTAGGAATATTGATGTTCCTCGGATATTCATCACCTTACTATGTAGTCACATTGTAGCATTCCAGAGCATGGTGCAACTACGTACTCCAGTCTGGTTGTACCCACGTGACAGGTTCTTCCAGTATCCTGAATATTGTAGCTTTCAAGGGTGCTAGTGAATTTTTGTTTTCCACCCTCATTGCAAATTGGAATGGTGTGTTGTTGATTAGAGGAGGTAGCTGGAGTAAGTACCTCATCCCTGTGTAATAGTAGTGAATTTGTGTTTTCTGTGGATCAATATATTTGAGGTCTAAATCGCTTAACTCAGCAATTCCAAATCGATGGGTTGAGTTCATAAATCCATAGATTATCCTATCACGATGAATAATCAGATGCTAGAGGCATACTTGAATGGGAGAAATAAGCTTGATGGGTACACTTATTCTAATTGGGAATTCAAGTTACAGACTTTGCTTGAGGGGAAAAGTGCATGGGTGATTGAAAATGGAGATGAATTGAACCTGATTGCAACAGGAGCTGAAAGAATTGTAGCAATTAAGGATTGGGAGAAGAGGGAGAACAAAGCGAAAGTGATGTTGAAATTGTTAGTTAAAGACTGCATTATCGCTCACATCAGAGAGTGTAAATCAACAAATGAGATCTGGACAACTCTCAAGGAGTTGTATGAGATAAAAAATACAAATCACCTATTGTTCCTCAAGAGCGAGATTCTCTCCATTAAAATGGAGGAGAATGAATCAGTATCTACATTCATCTCTCCGATCAAGGAGTTGAGAATTAAGTTTGCCGATATAGGGGAGACATTATCAAACACTGATCTCGTCATGGTTACCTTGAATGGTATGACTGACGATTATCAGATATTTATTACAAGCCTGAACACAAGGGAGAAAGCCCCCAATTTCGAAGAATTGACAGGGATCTTGATAGAAGAGAAAGAGAGGCAAATGACTCTGAAACCCCAAAATTCAGATCTAGCATTAACGGTGAAGAAAAATCCTTTCAGAGGGAAAGAAAGCGCAAGCTAGAAAGGCAGAGGTACACCACAAAGAAATCCACCTCAAGGTATGTGTTCGACTAGAAATGATTCAGGGATCAAATGTTTTTACTATGGCAAATTTGGTCACATTGCTAGGAATTTCCATAAGAAGAAGCTTGATGAAGATCGACATAGACATAAGAAGCATGCAGGGCACATGTCTACTACATTATCGTAAGTATTACAATACTCAATATAAATTTCTTTTGACTGAACCTTCTCTCTAACAAAGTGAAACTAGGTATCAATATGCTTTTTGCTTTTTAGAAACACGGGATTGTTTGCAAGTTTGATTAAGCTTTAGTTGTCATATGATAATTGTTGCATCTTTTTGTTCTTCTCCGACATCATGGAGAAGTCTCTTCAACGAAACTGCCTCACACATTGTTGCACACATGCAATGACCCTGAACCCAATGTTGAATGCATATTGTGTTATATATCTTTCTGTCATCACCAAGGTAGATATTAGCAGCACTGCTAGTTTCTTTAAAATTTTCAAACCATTGTCTGTTACCTGTCATGTGAGTGGAAGCTCCCGAGTCCACGGACCAAGTTTCTGAATATATTTTGGTTTCTTCCATTTCTTAACAAATGTATCCTCAAATATTCCTAGTGCTATCGTCTCCAGCGCCATCTTCCTTTGTGAATTTTCAATTTAGATGGTGCATAATATGTTTTCTCACTTGATTTTGAATTTAAAATTACTTTCTAAATATTCAATTTAAATGGAAGAAGAATTGTGTGTAATATGTGTGCGCACTTGATTTTGATTATAAAGTTATTATCTAAATATTCACAATTTTGAGGTTATATTTTACAAATTCATTTACATATTTATCCAATAATTGAAATAATATTTTTTCTACATTCTTATATTTGTAAATAAATTCTTTGATCTCAAACTTTTGTTAGTTCTTTTAAATGATGTTTTTCCTCACATCTTATATTTATAAATGTATTTTTCAATTTTCAACATTTGTTCTTTTCATTGATATATAATTACCATCACCTAAAATACATCCAAGTTTATATTATATTGGTATAAGTTAATCTTGTAATTATCTTCTATCCCTTGAACAAAACAAATTAAATTTTTTATTAGTTTAAATTTTTTTATCAATTTTCTAAACATTTAGATTAATTTAAAAGGAAAGAAAACCCCCAAAAAAAAATCAATTATTTACAAAGTCAAACCACTCCTAAAATTTTAGAAAATTCAAATTATTTGGCAGACTCTGATGTATTCTAATGATCATCCAATTTGGAGGTTTTTTTTTAATTGTCAAGTGGAAGAATATATAGATTCAATTAACCATTCCAAGATGAAAAGTTGAAAAAAATAGTAGTTTTGATTAACTAGAGTAAATCATGTACATTTTAAGTAAAATAATGTATTTCTAATTATTTAAAATGTTAAATTTAACAGTTAAATTTAACTAATTGGATAAATAAGTTAAACTTTCAATAGAAAATAATAATAAGTATATTTTGTAATTTTAAATATAACTCTTAGCTTGCTTTTATATATATATATATAACCATGTTTTTTTGGAGAAGTTTCAAAGTCTTAATAATGACAATATAAAATTTTGGACATGATAAAAAATCAAATATTCTTGTGAACATTAGTATAAGAGAAGATGTAATCTATGTATATCTTTATGATGCATGGGTACTACATTTTGTATTCATATTCTGAGCATAAATTAATCCTATTTAATTGTGGGAGTCATGTTTATCTTAAATCTCATAAAAAAGATAAAATTGGAGACCTTAAAGCCTTAATTGGAGGGCGATAATTTTATTAAAATACTATAAAAGTAATAAAAAGACTATACTATTTTTTTTTTTTCAATTGAAGAAAGCAACTCTTAGGCATACATAATCCTGTCCTAAATTGGACCTGAAAACCTAAAAAAAAACCCTATATACATTATAGATATCCATAAACATGACAATTTAGCATGACTCTCTCTATTATTTATTAGTGAAGATATTTAAAATTTTAAAATTTCCAATATCCACAAATAAAAAGAAATAAAATCACTCATCAATACCATTAAGCATACTTTTTTTTATTAAAAATATTAATTATTCACTTTATTTTTTAGAAAAAAATATATATATCTTATTAAAAATCTTTCATTAAATAACATTATGGACCAAATTACCATTAATTATCTAAATGTGAATGATACAATGAATTTAATGGGACATGGTAAAGAGATACACTATATTTTAAATTAGATAAAGGGTGATTAAAATAAAATTGGTTCTTAATTTATAAATATCTTTCACAATATTCTTTTTAATAAAATGAATTAATTTTTATTGTGATGAATTATTTAAAGTGAAAAAGGTGATTAAAATAAAATTGATTCTTACTTTTTAAATATCTTTCACACTATTTTTTTAATAAGATGAATTACTCTTTAGTGAACACTTAAATATTTAAAGTAAAGATAGTGATAAATGATTTAAAATGAATATATTTAAAATAAAGATATTGATAAATTTTATAATATTATTTATTATAAATAAATTTTGTAATATCATTCAAACCCTTGGATTCAGATTAAATTTGAATTTTGAAGTTTTTGTATTCGCAAGAAATATATATATTTTTTTCGAAAGAGAGATCTACAACTAAGATATTGCATACTTTTCATATGTGAACAGGTAATGACCGAAGTTCACGCGATTAGGATGCTTGGTTGTAATTATGATAGCTAGAGAACGACAGAGCTACAGTGCAAAAGTATTAGCATGCTTGGTAGTAATCATGATCGCCATAGTGCTCGGTTGAGAATGGCAAAGCCACACTGCAACAGACAGAGGGCTGATTCTAGTTTTTGTGGCGTTTCGAATTTACAGTTTGTTGCAACTGAAGATGGTTATTATTTAGAATGCATATTGGACAACGTTGTCACCAAATTTCAGATGGCTCCGTTGGCGTAATTGTCCATACTCTTGCCTGCCTTCGTGGATACCGATGGAGAACTTAAGAGTTTTAGAAGTGGACAGGGAAAGCTTCAAATCGCTGTGGGAGGAGGAAACCCTCGACGTCACCCTTGCTCGACACTACCTCCAGGTATTTCTCTTAACCATGGTACACGAATATAGTGGAATTGATCATCTCTCCCTAGACAAATTCTATCTCATGCTAAACTGATTTCTTCATCATGTTTTTCTCCTTTTAAATGACCATGGGTGGCATTGTGCGTTAACAAAAGGGTTCATGGCGGATTTGAGGGACAAAACCCTTTTGGCCGAAGATAAGTACCGAAAGACATTTTTGTTGAGGATTCTCCTCAACTTTTAGACTATGAAGGGCAACTCCTCAATGATTTTTCTCCCCTTTCCACACAAGCCAGGATGAATGTTGTTGTTGTTGTCATATATGGTGGTGGGAACACCAAAATAAGATATAGAAAATGTAATTCATGGGATCAATATTGTTCCTCTAATGAATTTTGAAGACTTGTTTGCCTCTGAGGTAACATCTCCTAGAGTAGTAGTTCTTGAACCTTCCATATTTTCTCATGAGTCCCTAGCTACAAGCTCATAAGAAATCACAGGAATATATGAAGATTCAAAATTAGATGTCGCCTTGTGTAAATACAAAGGCATTTTCGCACAGAATTAGATAGATGAAGCAGGTTGCAATAGAACCTCAGAGCCCTGGTAATTATTTGACGTAATCACCTTTCCAATCTTCCTCATATGGGTTGGAATCCCTTGGTAGAATGTCACCTCGTTGTGTAGATGTGGAACGTCATAATACATGTGGGTCTCCCTTATCGTCAACTATGGCTACAACAATAAATTTAAGACTTGTTGCTTTTGTTGAGAGGGTGATCCGTAAAATACCATGGATATTCCACTAAACAATTCGTACTAATAGATCTGATAATAAATTATCAAAATGCTATATTTTTACACTATTATAGTTTTATTAAAACTCTAGATCTGTAAATTTAACTGTAATTAGTGCATGCATTCGAATGTAAATTATGCAGAAAAATAGAGAACGACAAAAGAAGATCACACACACACATAAGACACAAAATATGCTCCGGGAAACCCTTTTGGGAGAAAACCGAGCTAGAAGGTGAGGTCGCTCCGCTCTCTTTCTCTATCTGGAAATATGGTTGTAGATACAAAGAAGAAATTCCTATGGCTTGTGGGCTACTAGAGTGCACAGATCCTTTGTTTGTGTTGTACCTCCTATCTCTCCTTGCTATCTTTTCTCAGCTATGGAATAGAATGTTCTCGAAAGAATGGAATGCATCTTCCTCCTAGTGGCCTAGTTATAGCACAACCTGATAGCCTACTAGTGGTTAAGTTTGACTACATCAACTCTTAAATATAGTTATAATATAGACTCTTCTAGATTATACATCACAAACTCGTGGCTAGCCCCTTTTCCATAAATAATGGGGGCTAACGCAGTATCCTCTCGAACTATAGGTGTGAAAACATGAAGGTCAACTTCTAAGTAACTTAACTTTTGCATACAGACTCTGATTGACGTGTTTCTTGCATCGTTGGAAATATCTCTGTGTGTAGAACAACATGAAAAGGTGCTACACTAAAGCGACAAAGTTTTACCCCCAAAAAACATCATTTGATGCCTCAAAATGATCCGAGAAGGTTTTAGACCTTGTTTTGCCAAACAAGGTCGTGCTGGTAAAAAAGGTCCCATGAGATTATTCCTCCACTTGTTCCAGTATGAAGGCATCAATATGGATAAAAAAACAATATAATGATTCAATCCGGATTAGAGGGAAAAATAGAGCCATAGTTCTCATGAATTGGGAGCTAATGTGAATCCCAGTTCATGGTCTCATTCGGGTTCTCCTACAAGTAAAGTTGACTGGGGAGTTCAAGGAGAAGAGTTGAGAAAATTAAGAAAGTTTGCCTCATTTGGTCCCCATAGTTATGAAGAAATATATTTATCTTGGGTTCAAACAATAGTAAAGGAAACTACACAAGAGGGTAAATATGGAGGGAATGTAGGTTCTTCTCGGGAAACGCCACACAAGGGGAAAATATAAAATTTTTACCATCTCGTTTTAAGTGTCTGGATTGAACATATGCAGCTTGATCAGATTGTAGCTTAATATTATGATTATTTATTTAGAGTGGTGGTAGGGTGAGACAGGCTCCTTTAAAATTCAATTTTTCATTTTTTACTATTTATTTTATAAAATTGGTCATTTTAGTTTAAGAAATAGTATGGTTTTCTACCTATTATCGGAATTACACCTACTAGAAATTTGGGAGGAAAGCATGCAAAAAGTAGATAGGGATGTTATGCCTATCATCAGGTTGACAAGTTGAAAATCACTTAGGTGGTAGACCAGAGAATGACACTATTTTTTGTCAACATTGCAACTGAAGATGTTTCTCTCTCTCTCTCTCTCTCTCTCTCTATATATATATATATATATATATATATTGAAAGAAATGAGGAGAGAAATGCAATCAGTTGGTTCCTTTTTGCAAGGTCTTGGAAGAAATCTAAGATGTGGCATCTTGGTGCATTTTTAAGTTATCAAATGTGAAATCCATAACATGTTTCAGTGAGTGACTTTTGAGGTTGTATTTGGGAAAACCTGTGATATTGGATGTCTACTACTATTTTATAGTGCCTAAATTTTCAATTAAAGTTTGTAGGTAGCAATGTTGTGGCAACATTTTTGCACATTGAACCAGATGGTCTTCACCTACTATAGAAGTTTTGTAGTATGTAGAAATTGATGGAACAACATGATTTTCTAGTTGATATATTTGGTAGGCTTTTCCAAAGTAGTGGCATGTACATTTTGCAAAAATTTAAAGGATGGCAATCCATTATTTTGCCATGTAGCTTCACTTTATTGATTATGTGGAAACGAATTTTGAGACACTCCAATTTCTGCTTACTTTTGTTCTAAACTGCAATATCAATCTCTTCTGATGTCCTTAAGTCTATTATGCTCTAAGGGGATTTTCCTAAAACCATAAGTGGCCTTAGATTTTGGATATTTGTATTTATGAAAGTAAATTTATCTTATAATTTTGTTAGACTGATGAGCTTATTTCTCATTGACTTCTCTTTGGATAGAAGAATATTGTGTTTTGATATATACATGTTTAAAGAATTGTTAATTTCATCTCACCATGTCTTGATCATTGTTTCATATCTTGAAGGCATTAATAAATTTCGAGTTGTACGAAGCCACTTTTTTTTTATACGATTTACAAGAAATCAATTATTTTCTAGGGAAATATATTGTGTTTGTTCAAAAATTGATTACGAATGTTTAACTTTTATGCTTTATTTTTAAAAATCTGGACCAAATTTGCAAATGGGAACTCATTTTTGGTTTTTTTCTTTTTTTTTTTAAATGAATTTTATTTTAATCTAAATTTCCGAGGACTTTATAATACACAAGTTTTTTGGTTGAGTAGTAATATTATAGTTTTTTCTCCTTGGCAGCAATGGTCCAAACTTCTAACTTGGAAATTTTTGTAGACGATAATACTCAAGGCCTGATAAAATGCAAACTTCTAAAGTAAATATTTTTTCATGCATAAAATTTTTGTGCATCTATCTACGGGGGTCATGGCTTGAGTGGAAGTGGTTATATTCTAGAGATATATTTTGCCTCTAGTGAGATTTTCAATGTTTTGTCACTGATGAACTATTTTAAGTCGTTTCAAAGTATTATGCCGAATACAAATCTTGGTGGAATATTTATATCTCCATCTATGGTTTTCTAGGTGCAACAGTGTTATTTATAAATTGCAATGGTACATTCATCATCTTGTCTGCAATGTGGAATGGATATTAAGATAGATCAGGTAAGGTATTTTATTAAGACTACCATGTATAGTATGCCTGCATTTTTTTATATCAGATTGGAAAGACATAGTCATTGATGGGGAAGAACTTTAGCCAACTGGATTTGAGGTCCATGGGATCCGAATGGAGCAACAACAACTATCCTGAAAGCCAAGAGAGCCTGATTGAAAAAATTCAACGATTGGAGCACTTTTTCAATAGCCTTGTTGATGACTTCTTCACCAATATTGTTGATAGCAGGAAGATGCTCTTGGACATTTGCAATTGGGAGTAATATCATCACTGTTTAGGGGTTGATAGTATTAGATGTAATGCAGACTAGGATAATACCACGGTGTCTATCCATGCCTCTCAAATTTTATTATTTATGTTATTGAAAGGGCACAGATATCTCTCAGTATTACTTTTACCATCTTACTATTTTCATTTTTATAGTTTGCATAAACATATATTTTGTAAGTAGTGTTATAGAAAAAAGCAAGTAAATCATGGGGTGGAGCTTCTGTTTGACACATGTTACTTCTGATCCATATTGGTTCCCATGATTTTGATTTGAAATACAATGCACTTAACTGCTTCATTGGATGACTTTCTAAAACCCCATATATCATATTGAGCACATTTTGGGCATAAATTTCGATGTAATCGTGAAAAGAATGAGGCTTAGAGGTGAGTGTCATATCGCCATTTATTAATTCGTTTTTAATCAATAATGAGATATTTTTGCCATGAAACTATTTGAGACTATGGTAATATTTTGAAAGTTATATTCTAGCAGTAATGTTTTTCTCTTCAAAAGGGAAATTCATAGCGAGTTAATCTTTTCACGTCCCTCATGACCTTAATATTTTCACAATGCGTGTAAGAGTAGCTTCTTCTGTCCAGAAAAATATTCAGCAAGCTTGTGCAAGTAACTAGAAAGTACAAACTATGATGTTGACTCTTAACTATAATGATATCAAAATTCTATTCATGTCTGCTCAATATTAGAGGGAAATTCATTATTTTATTTATCCAAACATTATTATATACGTTAGGGCTTTGTTGGAAGCTTTTTCACCCCATGCCCTACTTAATACAATGTGTGTGCGTATTCATTCTCAAGGAAATAATGTGTGCTCTCCTATAATTTCTAACTTAGACATTGATGTTATAATATGATATTCTATTATATCAATGGTGTATAGGTCGTTGATCAAAATGCAGCTACACCACTGCAATGATGAGCTGAAAACAAGCATTTAGGGGTAGAGCATGCCTCCTTGGTATGATCTTTAGGTCTAAAACTTTGTCATCATCATTACCATCTATGTCAGTTTTCCCAAACATAATTTCTTCCAACTCCAGAATTTCGTTACTTCTTCCCATAAATATTGCATTTCTTTAAAACAAATACTTATCACCTTTGATCCCGACCTTCCTTACATTCTCTCTCTCTGTGAAACTCCTCTGTTGGCTTGTGTTATATTCTTTCATGACTAGTGTTGGGGGGTGAGGGGGGGGGGGGGGGGGGGGGGCGGGGTCACAGGGGGGACGACATGGTTTTGGGTGCGATTTTTTTCGGTCCATGGTATTATGTAGATCCAGTCAAGGTAACTATGATCCAGGGTTAATGGATTAGGGTTTATGGATGCTTCAGCATGTATATATATGTACTGTAACATTGAAAGGATCATAATGGAAAATCAATCTGGTATTCCCTGTTTTGGGATCCAAGGGAAAATCTATGTCTATATTTGGTTTATTGTTATGCTCTCGCCTTTGGTTATTTTCTGCTATTAGAATTCGTATGCAGGTAATTTCTATACGGGGTTAAAACCTACATCCTCCTCCCTAGACTGGTGCCCAAAAGGCTAACCACTCTCATAACAAAATGCCTCCAATTCCCACTCATCAACGACCCTGGTTAGCCCCTCCAAAACTTCCCAAAATTCCTTCATATCTCTGCCATACAACATCCATAGATCCTCCTTGATTCTCCCACAACTCCCCTCTCTTCTCAATTATATCTCTAGCTAGGAAATCTCCGAGACCCAGATCAAAGAACAAAGGAACCAAATTCTTCCTATCCAAAAAAGGTTTGAACTCCTATATACTATATGGATTTGCAAAAGACTTCCTTATCAGATAGGGAAGTAACCTGAATACCGTTGTTCAAAAGATGAAGTGGGTTTTTTCACAAAAACAGTTTTTCCATAAGGTAATCAAAACAATCAACACAGTACAATTTATGTCTTCCCATCTACTTAGACCAAAATTTAGTGTTGGCACACTTAAATAACACATGAAAGGAAGGAATAGAAGAGGCAATATAATGCAATATATTTTAGTTATTCCATTTTCCAAAAGAGATCAATAAAAAAAAAATGGAGGACTATGGAACCCATAAACAAACTACCTATGGCCTACATAAGGGGAAAATGACACAAGAAGAGATGATCCTCTTCTATGTTTCACTTTTCTTTCGTTTCACTTTTCTTCAAGAACAAAGATGTTTTTAAAGTCAAGTAAGTCATCCTTAGGTGTAGAATGATTAACGCAAGAAATATGTTAGTTAATATCATCTCTAAGCCAAGAAATGGGGATCTTGGGAACTCAAAATCTAAATCCAAATGAGGTTAGATTCTGACAATTTCATTTTCCTATTGATAAGTTTCAAGCAACAAATTTAGGAAGGGAAATTTCAAAACCAAGTTAGCAACTTCAATTGTCTAAGCTAGACTTTTATCTTTGGCGGCTAGGTCAACAATGATGCATATTATTTTTTGATGTCACATTGAAAGGAAATCACAATACTTCTGGAATAAGAGGGATCCTCCAAGATCCGTAGAGGAAAAACGAAACTTATTATGCTTAGAGCATTGGTTTTTTCCTTTGTTACAATTGTTGTAGTTGGCCAGAGCTCATTCCAACAATTAAAAACATGCTTTGATTCTTTTAAAGAGTAAACCAAAAGGGAGCTCTTTTCCAAAATACATAATTTATCTCAAAACTTGGGCACTGATCAATTAGTTAATGGAGCTATAAGGGAAAAAGATTGGTTGTTAAACATAATGGATCAATAATTTAGCAATACATTCCATAGAAATTTGCTCAAATTTCCATTTTCATATGGTTCTGTGGAATCCCAAGTGCATCACGAAAGAATCTCAACATCAAAGGATGCCTTCATCACTGAAAAATATAAGGCAACAACACCAAATGTTATAGAGCTTAAAACCCTGTCAGTGATTTCATCGCTTCTGGGGTCTGTGTAATAAGCCTTATCAGTGGTTAAGCAAGAAATCCCCTACATCTCTAGCTCTGCATGAAGCCATTTTGTGAAGCGAAGAAGAGATGCCCTTTGTCCATGTGTTCCATTGTACATATCACAACGCCTGAGCCTTGTAGAGGATGACAAAGGTTGAGGTCCTTGTAAATGAAATATACTTTGATGGGTTGCTTGCTTGCAATATATTTTTATGACCTTCAACATTGTCGAGGTCTATTGGGCACCTGTCATTATGTGAAACTACATTTCTTTGTGCATTGTTCAATGAAGAATCATTATATAATGACCTAGACTTTTGAGTATCATCCAACTGATTTACTCCGATGAATGAAGGGCCATATGATGAACGTGGTATGTCATCAGTGTTGTTTATAATGAATTGTAAGGCAACGATGAAATGGATTATGAAAATTTGTTCCTTCTGATATTCAAGGGATGGGAGTCACTGTTGGAGGAACTCTGCATATCAGATTTGTTGTACTCAATTAACAAAGTGGACTCAGGTTCATCATTTTTCGAAGGAAGTGTTACATATCCATTTGGGCACATCAAATCCCAACATCCAGATTAGTGTTTTAGGGCTCATCAAACCCTAGTTTTAGTTACTTCATGCCCTAAACAAGTCACCCTTTTGAATGCCTCCTTCCCAGATAGTTTCATGACTTGAAGACATCCAAAAATAGCCTCTAGAGGGACCAGCATAGGTAAGCCCTTATGAAGGTGTGCTGCAGAGTGTTGAGTCCACTACCAGGGTGCTATGTAGAGAACTTAGGCTTCCTTTCACCTACGCTGGGCGAGAATGAGCAAAATTCACATAGGGTTTAGGGAATATTCTTATCTTTTGGAGTCATCTAGAAGGTTCCCTCACTTATCAACTCCTATGAGCTCGAAAATGGATGAGGAATGAGTTAAGGTGCATCCTATCCTCTCATCCCTTCCTCCATGGAACTAATTCTAAGTATGGAAGGCCATTTAATGCCACCATTTATGACAAAACCTACTTCATCTTACTATAAATTGACCACTCATCTAAGTGATCAGAGGATAGATTATGTTGAATTGTAAGGAGATAATGCTGCTATGAGATTTGGCTTTGAAGCAAGTCTTGTAATGCTACAAGTTTGTGATGCTTTTGATGTGATGTGGATGGGATCCAAGATGGAGGAATGGCTTTGAATCAGACACCAATGGTTGTAATTCCTTCTTCTATCTAATAAAGTGTTTGAACCTTTTTCCCATGTGTTTGTATTGTTTCATAATGCTTATATGTGTGAATTGTATCTGATTCCTTTCACTTATATTCAATAGATCGTATGCTTTCATCAGTTCTTTGTTTTCTGTTGTGTTTACATGGTACTTCTCAAGCGGATTAAGTACAGGAAGGAGCAACATGATCGATACAAGGGAGACGAGAGGAAAGCGGAACTACAAGTAGGTCTTTTATCTTCTCATCTTATCTATTGCTTATAGGAAAAGTCTAAAACACTTTAAACTGTTGTTATAGATACAAATAATTATCTAGGGAATTAGTATTTATCTGTAGATACCAAATTCTCCAAAACAAATTGGCAACTATACTGGGGAAGATCCTCTTTCCTAGTAGCTTATCGACCTCCTAAGATATCGTTGTAGCCCTTATTTGCGTTCATAGATTGTAATTCAGCTCTTTACATTAAATGGTCAAAACTGTGTCAAATTGCCTCTTGAAATGGCTCACTATCACCAGCGTAGGCTTGTGAGGGACACAGTGCGCTACAGAGCACCCCTGGCTTAGGGACAATGCTTTGAAGTGCACTGTCTCCCACTCTGGGCTGCGCTGATCCTCCTAGGATCAATTTCCCACCTTTGGAAAGTGTTTTTGCCAACTTTTCTCTGTTTGTTTGTTTGCTGATTGATCAATGAATGTTATGTCTCAGAAAATAAGTTTCTATCTCCTGGTCTAGCCCAACTTTGATTGGATTGATTAATTTTTCTTAATGTTTTCTTTGTCATTATCGATCAATAGTCAAAGTTAGGATATAATTGATTAATCTTCATTCGAAAGAAAGTGTCGTAAAGTCTTCTCTTCCTTCAAATTAGAACTGTCGTAAAAGTCTTCATTCTTATGAAAGATTCATTTATTGTATGTGCATATTTCCTTTTGTTCATATTCACATTAAGGAAATCGAAAAGAAATACATGCATGTTGCATTGAAAATTTTTGTGTGTGTTCATAGGAATAGTGTAAGGAAATTGCATTTAGATTGTGCTCTTTGCTCTTTGATCGAAAGAAATTTGATTGCTCTATCCCTAAGTAGCTAGGATTTTCATCGTTAAATTCAATGGAAATAATGCTTATCATGATAGTTGCATTCCTAGGAATTTCAGAATACATCACGTGGTGAACTTGAAAGGAAAATTCCTAAGCAAGATCAACTTAAAATTAACATCAATTTACCTAATGGAGCATTGTCATTAATGAGAACATTTAGTGGTTCTAGGCTAGAGACGTGTTCTGACGTCGTAAAACAAAGCAGTTATCACTAACTTGTCTGCAATACATCCCGAGTGTGATACCTCATTCCATGTATGTGAGTATATCGTAGCTTATCCACGTACCTTCGGGTATATAGGGCGGTGTTACCATACGTAAAGTATATAGGAATGCTCTCACTATGATGTTTTGCATTAGACGGTGCTTATACAGACTAGGTCTCCACGTACCTTCAGGTATATATAGGAGGACAACTCTAGGTTTCTATCCATCCTTAAGTAATTGAGTCAGCCGCCTTGTAAATTATGATACACCGAACACATCATTCAGGGAGATTGCCTGCCCGTACTTCTTAGTTCGCCAGGAGGTATTCTGTAGTTCACAGTTGCTTGGTAAACCTTTTGCCTAGTATACCCCTTTTTGTTTATTTCTTTTTTGATAATAAAATTAATCAACAATCGTGGAGGAACATCAACCCTTACCCCATTGTTTGCGTAGAACAGCGAGCAAACCGCCTTTGTCACCTGAAGCTACACCTATTCAGTCAAAGCGGTCTCGCTTAACTAAGTCTAGTACATCAAGAACTCCTAGTTCTTCATCTGAATTACCTGAATCATCTATTTCGGTAAGTACTGAGACTCCAATTACTCCAACCATTTCTGGTACATCCATTTCTGAAGAAGAAGTTTCACAATTACCTGAGGACATTAGCACTGATCCTAGTGAAATAGTAACCGACATTGTTCAACAACAAGTTGATCCTCAACTTGAAGTTTCTCAACAAGAAAGTACTTCTGAACTTGAATTAGTTCAACCAGAAGTTAATCCAAAACCTATCCCAGTTCAAACAGAAGTTACATCTGAACCTGAAGTTGTTCAGGAACCTCTTTTTGAAACTTTTGTTCATTTACTCGAACATTTGGACTTCGAATTTGAACATTCAGAAGTTGTTACTTTATCAGAAGATGATCAACCGGTTACCCCTCAGACATCAGTAACTACTGAAACTTCAACTTTATCAACACCAGAAATATTTTATGGACCAAATGGTGAAGTTCTTCCACCAGGTTTAATTGTTATAGAGGAAGAATTGGAAGAAGATTCTACACCTAGAACCCCATTCCACTTTGGAGCTAGGCTTTATCTTTACCCTCATACTCCTCATTTTACCGATCCATTTGATCCTGCTTATTTTCAGGTACCCATTGATTCTTTAGAACAACTTTTGGGTCAGTTAACTATGGCTGAACAACCGTCAACATCCCAAACTGTATCATATGATGTAGCCGCGGCAAAATCTTCTGTTGCAACTTCTTCGATGTTTTCTACCACACCTGAGTCGCACCTATATGGTGAATCATCTGTCTTGGTTGGTTACCAATCTTTTTCTGGAACCCACTCAGGGGTTGCCTCTACACCATGGTCATCACCCATGTCCTCAACTGGAATTTTACCTGGTTCTTCTCTAACGGGAAATCAACAGTTTGATCCTGCATATCAATATCAAGCTGGGAAATCCGGTCAACAAAGACCTATGTATCCATTAAATACTGGATTGCCACCATATGGAGAGAAATATGCTTATTCACCGTATCCTCCTTATTCTAGAGGACCATCATATGGTAATATCCCGCAGTATTCAAGTCAACCTGGAATTAGAGTTTGTCAATGGCAACCAACAATGCCAGTTCAACCGAGGCTTTTGTATCCAACACAACCAATGCAAACTGTGTCAGCTATTCCTAGTACACATGTTGTTACTACTGTACCACAGTCACAAGTTCAAACCGTTGTATCTCAACCGATACAAACTGGTCCTTCTACCTCGCAACCATAAGTTTCAGGTCAAGAAGTTCAAGTTTCTCACGTTGTTGTACAACAACCACTTGTTTCCAGGGTTCAACAACAACCTCAGGTTAGTATACCCTTATCTGGACTGACTCAAGATTACACTAGTATAGTTTATTCACAACCTGGCTAACCTTTCCTTACTGGGCAACAACAACTGTTAAATCAACAACAGTTTTACCAACAACAACAAAAGTTGATTCAACAACCGTGGTAGCCTCAATTTCAAAAGCCCCAATTCCAATTCCAACCCCAATTTGGACTTGCCCAATAGGCTCAACCTGGGTTTGGTCAATATCAAGCTTACCAAGGTCCTGGTCAACAAGGCTTTGCAGGTTATGGACAACCACAAATTCAACCTAGTTATCAACAACCACCTTATGCTGGGTTTGTTCAACAACAACGTTACCAAGGTTACCAAATGCAGATGCCCTGTGTCGGTATGCAAAGACCTATTTCTCAGGAAATTCCATCATATCCATTTGTAGCAAGTTTAGAATTACTAGATTTAAATCGGCTCACTAATGATCCAATCTTATATGCACCTTGGTGGCCGATAATTCTGTATAAGTTACCATCTGAAATTTTGAAATTTAATGAAAATCCTAGAGAAGACCCATCAAATCATGTCATGACCTTTCATTTGTGGTGTTCATCAAACTCCTTAAATGTTGATTCGGTTAGACTCTGTATTTTCCAAAGGAAACTTATTGGTCTAGCTGCTAAATGGTACATCGAGTTACCAAGAGCTTCTTTTGACAAATTTACAGCTTTATCCACTACATTTCTGACCCACTTCCAGTTACCTATCAGATACAAGACTGGAACAGAACTCATAACCAACTTTAAACAGACTACTACTACCCTTATATTAGATCATATTCATAAGTGGTGGCGTCGTCATCGAATGGCTAAGACATATGTTCCTGATCAGCTTTTAGCTGAGTGGTCCATAAAATCCTTGTTGCCATCAATCACCGAAGATATGGAAAAAGGTGGAGTTGTCACAGAAGAGCAAGTAATTGCTCGTGCCCAATACCTGGATTTGATTTACACACAATCTGACACGCTCTACGATAAAATTCCCAATGCACCCCGACCAGCTTTCACTGTTCCTACTTCTCCACAATCGAGTAAGGACTCTCATGCTGGTGATGGTGTGATCGGTTCTTCGAGCACGCAAATGGTAGGAAGACCATATGGTCAAACTCTTGCCATTACGAATCAAACTACCAATGCATTAGAAAATACTCTTGCTCCCGAAATTAATGCCGTGTCATCTGACAAAGGAAAAAATCAAAAGCAATCAGGAGGCAAGAAAAAGGGGAAAAACAAAAAGAAACATGATAATTCCCCTCCAGAGAAATCATTTGATTCCTCTACTTCGGCAAGGAAACCTCGTTATCCATGTCTAATCTATAATGACGAGCATTTTACAAGAGATTGTCCACACTGCTCAGAGGTCTCTAAACTTTTAAAGACTTCAAACACATTGGCAGTGTTGACTGATCCGTTTCCAAACCCGAAGACACATTTGGTTGCAACAAACCATGCTTCCACATCCCAAGTACTCATGTTATCCATCACAAAGCCACAAAATGAAGCTTTGGTGTCAACGAGAAACAAAGATTATGGAAATCCACCGTCATCGTCGAATAATCAGGCCACTGATCAACCTAATCCTTCAACTTCGACTTCATCTAAAAATATTCCACCTATTGTACCAGAATTGACAATAAAACCACTAAAGGGAGTTGTGCAAATTGACATTTAACCCTCGGGCTCGAGCAACTCAGAACTATAACATAGTGGAAGATCTTGCTCAATCACCTTCTACTATGTCGACACTTGAGGTGTTGCAAAATTGTCCCTCCCAGAAGCAGGCTTTACTGTCAGCAATTGGCAGAATAGATCCTACGGATTCTAATCTTGTGGTTTTTAACCATGCGGGATATACACCACAGTTACCAGCGCAGTTAGCTTTCCTAATTCAAGTAAAAGCTCTCAATAAGAATGTTCACTAAACTATTATTGATGAGGGGGCATCTACTTGCATTATGTCAATGAGTTGTTGGAAAACACTTGGTTCACCATCGTTGTCATGATCACCAACCACGTTAAAAGCAGAAGAACATATACTCCTTGTGGGATTTTGAGTAACCTGCAAATCGAACTAGGGGAAAAACAATTACTGTTGAAGTTGAGGTAGTTGACGGACCCCTCGATTACAACATTTTACTGGGAAGGCCATGGGTATATGCTATGGCTGCTATGGTTTCCACATACTTTCATACTATTTCATTCCCTTTTAAGGGTGGAATCACAGTCATCGATCAGCTAGCCTTATTTGCCAATAGTTCACAGGCTACGGGAAGCATTCCATTGGTACACGGACCCCCGTTGTCACTTCAAAGTGTTGGAGTAGGTCTCTTTAAAGATCCTTCCCTAATGGGTACTTTTACACTACCATCACCATCTGATTTGGCGAAAGTGGCAAGAGTAGAGACTTGCAACATGATTTCCTCCACCTCATTTGATTTAAGGAGGATTACCAACAAGGTGGATTTTGATAGTAATATTGAGGTAATGCCACTAAGCCCCATTGAATTAGCATAGCAATCAATTTTTCGGGCTTGTGCGGCAAACCCAAATCCGCATTCAACAATTGTATGGGTAGATCGTTCGTTAGAATATGGTACTTCTTCGGATCCTTTTTCATGTATACATTCTACGGATGAAGGAATCATCCAATCAATGATGATAGGAGAAGAACCATGGGAAGATTATCATCATCATTCTCGTCTTCCAGATGACATCGAAGATTATTCAAATGAACTAAACCACCCTTTAGTTGTTGATTTCCTTTCGAATTCAATTTTCATAGACACAGTAGAATCTGAACGAAACCTGTCAAATATTGAAGAAATGATTTCTATTAATATTTCGACCAAGCCTAATATTGTAGAGAACATTCATGTCAGAAAATCTTGTTCTCCATCAGAACTCGATAATTACCATACTCTCTTTCATGAATTTAGAGATATCTTTGCATGGTCTTACGAGGAGATGCTAGGCATTGACTCTAGTATTGTTGAACACAAAATCAAAATGTACCCTGATGTCAAGCCAGTTTGATAGCGGCTTCGACTTGTTCATCCAAAGAAATCCACTGCAATTAAGGTAGAAGTTGAAAAACTTTTGTGAGCTGGTTTCATTTACCATGTACCTCTTACTGACTAGGTTTCCAACCTTGTTCCTGTCATGAAGAAACAAGGGACTATTCGAGTGTGCGTCGATTATAGGGATGTAAATCAGGCATGTCCAAAGGACAATTATCCTACTCCTTTTATCGACCAGATTATTGACGAATGTGTCGAATGCGAAATATTCTCATTTATGGATGGATTTTCCGGCTACAATCAAATCAATATCTGCCCACAGGACAAATTGAAAACAACATTTATTTGTCCATGGGGCACATTCGCCTATAGGAAACTCCCATTCAGTTTGAAAAATGTTTGGGCCACATTTTAGAGGGCAATGAATTATGCCTTTCATGACATCAAGCACACTGTTCAACCTTACCTTGACGATTTACTTGCTCATTCACGAAAGCAGACTGATCACCTGCAACATTTGAGAGCAATATTTTTACTGTGTCGACACTACAAGATACGACTCAATCCACAAAAATGTGTGTTTTGTGTTGGTTCTGGTCGATTTCTTGGATTTGTAGTGTCTAAAGAGGGGATTCGACTCGATCCATTAAAGGTTCAGGAAATTCTGGATTTGCCTCCACCTTCAAATCTTTTACAGTTACAGAGACTCCAAGGGAAAGCAAACTTTCTGAGGAGGTTCATTCCTAATTACGCTGAAATGGCTAAAGGTTTTACACGTCTTTTGAAAAAGGAGATACCCTTTCATTGGGATCAAGTTGCGCAAGCTTCCTTTGATGCTCTTAAAGATACCTTGATTAGAGCTTCATTAATGTATTCTCCAAATTACCAAAACGACTATTACCTGTATCTTGCCGTTGTAGATACAACCATTGGCATGGTTTTAGTTCAGGAAGAAAATGGGATTGAACATCCAATTTATTACTTGAGTCGTAATCTCAACGATACAGAAAGTAAGTACTCTTATGTTGAAAAACTAGCTTTGGTAGCTATACAAGCTATTCAAAGATTTCGCCATTACATCCTGCTACGGAAAACAAATTTCATTTCGGATTGCAACCCTATGACATACATTTTGTCACGTCAATTGCTGGGGGGAAATACTCAAAATGGATAGTTATTTTACAGGAATTTGATTTGGAATTCATCAAGTCCAAATCAAAGAAATCTCTAGTTTTCGCTGAGTTACTTTGCGACCTTCCCTCGACCTCCATTGATTCAACATCTGAACCATCAATTTTGGATGAGTCTTTGTTTCTAATTTCGTCATCTGACACGTGGTATGGAGATATACTAATCTATCTCCAGACCCAAACTTTCCGCCTGATACCTTTCGCTCGTAACAGTGACGTATTCGTTACCAAGCCAAAGATTATCTGATTATTGGTGACACATTTTATTGTCGTGGTATCGCAACGATTTTATGGAGGTGCCTCACGCATGAGGAAGTCGAGAGAGCATTGAATGATTTCCATTTAGGTGCCGGTGGTGGATGCTTATCTGAATATGCAACCGCAAAGAGAATTCTCTGTCTTGGTTACTTTTGGCCAACTGTATTCAAAGATTGTATTATTGCTGTCAAAAGCTGTCATGCATGCCAAATATATGACCGTAAAACCAGATTACCACCTGCACCTTTGCATCCAGTCATTGTTGTTGGCCCATTCGCCAAATGGGGCATTGACTTTATGACATGTGACACCACCTCGGTCGGGGGGCATGGGTATATTATAGTCGTTGTTGACTTTTTTACCAAATGGGTCGAGGCAATGCCAACATTGAACAACAATGGCAAAACGGCTACTCTTTTCTTTTTTAACCATGTGGTTGCCCGGTTCGATGTACCATAAGCCATAGTTACATTTCATGGGTCACATTTTCGCAATCACTTGATGGCTGAATTGACTGCTAAGTTAGGACTGTCACATGATAGTTCTACCCCTTATTACCCACAAGCGAATGGACAAGTTGAGGCCATCAACAAAGTCTTGAAGCAGATGTTGCAAAGAATGATAGGGGTTCATAAGCGAAACTGGCACTTAATCCTGTACTCTGCCTTGTGGGCATATCGAACCTCAGTGAGAAATGCAACTAGATTCACACCCTTTCAGTTGGTGTATGGTTTGGAAGCAATCTTACCGATACAATCCGAAATTTCATCGCTCAAAATCGCAATTGACCTGTTACCCGACACTTATGAAGAAGAAGCGTGTTTCTTGGAATTAATCCATCTGGATGAAACCCGTTGTGATGCCGCATTAGCTAACAAAGCGCATAAGAAACGTATTAAGGCGCAATATGATAGAAATTTCAAGCCTTGTATCTTCTCGGAAGGAGACCTGGTCTTGCTTTACGATCAAGAAGTTGATAAACTTGGAGCAGGGAAATTCAAACCAATGTGGATGGGACCTTATGTTGTCAAGTGTGTTCTGGCAAAAGGTTCCTACGAGTTAGTGGATTATGATGGGATTCAATTGTCGCAACCCCGAAACGGGTTGTACCTCAAACGTTACTATGCTTGATTAAGTGTAGTAAAACTCACTGTATATATGCTTTCATTGCATGTGTGTGTGTGTGTATCTTTTAGAGATTTTTTTATCGTTAGTAATCCACTTTGCATTTGTTGCAGATGTCGGAGTCTTCAAAACCTTTTTTTCATTACGCTGATGGTGCTAATCGTAGTACGCAGAACTTGTCTTCTGCAGCATGGGCTATTTTCGCTCCAAATGGTGAGTTAGTGAGTTTCCAAGGGATTTGTATCGGTCGATCGACGAACAACATCGTTGAGTATAACGCATTGATTGAACTGCTCTCTGATGCCATTTCAATTGGCATTCGCGAAATCGTTAGGCTGGACTCGCAATTCGTTGTACTACAAATAACAAACATTTATGCTGTTCGAAATCCAAAATTTTTTCATATGTTCCTTAGAGTTCGTATTTTGGAAAGACATTTTGAACACATTCAATATCAACATATTTCCAGAAATCTTAACACATTAACTGATTCTCTAGCAAATTATGTGTTAAATAGACATTTGTGACACATGTAAAAGTAATATTTTTAATTCACATCATCAGTTGAATAGGATTGCATATAACCATAGAAAACTCTGAAAGTGAAATAGGTGGGTGTTTTAAAAGTTTTTACAAAATTTGTGTCCAAGACACGTTTGGTCATATGACCCAAAAAACTCAAAATGCATGCAAAATACCCTAAGTAGATCTAATGGTGCTTATGGTAACAGGTCACAACCTGTGCTATCATGCGTAAAAGCCTCGCTCAATGGCTAGGAACACCAATAGTGTGGCGCTGCAACCTCAAAGGTAACTCCTCAATCTGGACATCCAAAATACCAAGGGTTAATCCCTCTATGTGATCCTGCAACTCTGTTGAGGTCTCGGCCAAATCCAAGTCCTGGAGAACTTCTCTCCCAATGTTTCTCCGTGTTGGCCCACCTGCAACCTGTTGGTGTCCCACAAGTCGAACAGTACCCACATCTGCATGCATAAGAGAAATTTTAGTTTAGTCTTGTAAACATTTAAAAAACACAAAAAACATGTAGAAACTTGAAAAATAAAAAAAATAAAAAACACTTTGGTCAAACAACTTACCCATAGAACCCCATTGTGCTCCAACTAGTAGAATCAAATCTAGATCTCCACAGAAATCCATCCCTAAGTATGGATGCTCCTCGATGATGAGATGTTGTCGCTTGAGCCAACTAAAGAATGCAGTAGAAAAAATTATTGTTGACTGACCTGCATGTCGAGCCATCAATTCAACCCACCTCTACATACGTGGATCTCTAGGACTAGCTACACACAGTGATACATGCTATGGTGGCATTAGTGGGATTCTGTCTAAGGTAAAAGCATTAAGATCAACCATAGAATAAATTCTTCGTCTTACCACTTTTTACCTTAGTCAATTGTTATTTCAATGAAGAAAGCACAACCTCGCACTAGTTGAAAACTTTTGGCTCTAGACACTCTAGTGCATACTACATATAAGATCTGTTCACCAGATGTAGTGTCACGCTACCAACCAATTTTGTGATTGTGAAGAGGATCGTTCTCAAAGGCAAATCACCTACATCCCTGATGTTTATTTTCCCATCCTTGCTAGGCTGTGTACCTGGCCGACAAAACTGTCTAATGTAATCTCTCACCGATTCACCTCCATGGGCAAATCCAGAAAGTGAGATGGGGGCACCTCGCCTCGACAGTCCGGTAAGAAAGTAAATATCATCAATGGTAATAGGGACCATCTTTTCCCTAATGTGAAAAGTTTGATCTGTCGGATCCCATGCACGAACAAGGAACTATAGTAGTTCTATTTGTTGCCTCATTCCAGACAACTTAAAGTATTTGAGTAACTCGCAGTTTTTTAGGGCCTCAACTGTACCCGAATTGTTAAGGGAAACCATGTCTTGTTCTTCATGCTCTCTTTCTCACCATGTAATCAACATTCTGATCTGATGAAAGCCTAAAACACAATCATAAGCTTAATTAGGATCCTTTCCATGCAAAAAACAAGACAAATTTTGGAGAAAACAGCTAAAACAAACTTGGGAAACTCACCCAGCGCAGCCAAGGCACAGAGACAGTGCACTGCAAAGCATGCAAGCTTCTATATGGGTGCTCTTCAGCGTAATTTTCGATGTGAAAGCCTGCACTGATCCCAAGGCAAAAAAAATGAAACCCCGAGGGCCCCAAAAAACCCTAAAACTTGCATGAAATGATAAAAGAATGACTTGAAAATAAAGTAGAGAGGTTTAGTTCCTACCTGGTCCGGACAGCTCGAGAAATGGTCCGCAGAATCTCTCGCAATCAACTGGTGAAGATCGAGGTAAAAACTAAGCTCAGAGCACAAAACTGAATGGTAAGTTCCAAATGGTAAAATGTCATGGTAAAAACTTGTTTTATGTTTATTTCATGTTCATTAATCGAGTAAACATTAGTATTTACCTATTTTTGCCTATGAAACAAATATTTTTAATCCATTTGGTGGTGTTTTGAGCAGGTTTTGCAACTGACTTACAGAATTCAACATGCTCGATTGTAAATTGTACCTTTGACCACAGAGCACACTTTTATCTCTTTTTCGAGCTCTGTTAAAAATGAAAAAGGAACCCCTTGGAGTCCTCTTTAAGCTCTTTTTAGACTCTCTAAACATGAAAATATTGTCGAGCGCTTGTCCTTTCTAGCTCGTTAACGGATTGGAAATGATATCTCTCTTGTATTATTTTACGCTTTTTCGGGCTTGAGAGATTAATTTACGAAAAAGAACTTGTGGAGTTTTCTTTTTGTCCCTTTTCAAACTCTCTAAACATGAAAAGGACCGAGTTATCTTTGTCGTTAAACTCATTAAAACATCAAATAGCGACAAACTTGTCCATCCAGACAATACCGAGTTTCACCTTCACTAGATTCGTTAAAACATCAAATAGCGACAGATTCACCCGAAGGGTGAAATTATACAACAAGCATATGTTATCCTCCTCAAGCTTGATAAAAATAAAGAGATACTAGTCAGCAATGACTGGGGAAAATGGGAAAAGGGGAAAAACCCTTTATGGTAGCAGGTCGCTCTTGAACATGACACTTTCACTCCATCACCGTGACTATCTGGGTTGGGTTATTAGCTTGATGGTTATCACACCGTTGGTATATCATACCATCCATCGCTTTGTTTTGGGTAAATGCTACCAATTCATTTCAGTGTTGTCGACATATTCAAGAGAAATCATTCAGTCAAAATTCATCCTTTGCAATACCATAAACCTTCATTTTCATGATTGCCATTCCTGAACCTTGTGTCTTCAGTCAAATTCCATCTCAAAAATCACTACACTCGTTTCGTGTTGTTGATGTGGGATACATCAAGGCCCTCCTGCGACAAGTGGCTTCTTGTCGACATCAGCTCATTATCCAAGAAGTTGACTTAGAAACACCCTTTCAATACCTTGAGGGTTGCATGCATCAATGGCAGGTTTCTCGCTTCTAGCGATAGGCATACATCAATGGAAATCGACCAAAAGACTTTGTATGGTGTTCGACATCAAATCATCCATTCAAATCGTGCAGAATGTACTGCAGTACCTTGAGGATCATTATCATTATCGGTGATTTCTCTCGCATCTGTTAACAGCTTACATCATTGGCTGGTAATCAGATGGTGTCTTCCCATGTTCGACTTCAAATCACATATTCACATGGTTAGACTCGTACTTGAGCAAACGATTGAACAAGATAGAAGAGCCCGGATCTAGTTTCATCCATCCGGGCTGCGATTTCAGGAGTACTAAATCATATGTACAATGGCTTTACATTGATAGTCATTCCGATCATGGGTCTATATCTATAGACGACTATTTATGTACATGTAATGAAAGTTTATAAGCTGAGCATGGGTATGCCTTCCCTCAACAATTCATGAAAAATCAAATATCATGATATATGTATTGTAATTGATGTAGGTCACCTTCCACTTTGATACCTCCTCATCACATCGTAAAGCATTTCATTCAACATTGGCATTTTTCCGACTTCATGCTTTAGGGGGCAACTGTTACAAATCCATTTGGGCACATCAAATCCCAACATCCAGATCAATGTTTTAGGGCTCATCAAACCCTAATTTCAGTTGCTTCATGCCCTAAACAAGTCACCCCTTTGAATTCCTCCTTCCCAAACAGTTTCATGACTTGAAGACATCCAGAAATAGCCTCTAGAGGGACCAGCGCAGGTAAGCCCTTATGAAGGTGCGCTGCATAGCAATTGATTCCACTGCCAGGGTGCTCTGCAAAGAACTTAGGCTTCCTTTCACCTGCGCTGGGCGAGAATGAGCGAAATTCACATAGGGTTTGGGGAATATTCTTATCTTTTGGAGTCATCTAGAAGGTTCCCTCACTTATCAACTCCTATGAGCTCGAAAATGGATGAGGAATGAGTTAAGGTGCATCCTATCCTCTCATCCCTTCCTCCATGGAACTAATTCTAAGTATGGAAGGCCATTCAATGCCACCATTTATGACAAAACCTCCTTCATCTTCCTATAAATTGACCACTCATCTAAGTGATCAGGGCTGGATTATGTTGAATTGTAAGGAGATAATGCTGCTATGAGATTTGGCTTTGAAGCAAGTATTGTAATGCTACAAATTTGTCATGCTTTTGATGTGATGTGGATGGGATCCAAGATGGAGGAATGGCTTTGAATCAGACACCAATGGTTGTAATTCCTTCTTCTATCTAATAAAGTGTTTGAACCTTTTTTCCATATGTTTGTATTGTTTCATAATGCTTATATGTGTGAATTGTATCTAATTCCTTTCACTTATATTCAATAGATCATATGCTTTGATCGTTCTTTGTTTTCTGTTGTGTTTACAGGGTACTTCTCAAGCGGATTAAGTACGGGAAGGAGCAACATGATCGATACAAGGGAGATGAGAGGAAAGTGGAACTACAAGTAGGTCTTCTATCTTCTCATCTTATCTATTGCTTATAGGAAAAGTCTAAAACACTTTAAACTGTTGTTCTAGATACAACTACTTATCTAGGGAATTAGTATTTATCCGTAGATACCAAATTCTCCAAAATAGGAAGAGGAGGAGATTTTGGAGAGTAAAATGGGGACTAAGAGGCTGAAAAAAATATTGATACCTCTTTGGCCACTTTCCCAATCTCAACAGGGAATTTCTACTGAATATAAATCTTCATTTGTGAACTTCAAAGCTTGTTCCTTATCTCTAATGGTCAATGTCACTTTAGAGAAGAGGGAAAACCATTTGAATGTTATCCAAATAAATGGAAACCCATTTCAACTAAGTTAAAACAAATGACACCAATTTCAATCAAACAAAACAGATTTTTAGTGCAATCCAAAGAAATTAATATCACTCAAGATACCATTAAATATATACATATTGTTCTTTTAAAAATAAGGATAGGGCCAAACCAACCATAACCCAATGTATATACAATATAGGGCAAGATAAATAAAAATAGTCTAATAAAAACATTTTATAATGCTATGTATAGGAATTTTTATAATTAGCAGAGGAAGTTCTTACTTCCAAAACCATCGGTCCTCATGGGAACTTGAGAAGCTAAGTGATTGAAGTAATAAAAAAAGAAAGCCCAAACTATAAGCCAAGACAAAAATAAAAACTAATTTCTTTATCCAAACAATTATCGAAACAATTATCCAAACACATTTTTTCTTTTCAAATAAATAATTCATATTAATTTCAATACTCAATTGAATCACATAACATATCATATCTTCTTTCTTCTTTGCTAGTGTTTCCTATGCTACCACCTTACGATGTTTTCTTTGCAACATCTCGTGCAATTGCTAGTAATAATAAACTCAAATATTTATTTGACCAAAAGGCATTCTATAGTCTAGTATGGGAGAGATGTTGTATTGTTGGGTTACATCAAGAGGTGTTAAACCTAAAATTAAATTTCAATAAAAAAATAATGTAAAATAATGTGGGTTCCATTATCGGAGAGGCGTTTTAGGGAAGTATTAGATAAAAGGTGGTAATAAAACATAACATCTACAAAGTTAAAAATGTAATAAAAATTAAAAAGTAATAAAAGTAATATTAGAATGACTAAATTCGATTTTTTGTATTGCAAATTTTTTATTGATAAATTATAGACAATTTATTAAAATAAAATCATTCTATACATATTACATAATTTAAATAATGATGATTCATATTCGTAACCATGATATTTCAAAATTTCATGTTAAAATTTAATTAATAGTCATGTAAAAATTTAATTATTTACAAAAATCTCTATTATATTTGTACACATAAAATGTTATGCATATCACATTAAAATATTAAATTGTAAAGCTTATGAAATATGTCAAAATGTACAAGTATTTAGAGATATTTCGTAAGAGGATTTTAATAGAATTATAAGCAAGCATATTGTTGTATATAGAGATGTTACATATATGTAATATAAATTTATTATTTAAATGACCAATTTATATTTATTTTAACTATAATTCTACTAAGTGTCCTAAGCATCAAAACTTTGGACATGGAATTTTTTCTTCATTTTTTACACTAAAAAAAAATTGCATCTTCAAAAATTTAATCCCTCCATACTTAGTAGATCTAAAATTAAAATAGATTTATGTTAACTATAATTTACAATTATGAATCTTAATATTCCTTTATTTTTTTAATTAATAATTATAAAAAAAATATGTCATTT